>CM060964.1:48902720-49502720 GCA_030765045.1 Tenodera sinensis
GAGGGCTGGGATTAAGAGAAGGTGGGGGTTAAGAGGAGGTGGGAGTGGGGGTTAAGACGGGGTGGGTGTTAGGAGGTGGTGGGAGTGGAGTTTAAGAGGAGGTGGGAGTGGGGGTTAAGACGGGGTGGGTGTTAAGACGGGGTGGGTGTTAGGAGGTGGTGGGAGTGGAGTTTAACAGGGGGTGGGAGTGGTGGGTTGTGAGAGGTGGGGGGAAAAAATATTTTCTTATTTAACGACGCTGTTAATTGCCAGGATCACATCAGCGTCGCCGGTGTGCCGGAATTTTGTCCCGCAGGAGTTCTTTTACATGCCAATAAATCTACTGACATGGAGCTGTCGTTTTTAAGCACACTTAAAAACCATCGGTCTGGGCCGGGTTTGAACCCGCGACCTTGGGATCCGTAGGCCAGCGTCTAACCAACTGAGCCACCCAGAGAGGTGGGGGGAGAAATAAAAGGTGACGTATCAGCAGAATCCAGGTCCTGGTTATCATTTCAACTCATGTGTTCTCTTTTTAAACACCAATTTCCAAAGGCTCATGGAAAAATGTTCACATGTGGTGAAAGTGTGGGAAATATAAATTTGTATATTGGTCTTCCAATATAGTTATTGTCAAAGATTAAATTCTATGTTACACTTTAACCTTCTAAAAATTAATCGTGTATTAAATTACTCGCACCCTAAATCATTTTCTTTCCCTGATTACCCTCCCCTTATGTAGGACTTACACCCCCTAGGACTTCCAGGCCAGTGCCTAGGGTCAGACGCCTGTCGGGGAGTAGAGTGAAGACCTGGAGGCAGGTGGTCAGCCAAGCACCAAGTATGATGGTGAAGAAGAGGATGATATGAAATGCAGGCGAAATGGATGATTGGAAGGATGCTAATGGAGTAATTGGTGGCATGAATGGCGGGGAAAACCGGAGAACCCAGAGAAAAACCGTCCAGACGCCGCTTCGTCCATCACGAATACCACATGTGGGTCCCGCCTAGGTGGTAGGCGAGCGGTCTAGCCACTCAGTCACGGCGCCGCCATTATACTTCCAGACTCAGGGAAGGATGAGGAGTAATCCTACCCCCTGCCGGGAATCGAACCCGGGACCCCTTGCACGGCAGGCAGGTGCTCTACCAACTATGGGGCCAGCCCCGCACCCTAAATCTCAAAGTGAAATTTCTCCAAAGAAAAGGCTCTGTAGATGTCAACCTTTAAAGAAAGACTGATAATCCAAAAGAATCACGTGGAGCATTTTTGTTAAAAACATAAAACAAGGTTACGAGAAAATCAGGTTTAACATTTCATGTTCTATTTACACACACCAACACACTCATTTAAATTTGGCGCTTTGTGTTTAAGTAGCTAAAACGCCGAAATTAGTATTAGATTCTGATTCTAAATATTTGAGGGTATCTTACATGAACATTTCAAAAATACCTTTTTTCTTTCAGAAAAGTATAGTTTACCGCCGATGTTTCCTTGGTGTTCCATAGTGTTCTTTATTTAATGTAGGCGAAACCCTTTGTGTGTTCCACACCAGCCCTGAATAAGCCAATCTTTCACTGGTTTTAATTTCAAGTGTGACACTCGTGCATTAGCTTATGAACAAATCAGTGCTAGGCAAGCGGTGCAAGGGGAGGGAGTACGGAAACATTTCTCCTGACTAATTGGAAGGTATTTTTTTAACGACGGTCCACAACAGCCTCTAGATGAGTCCGACTCCTTTTGATTTGATGTCAAATGTCTCGCACTAGGACATTAATTACATTATTTTTAATAATTAAGTTGCTGTTTGACGACGCTGTAATTGCCAGGATCACCCCAGCATTGCCGGTGTGCCGAAATTTTTAACGTAGGAGTTATTTTACGTGCCAGTAAATCTACTGACATGGAGCTGTCGTTTTGAACACGCTTAAAAGCCATCGGTCTGGGCCAGATTTGAACCAGTGACTTTGGGATCAGTAGGCCAGCGTCTAACCAACCGAGCCACCCAGACCGACGCACTAATTCCAAGTACTCGTCTGTAAACATTCGGATATCTCTCTAAGGTATATGAGTGGGTGGGTGGCTGAGCTAGCGATCTTTAAGGGCCCGTTGACAACTAGCTCATTTGGACCCGACTCATTGATAGAAGTGCTACACAAAGGATTCAGCGTGATTCTGGTTTTCAATACAATGAGCCAATGCAAATTGAAAAAGTTGAACTACAGTGACAAAATGACAATCTGTCCAGCTACTTTTCTATGGCTTTATTTTTCTTCTAAACTTTTGGACAAAAGCACAGTTCTCTTCTACTGACGTCAACACGGTCTACAGTCTTTCGTGATATTAAAACTCGAGTGTTTTATTCTCGTAGCCTTGTCCTTTCACGGTCTTTCTTCACTTTCTCTGTCTCTCAAACACTAACTCTGATGACATATTCACTCAACACTTATAACTGCTTCGCTATCTTCCTTAACGACGCGGGCAGGCGAGCAGGCAGGGGGGCTGGCATGCAGGCGGACGCGCGCGCATGGGGTGATGGAGGCGGTGGAGACGGTGGCGGTGACGGAGGTGGTGACGGGTGAGTGGAAAAGCCTGATCGTGAGTGCCTTCGTTTGCTTGTCGGCCTGATATGAAGCGGCGGCGCCGTGACCGAGCGGTTAGCGCGCTCGCCTACCACCTAGGCGGCCCGGGTTCGATCCCAGGGACCCGCATGTGGTATTCGTGGTGGACGAAGCGGCGTCAGGGCGGGTTTTCTCCGGGTGCTATGGTTTCCCCCGCCATCTCATTCCACCGGTGCTCCATCTTCATTCCATGTATCATCAGTGTCACCGCCTGCGGTGCCGTAGTGGTAAAAGCGGGCGTTAAACACTACTACAACCTGATATGAAGTATCTTAGCCCCGACCGCCCTTTGTTTTGCGCCGCGCCTGGCGTCACACTACAAATTCTTTAAATTGGCAATGAATCTTTTGTGTACTGACACTTTCACTGTCATTAGTAATTAATAAACATGATAGGCATAATTCTGTCTTAGTCTCTGTTGAGGTTACGATCTCTCAAAAGATACTGTTTTGTTTATCGTGTGTACCTAAAGTCATTCCAAAAGCGCTAATTATTTACAGAATTTCCAAAATGGTTATTACATTTTACATTGTTCCACGAGTGATAAGTGATATGCCTGCGTTAACTTGTGAGACTCGCATCCTACTCGCCTACCACAAACGTGCATAAACGCATGCGCACACAGCTATACGCCGTAGAAATTTTTCCTAGACTGCCTCAAACACCTACAACGTCCTGCTCGCTCTCTCTCTCTCTCTCTCTCTCTCTCTCTCTCTCTCTCTCTCTCTCTCTCTCTCTCTGACGCCTTAGCTAGTAATCCTTAGGTGATGCATGGCGGCCATGTTGCGCATTTGATCCCCCTGCTTTACCTACCGGTTCCTCTTGTATATCCTATCTCTTTCGTATTTTGAAAACGATGGTGTGCTCGTTCTGTCCTTTATCTACTTCCATACATTATACTTACGGAAGATACGCCACGAAAAGGCTCGGGCCCCATACAGTTAATCTGATGCCCTCTTGACGAGCATGTCTGCTATCTCAGTACTCCAATACCTATATACCCGGAGATCCAAACAAAGGAGGTAGTGCAGTTTATCCACTATCCTTTAGTATTATCAAACAATGCCGTTCCGTTCCCACAGCCTTAAGGGCTTATAAAGCTGCCTAGCAATCCGAGCAGATATTCACTTTCGTGCGTTTGCCTGATACGAGATATACGGCAATGCCTGATATATGCCTTCCCAGGAAAATGGTAGCCCTAATTCTAGGTGCCTAGACTAGAAACACCGTCCTGTCTCCCAACCGAGGGCCATCAGTGAACCACGTTTGGCCCATAGTTTTCAGGAGATATCCTATCTCTGTGTCACACTCATTCCAGTATTACTACTGAAAGAAAAAGTTTATTTGAACTATACCTAGACATCATTATGTTGCAGAGGGCCTCATAACCGAGGTATAGCGCCCTCTAACCGTTCTTGGTCGAAGTCTCCACCTCAGCCCAATGGCTTTCATACAGACCCATAACGCATTGTGGGCCTTGTTTACTTTATATTTCATGTTTTTGCAGCTCAGTCCAACGTCTAGTCTTCTCTATGGAGGACGTTAGACTGATAAGATGAAAAACCTTAGGCCTTCAATAGGATTGTTTACCAGCTTAGATATGAACACCATCTTGGACTGCCTCTAGAGATGAAAAATATGCATCAGGGCTAGACGGTCCCTGAAAATTATCAGATGAAGAGAAACAAGCTCCCAGCCCTCCTGCAGTAGTATCTAAACATTCCAACCTCACCCACATTTAATGTGGCTGAAAAGAGAAGATTGCTGATTTAATTTGTTTATAATACACAATCTCAGAGGCCATTTTCCAGCGTTTTACGAAGGCTTGCGTGGCATAACCAAAACTGGTTCTTGATCAGTTATATGGGATCCTGTGAAATAAGTTTCAAACAGCCCCAAGGTCGCCCCTTTTGATTGCATCTTAGCTCCAGAAGCGGCCGCCAAAGGGGCCAGCCTGGTCTTTCCCCTAAAGACCAGTAGTTTATTCGAGCAGCATTGCACCTGTAGGGGTATATGATTACATAGGAACCTCCAACTATTTTCTGAGAATCCCGTTGATCTCTCTTTTATATTATGACTGAGATTCTTTGTATGATTCCCATTCTACCTGAAACTTAAGAGCAATGTAATCATACTGCCTTCATGTCTTAAACTTGATGTATCTTAAGTATGAATTAGATCTAAGTTTTATTCCTACCCGTTTCTCTTGAATAACAGGATAGTTCCTTCTATAGGCAGGGACCAAGATATTTACGTGAAACACTCTAGGAACAACTCCAAGTCCTTGGCACTTCTTATCCTAATCTTGATCCGTTCTTCAGTTCACTCTCCAGGAGCCCTCTAAAGGACTCCCAGTTAATCCTCCTAGGGTTCCTGTATAGGCGGTCCCTTGCCATCCCTTTAACATCAAAATGGATATGTCTCATCGGACAAGGAAGGTTCCATACATAGTTTCCAATCCTAAACATCTCTAGCATTCCGAAGGACACAAGGATTCAGTCTACGATCTCCTCCCTGTGGTAAGTCACAAAGGTCGAAGTTCTCCCTTTGGTCGGTCGGGGTGGGTTAGACGCTGGTCTACTGATCCCAAGGTCGCGGGCTCCAACCCAACCCATGAACGATGGTTAAGTGCGCTTAAGAGTGACAGCCCCATGTCAGCAGATGTATACAGGCAGCTATATCCATGACGTCATTACATGAATCAGAGCTACATTAGCAAACAAAACTTCGTTTCCGTGTCGTTGTAACCAAAACGAAAATAAACTGTTGTGTAATCGGCAAACTTCACGCAAGCAGCTTCCAAATATTAAAATTTATCTAAAAGTGAATATGTAGAAAAGCAGATCCTCCACTCAGTATCAGGACGAACATTAAAAAATGTACGTATTAGGTGAAACTCCTGACATTGATAGTGATGAACACCTCTGTACCATTCGTTACATAAATGTTGGAGAGGAAGAGAGGTTTATTTGCTTTACAGATGTAAGCTCTGACAGAAAAGCAGATTATCTTTTGAATCACGTTCAGAGTATTATCCAACATTTGTTTGAGACAATGATGAAATATGAAAAATCCGAAGGGCAATTTTGTTTAGGTTGGGTCATATTTTAACGAATTTTACTATATTCGTTGGGCTACATACCCGAATGTGATAGGCTGAGCCATTGCTACGCTCTGAAGCTCTCCAAGAGAAGCCAGTCCTCCCTGCCCTAATTTAATAAGACCAATATTAAACTTAACTGAAGATGTAGATATCGATTCTTGGATTAGCAAATAGGAAGCGCACAGACTAAGGTGCATTAGCGAAACCTGCCTTCAGAACTGGTCATAATCATAGTCAAGCGGAACCCGGATCTCCCTTATGAGTTATTCCTTAGGGGAGGTGTCCTCCGATCTGATTCTTTTCTAGGTACCAGAGGAGCCCGGTTTTGCCTCAAGTGGGGGCTTCTGGGGAATCCCCCGTAACAAGGGAGGTACTTCCTGCACCCTATCCGCGCTCTTCTTCCTCCTCTGCTTTTCGGCACCACGCCAATTCTTGACATCAAGTTTAGGGAACCAACCTCATTGGCCAGCATTTGCATAAATTAACCTTTTAACGTACATTAACCTTTTTAACAAACAAATGTTACATTTTGTGTAGCATAGAACGTTTTTTGAAAATAAACAATGAAATATGTAGCACGGTTTTGTAAGATTTAATCGTGTATTGTTATTATTAATACCCGAAACCCAAAACTACGTTTCATGTAAAGAAAGAAGTCTTTAGTTAAAGAAACCGTAGGACACTTGCATAATAAAACATTTTAAACTAGAAAACTTAAGAAAATAATATAACGACAAAATTAAATTCTGTTTCTATGCTATTTACAAACAACCGCAGACGTTTCGGAGGTTTTCAATGAAAATATTAGAAAACGTATTTGTTACGTAATTGAGTCTACAATTCTAAACTGACTACCCGTAAATGCAATAGTATGAAAGTACTTAAGTTTTTAGGCTTCACGTCCAATTTCGTCTAATATTGCACAATCCGTCTCTAGCAACATTAGATTCAGTAATGTAGTTGAACTGTCTGACGCAGGAGATGCTAGAGTACTCTGTTTCAGACTGCGTTGTTTGTTCCCTTTCAGGAGTGGATCAGATTGCAAGGGTGCAGATACGAATAACATACCTCCTTAATAAAGCTTCCTGTGTCGCTTGATGCACGTCAACAGGTCACTAGCGGCAATTGTTCCATAGCAGCGAGACGGAGATAAACTGCTACCAACAGCAAAGAAAAATATACTTCGCTTAGTGCCGTATGCAAAGAATATATGTATTAGTTTAACATGGTGTCTTCTTTAGAGTACAGTAGGTGGTTCTTTATATTTATTTTTATTCGCGTAATGATGATGATAAATACGAGCGGCTGTTATTCTTACTTTGTTCTGAGTTATGGAGCAAAACCCAGAGAGAATAATGCTTGTTTCTCCATTAAAATGCGAAGGAGTCAATACTTCACATTGGTAGAAGGTGGAAAAAGAATTAAACTTATTGCCATTAACTTCTGCACCGCTCAGTATCTCTTTTCATATCCTATTGCATATATTTTAAGGTACTCGGTGGCATTATTTTGGCTATTTTTCAGATAATCTAGGAAGAGGTTCCTCAAGCTACCGAATTGTCAATACGAGAGCAGTCAATTCAAATGAAATATCCTGGGCTAGAAGCACATCCAGCCCACGCACTGGAGTTTTGTACTGTCACATACCTTACAAAGAATCACGTTATAAGTAATATTGTTGAGGATCCAAACTACAAGCATCCATGAAGTGGAGTAAGCAGGAAAGAGGTAACGCGATATTTCATGCCTAGACTGAAAGAAGGAAAGGTGAGAGTTCATGTGCACACAAAGGCATTTATTGAAATATTGGGCAGAGGTAAAGACTGTGTGCAAAATCTATGCTCTTACATGGTACTTACAGACCAGAGAAGGTGACCATCAATCTCGCAAGTGTGTAGACAAATGAAGAGAGATGAATGTGTTTATTGAAATACATTACTGTGGAACGAAAAGCTCTCACTGACAGTACTTATCGAGTAATCTGTCAATATCAAAACTGTGATACGTTTGACAAAAATAAATCCTAAGAAGTCAATGTCCTCTATGACTATTTTCGGACAGTCTTTGCTACAGAACATAATATTGAATTTGGCAGTCCAGCTATATATGCTTTGACAAACTGAATGCAACTTAAAGAAATCAAAACTTTTACGTTGGTACAAGAAAAAGGACTGAAATAAGACTAAACGTCATGCAATGCAATTTGTAAAACACTGGCTGAGAAAGGAGTGAAATTTCTGGGTTATTTGCATTATTCGGCTTGTAGGTGTTGAATATGGGCCCATATGGTCTGTTTGACTTACCTAAGATGCTGTTACAAGCCTGAAGAATAATTTTCTTTCCCTTAATTCAGTTCCCTTCTCATCTTTCAAGTGTGCTTCTAGGTTTCGTGGTGTGTGGCAGTACAGACAGATGACACGGATGCTTGCTCCAAGGAAAGAGTATTCCCCATGGGCTCTAGAGGACAGCCTGTTTGAACGGTCGTTCATCGCCCTCTCTGGCAGCTCCAGTAGTGAGGCCGATCTTCTAGCCAGGAACTGTTAGGAATTTCCGCGCGTCCCTGGATCCTGTGGTTCCGTCAGTTCATTCCTTCCACCTGCGATGGTAGCCCCAATAAATTTCCCATGGGTCACAGTGCGCGAGGTGACCCTCTTCGCTGTGTATTTGATGCGAAATGCATCTATACTATATGGATGCTGCTTTGAAGTTATATTGCCATGAAGGAAATAACAATCACTTTTTCATGTCTTTACGTTCTTTGTATCCAGGCTACAGTTTACAGGATACTTTTTTTAAATTAACGTCCTCCAACGTAATGTCAAATCGGACGGTGAATGAAACGGGTGAAATGATACTCAAATGAGCCCGAGGTCCATGGAGCTTTAAGTTACCCAAGTCTCATGATAAGGAAAAACCTCGGAAAAAACCTTACCCGGATAACTTACCCTAAACGAGATTCGAACTCGCGACCTCTTGTACGTGAGGCAGACACGCTAACCAGCACACTACCAAGGCGGGCGTCTATGATACCGATTATCATAGTTAATTTGCTTAAATAAATTAACTGGTTCTCGTTGTTTCCTTAAAATTCCATGCAATGTGACCAAAATACGGATCAAAAACTTCTATATCTCCCTCTTGTTCTTTAGATGTTTCCGGAATATTAACACGACAGTGGTATATGTGTTAGGCGTGAGCTCAGCGAAAGGATCCACACAAGGGAAACCAACTAACGCATGATGGATGCATTTTGGAAATGTAAGAAGCTAAGCATAGATAATTCATAGCATATGGCACACGAAGGTCTACGAAATTAAAGGATTTGAAGTGGTAGTATCAAGGGGTTTCTTAGTTTTCTCATACAGTAAATTTCTCGCAATCCCAAAACAGCTCCAAGTATAGTCAACAGCACGATGGTCTGTTTCCTATTTTACAGGAAACAGCATAGTTCTGTTCGAAATGCAAGCATAAACAAGGGACATAAGCTTGTGTGCTTTTTAAATCATTTGCTTATGTTTTGATGGTTATTAGAACACCGGATAAGCAGTTTTATTACTGACAGACGAGTTAGGCCATGATAGTGTCACAGAGACGGAGGGCAAGCAAGAGAAAATGATAGTGAGAGGAGAGGGAGAGAGGTATCCGAGAAAGTGAAAGTGGAAGGACAGAGGATTATCTCCACATTTAATAGATTAATGTGAACAGTTCTGCAGCTTCTATTATGTAGCATATACCTTCCCTTTTCACATGAACAAAGGCATCAGTTTGGCCAAACGTTAGCCTTAGTGTTCACAGAAAAGTTGAGAATATAGGAAAACTACTCTTGCCCACGGGCATAATTTCTTTTCGTTACGCTATGGACAGCAATTTACATCCAGGATCATTGCATTTTCTGGATTTCCTTTTTAGTGGAAACATGCGGTTAGGGCAGAGATGTTTGCTAAGCTACCAAAATACACTCTTTAGTCTAATGCAGCAACCGAAAAACAAACGGAGTGCGGTTTATAGATTGTGAAGTTTGGTTGACGGAATGCTCTTGAGGATGCTGTGGGCTGTTCTAGTTACTGGAAGGACGTTCCTCTGACTACTCCTTACTTCTAATCAATGAAACGAGTAAAAGTGACTATCAATAGAGTCCAAACACTACCTCTTATGTAAACGTCGAATGCGATTTAAATTCTGCAAGATCTGCTACCTTTGGAACACAACAGTGAAGTTTAGTACACGTTAGTTTCTTGCTATAGTGGTAATGCAAAAAGGTGGAAGATGCACGAGTCGAGTTCCGGTCATTCCATTCTATTTTTCCAAGTGATTCGATTTTCCAATACAAAAGAATTGCGATCGATCAGCACTAAAAATGTCTTCTGTTGTTAATACTTCTCCAAATGTATTCAAGTAAATGGAAGAATTGAACCTCCTGAATAGAGATAGAGAAAAAATAAAGCAGCATTATTTGGAAGGTTCTTAGAAATGAACCATCTTAAAAACGTAGGTCCAGTTTTACAGTTGCAAAATAAGTCCAAATTTGTACTAACGCGACTGTTCGAATATTTGTATAACCGGCACCAAAGTATCCCAATGATCGTGAAGTTAGGAGTGGTCAGCCACTGAGTGAGTGCGAACTTCCATATAAGTGTTTATCAGGCAATTACGGAATCGTATGGGACACCAAAGGCTTCGTTCACGGAAATAACCGTTATACCGTTATACCGGAATAAACGTTACACAAAACCTAACGTACGCTGGTGTAGCCATAGAAGTTACTGTTGCTGCAAATGTGTTATAAGTGTTATAATCTTTTGTCAATTCTCTATTCATACAACGTAGGAATACGTGATATATTTCGCGAATGTTTTGCTGCCGAGTTGGTGAGTTGTTGTTTTCCACCTTGCCCTTATTATGATACCGAGGCGCCCCATTCCAGTTATTTATAAAGATAAATGACAACCACTGGAACAGGGTGTCCCGTTACAAGAAGCCATCAGTTCGTCTCGCCGACAGCAGATCGATGATTCTCGGGCCAGACACAAAGAAACCGAGACGCGACAAGCAATGGGAGACTCACCTGCTAGTTTTGTTCTCCAAATCTATAAGTCCTCTGGCATAGACAGTGTTTGCAGTTTTAAGCGACTATTCTCCATAACAGGACTAGGAACACTAACGATCCGTATTATTAGTGATAATAATAAAATATATTAATATACTAGTGTTAGTAAAATTGGCGGTGGTGGTGGCGTTGGCGATTCCTTTCGGCAGGGGAAAAATCTTTCAAAGACGCCTATGGCCGTCTGGATGTTCACCAACCAAAACACCCCTGCCAGAATCACAAGAGCTTCTCCTTGGAACTATCCAAATGGCTTAGTTCAAGAAGAAGACGATTCAAGATATTAGCTGTGGGTAAATATCTCAAATATCATCCATGTCTCGACGTTTACTGGATGGGATGTCATGAAAACTTGCTAATCACCCTCCAATGAGTGCCAGACGATAGCATGGTTGGGACCACCTTCTGGAGCGTGAACGTTCCAAGTTTGAACTCAACGTGTGGTTGTTGTCATAGATTTTGCCATTTAACAGTCAAAGAAATGATTATTCCACAGTGTCCACCCTCCCACAGTAAGTATTTTCGTCCGAAGCAGTAAGGCCGAATACATAGAGATACGTCCTGGAACAGCCGTCCTCCGTGAGAAACTGTCAAATAGAACTGAACTTCTCTTCGTCGTTTAATCCAAGGAACCAAGTCCGAGATTAAGCGATTGGTCCAATGAGCAGCCCCACCATCGGTGTCCCAGAGTGCTTGCCACTGCTCCAACAATTGTTGAGCCTCCTCCTTGCCTATATCTGTCTGCTCTCGTAGAAGTCGTGACCAAGAGAGAAATAGGAGGCGTCCTTCCCAGAACCAATAAAGCCTTGGTAGACGTGGTGCCATACGCACTTGTAATACGGATTGCAAGCTCAGGAGCCTGCTGGTATACATCTTCCGATCTAGCGCTTTGCGCCAGATACAAACATCGTGCAAGACAGAGGTCACGACAGAGAAAAGGATTCTCCTGCTGCTTTCTCTCGGCCCTCCAATATTGGGCATTATGCGAATCAGGTGAGCCAAGGCTGTCTACACCTTCGCCGCAACGGTTCTCACGTGTTGCCCATGTATATATTGCGGTCCAGATGAATCCCAAGGTACTTGAATGTACGTTGACTAGTAATAAGGAAATCACCAAGTCGAAGGCGGGTATGTGGAACTGTCGGCTGCGTACCACCAAAACCACTTTCATCTTATGTGGCGCCAGCTTAAGTTTCTTGGAGGTCTGATAAGCATCTAGGGCAGTCAGGGCTTTGTTAGCCATCCTTTCCAATGTCGCCGAATCTTTACTAACGGCAACGAGTTCTAAGTCACCTGCATAGGCCGTCAGAGTGATTCCATGAGGCATGGTTAGCCCCAGGCCCCCTCAAAATACACATTCCACAAAATAGCTGGTAATACCGAGCCCAGTGAGACGCTACACATTTCCATTCGACTGTGGGTTCCCACAAGGAGTGATTGATCATCCATATAGTTTGCGATCCTGTTGTAGAGGTATGAGGCGAGACTCCGAGAACTAAGGAGCACCGCCCCAGGGGGCGGAATTAAGGACATTCTGCACATCGAGCGTGATAGGAGCCAATAGAGGCATCCGCCCGAGGGGCCTGGATTTCATGTCCTCAGCAAGCTCCTGAACTCTTCTCAGGGCGGTAACGGTAGACTGAGAATATGCTGTGCGTCAGCCAGCCCTACGCTGCGCTCCAGTTCTAAGCCCAGCCTTTCCAGAACTAGATGTTCAAACAGCTTCCCCAATACATTGATCAGACAGATGCGGTGACACGTGGAAATTCCCGGACCCCGCTTAGGCTTCTCCAACAATAAGATCGTGCCAGCTTCCACTCTGGCGGGAAAAGATCATTTATCAACAAATGGTTCTCCGATATTTCCTGACGACTACTTTCACCACCATATGGTTCAAACCATCCGATCCAGGAGCCTTATTGTCCTGATTTTTAGTTCCACGGCAGCAAGAAGTTCGTCAGAAGCAAACAGCTATCTGCTCCTGGGGCACAGTACGTTTAGCCCAAGAGATGGGAACGTGAGCTGGAAATAATGTCCCTGCAACCTCTTAACCGACGGTCATCAGGCAGGGAAGCAGACGACGACGATCGAAACCTTTTGTGGCAATCTTATAGCCCTGACATCAAAGGTCGGATTAGGCGAGGATCACTTGCCAAGCTACGCGCTTGGCTTCTAGTATTGCCGTCTTCACAGAGCTCTACTTTCTCGGTGCTCCCAGCATAGGCGCTTTTGAACCTCATCTTCCCGTCTATTGGCCCTAACTACGGCACGACGCTTCTGCAAGGTCTGGCGTCGTTTGGCAGCTATTTCACCAGACCTCCAATATGTAGGTTTTCGAAAGGCTTTGGAAGACTTCCTGGGAAAAATATTAACGCAGGCCTGTTATATAAGCTGGGCCGCTAGAAACGCTGTTCAATGTGATAAAGCAAACGGTCCATCTCAGCAATCAACCTGTGGAGGGATTCCGAAGTCACCCGCCAACCTGTGGGACGTGAAAGGCTGTCAAACCTTCGAGGAAGGCTTGTGGCCCCAATGCCATAAATAATGTGTTGGTAATAACTCTGCGTCTCATCCTCCAATATTTTCCATTGAAGTACCCACTGGGATATATTGCGGGTGCTGAAGGTAACGACGATATACGACTCGCTGTCGCGCCATACAAGATTAGGGGTTCTTCCACGATTATGAGTGAGATCATCTTCAGCGAGCCAACAAGAAAGAACGTGGTAAAAGCGAGTAGATCCACGTTGGGAGATATGTAGCAGCCGAAAACAACCTGTACGGCGTCTCGATCCACACAAGACTCTCACCGTGTCCGGTTTGTAAGGCCGGAATAGCATTATTAGAAACTCGTATTACGACGGCAAGATTCCGATCCATGTGCCATTCTGCTTGTATGTATGTCTTCATTCGGCTCTGCCATCAATATAATGCCCACGTCACCTTCCACAGCCATCAGCTTCATAAGGTCCACAGCTACCCTGAATGTTACTCTGAAGTATACGGAGAACAGGACGTTCATCCACGACAACTCGCCGCGAGGCCAAGCCATCTTGCTTAGGGGAGCCTGCCATCAGTTCCCTTGAAACTCGTGCATCGCTGGCCAGTTTTCTCTCGTATTTGTGGCAATTCTGGTAGCCCATCTTGTGGCCCCGACTAACACACGACAGACAGTAGGGTTCATTGATGCAATCAGCAGCCAAATGACCTTCCTTCTCACACTTCAGACAAATAGCTCCTCGAGAAGCACCGGAGCAGACAGTGGCACGATGGTCGAACCCTTGGCAGCGAAAACAGCATGGTATGGAGACATGTTCCTGTATCTTGCGGCAGCACCAGCCGATACGAACATGTCCAAGTTTCAGAAGCTTCTGTGCTACTTAAGTGTTTACGGCTACGGTAGCGATCTATCCTGTCGTTGTGGGCCACATAGATTTCACCTGGACTTCCTCAGCATCCACATCTATAGCACGAGAAAGTGCCTTTTGCACCTCGGAGGATGTAATGATAGCATCAGTTCCATGAATATGAAAAAGTTTTTCATTGCGCTTCGGACAACGTGCCGCCGTGATACTTTGGCAGCTATAGCAAAGCATAAGTATTCTGCTTGGTCGTTTCTCTCCGTTGATGATCATGAGCATCTTACCACTGCGCGTATTCCTAGTGTTTTTCAACTCCACCCAATGTCATTTAAATTCACCTGTTGCTTAACTTCCTTTAAAAGGTCGGAGTAGGTCCAGAAGAAACAATAATAGTCCCTGCAGTCTTATGTGCTGAAGAGGTTCGTGAAGAATGACTCTGATGCCGTCCGCCTGGGCTGTTGGGGAGCAGGCAGCAATACAGAAATGCCATAGTTCTGGAAGACATTCTAGAACTTCCCTAGACCAGAAGAGTTCAAATCCGGCAGGTAGCGGCATTCGAACTTGCCATCTGCTATGTTTCCGAGTGAACGCTCGCAAGTTTGTCAACCTATCTACTAGAAGGCTCAAGACATCATCGTGTGCTGAAGGCTGCATAGATGTGAGTTTGTAAATACATCATTCACTGGTGCGGAAACTACCCTCCTCAGGGGTTTTTATACTTGAAATGAGAAGTCAGAAGTCAGGCCAGTGTGCTCCGCGTCGAATTCTAAGTTCCAAAAGCTCCGGGTGCCGGTCCCTGAAGAGTATCAATGCCGGAACTTGTATCCGTGTCAGCTGGAACAATAGCCAAGTCGTAATCCTTACTCGGCAAGGGGGGTTGCCATATTCAATTTCCACATTGTGAAAAGCGTCAGCAGGCCAAGGTTCTTCCAATGATGGCTGAAGAAGCCCGACGTCGGTAATAGTCGACAAATCACTTTGAATATCCGCCGCTGGTCGGGTTCTGGAGCAGTGGGATCCGTTTGGGTGCCAGAAGAACTACAATGATTTGGGTCAACCTATCTCTCCCACACTATCTTACTCTCTAATCTCTACCACACTCTCTACCACACTCTCTAACACACTCTCCTTCCCACACTGACAATGTCTCGCACACCCTCACACTCCCTCTCACTCTCACACTTACTCTCTCTCTCACACTATCTCCTACAATCTCTCACTCTCTAATTCTCACTCTATCACACTCTCTCACACCTTCTCACTCTCACACCCTCTCACTCTCACACCCTCTCACTCTCACACCCTCTCACTCTCACACCCTCTCACTCTCACATCCTCTCACTCTCACACCCTCTCACTCTCACATCCTCTCACTCTCTCGTACTCTCTCACTCTCTCAATCTCACACGCTCACCCCCACTTTCTCACTCTCTCACTCTCTCCCTTACACTCTCGCTCACTCTCACACTCTTTCACACTCTCACACACTCTCTCTCACACTCATTCTCTCACACTATCTCTCACTCTCTCACTCTCATTCTCTCACACACTCTCTCACACTCATTCTCTCACACACTCTCACTCTCTCACACTTTCACACACACTCTCACACTTTCACACACACTCTCTCACACTCCCTAACACTCCCTCACACTCCCTCACACTCCCTCACTCTCTCTGAAACTCCCATTCACTCACTCCCACTCACACTCTCACGCAATCTCTCACGTTCTCCCTCACGCACTCTCACGCACTCTCACGCACTCTCACGCACTCTCACGCACTCTCTCACGCACTCTCTCACGCACTCTCTCTCACACATTCTCTCTCACACATTCTCTCACGCAATCTCTCACTCTCCCACACTCTCTCAAACTCTGACACTCTCACTCACTCTCTATCACTCTCCCTCACAACTCCCTCTCAAACTTTCTCTCACACACTGCCTCACACTCATTCCCTCACACTCTCACACTCTCTCTCACACTTTCACACTCTCACACTCTCTCACACTTCCACACTCTCTCACACTCTCTCTCACACTCTCCCTAACACTCCCTCACACTCTCTCAACTCTCTGACACTCCCATTCACTCGCTCCCACTCACACTCTCACGCACACTCTCACGTTCTCCCACACGCACTCTCACACATTCTCTCACACATTCTCTCACACATTCTCTCACGCAATCTCTCACTCCCACACTCTCTCCCACACTCTCTCCAAAACTCTCTGACACTCTCACTCACTCTCTCACACTCTCCCTCACACACTCCCTCTCAAACTTTCACACTCTGCCTCACACTCTCTCTTTCCCTCACACTCTCACTCTCTCACACTTTCACACTCTCTCACACTCTCTCTCACACTTTCACACTCTCTCACACTCTCCCTAACACTCCCTCACACTCTCTCAACTCTCTGACACTCCCATTCACTCGCTCCCACTCACACTCTCACGCACTCTCTCACGTTCTCCCTCACGCACTCTCACACATTCTCTCACACACATTCTCTCACGCAATCTCTCACTCTCCCACACTCTCTCCAAAACTCTGACACTCTCACTCACATACTCCCTCACACACTCCCTCTCAAACTTTCACTCTCTATCTACCTCACACTCTTTCCCTCACACTCTCTCACCTCTCACTTTCTTTCACTCTTTCACACACTCCCTCTCAAACTTTCACACTCTATCTACCTCACACTCTCTCGCCTCTCACTTTCTTTCACTCTTTCACCCTCTCCCTCACTGTCCTTCACACTCTCATACACTCCGTCACACTGTCTCACTCTGTCACTCTCTTACACACTCTCACAGTCTCTCTCACACTTTCTCTCGCTCTCACTCTCTAAAACACTCACTCGCACTCTCCCACACACTCTCTCACAGTCTCTCTCTCTCAAACTATCTCACTCTCACTCACACTCTTTCACTCTCTCCCACACTCTCCCACACACTGTGCTTCACACATTCTCACACTCTCTTACACACTCTCTCACTGTCTCAATCTCACTTTCTCTCAACCTCTCCCTCACACCCTCAAACCCTCTCACACTCTCACTCACTCCTACGCACACTATCACGCACTTCCACGCACTCTCACACACTCTCACGCAATCTCTCACTCTCCAACACTCTCTGTCTCACTCTCTCTCAAACTATCTCACTCTCTCTCACTCACACTTTCACTCTCTCCCACACTCTCCCACACACTGTGCTTCACACATTCTCACACTCTCTTACACTGTCACTATCTCAATCTCTCACTTTCTCACCCTCTCCCTCACACCCTCAAACCCTGTCTCACACTCTCTCACACTCTCTCCCACTCTCACACTCTCTCCCACTCTCACACTCTCTCACTCTCACACTCTCAATCACACTCAAACGAACTCTCTCACGCAATCTCTCACACTCTCTCTAACGCTCTCTGACGCTCTATTTCACTCTCTCACACTCTCAAACTCACCCTCTCACACTCTCTTACACTCTCTCACGATCTCACACACTCTCTTACGCTCTCACGCTGTCTCACGCTCTCTCAAACTCCCAATCTCACACTCTCCCTCACACACTCTCTCAACCTCTCTCTCCCTCACACTCTTTCCCTCACACTCACTCTTTTCACTCTTTCACTACCTCCCTCACACTATCCTTCATACTCTCACTCTCCTACACTCTCACACTCTCTCTCGCACTCTCTCTCATACTCTCTCTCTCTCAAACTCTCTAGCTCTCACTATCTCACTCTCTCAAACTTTCTCTCACTCTCACACGCTCAAACTCCCTCTCACGCTCTCTCTCACAATCTCTCTAAAACTCTCTCACACACTATCTCACACTGTCACTCTCTCACGCTCCCTCACACTCTCCTGCTCTCACGCTCTCTAACGCTCTCACTGTCACACGCTCTTTCACCCTCTCACGCTGTCACGTTCTGTCACTCTCTCTCGCTCACACACTCACACTCACTCTCAAACTCTCACACACTCTGTCACACTCAATCTCACACTCAATCTCACACTCTCCCTCACACTCACTCTTCCCTCTCCTTCACTCCCTCCCTCACTGTCCTTCACACTCTCACACTCTTACAATCTCTCACACTGTCTCACTCTCACTTTCTCTCGAGCTAACACTCTCACACTCGCTCGCACTCACACTCTCTCTCAAACTGTATCTCACACTCTCTCATTCTCTCCCACTCACTGTCCTTCACACACTGTCACTCTCTTACACTCTCACTCTCTCACACCCTCAAACTCCCTCTCACGCTCTCTCACACTCTCTCTCTCACAATCTATCTCACACTATCACACTATCTCTCACGCTCTCCTGCTTTCACCCTCTCTCCTGTTCTCTCACCCTCTCTCCTGCTCTCTCACGCTCTCTAACGCTCTCTCACACTGTCTCACGCTCTCACCCTCTGTCACGTTCTCTCACTCTCACACTCACTCTCAAACTCTTACACACTCTATCACACTCAATCTCACACTCTCTCTCCCACACTCTCTCACACTATCTGTCACACACTCTCACTCTCTCACACTCTCTCTTCACTCTCTCACTCTCTCACACTCTCTCCCACACTCTCTCACTCACTCTCTCACACTCTCTCACTCTAACACCCTCATATTTCTAACACTCACTCTCACACTCTCTGCCACACCCTCTCTCACACTATCTCTCACATTATCTCTCACATTATCTCTCACTCTCACACATTCTCACACTCTCACGCCCTCTCACGCTCTTTGACGCACTCTCACGCTCTCACACTCCCTCTCAAACTCACTATACCACTCTCACAAACTCTCTCTCAGACCCCACACTCTAGCACTCTCTCATTCTCTCACACTCTCTCACACTCTCTCAATCTCTCACACCCTCTCACACTCTCTGAATCTCCCTCTCCCTCTCACTCTCTACTCACTCACGCTTTCTCAACTCTCACGCTCACGCGCAGTATCCCACGCTCGCCCGCAGTATCCCGCAGTCTTCCGCAGTCTCCCACACTCCCGCACTCTCCCACACTCCCCCACTCTCCCACACTGTCACTCTCTCTCACACTCTCTAGCACACTCTCCTTCACACTCACTCCCTCACACACTCTCACACTCTTTCACAAACTATCACACTCCCTCACTCTCTCACACTCTCTCGCACACTCACACTCTCTCACACTCTCTCCCACACTCTCACTCTTTCACGCTCTCTCTCTCACTCTTCCTCACGCCCTTACTCTTTCTCACGCTCTCTCACTCTCAGGCTCTCCCGTAGTATCCCGCAGTCTCCCGCAGTCTCCCACACTCCCGCACTCTCCCACACACTCCCGCATTCTCCCACACTATGTCACTCTCCAATATCTCGCACACTCTCACTCTCACACTCTTTCACACTCTCTCACACTCTCTCACACTCTCTCACACTCTCACATTCTCCCTCACACTCTCTATCACACTCCCTCTCAATCTCCTAACACTCACTCTTTTTCACACTCTCCCACACACTGTCCTTCATACTCACACACTCTTACACACTCTCTCACGGTCTCTCACGTTCTCTCACGCTCTCCCACGTTCTCTGATGCTGTCTCACGCTCTCCCACGCCCTCTCACGCTCTCACGCTCTCTCACGCTGTCTTACACGCTCTCACTCAAACTCACATACTATCTCACACTCTCTCACACTCTCTCAAACTCTCTCTCACACTCTCACACTCAGACCTCACACTCTAGCACTCTCTCATTCTCTCACATTCTCTTACACTCCCTGTCACACTCTACTCTCTCACGCTTTCTCAACTCTCACGCTCTCCCGCAGTATTCCACACTCTCACGCAGTCTCCCACACTGTCACTCTCTAATCTCTCACACTTTCTCACACTCTGTACCACACACTCCTTCACACAATCACACTCACACTCTCTCTAGCACTCACACTCACTCTCTCACATACTCTCTCACTCTCAAGTTCTCCCTCACTCACTCTGTCTCTCACACTCTCTCACATTCTCTCATACGCTTCCTCTAACACTCTTAACATTCTCACTTTTTCTCACACTCTCCCACACACAGTCCTTCACACTCTTACGCACTCTCTCTCACGCTCTCACGTTCTCTCACGATATCTCACGCTCTCACACGGACGCTCACGCGCTCTCACCCATTCTCTCTCAAGCGCTCTCTCACACGCTCTCTCTCTTTGACGCGCTCTCTCTCACTCTCACGCGCTGTGTGACGCGCTCTCTCACTCTCACGCGCTCTCTCTCTCACGCGCTCTCTTTCACGCGCGCTCACACACACCCTCACTCATTCACACACCCTCACACTCTCACACATTCTCTCACTCTCACTCTCTCTCTCCCTCACACTCTCTCTCCCTCACACTCTCTCTCCCTCACACTCTCTCTCCCTCACACTCTCTCTCACACTCTCACACTCTCTCACACTGTCCCTCACTCTCCCTCACACTATCTCACACTATCTCGCACTCTCTCACACCCTCTCCCACTCTCTCACTCTCCCTCACACTGTGCTTCACACACGCTCACTCTCTTAAACACTCTCCTTCACACACTCAGCTAGTCTCTCACACTCCCTCACCCTCTCTGTCACTCACATTCTCTCACATTTTCTCACTCTGTTTCACACTCTCTCACTCTCTCACAATCTCTCTCAAACTCCCTCAGCCCTTCAAAATCTCACTCTATCACTCTCACACTCTCTAACGTTCTCTCACGTTCTCTGACGCTCTCTGACACTCTTTCACGCTCAAGTTCTCACACTCTCACGGTCTCACGCTCTCTCTCACGCGGTCTCTCACGCGTTCTCTCTCACGCGCTCTCACTCACGCGCTCTCTCGCACGAGCGCTCTCACATGCCCTCCCTCACGCGTTCCCTCACGCACTCCCTCACACTCTCCCTCACTCTCACACTCTCTCTCACACTCTCTCACTATCTCACACTCTCTCTGTCACACTCTCTTTCACTCTCTCACTCTCCATCTCACTGCTTTACACACTCACACTTACTCTGACTCCGTCTCACTGTCTCTCACACTTTCTCACTCTTTCAGTCTTTCTCACTCTCCCAAACACTGTCCTTCACACTCACACTTACAAACCTTCACACTCTTACACACTCTTTTACTCTGTCTCAATCTCTCATTCTCACGCTCTCTCTCACTTTCGCCTACTCTCTCTCACTCTCTCTCACTCTCTCTCTCACACTCTATCTCGCTATCTCACACTCTCTCACACTCTCTCAAACACTCTCACACTCTCTCACTCTCTCACACGATGTCACACACTCTCTCTATCACACTCGCACACTCCCCATCACACTCACACTCCTTCACTCTCACACTCTCCCTCACTGCTTCGCTCACTGTCACTCTCTGACTCTATCTCACTCTCACACTCTCTCACACTCTCTCCCTCTCTTTCACTCTGTTACACTCTCCCATGCACTGTCCTTCACGCTCTCACTCTTGCACTCTCACACTCTCTCACTGTCTCACTTCCTCACACACTCTCACACTCTGTCTCTCTCACACTCTCGCTCGCTCTCTCTGTCTCTCTCACTCTCTCAAGCTCCATCACGCTCTCTCACGCTCCCTCAGGCACTCACGCTCTCAAGCTTTCTGTCGCTCCCTCACGCTCTCATTCTCTCTCCGTCAGGCTCTCACGCTCTCACAATTTCTGTCGCTCTCTCACGCTCCCTACACCTCTCCGGCTCTCTGAAGCCCTATTACGCTCTATCACGGTCTCTCACGCTATCTCACACTATCTCACGCTCTATCACGACGTCTCACGCTCTCACGCTCTCGGGCTCTCTCACGCCTTCTCATGCCCACTCACGCTATCTCACGCTCTTTCTCAAGGGCTTACTCACGCGCTCTCTAAGGCGCTCTCTCACGCGCTCTATCACATACTCTCTCACGCGCTCTCACAGACTCTCACGCGCTCTCACAGACTCTCACACGCTCTCACGTGCTCTCACACGCGCTCTCTCACGCTCTATCAAGCGCTCTCTCATGCTCTCACGCGCTCTCAATCACGCGCTCCCTCTCTCACGTGCTCCCTGTCTCACGCGCTCCCTCTCACACCCGCTCCCTCTCTCACGCCCTCTTACGCTCTCAGTTCTCTCTCACACTCTCACTCTCTCTCACACTATCTCAATCTCTCTCACAGTCTCATTCTTACTCTCTCGGGCTCTCGCACTCTCTCACCCTCACTTCCTCACTCTCACATTCTCACGTTCTCACACTCTCTCACGCTCTCACGCGCTCCCCACGCGCTCTCACCCGTTCTCTCTGAAGCGCTCTCTCTCACACGCTCTCTCTGACGCGCTTTCTCTCTCACGAGCTCTCACGCGCTCTCTCTCGTGCGCTCTCTTTCACGCGTGCTCTCACGCACACCCTCACACTCTCATTGAGACACCCTCACACTCACACTCTCCCTCACACTCTTACATTGTCTTTCACTCCCCTCACAGTATCTCACACTCTCTGACAATCTCTCACACTCTCTCTCTCCCTCACACTCTATCTCACACTATCTCGCGCTCACTCACACTCTCGCACTCTCACACTCTCCAAATCCCTCACCCTCTCATACTCTCTCTAACTCTCTCACCACCTACAACAGTCTCCCTCACAATCCCTCACAATCCCTCACTCTCTCTCCCACCCTCTTTCACTCTCTCACATTCTCGCTCACACTGTGCTTCACACACTCTTACACACTCCTTCACACACTCTCAGCTAGTCTCTCACACTCTTTCACACTCTCCCTCACACTCTCTCAAACTCACTCACATTCTCTTACTGTTTCAGACCCTCTTTTTCTCACACTCTCCTACAACTCTCACTTTCTCTCAAACTCTCTCACACTCTCCCTCTCTCTCACTCTCTCTCTCACTCTCTCACTCTCACACTCTCTCACTCTCTCACACTCATTTTCTCTCACACTCTTTCTCTCTCACATTCTCAACTTCACTTTCTCACTCTCTCACTCTCCCTCACTCTCTCACTATCTCATACACTTACACTCTTTCACTATCTCATACACTTACACTCTCTCACACTGTCACACTCTCATATTCACTCACACTCTCTCATGTTCTCTCTCACATTCTCTCACGCTCTCTCTCACATTCTGTCACCCTCTCTGACACTCTCTCACACACGCTCCCTCACATTCTCTATCACTCTCTATCACACTTCATATCACACTCACTCTCTCTCCCACACTCTCTCTCACAATCTCTCACACTCCCTCACACTCTCTGACTCTCACACTCTCTCACATTCTCTCTCACTCTCTCTCACACTCTCTCACATTCTCTCACATTCTCTCCCAAAGCCCTTCAGAATCCCACTTTATCACTCTCTCACACCTTCTAACGCTCTCTCACGCTCTCACGTTCCCTCCCGTTCTCTGACGCTCTCTCACGCTCTCACGTTCTCACGATATCTCACGCACTCTCACGCTCTCTCTCAGGTGGTCACTCACGCGCTCTCACCCGCTCTCACGCGTTCTCTCTTGCGTTCTCTCTCAAGCTCCCTCTCTCTCTGACGCAATCTCTCTCAGGCGCTCTCCCTCACGCACCCTCTTACGCGCTCTCACGCACTCCCTCACACTCTTATTCAGACACTCTCACACTCTCTCACTCTCTCTCACACTCTCCCTCACAATCTCACGCTCTCTCACCCACTCACTCTCTCACACTCTCTCACACTCTCCCACTCTGTCACTCACTCTTACTCTCTCACACTATCTCGCACTCTCATACTTTCGCACTCTAATAGTCTCACACTCTCACACACTCACACTCTCACACTCTCTCACTCTTGCCTCACACTGTGCTTCACACACTCTCAGACTCTTACACACTCTCTGACTCCGCGTCACTGTCTCACACTCTCTCTCATTCTTTCACCCTCTTACACTCTCCCACACACTGTCCTTCACACTCACATTCTAACACACTCTCACACTCTTACATACTCTTTCACTCTGTCAATCTCTCACTCTCTCACGCTCTCATTCTTACTCTTTCGCACTCTCACTCACTCTTACTCTCACACTATCTCGCACTCTCATACTCTCGCACTCTCATACTCTCGCACTCTAATAGTCTCTCTAACTCGCTCACACTCTCTCACACTCTCTCTCACACGCTCTCTCTCGTTTTGCCTCACACTGTGCTTCAGACACTCTCACGCTCTTACACACTTTCTGACTCCGTCTCACTGTCTCTGGCACTCATTCTTTCACCCTCTCACACTCTACCACACACTGTCCTTCACACTCTCACATTATTACTCTCACACTCTTACATACTCTTTCACTCTGTCAATCTCTCATTCTCTCACGCATTCACTCTTTCTTACTCTCTCGCACTCTCTCACTCTCTCACTCTCTCACACCATCACACTCTCTCTCACATTCTCTCACATTCTCTCACACTCCCTCACTCTCTCTCACACTCTCCCTCACACTGCTTCGCGCACTCTCACACTCTTACACTCTGACTCTGTCTCTCTCACACTCATACTCTCTTTCACTCTGTCACACTCTCCCACACACTGTCCTATACACTCACACTCTCTTGCGCACTCACTCTTACACTCTCTCACTCTGTCCTATTATCTCACTCTCACTCTGTCTCTCTCATGCTCTCTCACACTCTCTCTCGCTCTCTCTGGCTCTCTCACTATCTCTCACGCTCCGTCACGCTCTCACGCTACCTCACGTTCCCTCACGCTCCGTCAGGCTCTCACGCTTTCACGCTTTCTGATGCTCTCTCACGCTCCCTCAAGCTCCCTCGCTCTCTCTCGCTCTCACGCTCTCACTCTGCTTCCCGCTCCCTCAAGCTCTCTCCGGCTCTCTGAAGGTCTATCACGCTCTATCGCGCTCTATCGCGCTCTCTCACGGTCTCTCACGCTCTCTCACGCTAACACTATCTCACGCTCTACCACGACGTTTCACGCTCTCCCACAATCTCTCACGCTCCCCACGCTCCCTCATGCTCTCTGCCGCTCTATCGGTCCCATTCACGCTCTCTCAAGCCCTCTCAAGCCCTCTCACGCTCTCACGTTCTCTCTCACTCAAGAGCTCTCTCACGCGCTCTCTCTGGCACTCTCACGCGCTCACTCTCTCTCTCTCTCATGCGATCTCTCACGCGCTCTCCGACGAGCTTTCACGTGCTCTCTCTCACGTTCTCTCTCACGCGCTCCCTCTCTCACGCTCTCTCACATTCTCTCACGCTCTCACGCTATCTCACTCTTTCACACTATCTCAATCTCTCACACTATCTCAATCTCTCACACTATCTCAATCTCTCTTTTGCACTCTCATTCTCACTCTCACTGTCATACTCTCTCTCGCATTCTCTCACTCTCACCCTCACTTTCTTACTCTCGCTCTCTCACGCTCTACCACGCGCTCTCCCACGCGCTCTTCCATGCGCACTCTCACGCGCTCTGTTACGCGCTCTCACGCGTACTCTCACGCGCTCTGTCAAGCGCTCTCTCACGCGCTCTCTCACGCGCTATCTCACGCGCTCTCTCACCCGCTCTCTCACCCGCTCTCATCCGCTTTCTCACCCGCTCTAATCCGCTCTCTCACTCTCACGCGCTCTCTCACGCGCTCTCACCCGATCTCTCAAAAGCTCTCTCACGCGCTCTCTAACGCGCTCTCACGTGCTCTCCCAAGCGCTTTCTCACGCGCTCTCAGACGCGCTCTCTCACACTCTCTCGCTCTCTCGCTCTCTCTCTCAATCTCTCCCTCTATCTCCCTCTCACTCTCTCCGTCTTACACTGTGTCACAGTCTTTTTCACACTTTCTCCCACTCTTTCTCCCACTCTTTCTCACACTCTTTCTCACACTCTTTCTCACACTCTTTCTCACACTCTTTCTCACACTCTTTCCCACACTCTTTCTCACACACTTTCTCACACTTTCTCACACTCTTTCTCACACACTTTCTCACACTCTTTCTCACACTCTTTCTCACAGTCTTTCTCACAGTCTTTCTCACACTCTTTCTCACACTCTTTCTCACACTCTTTCTCACACTCTTTCTCACACTCTTTCTCACACTCTTTCTCACACTCTTTCTCACACTCTTTCTCACAGTCTTTCTCACACTCTTTCTCACACTCTCTCTCACACTCTCTCACCATCTCTCACACAATCTCAGTCTCTCTGTCTCTCACTCTTTCACTTTCACACTCTCCCTCACACTCTGACACACTCTCACTCTCTTAGACTCTCTCAGATTCTCTCACTCTGTCTCACACTCTCTCACTCTCACTCTCTAACACTCTCTAACTCTCTCTCACTCTCTCTTACGCTCTATCTCATGCTCTCTGACACGCTCTTTCTCCTACACGCTCTCTCACACGCTCTGTCTTTCATACGCGCTGTCTCTCGCACGGTCTGTCTCCCGCACGCTCTGTCTCCCGCACGCTCTGTCTCCCGCACGCTCTGTCTCCCGCACGCTCTGTCTCCCGCACGCTCTGTCTCTCGCACGCTCTCTCTCTCGCACGATCCCTCTCTCGCACGATCCCTCTCCCGCACGATCCCTCTCTCGCACGCTCTCATACACGTTCTCTCTCACATTCTCTATCGCACACACTCTATCGAACTCGCTCTATCGCACACTCTCTATTGCACACTCTCTATCGCACACTCTCTCTATCACACACACTCTCTCTCAAACTCTCACACTCTCTCACTCTCAAACTCTGACTCTCTCTCACCCTCACTCCCTCTCACTCCCCTCACCCTCTCCTACACTCGCTCGCTCCCTCTCACTCCCTCTCACCCCCTTACTTCCCCTCACCCCCTTACTTCCCCTCACCCCCTTACTTCACCTCACTTTACCTCACTCACCTTCACTTCTCGTCACTTCCCGTCACACCACCTCACTCCCCCTCACTCCCCCTCACAACCTCTCGCTCACTCTCACTTTCTCTCACTCCCTCTCACTCCACTCCATCACTCCCTCACTCGCTCTCACTCGCACTCCCTCACTCGCACTCCCTCACTCGCTCTCACTCGCACTCCCTCACTCGCTCTCACTTGCACTCCCTCACTCGCTCTCTCTCACTCACTCGCTCTCATTCTCTCTGACACTCCCTCTCACTCCCTCACTCCACTCCATCACTCCCTCTCTCGCTCTCACTCCCTCACTCGCTCTCACTCGCTCTCACTCGCTCACTCGCTCACTCGCTCTCACTCCCTCACTCGCTCTCACTCGCTCACTCGCTCTCACTCGCTCACTCCCTCTCACTCACTTGCTCTCTCACTCACTCGCTCTCACTCTCTCACTCCCTCTCATTCTCTGACACTCCCTCCCTCACACGCTCACTCGCTCTCACTCTCTCACTTCCTCTCGGACACTCCCTCTCTCACTCCCTCTCGGACACTCCCTCTCTCACTCTCACTCTCATCCGCGCTCCCTCTCACTCTCAACCACGCTCCCTCTCTCACCATCATCCACGCTCCCTCTCTCTCTCCCACTCTCCCACGCTCTCACACTCACTCACACTCTCACTCTCTCGCACTCCCTCGCACACTCTGGCACTGTCACTGCCTCTCACAGTCCCTCTCACACACTCGCTCGCACTCACAGTGGCGCAACATACATGGCAACGCGGCCCTGATTCTCCATAAGTCATTGCGCCTTCATAACGTGAGAACTCCTATAAAACGGTGCACTCGTTCACGTAAAAATGAAGATTCATTTTTCCATAGTTCTTAAAACAGAAAAATTAAACAGTCGAAGTCACGTATTTGAGGGTTAAAACAATGCTGACATAAAGGAAGACAGATTATTATTATTATTATTATTATTATTATTATTATTATTATTATTATTATTATTATTATTATTATTATTATTATTATTATTATTATTATTATTATTATTATTATTATTATTATTATTATTATTATTATTATTATTATTATTATTATTATTATTATTATTATTATTATTATTATTATTATTATTATTATTATTATTATTATTATTATTATTATTATTGTTGTTGTTGTTGGTGTTGGTGTTGGTGTTGGTGTTGGTGTTGGTGTTGGTGTTGTTATTGTTGTTGTTATTATTATTATTGTTATTGTTGTTATTGTTATTGTTGTTATTGTTATTGTTATTGTTATTGTTATTGTTATTATTGTTATTGTTATTGTTGGTGTTATTGTTGGTGTTATTGTTGGTGTTATTGTTGGTGTTATTGTTGGTGTTGGTGTTGGTGTTGGTGTTGGTGTTGGTGTTGTCGTTGCTGTTGTCGTTGCTGTTGTCGTTGCTGTTGTCGTTGCCGTTGCCGTTGCCGTTGTCGTTGCCGTTGTCGTTGCCGTTGTTGTCGTCGTCGTTGTCGTTGTCGTTGTCGTTGCTGTTGTCGTTGTCGTTGCTGTTGTCGTTGTCGTTGCTGTTGTCGTTGTCGTTTCTGTTGTCGCTGTCGTTGCTGTTGTCGTCGTTGTCGTTGTCGTCGTTGCCGTTGCCGTTGTCGTTGCCGTTGTCGTTGCCGTTGTCGTTGTCGTTGCCGTTGTCGCTGTCGTCGCCGTTGTCGCTGTCGTCGTTGTCGTCGCTGTCGTCGCTGTCGTCGTTGTCGTCGCTGTCGTTGTCGTTGCTGTCGTCGTTGTCGTCGTTGTCGTTGCTGTTGTCGTTGTCGTCGCTGTCGTCGTTGTCGTCGCTGTCGTCGCTGTCGTCGTTGTCGTCGCTGTCGTCGTTGTCGTTGCTGTCGTCGTTGTCGTCGTTGTCGTTGCTGTTGTCGTTGTCGTCGCTGTCGTCGTTGTCGTTGCTGTTGTCGTTGTCGTTGCTGTTGTCGTTGTCGTTGCTGTTGTCGTTGTCGTTGCTGTTGTCATTGCTGTTGCTGTTGTTGTTATTGTTATTACAATTATTATTGTTACTGTTATTGTTGTTACAATTACTATTGTTATTGATGTTACAATAATTATTGCTATTGTTGGTGTTGGTGTTGTTACTGGTGTTGGTGTTGGTGTTGTTACTGGTGTTGGTGTTGGTGTTGTTACTGTGGTTGTTACTGTGGTTGTTACTGTGGTTGTTACTGTGGTTGTTACTGTGGTTGTTACGGTTGTTGTCACGGTTGTTGTCACGGTTGTTGTCACGGTTGTTGTCACGGCTGTTGTCACGAATGTTGTCACGGGTGTTGTCACGGGTGTTGTCACGGGTGTTGTCACGGGTGTTGTCACGGGTGTTGTCACGGGTGTTGTCAAGGGTGTTGTCACTGTTGTCACTGTTGTTGTCACGGGTGTTGTCACGGTTGTTGTCACGGTTGTTGTCACGGTTGTTGTCACGGTTGTTGTCACGGTTGTTGTCACGGTTGTTGTCACGGTTGTTGTCACGGTTGTTGTCACGGTTGTTGGTGTTGTCACGGTTGTTGGTGTTGTCACGGTTGTTGGTGTTGTCACGGTTGTTGGTGTTGTCACGGTTGTTGTCACGGTTGTTGTCACGGTTGTTGCCACGGTTGTTGCCACGGTTGTTGCCACGGTTGTTGCCACGGTTGTTGTCACGGTTGTTGTCACGGTTGTTGTCACCGTTGTTGTCACGGTTGTTGTCACCGTTGTTGTCACCGTTGATGTCACCGTTGATGTCACCGTTGATGTCACCGTTGTTGTCACCGTTGTTGTCACGGTTGTTGTCACGGTTGTTGTCACGGTTGTTGTCACGGGTGTTGTCACGGGTGTTGTCACGGGTGTTGTCACGGGTGTTGTCACGGGTGTTGTCACGGGTGTTGTCACGGGTGTTGTCACGGGTGTTGTCACGGGTGTTGTCACGGGTGTTGTCACGGGTGTTGTCACGGTTGTTGTCACGGTTGTTACTGGTGTTGTTACTGTTGTTGTCACGGTTGTTGTTACTGTTGTTGTCACGGTTGTTGTTACTGTTGTCACGGTTGTTGTTACTGTTGTCACGGTTGTTGGTGTTGGTGTTGGTGTTGTCACGGTTGTTGTTACTGTTGTCACGGTTGTTGGTGTTGTCACTGTGGTTGTCACTGTGGTTGTCACTGTGGTTGTCACTGTTGTCACGGTTGTTGTCACGGTTGTTGTCACGGTTGTTGTCACGGTTGTTGTCACGGTTGTTGTCACGGGTGTTGTCACGGGTGTTGTCACGGGTGTTGTCACGGGTGTTGTCACTGTTGTCACTGTTGTTGTCACTGTTGTCACTGTTGTCACGGTTGTTGTCACGGTTGTTGTCACGGTTGTTGTCACGGTTGTTCTCACGGTTGTTGTCACGGTTGTTGTCACGGTTGTTGTCACGGTTGTTGGTGTTGTCACGGTTGTTGGTGTTGTCACGGTTGTTGGTGTTGTCACGGTTGTTGGTGTTGTCACGGTTGTTGGTGTTGTCACGGTTGTTGTCACGGTTGTTGTCACGGTTGTTGTCACGGTTGTTGTCACGGTTGTTGTCACGGTTGTTGTCACGGTTGTCGTTACTGTTGTCACGGTTGTTGTTACTGTTGTCACGGTTGTTGGTGTTGGTGTTGGTGTTGTCACGGTTGTTGTTACTGTTGTCACGGTTGTTGGTGTTGGTGTTGTCACTGTGGTTGTCACTGTGGTTGTCACTGTGGTTGTCACTGTGGTTGTCACTGTTGTTGTCACTGTTGTCACTGTTGTTGTCACGGGTGTTGTCACGGGTGTTGTCACGGGTGTTGTCACGGGTGTTGTCACGGGTGTTGTCACGGGTGTTGTCACGGGTGTTGTCACGGGTGTTGTCACTGTTGTTGTCACTGTTGTTGTCACTGTTGTTGTCACTGTTGTTGTCACTGTTGTTGTCACTGTTGTTGTCACGGTTGTTGTCACGGGTGTTGTCACGGGTGTTGTCACGGGTGTTGTCACGGTTGTTGTCACGGTTGTTGTCACGGTTGTTGTCACGGTTGTTGTCACGGTTGTTGGTGTTGTCACGGTTGTTGGTGTTGTCACGGTTGTTGGTGTTGTCACGGTTGTTGGTGTTGTCACGGTTGTTGGTGTTGTCACGGTTGTTGGTGTTGTCACGGTTGTTGCCACGGTTGTTGGCACGGTTGTTGGCACGGTTGTTGCCACGGTTGTTGTCACGGTTGTTGTCACCGTTGTTGTCACCGTTGATGTCACCGTTGATGTCACCGTTGATGTCACCGTTGATGTCACCGTTGTTGTCACGGTTGTTGTCACGGTTGTTGTCACGGTTGTTGTCACGGTTGTTGTCACGGTTGTTGTCACGGTTGTTGTCACGGGTGCTGTCACGGGTGCTGTCACGGGTGCTGTCACGGGTGCTGTCACGGGTGCTGTCACGGGTGCTGTCACGGGTGCTGTCACGGGTGCTGTCACGGGTGCTGTCACGGGTGCTGTCACGGGTGCTGTCACGGGTGCTGTCACGGGTGCTGTCACGGGTGCTGTCACGGGTGCTGTCACGGGTGCTGTCACGGGTGCTGTCACGGGTGCTGTCACGGGTGCTGTCACGGGTGCTGTCACGGGTGCTGTCACGGGTGTTGTCACGGGTGTTGTCACGGGTGTTGTCACGGGTGTTGTAACGGTTGTTTTCACGGTTGTTGTCACGGTTGTTACTGGTGTTGTTACTGTTGTTGTTACAGTTGTTACTGTTGTTGTCACGGTTGTTGTTACTGTTGTCACGGCTGTTGTTACTGTTGTCACGGTTGTTGGTGTTGGTGTTGGTGTTGTCACGGTTGTTGTTACTGTTGTCACGGTTGTTGGTGTTGGTGTTGTCACTGTGGTTGTCACTGTGGTTGTCACTGTTGTTGTCACTGTTGTCACTGTTGTTGTCACGGTTGTTGTCACGGGTGTTGTCACGGGTGTTGTCACGGGTGTTGTCACGGGTGTTGTCACGGGTGTTGTCACGGGTGTTGTCACGGGTGTTGTCACGGGTGTTGTCACGGGTGTTGTCACGGGTGTTGTCACGGGTGTTGTCACGGGTGTTGTCACGGGTGTTGTCACTGTTGTCACTGTTGTCACTGTTGTTGTCACGGTTGTTGTCACGGTTGTTGTCACGGTTGTTGTCACGGTTGTTGTCACGGTTGTTGTCACGGTTGTAACGGTTGTTGTCACTGTTGTCACTGTTGTCACTGTTGTTGTCACGGTTGTTGTCACGGTTGTTGTCACGGTTGTTGTCACGGTTGTTGTCACGGGTGTTGTCACGGGTGTTGTCACGGGTGTTGTCACGGGTGTTGTCACTGTTGTCACTGTTGTCACGGTTGTTGTCACGGTTGTTGTCACGGTTGTTGTCACGGTTGTTGTCACGGGTGTTGTCACGGGTGTTGTCACGGGTGTTGTCACGGGTGTTGTCACGGGTGTTGTCACGGGTGTTGTCACGGGTGTTGTACGGGTGTTGTCACGGGTGTTGTCACGGGTGTTGTCACGGGTGTTGTCACGGGTGTTGTCACGGGTGTTGTCACGGGTGTTGTCACTGTTGTAGTCACTGTTGTTGTCACTGTTGTTGCCACTGTTGTTGCCACTGTTGTTGTCACTGTTGTTGTCACTGTTGCTGTCACTGTTGCTGTCACTGTTGCTGTCACTGTTGCTGTCTGTGTTGCTGTCACTGTTGTTGTCACTGTTGCTGTCACTGTTGCTGTCACTGTTGTTGTTACTGTTGTTGTCACTGTTGTTGTCACTGTTGCTGTCACGGTTGCTGTCACTGTTGTTGTCACTGTTGTTGTCACTGTTGTTGTCACTGTTGCTGTCACTGTTGCTGTCACTGTTGCTGTCACGGTTGCTGTCACGGTTGCTGTCACTGTTGTTGTCACTGTTGCTGTCACTGTTGCTGTCACTGTTGTTGTCACTGTTGTTGTCACTGTTGCTGTCACTGTTGCTGTCACTGTTGCTGTCCGGTTGCTGTCACGGTTGTTTCACTGTTGTGTTCACTGTTGCTGTCACTGTTGTGTTCACTGTTGCTGTCACTGTTGCTGTCACTGTTGCTGTCACTGTTGCTGTCACTGTTGTTGTCACTGTTGCTGTCACTGTTGCCGTCACTGTTGCCGTCAATGTTGCCGTCACTGTTGCCGTCACGGTTGTTGTCACTGTTGCTGTCACTGTTGCTGTCACTGTTGCTGTCACTGTTGCTGTCACTGTAGCTGTCACGGTTGTTGTCACGGTTGTTGTCACTGTTGTTGTCACTGTTGCTGTCACTGTTGCTGTCACTGTTGTTGTCACTGTTGTTGTCACTGTTGCTGTCACTGTTGCTGTCACGGTTGCTGTCACGGTTGCTGTCACGGTTGCTGTCACGGTTGCTGTCACGGTTGCTGTCACTGTTGCTGTCACTGTTGCTGTCACTGTTGCTGTCACTGTTGTTGTCGCTGTTGCTGTCACGGTAGCTGTCACTTTTGCTGTCACTGTTGCTGTCACTGTTGCTGTCACTGTTGCTGTCACTGTTGCTGTCACTGTTGCTGTCACTGTTGCTGTCACTGTTGCTGTCACTGTTGCTGTCACTGTTGCTGTCACTGTTGCTGTCACTGTTGCTGTCACTGTTGCTGTCACTGTTGCTGTCAGGGTTGTTGTCACGGTTGTCACTGTTGTCACGGTTGTTGTCACGGTTGTTGTCACGGTTGTTGTCACTGTTGTCACGGTTGTTGTCACTGTTGTTGTCACTGTTGTTGTCACGGGTGTTGTCACTGTTGTTGTCACTGTTGTCACTGTTGTTGTCACTGTTGTTGTCACGGTTGTTGTCACGGTTGTTGTCACGGTTGTTGTCACGGTTGTTGTCACGGGTGTTGTCACGGGTGTTGTCACGGGTGTTGTCACGGTTGTTGTCACGGTTGTTGTCACGGTTGTTGTCACGGTTGTTGTCACGGTTGTTGTCACGGTTGTTGTCACGGTTGTTGTCACGGTAGTAGTCACGGTTGTTGTCACGGGTGTTGTCACGGGTGTTGTCACGGGTGTTGTCACGGGTGTTGTCACGGGTGTTGTCACGGGTGTTGTCACGGGTGTCGTCACGGGTGTCGTCACGGGTGTCGTCACTGTTGTCGTCACTGTTGTCACTGTTGTCGTCACTGTTGTCGTCACTGTTGTCGTCAATGTTGTCGTCACGGTTGTCGTCACGGGTGTCGTCACGGGTGTCGTCAAGGGTGTCGTCACTGTTGTCGTCACTGTTGTCGTCACTGTTGTCGTCACTGTTGTCGTCACGGGTGTCGTCACGGGTGTCGTCACGGGTGTCGTCACGGGTGTCGTCACGGGTGTCGTCACGGGTGTCGTCACGGGTGTTGTCACGGGTGTTGTCACGGGTGTTGTCACGGGTGTTGTCACGGGTGTTGTCACGGGTGTTGTCACGGGTGTTGTCACGGGTGTTGTCACGGGTGTTGTCACGGGTGTTGTCAAGGGTGTTGTCATGGGTGTTGTCACGGGTGTTGTCAAGGGTGTTGTCACGGGTGTTGTGTCGGGTATTGTCACGGGTGTTGATACGGGTGTGGTCACGGGTGTGGTCACGGGTGTGGTCACGGGTGTGGTCACGGGTGTGGTCACGGGTGTGGTCACGGGTGTGGTCACGGGTGTGGTCACGGGTGTGGTCACGGGTGTGGTCACTGTTGTCACGGTTGTTGTCACGGTTGTTCTCACGGGTGTTGTCACGGGTGTTGTCACGGGTGTTGTCACGGGTGTTGTCACGGGTGTTGTCACGGGTGTTGTCACGGGTGTTGTCACGGGTGTGGTCACGGGTGTGTCACGGGTGTGGTCACGGGTGTGGTCACGGGTGTGGTCACGGGTGTGGTCACTGTCGTCACGGTTGTTGTCGCGGTTGTTGTCGCGGTTGTTGTCGCGGTTGTTGTCGCGGTTGTTGTCGCGGTTGTTGTCACTGTTGTTGTCACTGTTGCTGTCACTGTTGCTGTCACTGTTGCTGTCACTGTTGCTGTCACTGTTGCTGTCACTGTTGCTGTCACGGTTGTTGTCACGGTTGTTGTCACGGTTGTTGTCACGGGTGTTGTCACGGGTGTTGTCACGGGTGTTGTCACGGGTGTTGTCACGGGTGTTGTCACGGGTGTTGTCACGGGTGTTGTCACGGTTGTTGTCACGGTTGTTGGTGTTGGTGTTGTCACTGTTGTTGTCACTGTTGTTGTCACTGTTGTTGTCACTGTTGTTGTCACTGTTGTTGTCACTGTAGTTGTCACTGTAGTTGTCACTGTTGTCACGGTTGTTACGGTTGTTGTCACGGTTGTTGTCACGGTTGTTGTCACGGTTGCTGTCACGGGTGCTGTCACGGGTGCTGTCACGGGTGCGGTCACAGGTGCTGTCACGGGTGTTGTCACGGGTGTTGTCACGGGTGTTGTCACGGGTGTTGTCACTTTTGTTGTCACTGTTTTTGTCACTGTTTTTGTCACTGTTTTTGTCACTGTTTTTGTCACTTTTGTTGTCACGGTTGTTGTCACGGTTGTTGGTGTTGGTGTTGGTGTTACTGTTGTTGTTACTGTTGTCTTTACTCTTGTTGTTACTGTTGTACTCACGGTTGTTGTCACGGTTGTTGTCACAGTTGTTGTGACGGTTGTTGTCACGGTTGTCACGGTTGTTGTCACGGTTGTTGTCACGGTTGTTGGTGTTGGTGTTGGTGTTGGTGTTGTCACTGTTGTTGTCACTGTTGTTGTCACTGTTGTTGTCACTGTTGTTGTCACTGTTGTTGTCACTGTTGTTGTCACTGTTGTTGTCACGGTTGTTGTCACGGTTGTTGTCACGATTGTTGTCTCGGTTGCTGTCACGGTTGCTGTCACGGATGCTGTCACGGGTGCTGTCACTGGTTCTGTCACGGGTGCTGTCACGGGTGATGTCACGGGTGCTGTCACGGGTGCTGTCACGGGTGCTGTCACGGGTGCTGTCACGGGTGCTGTCACGGGTGTTGTCACGAGTGTTGTCACGGGTGTTGTCACGGGTGTTGTCACGGGTGTTGTCACGGGTGTTGTCACTGGTGTTGTCACTGTTGTTGTCACTGTTGTTGTCACTGTTGTTGTCACTGTTGTTGTCACTGTTGTTGTCACTGTTGTTGTCGCTGTTGTTGTCGCGGTTGTTGTCACGGTTGTTGTCACGGTTGTTGTCACTGTTGTTGTCACTGTTGTTGTCACTGTTGTTGTCGCTGTTGTTGTCGCTGTTGTCGCGGTTGTTGTCACGGTTGTTGTCACGGGTGTTGTCAAGGGTGTTGTCACGGGTGTTGTCACGGGTGTTGTCACGGGAGTTGTCACGGGTGTTGTCACGGGTGTTGTCACGGGTGTTGTCACGGGTGTTGTCACGGGTGTTGTCACGGGTGTTGTCACGGGTGTTGTCACGGGTGTTGTACGGGTGTTGTCACGGGTGTTGTCACGGGTGTTGTCACGGGTGTTGTCACGGGTGTTGTCACGGGTGTTGTCACGGGTGTTGTCACGGGTGTTGTCACGGGTGTTGTCACGGGTGTTGTCACTGTTGTTGTCACTGTTGTTGTCACTGTTGTTGTCACTGTTGTTGTCACTGTTGTTGTCACTGTTTCTGTCACTGTTGCTGTCACTGTTGCTGTCACTGTTGCTGTCTGTGTTGCTGTCACGGTGGTTGTCACTGTTGTTGTCACTGTTGCTGTCACTGTTGCCGTCACTGTTGCCGTCACGGTTGTTGTCACTGTTGCTGTCACTGTTGCTGTCACTGTTGCTGTCACTGTTGCTGTCACGGTTGCTGTCACGGTTGTTTCACTGTTGTGTTCACTGTTGCTGTCACTGTTGCTGTCACTGTTGCTGTCACTGTTGCTGTCACTGTTGTTGTCACTGTTGCTGTCACTGTTGCCGTCACTGTTGCCGTCACTGTTGCCGTCACGGTTGTTGTCACTGTTGCTGTCACTGTTGCTGTCACTGTTGCTGTCACTGTTGCTGTCACGGTTGCTGTCACGGTTGCTGTCACGGTTGCTGTCACGGTTGCTGTCACGGTTGCTGTCACTGTTGCTGTCACTGTTGCTGTCACTGTTGTCACTGTTGCTGTCACTGTTGCTGTCACTGTTGCTGTCACGGTTGCTGTCACGGTTGCTGTCACGGTTGTCGTCACGGTTGTCACTGTTGTCACGGTTGTTGTCACTGTTGTTGTCACTGTTGTTGTCACGGGTGTTGTCACTGTTGTTGACACTGTTGTCACTGTTGTTGTCACTGTTGTTGTCACGGTTGTTGTCACGGTTGTTGTCACGGTTGTTGTCACGGTTGTTGTCACGGTTGTTGTCACGGTTGTTGTCACGGTTGTTGTCACGGTTGTAGTCACGGTTGTAGTCACGGTTGTTGTCACGGGTGTTGTCACGGGTGTTGTCACGGGTGTTGTCACGGGTGTTGTCACGGGTGTTGTCACGGGTGTTGTCACTTTTGTTGTCACTTTTGTTGTCACTGTTTTTGTCACTGTTTTTGTCACTGTTTTTGTCACTGTTTTTGTCACTTTTGTTGTCACGGTTGTTGTCACGGTTGTTGGTGTTGGTGTTAGTGTTGTTGTTACTGTTGTCTTTACTCTTGTTGTTACTGTTGTACTCACGGTTGTTGTCACGGTTGTTGTCACGGTTGTTGTCACAGTTGTTGTGACGGTTGTTGTCACGGTTGTTGTCACGGTTGTTGTCACGGTTGTTGGTGTTGGTGTTGGTGTTGTCACTGTTGTTGTCACTGTTGTTGTCACTGTTGTTGTCACTGTTGTTGTCACTGTTGTTGTCACTGTTGTTGTCACGGTTGTTGTCACGGTTGTTGACACGATTGTTGTCTCGGTTGCTGTCACGGTTGCTGTCACGGATGCTGTCACGGGTGCTGTCACTGGTGCTGTCACGGGTGCTGTCACGGGTGATGTCACGGGTGCTGTCACGGGTGCTGTCACGGGTGCTGTCACGGGTGCTGTCACGGGTGCTGTCACGGGTGTTGTCACGAGTGTTGTCACGGGTGATGTCACGGGTGTTGTCACGGGTGTTGTCACGGGTGTTGTCACTGGTGCTGTCACTGTTGTTGTCACTGTTGTTGTCACTGTTGTTGTCACTGTTGTTGTCACTGTTGTTGTCACTGTTGTTGTCACTGTTGTTGTCACTGTTGTTGTCGCTGTTGTCGCGGGTGTTGTCACGGGTGTTGTCACGGGTGTTGTCACGGGTGTTGTCACGGGAGTTGTCACGGGTGTTGTCACGGGTGTTGTCACGGTTGTTGTCACGGTTGTTGTCACGGGTGTTGTCACGGGTGTTGTCACGGGTGTTGTCACGGGTGTTGTCACGGGTGTTGTCACGGGTGTTGTCACGGGTGTTGTACGGGTGTTGTCACGGGTGTTGTCACGGGTGTTGTCACGGGTGTTGTCACGGGTGTTGTCACGGGTGTTGTCACGGGTGTTGTCACGGGTGTTGTCACTGTTGTTGTCACTGTTGTTGTCACTGTTGTTGTCACTGTTGTCACTGTTGTTGCCACTGTTGTTGTCACTGTTGTTGTCACTGTTGCTGTCACTGTTGCTGTCACTGTTGCTGTCACTGTTGCTGTCACTGTTGCTGTCTGTGTTGCTGTCACTGTTGTTGTCACTGTTGCTGTCACTGTTGCTGTCACTGTTGTTGTTACTGTTGTTGTCACTGTTGTTGTCATTGTTGCTGTCACGGTTGCTGTCACTGTTGTTGTCACTGTTGTTGTCACTGTTGTTGTCACTGTTGCTGTCACTGTTGCTGTCACTGTTGTTGTCACTGTTGTTGTCACTGTTGTTGTCACTGTTGCTGTCACTGTTGCTGTCACGGTTGTCACTGTTGCTGTCACTGTTGCTGTCACTGTTGCTGTCACTGTTGTTGTCACTGTTGTTGTCACTGTTGTTGTCACTGTTGCTGTCACTGTTGCTGTCACTGTTGCTGTCCGGTTGCTGTCACGGTTGTTTCACTGTTGTGTTCACTGTTGCTGTCACTGTTGTGTTCACTGTTGCTGTCACTGTTGCTGTCACTGTTGCTGTCACTGTTGTTGTCACTGTTGCTGTCACTGTTGCCGTCACTGTTGCCGTCAATGTTGCCGTCACTGTTGCCGTCACGGTTGTTGTCACTGTTGCTGTCACTGTTGCTGTCACTGTTGCTGTCACTGTTGCTGTCACTGTTGCTGTCACGGTTGCTGTCACTGTTGCTGTCACTGTTGTTGTCACTGTTGCTGTCACTGTTGCTGTCACTGTTGTTGTCACTGTTGCTGTCACTGTTGCTGTCACTGTTGCTGTCACTGTTGCTGTCACTGTTGCTGTCACTGTTGCTGACACTGTTGCTGTCATGTTGCTGTCACGGTTGCTGTCACGGTTGCTGTCACGGTTGCTGTCACTGTTGCTGTCACTGTTGTTGTCACTGTTGCTGTCACTGTTGCTGTCACTGTTGCTGTCACTGTTGTTGTCACTGTTGCTGTCACGGTTGCTGTCACTGTTGCTGTCACTGTTGCTGTCACTGTTGCTGTCACTGTTGCTGTCACTGTTGCTGTCACTGTTGCTGTCACTGTTGCTGTCACTGTTGCTGTCACTGTTGCTGTCACTGTTGCTGTCACGGTTGCTGTCACTGTTGTTGTCACTGTTGTCACGGTTGTTGTCACGGTTGTTGTCACGGTTGTTGTCACTGTTGTTGTCACTGTTGTTGTCACGGTTGTTGTCACTGTTGTTGTCACTGTTGTTGTCACGGGTGTTGTCACTGTTGTCACTGTTGTTGTCACGGTTGTTGTCACGGTTGTTGTCACGGTTGTTGTCACGGTTGTTGTCACGGTTGTTGTCACGGTTGTTGTCACGGTTGTTGTCACGGTTGTTGTCACGGTTGTTGTCACGGGTGTTGTCACGGTTGTTGTCACGGGTGTTGTCACGGGTGTTGTCACGGTTGTTGTCACGGTTGTTGTCACGGTTGTTGTCACGGTTGTTGTCACGGTTGTAGTCACGGGTGTTGTCACGGGTGTTGTCACGGGTGTTGTCACGGGTGTTGTCACGGGTGTTGTCACGGGTGTCGTCACGGGTGTCGTCACGGGTGTCGTCACGGGTGTCGTCACGGTTGTCGTCACTGTTGTCGTCACTGTTGTCGTCAATGTTGTCGTCACTGTTGTCGTCACGGTTGTCGTCACGGTTGTCGTCACGGGTGTCGTCACGGGTGTCGTCACGGGTGTCGTCACGGGTGTCGTCACGGGTGTCGTCACTGTTGTCGTCACTGTTGTCGTCACTGTTGTCGTCACTGTTGTCGTCACTGTTGTCGTCACGGGTGTCGTCACGGGTGTCGTCACGGGTGTCGTCACGGGTGTCGTCACGGGTGTGGTCACGGGTGTTGTCACGGGTGTTGTCACGGGTGTTGTCACGGGTGTTGTCACGGGTGTTGTCACGGGTGTTGTCACGGGTGTTGTCACGGGTGGTGTCACGGGTGTTGTCACGGGTGTTGTCACGGGTGGTGTCACGGGTGGTGTCACGGGTGGTGTCACGGGTGGTGTCACGGGTGGTGTCACTGTTGCTGTCACGGTTGCTGTCACGGTTGCTGTCACGGTTGCTGTCACGGTTGCTGTCACGGTTGCTGTCACGGTTGCTGTCACGGTTGCTGTCACGGTTGCTGTCACGGTTGCTGTCACTGTTGCTGTCACTGTTGCTGTCACTGTTGCTGTCACTGTTGCTGTCACTGTTGTTGTCGCTGTTGTCGCTGTTGTTGTCGCGGTTGTTGTCGCGGTTGTTGTCGCGGTTGTTGTCGCGGTTGTTGTCGCGGTTGTTGTCGCGGTTGTTGTCACTGTTGCTGTCACTGTTGCTGTCACTGTTGCTGTCACGGTTGCTGTCACGGTTGCTGTCACGGTTGCTGTCACGGTTGTTGTCACGGTTGTTGTCACGGTTGTTGTCACGGTTGTTGTCACGGTTGTAGTCACGGTTGTCGTCACGGGTGTCGTCACGGGTGTCGTCACGGGTTTTGTCACGGTTGTTGTCACGGTTGTTGTCACGGTTGTTGTCACGGTTGTTGGTGTTGGTGTTGGTGTTGGTGTTGTCACTGTTGTTGTCACTGTTGTTGTCACTGTTGATGTCACTGTTGTTGTCACGGTTTGTCACTGTTGTTGTCACTGTTGTTGTCACTGTTGTTGTCACTGTTGTTGTCACTGTTGTTGTCACGGTTGTTGTCACGGTTGTTGTCAAGGTTGTTGTCACGGTTGTTGTCATGGTTGTTGTCACGGTTGCTGTCACGGTTGCTGTCACGGGTGCTGTCACGGGTATTGTCACGGGTGCTGTCACGGGTGCTGTCACGGGTGCTGTCACGGGTGCTGTCACGGGTGCTGTCACGGGTGCTTTCACGGGTGCTGTCACTGTTGTTGTCACGGGTGTTGTCACGGGTGTTGTCACGGGTGTTCTCACGGGAGTTGTCGTGGGTGTTGTCACTGTTGTTGTCACTGTTGTTGTCACTGTTGTTGTCACTGTTGTTGTCACTGTTGTTGTCGCTGTTGTCGCTGTTGTTGTCGCGGTTGTTGTCGCGGTTGTTGTCGCGGGTGTTGTCACGGGTGTTGTCACGGGTGTTGTCACGGGTGTCGTCACGGGTGTTGTCACGGGTGTCGTCACGGGTGTCGTCACGGGTGTCGTCACGGGTGTCGTCACGGGTGTCGTCACGGGTGTCGTCACGGGTGTCGTCACGGGTGTCGTCACGGGTGTCGTCACGGGTGTCGTCACGGTTGTTGGTGTTGGTGTTGTCACTGTTGTTGTCACTGTTGTTGTCACGGGTGTTGTCACGGGTGTTGTCACGGGTGTTGTCACGGGTGTTGTCACGGGTGTTGTCACGGGTGTTGTCACGGGTGTTGTCATGGGTGTTGTCATGGGTGTTGTCACGGGTGTTGTCACTGTTGTTGTCACTGTTGTTGTCACTGCTGTTGTCACTGCTGTTGTCACTGCTGTTGTCACGGTTGTTGTCACGGTTGTTGTCACGGTTGTTGTCACGGTTGTTGTCACGGTTGTTGTCACGGTTGTTGTCACGGTTGTTGTCACGGTTGTTGTCACGGTTGTTGTCACGGTTGTTGTCACGGTTGTTGTCACGGTTGTTGTCACGGTTGTTGTCACGGTTGTTGTCACGGTTGTTGAAACGGTTGTTGTCACGGGTGTTGTCACGGGTGTTGTCACGGGTGTTGTCACGGGTGTTGTCACGGTTGTTGTCACGGTTGTTGTCACGGGTGTTGTCACGGGTGTTGTCACGGGTGTTGTCACGGGTGTTGTCACGGGTGTTGTCACGGGTGTTGTCACGGGTGTTGTCTCGGGTGTTGTCACGGGTGTTGTTACGGGTGTTGTCACGGGTGTTGTCACGGGTGTTGTCACGGGTGTTGTCACTGTTGCTGTCACTGTTGCTGTCACTGTTGCTGTCACTGTTGCTGTCACGGTTGCTGTCACTGTTGCTGTCACTGTTGCTGTCACTGTTGCTGTCACTGTTGCTGTCACTGTTGCTGTCACGGGTGTTGTCACGGGTGTTGTCGCGGTTGTTGTCGCGGTTGTTGTCGCGGTTGTTGCGGTTGTCACTGTTGTTGTCACTGTTGTTGTCACTGTTGCTGTCACTGTTGCCTTCACTGTTGCTGTCACGGTTGCTGTCACGGTTGTTGTCACGGTTGTTGTCACGGTTGTTGTCACGGTTGTTGTCACGGTTGTTGTCACGGTTGTTGTCACGGTTGTTGTCACGGTTGTCGTCACGGTTGTCGTCACGGTTGTCACGGGTGTCGTCACGGGTGTCGTCACGGGTGTCGTCACGGGTGTCGTCACGGGTGTCGTCACGGTTGTCACGGTTGTTGTCACGGTTGTTGTCACGGTTGTTGGTGTTGTCACTGTTGTTGTCACTGTTGTGTTCACTGTTGTCACGGTTGTTGTCACGGTTGTTGTCACGGTTGTTGTCACGGTTGTTGTCACGGTTGTTGTCACGGTTGCTGTCACGGTTGCTGTCACGGGTGCTGTCACGGCTGCTGTCACGGGTGTCGTCACGGGTGTCGTCACGGGTGTCGTCACGGGTGTCGTCACGGGTGTCGTCACGGGTGTCGTCACGGATTTCGTCACGGTTGTTGGTGTTGGTGTTGGTGTTGTCACTGTTGTTGTCACTGTTGTTGTCACTGTTGTTGTCACTTTTGTTGTCACGGTTGTTGTCACGGTTGTTGTCACGGTTGTTGTCACGGTTGTTGTCACGGTTGTTGTCACGGTTGTTGTCACGGTTGATGTCACGGTTGTTGTCACGGGTGTTGTCACGGGTGTTGTCACGGGTGTTGTCACGGGTGTTGTCACGGGTGTTGTCACGGGTGTTGTCACGGGTGTTGTCACGGGTGTTGTCACGGGTGTTGTCACGGGTGTTGTCACGGGTGTTGTCACGGGTGTTGTCACGGGTGTTGTCACGGGTGTTGTCACGGGTGTTGTCACGGGTGTTGTCACGGGTGTTGTCACGGGTGTTGTCACTGTTGTTGTCACTGTCACTGTTGCTGTCACTGTTGCTGTCACTGTTGCTGTCACGGTTGCTGTCACGGTTGCTGTCACGGTTGCTGTCACGGTTGCTGTCACGGTTGCTGTCACGGTTGCTGTCACGGTTGCTGTCACTGTTGCTGTCACTGTTGCTGTCACTGTTGCTGTCACTGTTGCAGTCACTGTTGTTGTCACTGTTGTTGTCACTGTTGTCACTGTTGTTGTGGCGGTTGTTGTCGCGGTTGTTGTCGCGGTTGTTGTCGCGGTTGTTGTCGCGGTTGTTGTCGCGGTTGTTGTCGCGGTTGTTGTCACTGTTGTTGTCACTGTTGTTGTCACTGTTGCTGTCACTGTTGCTGTCACGGTTGCTGTCACGGTTGCTGTCACGGTTGCTGTCACGGTTGTTGTCACGGTTGTTGTCACGGTTGTTGTCACGGTTGTTGTCACGGTTGTTGTCACGGTTGTCGTCACGGTTGTCGTCACGGTTGTCGTCACGGGTGTCGTCACGGGTGTCGTCACGGGTGTCGTCACGGGTGTCGTCACGGTTGTCGTCACGGTTGTCGTCACGGTTGTCGTCACGGTTGTCGTCACGGTTGTTGGTGTTGGTGTTGGTGTTGTCACTGTTGTTGTCACTGTTGTTGTCACGGTTGTTGTCACGGTTGTTGTCACGGTTGTTGTCACGGTTGTTGTCACGGTTGTTGTCACGGTTGCTGTCACGGTTGCTGTCACGGGTGCTGTCACGGGTGCTGTCACGGGTGCTGTCACGGGTGCTGTCACGGGTGCTGTCACGGGAGCTGTCACGGGTGCTGTCACGGGTGCTGTCACGGGTGTTGTCACGGGTGTTGTCACGGGTGTTGTCACGGGTGTTGTCACGGGTGTTGTCACGGGTGTTGTCACGGGTGTTGTCACGGGTGTTGTCACGGGTGTTGTGACGGGTGTTGTCACGGGTGTTGTCACGGGTGTTGTCACGGGTGTTGTCACGGGTGTTGTCACGGGTGTTGTCACGGGTGTTGTCACGGGTGTTGTCACGGGTGTTGTCACGGGTGTTGTCACGGGTGTTGTCACGGGTGTTGTCACGGTTGCTGTCACGGTCACTGTCACGGTTGCTGTCACGGTTGCTGTCACGGTTGCTGTCACGGTTGCTGTCACGGTTGCTGTCACGGTTGCTGTCACGGTTGCTGTCAAGGTTGCTGTCACGGTTGCTGTCACTGTTGCTGTCACTGTTGCTGTCGCGGTTGCTGTCGCGGTTGCTGTCGCGGTTGTTGTCGCGGTTGTTGTCGCGGTTGTTGTCGCGGTTGTTGTCGCGGTTGTTGTCGCGGTTGTTGTCGCGGTTGTTGTCACTGTTGCTGTCACTGTTGCTGTCACTGTTGCTGTCACTGTTGCTGTCACGGTTGCTGTCACGGTTGCTGTCACGGTTGCTGTCACGGTTGCTGTCACGGTTGCTGTCACGGTTGCTGTCACGGTTGCTGTCACGGTTGTAGTCACGGTTGTAGTCACGGGTGTCGTCACGGGTGTCGTCACGGGTGTCGTCACGGGTGTCGTCACGGGTGTCGTCACGGGTGTCGTCACGGGTGTCGTCACGGGTGTCGTCACGGTTGTCGTCACGGTTGTCGTCACGGTTGTTGGTGTTGGTGTTGGTGTTGTCACTGTTGTTGTCACTGTTGTTGTCACTGTTGATGTCACTCTTGTTGTCACTGTTGTTGTCACGGTTGTTGTCACGGTTGTTGTCACGGTTGTTGTCACGGTTGTTGTCACGGTTGCTGTCACGGTTGCTGTCACGGGTGCTGTCACGGGTATTGTCACGGGTGCTGTCACGGGTGCTGTCACGGGTGCTGTCACGGGTGCTGTCACGGGTGCTGTCACGGTTGTTGTCACGGGTGTTGTCACGGGTGTTGTCACGGGTGTTGTCACGGGAGTTGTCACGGGTGTTGTCACGGGTGTTGTCACTGTTGTTGTCACTGTTGTTGTCACTGTTGTTGTCACTGTTGTTGTCGCTGTTGTTGTCGCTGTTGTTGTCGCTGTTGTTGTCCCTGTTGTTGTCGCGGTTGTTGTCGCGGGTGTTGTCGCGGGTGTTGTCACGGGTGTTGTCGCGGGTGTTGTCGCGGGTGTTGTCGCGGGTGTTGTCGCGGGTGTTGTCACGGGTGTTGTCACGGGTGTTGTCACGGGTGTTGTCACGGGTGTTGTCACGGGTGTTGTCACGGGTGTTGTCACGGGTGTTGTCACGGGTGTTGTCACGGGTGTTGTCACGGGTGTTGTCACGGGTGTTGTCACGGGTGTTGTCACGGGTGTTGTCACGGGTGTTGTCACTGGTTCTGTCACTGTTGCTGTCACTGTTGCTGTCACTGTTGCTGTCACTGTTGCTGTCACTGTTGCTGTCACTGTTGCTGTCACTGTTGCTGTCACTGTTGCTGTCACGGTTGCTGTCACGGTTGCTGTCACGGTTGCTGTCACTGTTGCTGTCACGGTTGTTGTCTTTGTTACTGTCACTGTTGTTGTCACTGTTGGTGTCACTGTTGTTGTCACTGTTGCTGTCACGGTTGCTGTCACGGTTGTTGTCACTGTTGCTGTCACTGTTGTTGTCACTGTTGCTGTCACTGTTGCTGTCACTGTTGCTGTCACTGTTGCTGTCACTGTTGCTGTCACTGTTGTTGTCACTGTTGTTGTCACTGTTGTTGTCGCGGTTGTTGTCGCTGTTGTCACGGGTGTCGTCACGGGTGTCGTCACGGTTGTTGGTGTTGGTGTTGGTGTTGTCACTGTTGTTGTCACTGTTGTTGTCACTGTTGTTGTCACGGGTGTTGTCACGGGTGTTGTCACGGGTGTTGTCACGGGTGTTGTCACGGGTGTTGTCACGGGTGTTGTCACTGTTGTTGTCACTGTTGTTGTCACTGCTGTTGTCACTGCTGTTGTCACGGTTGTTGTCACGGTTGTTGTCACGGTTGTTGTCACGGTTGTTGTCACGGTTGTTGTCACGGTTGTTGTCACGGTTGTTGTCACGGTTGTTGTCACGGTTGTTGTCACGGTTGTTGTCACGGTTGTTGTCACGGTTGTTGTCACGGTTGTTGTCACGGTTGTTGTCACGGTTGTTGAAACGGTTGTTGAAACGGTTGTTGAAACGGTTGTTGTCACGGGTGTAGTCTAGGGTGTTGTCTAGGGTGTTGTCACTGGTGTTGTCACGGGTGTTGTCACGGGTGTTGTCACGGTTGTTGTCACGGGTGTTGTCACGGGTGTTGTCACGGGTGTTGTCACGGGTGTTGTCACGGGTGTTGTCACGGGTGTTGTCACGGGTGTTGTCACGGGTGTTGTCACGGGTGTTGTCACGGGTGTTGTCACGGGTGTTGTCACGGGTGTTGTCACGGGTGCTGTCACTGTTGCTGTCACTGTTGCTGTCACTGTTGCTGTCACGGTTGCTGTCACTGTTGCTGTCACTGTTGCTGTCACATTTGCTGTCACTGTTGCTGTCACTGTTGCTGTCACTGTTGCTGTCACGGTTGCTGTCGCGGTTGTTGTCGCGGTTGTTGTCGCGGTTGTTGTCGCGGTTGTTGTCGCGGTTGTTGTCGCGGTTGTTGTCGCGGTTGTTGTCGCGGTTGTTGTCGCGGTTGTCACTGTTGTTGTCACTGTTGTTGTCACTGTTGCTGTCACTGTTGCTGTCACGGTTGTTGTCGCGGTTGTTGTCGCGGTTGTTGTCGCGGTTGTTGTCGCGGTTGTTGTCGCGGTTGTTGTCGCGGTTGTTGTCGCGGGTGTTGTCGCGGTTGTTGTCGCGGTTGTCACTGTTGCTGTCACTGTTGCTGTCACATTTGCTGTCACTGTTGCTTTCACTGTTGCTGTCACGGTTGTTGTCGCGGTTGTTGTCGCGGTTGTTGTCACGGTTGTTGTCACGGGTGTTGTCACTGTTGTTGTCGCGGTTGTTGTCGCGGTTGTTGTCGCGGTTGTTGTCGCGGTTGTTGTCGCGGTTGTTGTCGCGGTTGTTGTCGCGGTTGTCACTGTTGTTGTCACTGTTGTTGTCACTGTTGCTGTCACTGTTACTGTCACTGTTGCCTTCACTGTTGCTGTCACTGTTGCTGTCACGGTTGTTGTCACGTTTGTTGTCACGGTTGTTATCACGGTTGTTGTCACGGTTGTTGTCACGGTTGTTGTCACGGTTGTTGTCACGGTTGTTGTCACGGTTGTCGTCACGGTTGTCGTCACGGTTGTCGTCACGGTTGTCGTCACGGGTGTCGTCACGGGTGTCGTCACGGGTGTCGTCACGGCTGTCGTCACGGGTGTCGTCACGGGTGTCGTCACGGTTGTCACGGTTGTTGTCACGGTTGTTGTCACGGTTGTTGTCACGGTTGTTGTCACGGTTGTTGTCACGGTTGTTGGTGTTGGTGTTGGTGTTGTTGTCACTGTTGTTGTCACTGTTGTTGTCACTGTTGTCACGGTTGTTGTCACGGTTGTTGTCACGGTTGTTGTCATGGTTGTTGTCACGGTTTTTGTCACGGTTTTTGTCACGGTTGTTGTCACGGTAGCTGTCACGGGTGCTGTCACGGGTGTCGTCACGGGTGTCGTCACGGGTGTCGTCACGGGTGTCGTCACGGGTGTCGTCACGGATTTCGTCACGGTTGTTGGTGTTGTCACTGTTGTTGTCACTGTTGTTGTCACTGTTGTCACGGTTGTTGTCACGGTTGTTGTCACGGTTGTTGTCACGGTTGTTGTCACGGTTGTTGTCACGGTTGTTGTCACGGTTGTTGTCACGGGTGTTGTCACGGCTGTTGTCACGGGTGTTGTCACGGGTGTTGTCACGGGTGTTGTCACGGGTGTTGACACGGGTGTTGTCACGGGTGTTGTCACGGGTGTTGTCACGGGTGTTGTCACTGGTATTGTCACTGGTGTTGTCACTGGTGTTGTCACTGCTGTTGTCACTGCTGTTGTCACTGTTGTCACTTTTGTTGTCACGGTTGTTGTCACGGTTGTTGTCACGGTTGTTGTCACGGTTGTTGTCACGGTTGTTGTCACGGTTGCTGTCACGGTTGATGTCACGGGTGTTGTCACGGGTGTTGTCACGGGTGTTGTCACGGGTGTTGTCACGGGTGTTGTCACGGGTGTTGTCACGGGTGTTGTCACGGGTGTTGTCACGGGTGTTGTCACGGTTGTTGTCACGGTTGTTGTCACGGTTGTTGTCGCGGTTGTTGTCGCGGTTTGTTTCGCGGTTGTTGTCGCGGTTGTTGTCGCGGTTGTTGTCACTGTTGCTGTCACTGTTGCTGTCACTGTTGCTGTCACGGTTGCTGTCACGGTTGCTGTCACGGTTGCTGTCACGGTTGCTGTCACGGTTGCTGTCACGGTTGCTGTCGCTGTTGCTGTCGCTGTTGCTGTCGCTGTTGCTGTCGCTGTTGCTGTCGCTGTTGTTGTCGCGGTTGTTGTCGCGGTTGATGTCGCGGTTGTTGTCGCGGTTGTTGTCGCGGTTGTTGTCGCGGTTGTTGTCGCGGTTGTTGTCGCGGTTGTTGTCGCGGTTGTTGTCACTGTTGTTGTCACTGTTGCTGTCACTGTTGCTGTCACTGTTGCTGTCACTGTTGCTGTCACTGTTGCTGTCACGGTTGCTGTCACTGTTGCTGTTACGGTTGCTGTCACGGTTGCTGTCACGGTTGCTGTCACGGTTGCTGTCACGGTTGCTGTCACTGTTGCTGTCACTGTTGCAGTCACTGTTGCTGTCACTGTTGCTGTCACTGTTGTTGTCACGGGTGTTGTCACTGTTGTTGTCGCGGTTGTTGTCGCGGTTGTTGAGCGGTTGTTGTCGCGGTTGTTGTCGCGGTTGTTGTCGCGGTTGTTGTCAAGGTTGTTGTCACTGTTGTTGTCACTGTTGTTGTCACTGTTGCTGTCACTGTTGCTGTCACTGTTGCTGTCACGGTTGCTGTCACGGTTGCTGTCACGGTTGTTGTCACGGTTGTTGTCACGGTTGTTGTCACGGTTGTTGTCACGGGTGTAGTCTAGGGTGTTGTCTAGGGTGTTGTCACGGGTGTTGTCACGGGTGTTGTCACGGGTGTTGTCACGGTTGTTGTCACGGTTGTGGTCACGGGTGTTGTCACGGGTGTTGTCACGGGTGTTGTCACGGGTGTTGTCACGGGTGTTGTCACGGGTGTTGTCACGGGTGTTGTCACGGGTGTTGTCACTGTTGTCGCGGTTGTTGTCGCGGTTGTTGTCGCGGTTGTTGTCACTGTTGTCACTGTTGTTGTCACTGTTGCTGTCACTGTTGCTGTCACTGTTGCTGTCACGGTTGCTGTCACTGTTGCTGTCACTGTTGCTGTCACATTTGCTGTCACTGTTGCTGTCACTGTTGCTGTCACGGGTGTTGTCACGGGTGTTGTCAGGGTTGTTGTCGCGGTTGTTGTCGCGGTTGTTGTCGCGGTTGTTGTCGCGGTTGTTGTCGCGGTTGTTGTCGCGGTTGTTGTCGCGGTTGTTGTCGCGGTTGTCACTGTTGTTGTCACTGTTGTTGTCACTGTTGTTGTCACTGTTTCTGTCACTGTTGCCTTCACTGTTGCTGTCACTGTTGCTGTCACGGTTGTTGTCACGGTTGTTGTCACGGTTGTTGTCACGGTATTTGTCACGGTTGTTGTCACGGTTGTTGTCACGGTTGTTGTCACGGTTGTTGTCACGGTTGTCGTCACGGTTGTCGTCACGGTTGTCGTCACGGTTGTCGTCACGGGTGTTGTCACGGGTGTCGTCACGGGTGTCGTCACGGGTGTCGTCACGGGTGTCGTCACGGGTGTCGTCACGGGTGTCGTCACGGTTGTCGTCACGGTTGTTGTCACGGTTGTTGTCACGATTGTTGTCACGGTTGTTGGTGTTGGTGTTGGTGTTGGTGTTGTCACTGTTGTTGTCACTGTTGTTGTCACTGTTGTCACGGTTGTTGTCACGGTTGTTGTCATGGTTGTTGTCACGGTTTTTGTCACGGTTGTTGTCACGGTTGTTGTCACGGTAGCTGTCACGGGTGCTGTCACGGGTGCTGTCACGGGTGTCGTCACGGGTGTCGTCACGGGTGTCGTCACGGGTGTCGTCACGGGTGTCGTCACGGGTGTCGTCACGGGTGTCGTCACGGATTTCGTCACGGTTGTTGGTGTTGGTGTTGTCACTGTTGTTGTCACTGTTGTTGTCACGGTTGTTGTCACGGTTGTTGTCACGGTTGTTGTCACGGTTGTTGTCACGGTTGTTGTCACGGTTGTTGTCACGGTTGTTGTCACGGTTGTTGTCACGGTTGTTGTCACGGGTGTTGTCACGGGTGTTGTCACGGCTGTTGTCACGGGTGTTGTCACGGGTGTTGTCACGGGTGTTGTCACGGGTGTTGACACGGGTGTTGTCACGGGTGTTGTCACGGGTGTTGTCACGGGTGTTGTCACTGGTGTTGTCACTGGTGTTGTCACTGGTGTTGTCACCGCTGTTGTCACTGTTGTCACTTTTGTTGTCACTGTTGTTGTCACGGTTGTTGTCACGGTTGTTGTCACGGTTGTTGTCACGGTTGTTGTCACGGTTGTTGTCACGGTTGATGTCACGGGTGTTGTCACGGGTGTTGTCACGGGTGTTGTCACGGGTGTTGTCACGGGTGTTGTCACGGGTGTTGTCACGGGTGTTGTCACGGGTGTTGTCACGGTTGTTGTCACGGTTGTTGTCACGGTTGTTGTCACGGGTGTTGTCACGGGTGTTGTCACGGGTGTTGTCACTGTTGCTGTCACTGTTGCTGTCACTGTTGCTGTCACTGTTGCTGTCACGGTTGCTGTCACGGTTGCTGTCACGGTTGCTGTCACGGTTGCTGTCACGGTTGCTGTCACTGTTGCTGTCACTGTTGCTGTCGCTGTTGCTGTCGCGGTTGTTGTCGCGGTTGTTGTCGCGGTTGTTGTCGCGGTTGTTGTCGCGGTTGTTGTCGCGGTTGTTGTCGCGGTTGTTGTCGCGGTTGTTGTCGCTGTTGTTGTCACTGTTGCTGTCACTGTTGCTTTCACTGTTGCTGTCACTGTTGCTGTCACGGTTGCTGTCACGGCTGCTGTCACGGTTGCTGTCACGGTTGCTGTCACGGTTGTCACGGTTGTAGTCACGGTTGTCGTCACGGGTGTCGTCACGGGTGTCGTCACGGGTGTCGTCACGGGTGTCGTCACGGGTGTCGTCACGGGTGTCGTCACGGGTGTCGTCACGGGTGTCGTCACGGCTGTGGTCACGGTTGTGGTCACGGTTGTTGTCACGGTTGTTGTCACGGTTGTTGTCACGGTTGTTGTCACGGTTGTTGGTGTTGGTGTTGGTGTTGTCACTGTTGTTGTCACTGTTGATGTCACTGTTGTTGTCACTGTTGTTGTCACTGTTGTTGTCACGGTTGTTGTCACGGTTGCTGTCACGGTTGCTGTCACGGTTGCTGTCACGGTTGCTGTCACGGGTGCTGTCACGGGTATTGTCACGGGTGCTGTCACGGGTGCTGTCACGGGTGCTGTCACGGGTGCTGTCACGGGTGTTGTCACGGGTGTTGTCACGGGTGTTGTCACGGGTGTTGTCACGGGTGTTGTCACGGGTGTTGTCACGGGTGTTGTCACGGGTGTTGTCACGGGTGTTGTCACGGGTGTTGTCACGGGTGTTGTCACGGGTGTTGTCACGGGTGTTGTCACGGGTGTTGTCACGGGTGTTTTCACGGGTGTTGTCACGGGTGTTGTCACGGGTGTTGTCACGGGTGTTGTCACGGGTGTTGTCACGGGTGCTGTCACGGGTGCTGTCACTGTTGCTGTCACTGTTGCTGTCACTGTTGCTGTCACTGTTGTTGTCACTGTTGCTGTCACTGTTGCTGTCACTGTTGCTGTCACTGTTGCTGTCACTGTTGCTGTCACGGTTGCTGTCACGGTTGCTGTCACGGTTGTTGTCTTTGTTGCTGTCACTGTTGTTGTCACTGTTGCTGTCACGGTTGTTGTCACTGTTGCTGTCACGGTTGCTGTCACGGTTGCTGTCACGGTTGCTGTCACTGTTGCTGTCACTGTTGTTGTCACTGTTGCTGTCACTGTTGCTGTCACTGTTGATGTCACTGTTGTTGTCGCTGTTGTTGTCGCTGTTGTTGTCCCTGTTGTTGTCGCGGTTGTTGTCGCGGTTGTTGTCGCGGTTGTTGTCGCGGTTGTTGTCGCGGTTGTTGTCGCGGTTGTTGTCACTGTTGCTGTCACTGTTGCTGTCACTGTTGCTGTCACTGTTGCTGTCACTGTTGCTGTCACGGTTGCTGTCACGGTTGTTGTCACGGTTGTTGTCACGGTTGTTGTCACGGTTGTTGTCACGGTTGTTGTCACGGTTGTTGTCACGGGTGTTGTCACGGGTGTTGTCTAGGGTGTTGTCTAGGGTGTCGTCTAGGGTGTCGTCACGGGTGTCGTCACGGGTGTCGTCACGGTTGTCGTCACGGTTGTCGTCACGGGTGTTGTCACGGGTGTTGTCACGGGTGTTGTCACGGGTGTTGTCACGGGTGTTGTCACGGGTGTTGTCACGGGTGTTGTCACGGGTGTTGTCACGGGTGTTGTCACGGGTGTTGTCACGGGTGTTGTCACGGGTGTTGTCACTGTTGCTGTCACTGTTGCTGTCACTGTTGCTGTCACTGTTGCTGTCACTGTTGCTGTCACTGTTGCTGTCACTGTTGCTGTCACTGTTGCTGTCACTGTTGCTGCCACGGGTGTTGTCACGGGTGTTGTCACGGGTGTTGTCACTGTTGTTGTCGCGGTTGTTGTCGCGGTTGTTGTCGCGGTTGTTGTCGCGGTTGTTGTCGCGGTTGTCACTGTTGTTGTCACTGATGTTTTCACTGTTGCTGTCACTGTTACTGTCACTTGTTCCTTCACTGTTGCTGTCACTGTTGCTGTCATGGTTGTTGTCACGGTTGTTGTCACGGTTGTTGTCACGGTTGTTGTCACGGTTGTTGTCACGGTTGTTGTCACGGTTGTTGTCACGGTTGTCGTCACGGTTGTCGTCACGGTTTTCTTCACGGTTGTCGTCACGGGTGTCGTCACGGGTGTCGTCACGGATGTCGTCACGGGTGTCGTCACGGGTGTCGTCACGGGTGTCGTCACGGTTGTCACGGTTGTTGTCACGGTTAATGTCACGGTTGTTGTCACGGTTGTTTCACGGTTGTTTCACGGTTGTTGGTGTTGGTGTTGGTGTTGTCACTGTTGTTGTCACTGTTGTTGTCACTGTTGTTGTCACGGTTGTTGTCACGGTTGTTGTCACGGTTGTTGTCACGGTTTTTGTCACGGTTTTTGTCACGGTTGTTGTCACGGTTGTTGTCACGGTTGCTGTCACGGTTGCTGTCACGGTTGCTGTCACGGTTGCTGTCACGGGTGCCGTCACGGGTGCCGTCACGGGTGACGTCACGGGTGACGTCACGGGTGCTGTCACGGGTGCTGTCACGGGTGCTGTCACGGGTGCTGTCACAGGTGTTGTCACGGGTGTTGTCACGGGTGTTGTCACGGGTGTTGTCACGGGTGTTGTCACGGGTATTGTCACGGGTGTTTACACGGGTGTTGTCACTGTTGTTGTCACTGTTGTTGTCACTGTTGTCGTCGCTGTTGTCCTCGCTGTTGTTGTCGCTGTTGTTGTCGCTGTTGTTGTCGCGGGTGTTGTCGCGGGTGTTGTCGCGGGTGTTGTCACGGGTGTTGTCACGGGTGTTGTCACGGGTGTTGTCACGGGTGTTGTCACTGTTGTTGTCACGGGTGCTGTCACTGTTGCTGTCACTGTTGCTGTCACTGTTGCTGTCACTGTTGCTGTCACTGTTGCTGTCACTGTTGCTGTCACGGTTGCTGTCAATGTTGTTGTCACTGTTGCTGTCACTGTTGCTGTCACTGTTGCTGTCACTGTTGCTGTCACTGTTGCTGTCACGGTTGTTGTCACGGTTGCTGTCACGGTTGTTGTCACTGTTGTTGTCACGGTTGCTGTCACTGTTGCTGTCACTGTTGCTGTCACTGTTGCTGTCACTGTTGTTGTCACTGTTGTTGTCACTGTTGCTGTCACGGTTGCTGTCACGGATGTTGTCACTGTTGTTGTCACTGTTGTTGTCACTGTTGTTGTCACTGTTGTTGTCACTGTTGCTGTCACTGTTGCTGTCACTGTTGTTGTCACTGTTGTTGTCACTGTTGTTGTCACTGTTGTTGTCACTGTTGTTGTCACTGTTGCTGTCACTGTTGCTGTCACTGTTGCTGTCACTGTTGCTGTCACTGTTGCTGTCCGGTTGCTGACACGGTTGCTGTCACGGTTGTTGTCACTGTAGCTGTCACTGTTGCTGTCACTGTTGCTGTCACTATTGCTGTCACTGTTGCTGTCACTGTTGCTGTCACGGTTGCTGTCACTGTTGCTGTCACGGTTGCTGTCTCGGTTATTGTCACGGTTATTGTCACTGTTGCTGTCACTGTTGCTGTCACTGTTGCTGTCACTTGTTGTCACTTGTTGGCGTCACTGTTGCCGTCACTGTTGCCGTCACGGTTGCGGTCACGGTTGCTGTCACGGTTGTTGTCACGGTTGTTGTCACTGTTGCTGTCACTGTTGCTGTCACTGTTGCTGTCACTGTTGCTGTCACGGTTGCTGTCACGGTTGCTGTCACTGTTGTTGTCACTGTTGTTGTCACTGTTGTTGTCTCTGTTGCATTCACGGTTGCTGTCACGGTTGTCACTGTTGTTGTCACGGTTGCTGTCACGGTTGCTGTCACGGTTGCTGTCACGGTGGTTGTCACTGTTGTTGTCACTGTTGTTGCCACTGTTGTTGTCACGGTTGTTGTCACTGTTGCTGTCACTGTTGCTGTCACTGTTGCTGTCACTGTCACTGTTGCTGTCACTGTTGCTGTCACTGTTGTTGTCACTGTGGCTGTCACTGTGGCGTTCACTGTGGCTGTCACGGTTGCTGTCACGGTTGTTGTCACGGTTGTTGTCACTGTTGGTGTCACTGTTGCTGTCACTGTTGCTGTCACTGTTGCTGTCACTGTTGCTGTCACTGTTGTTGTCACTGTTGCTGTCACTGTTGCTGTCACGGTTGCTGTCACGGTTGTTGTCACTGTTGTCACTGTTGCTGTCACTGTTGCTGTCACTGTTGCTGTCACTGTTGCTGTCACGGTTGCTGTCACGGTTGCTGTCACGGTTGCTGTCACGGTTGCTGTCACGGTTGCTGTCACTGTTGCTGTCACTGTTGTCACTGTTGTTGTCACTGTTGCTGTCACTGTTGCTGTCACGGTTGCTGTCACGGTTGCTGTCACGGTTGCTGTCATGGTTGTTGTCACGGTTGTTGTCACGGTTGTCACTGTTGCTGTCACTGTTGCTGTCACTGTTGTTGTCACTGTTGTTGTCACTGTTGTTGTCGCTGTTGTTGTCGCTGTTGTCGCTGTTGTTGTCGCTGTTGTCGCGGTTGTTGTCGCGGTTGTTGTCGCGGTTGCTGTCGCGGTTGCTGTCACTGTTGCTGTCACTGTTGCTGTCACTGTTGCTGTCACGGTTGCTGTCACGGTTGCTGTCACGGTTGTTGTCACGGGTGTTGTCACGGGTGTGGTCACGGGTGTGGTCACGGGTGTGGTCACGGGTGTGGTCACGGGTGTGGTCACGGGTGTGGTCACGGGTGTGGTCACGGGTGTGGTCACGGGTGTGGTCACGGGTGTCGTCACGGGTGTCGTCACGGGTGTCGTCACGGGTGTCGTCACGGTTGTCGTCACGGTTGTCGTCACGGTTGTCGTCACGGTTGTCGTCACGGTTGTCGTCACGGTTGTTGGTGTTGGTGTTGGTGTTGTCACTGTTGTTGTCACTGTTGTTGTCACTGTTGTTGTCACTGTTGTTGTCACGGTTGTTGTCACGGTTGTTGTCACGGTTGCTGTCACGGTTGCTGTCACGGTTGCTGTCACGGGTGCTGTCGCGGGTGCTGTCGCGTGTGCTGTCGCGGGTGCTGTCGCGGGTGCTGTCGCGGGTGCTGTCGCGGGTGCTGTCGCGGGTGCTGTCGCGGGTGCTGTCGCGGGTGCTGTCGCGGGTGCTGTCGCGGGTGTTGTCGCGGGTGTTGTCGCGGGTGTTGTCGCGGGTGTTGTCGCGGGTGTTGTCGTGGGTGTTGTCGCGGGTGTTGTCACGGGTGTTGTCGCGGGTGTTGTCACGGGTGTCGTCACGGGTGTCGTCACGGGTGTCGTCACGGATTTCGTCACGGTTGTTGGTGTTGGTGTTGTCACTGTTGTTGTCACTGTTGTTGTCACGGTTGTTGTCACGGTTGTTGTCACGGTCGTTGTCACGGTTGTTGTCACGGTTGTTGTCACGGTTGTTGTCACGGGTGTTGTCACGGCTGTTGTCACGGGTGTTGTCACGGGTGTTGTCACGGGTGTTGTCACGGGTGTTGTCACGGGTGTTGACACGGGTGTTGTCACGGGTGTTGTCACGGGTGTTGTCACTGGTGTTGTCACCGCTGTAGTCACTGTTGTCACTTTTGTTGTCACTGTTGTTGTCACGGTTGTTGTCACGGTTGTTGTCACGGTTGTTGTCACGGTTGTTGTCACGGTTGTTGTCACGGTTGTTGTCACGGTTGTTGTCACGGGTGTTTTCACGGGTGTTGTCACGGGTGTTGTCACGGGTGTTGTCACGGGTGTTGTCACGGGTGTTGTCACGGGTGTTGTCACGGGTGTTGTCACGGTTGTTGTCACGGTTGTTGTCACGGTTGATGTCACGGGTGTTGTCACGGGTGTTGTCACGGGTGTTGTCACGGGTGTTGTCACGGGTGTTGTCACGGGTGTTGTCACGGGTGTTGTCACGGGTGTTGTCACGGTTGTTGTCACGGTTGTTGTCACGGTTGTTGTCACGGTTGTTGTCACGGTTGTTGTCACGGGTGTTGTCACGGGTGTTGTCACGGGTGTTGTCACTGTTGCTGTCACTGTTGCTGTCACTGTTGCTGTCACTGTTGCTGTCACTGTTGCTGTCACTGTTGCTGTCACGGTTGCTGTCACGGTTGCTGTCACGGTTGCTGTCACGGTTGCTGTCACGGTTGCTGTCACGGTTGCTGTCACGGTTGCTGTCACTGTTGCTGTCGCTGTTGCTGTCGCTGTTGCTGTCGCGGTTGTTGTCGCGGTTGTTGTCGCGGTTGTTGTCGCGGTTGTTGTCGCGGTTGTTGTCGCGGTTGTTGTCGCGGTTGTTGTCGCGGTTGTTGTCGCGGTTGTTGTCACTGTTGTTGTCACTGTTGCTTTCACTGTTGCTGTCACTGTTGCTGTCACTGTTGCTGTCACGGTTGCTGTCACGGTTGCTGTCACGGTTGCTGTCACGGTTGTCACGGTTGTAGTCACGGGTGTCGTCACGGGTGTCGTCACGGCTGTGGTCACGGTTGTGGTCACGGTTGTTGTCACGGTTGTTGTCACGGTTGTTGTCACGGTTGTTGTCACGGTTGTTGGTGTTGGTGTTGTCACTGTTGTTGTCACTGTTGATGTCACTGTTGTTGTCACTGTTGTTGTCACTGTTGTTGTCACGGTTGTTGTCACGGTTGCTGTCACGGTTGCTGTCACGGTTGCTGTCACGGTTGCTGTCACGGGTGCTGTCACGGGTATTGTCACGGGTGCTGTCACGGGTGCTGTCACGGGTGCTGTCACGGGTGCTGTCACGGGTGTTGTCACGGGTGTTGTCACGGGTGTTGTCACGGGTGTTGTCACGGGTGTTGTCACGGGTGTTGTCACGGGTGTTGTCACGGGTGTTGTCACGGGTGTTGTCACGGGTGTTGTCACGGGTGTTGTCACGGGTGTTGTCACGGGTGTTGTCACGGGTGTTGTCACGGGTGTTGTCACGGGTGTTGTCACGGGTGTTGTCACGGGTGTTGTCACGGGTGTTGTCACGGGTGTTGTCACGGGTGTTGTCACGGGTGTTGTCACGGGTGTTGTCACGGGTGTTGTCACGGGTGTTGTCACGGGTGTTGTCACGGGTGTTGTCACGGGTGTTGTCACGGGTGCTGTCACGGGTGCTGTCACGGGTGCTGTCACTGTTGCTGTCACTGTTGCTGTCACTGTTGTTGTCACTGTTGCTGTCACTGTTGCTGTCACTGTTGCTGTCACTGTTGCTGTCACTGTTGCTGTCACGGTTGCTGTCACTGTTGCTGTCACGGTTGTTGTCTTTGTTGCTGTCACTGTTGTTGTCACTGTTGCTGTCACGGTTGTTGTCGCTGTTGTTGTCGCTGTTGTTGTCCCTGTTGTTGTCGCGGTTGTTGTCGCGGTTGTTGTCGCGGTTGTTGTCGCGGTTGTTGTCGCGGTTGTTGTCGCGGTTGTTGTCGCGGTTGTTGTCACTGTTGCTGTCACTGTTGCTGTCACTGTTGCTGTCACTGTTGCTGTCACGGTTGCTGTCACGGTTGCTGTCACGGTTGTTGTCACGGTTGTTGTCACGGTTGTTGAAACGGGTGTTGTCACGGTTGTTGTCACGGGTGTTGTCACGGGTGTTGTCTAGGGTGTTGTCTAGGGTGTTGTCTAGGGTGTTGTCACGGGTGTCGTCACGGGTGTCGTCACGGTTGTCGTCACGGTTGTCGTCACGGGTGTCGTCACGGGTGTTGTCACGGGTGTTGTCACGGGTGTTGTCACGGGTGTTGTCACGGGTGTTGTCACGGGTGTTGTCACGGGTGTTGTCACGGGTGTTGTCACGGGTGTTGTCACGGGTGTTGTCACGGTTGCTGTCACTGTTGCTGTCACTGTTGCTGTCACTGTTGCTGTCACTGTTGCTGTCACTGTTGCTGTCACTGTTGCTGTCACTGTTGCTGCCACGGGTGTTGTCACGGGTGTTGTCACGGGTGTTGTCACTGTTGTTGTCGCGGTTGTTGTCGCGGTTGTTGTCGCGGTTGTTGTCGCGGTTGTTGTCGCGGTTGTCACTGTTGTTGTCACTGTTGTTGTCACTGATGTTTTCACTGTTGCTGTCACTGTTACTGTCACTGTTGCCTTCACTGTTGCTGTCACTGTTGCTGTCACGGTTGTTGTCACGGTTGTTGTCACGGTTGTTGTCACGGTTGTTGTCACGGTTGTTGTCACGGTTGTTGTCAGGTTGTTGTCACGGTTGTTGTCACGGTTGTTGTCACGGTTGTCTTCACGGTTGTCGTCACGGGTGTCGTCACGGGTGTCGTCACGGATGTCGTCACGGGTGTCGTCACGGGTGTCGTCACGGGTGTCGTCACGGTTGTCACGGTTGTTGTCACGGTTGTTGTCACGGTTGTTGTCACGGTTGTTGTCACGGTTGTTTCACGGTTGTTGGTGTTGGTGTTGGTGTTGGTGTTGTCACTGTTGTTGTCACTGTTGTTGTCACTGTTGTTGTCACTGTTGTTGTCACGGTTGTTGTCACGGTTGTTGTCACGGTTTTTGTCACGGTTGTTGTCACGGTTTTTGTCACGGTTGTTGTCACGGTTGTTGTCACGGTTGCTGTCATGGTTGCTGTCACGGTTGCTGTCACGGTTGTTGTCACGGGTGTTGTCACGGGTGTTGTCTAGGGTGTTGTCTAGGGTGTTGTCTAGGGTGTTGTCACGGGTGTCGTCACGGGTGTCGTCACGGTTGTCGTCACGGTTGTCGTCACGGGTGTTGTCACGGGTGTTGTCACGGGTGTTGTCACGGGTGTTGTCACGGGTGTTGTCACGGGTGTTGTCACGGGTGTTGTCACGGGTGTTGTCACGGGTGTTGTCACGGGTGTTGTCACGGGTGTTGTCACGGGTGTTGTCACGGGTGTTGTCACGGTTGCTGTCACTGTTGCTGTCACTGTTGCTGTCACTGTTGCTGTCACTGTTGCTGTCACTGTTGCTGTCACTGTTGCTGTCACTGTTGCTGCCACGGGTGTTGTCACGGGTGTTGTCACGGGTGTTGTCACTGTTGTTGTCGCGGTTGTTGTCGCGGTTGTTGTCGCGGTTGTTGTCGCGGTTGTTGTCGCGGTTGTCACTGTTGTTGTCACTGTTGTTGTCACTGATGTTTTCACTGTTGCTGTCACTGTTACTGTCACTGTTGCCTTCACTGTTGCTGTCACTGTTGCTGTCACGGTTGTTGTCACGGTTGTTGTCACGGTTGTTGTCACGGTTGTTGTCACGGTTGTTGTCAGGTTGTTGTCACGGTTGTTGTCACGGTTGTTGTCACGGTTGTCTTCACGGTTGTCGTCACGGGTGTCGTCACGGGTGTCGTCACGGATGTCGTCACGGGTGTCGTCACGGGTGTCGTCACGGGTGTCGTCACGGTTGTCACGGTTGTTGTCACGGTTGTTGTCACGGTTGTTGTCACGGTTGTTGTCACGGTTGTTTCACGGTTGTTGGTGTTGGTGTTGGTGTTGTCACTGTTGTTGTCACTGTTGTTGTCACTGTTGTTGTCACGGTTGTTGTCACGGTTGTTGTCACGGTTGTTGTCACGGTTTTTGTCACGGTTGTTGTCACGGTTTTTGTCACGGTTGTTGTCACGGTTGTTGTCACGGTTGCTGTCATGGTTGCTGTCACGGTTGCTGTCACGGTTGCTGTCACGGGTGCTGTCACGGGTGACGTCACGGGTGCTGTCACGGGTGCTGTCACGGGTGCTGTCACGGGTGCTGTCACGGGTGTTGTCACGGGTGTTGTCACGGGTGTTGTCACGGGTGTTGTCACGGGTGTTGTCACGGGTATTGTCACGGGTGTTTACACGGGTGTTGTCACTGTTGTTGTCACTGTTGTTGTCACTGTTGTCGTCGCTGTTGTCCTCGCTGTTGTTGTCGCTGTTGTTGTCGCTGTTGTTGTCGCGGGTGTTGTCGCGGGTGTTGTCACGGGTGTTGTCACGGGTGTTGTCACGGGTGTTGTCACGGGTGTTGTCACGGGTGTTGTCACTGTTGTTGTCACGGGTGCTGTCACTGTTGCTGTCACTGTTGCTGTCACTGTTGCTGTCACTGTTGCTGTCACTGTTGCTGTCACTGTTGCTGTCACGGTTGCTGTCAATGTTGTTGTCACTGTTGCTGTCACTGTTGCTGTCACTGTTGCTGTCACTGTTGCTGTCACTGTTGCTGTCACTGTTGCTGTCACGGTTGTTGTCACGGTTGCTGTCACGGTTGTTGTCACTGTTGTTGTCACGGTTGCTGTCACTGTTGCTGTCACTGTTGCTGTCACTGTTGCTGTCACTGTTGTTGTCACTGTTGTTGTCACTGTTGCTGTCACGGTTGCTGTCACGGATGTTGTCACTGTTGTTGTCACTGTTGTTGTCACTGTTGTTGACACTGTTGCTGTCACTGTTGCTGTCACTGTTGCTGTCACTGTTGTTGTCACTGTTGTTGTCACTGTTGTTGTCACTGTTGTTGTCACTGTTGTTGTCACTGTTGCTGTCACTGTTGCTGTCACTGTTGCTGTCACTGTTGCTGTCACTGTTGCTGTCCGGTTGCTGACACGGTTGCTGTCACGGTTGTTGTCACTGTAGCTGTCACTGTTGCTGTCACTGTTGCTGTCACTGTTGCTGTCACTGTTGCTGTCACTGTTGCTGTCACTGTTGCTGTCACGGTTGCTGTCACTGTTGCTGTCACGGTTGCTGTCTCGGTTATTGTCACGGTTATTGTCACTGTTGCTGTCACTGTTGCTGTCACTGTTGCTGTCACTGTTGCCGTCACTGTTGCCGTCACTGTTGCCGTCACTGTTGCCGTCACGGTTGCGGTCACGGTTGCTGTCACGGTTGTTGTCACGGTTGTTGTCACGGTTGCTGTCACTGTTGCTGTCACTGTTGCTGTCACTGTTGCTGTCACTGTTGCTGTCACGGTTGCTGTCACTGTTGCTGTCACTGTTGTTGTCACTGTTGTTGTCACTGTTGTTGTCTCTGTTGCTGTCACGGTTGCTGTCACGGTTGTTGTCACTGTTGTTGTCACGGTTGCTGTCACGGTTGCTGTCACGGTTGCTGTCACTGTTGTTGTCACTGTTGTTGTCACTGTTGTTGTCACTGTTGTTGTCACGGTTGTTGTCACTGTTGCTGTCACTGTTGCTGTCACTGTTGCTGTCACTGTCACTGTTGCTGTCACTGTTGCTGTCACTGTTGTTGTCACTGTTGCTGTCACTGTGGCTGTCACTGTGGCTGTCACGGTTGCTGTCACGGTTGTTGTCACTGTTGTTGTCACTGTTGGTGTCACTGTTGCTGTCACTGTTGCTGTCACTGTTGCTGTCACTGTTGTTGTCACTGTTGTTGTCACTGTTGCTGTCACTGTTGCTGTCACGGTCGCTGTCACGGTTGTTGTCACTGTTGTCACTGTTGCTGTCACTGTTGCTGTCACTGTTGCTGTCACTGTTGCTGTCACGGTTGCTGTCACGGTTGCTGTCACGGTTGCTGTCACTGTTGCTGTCACTGTTGCTGTCACTGTTGCTGTCACTGTTGTTGTCACTGTTGCTGTCACTGTTGCTGTCACTGTTGCTGTCACGGTTGCTGTCACGGTTGCTGTCACGGTTGCTGTCACGGTTGCTGTCACGGTTGTTGTCACTGTTGCTGTCACTGTTGCTGTCACTGTTGCTGTCACTGTTGTTGTCACTGTTGTTGTCACTGTTGTTGTCACTGTTGTTGTCGCTGTTGTTGTCGCTGTTGTCGCTGTTGTTGTCGCTGTTGTCGCGGTTGTTGTCGCGGTTGCTGTCGCGGTTGCTGTCACTGTTGCTGTCACTGTTGCTGTCACGGTTGCTGTCACGGTTGCTGTCACGGTTGTTGTCACGGTTGTTGTCACGGTTGTTGTCACGGGTGTTGTCACGGGTGTGGTCACGGGTGTGGTCACGGGTGTGGTCACGGGTGTGGTCACGGGTGTGGTCACGGGTGTGGTCACGGGTGTGGTCACGGGTGTCGTCACGGGTGTCGTCACGGGTGTCGTCACGGGTGTCGTCACGGTTGTCGTCACGGTTGTCGTCACGGTTGTCGTCACGGTTGTCGTCACGGTTGTCGTCACGGTTGTTGGTGTTGGTGTTGGTGTTGTCACTGTTGTTGTCACTGTTGTTGTCACGGTTGTTGTCACGGTTGTTGTCACGGTTGTTGTCACGGTTGCTGTCACTGTTGCTGTCACTGTTTCTGTCACTGTTGCTGTCACGGTTGCTGTCACGGTTGCTGTCACGGTTGCTGTCACGGTTGCTGTCACGGTTGTTGTCACTGTTGCTGTCACTGTTGCTGTCACTGTTGCTGTCACTGTTGTTGTCGCTGTTGTTGTCGCTGTTGTTGTCGCTGTTGTCGCTGTTGTTGTCGCTGTTGTCGCGGTTGTTGTCGCGGTTGTTGTCGCGGTTGCTGTCGCGGTTGCTGTCACTGTTGCTGTCACTGTTGCTGTCACGGTTGCTGTCACGGTTGCTGTCACGGTTGTTGTCACGGTTGTTGTCACGGGTGTTGTCACGGGTGTGGTCACGGGTGTGGTCACGGGTGTGGTCACGGGTGTGGTCACGGGTGTGGTCACGGGTGTGGTCACGGGTGTGGTCACGGGTGTGGTCACGGGTGTCGTCACGGGTGTCGTCACGGGTGTCGTCACGGGTGTCGTCACGGGTGTCGTCACGGTTGTCGTCACGGTTGTCGTCACGGTTGTCGTCACGGTTGTCGTCACGGTTGTCGTCACGGTTGTTGGTGTTGGTGTTGGTGTTGTCACTCTTGTTGTCACTGTTGTTGTCACTGTTGTTGTCACGGTTGTTGTCACGGTTGTTGTCACGGTTGTTGTCACGGTTGCTGTCACGGGTGCTGTCACGGGTGCTGTCGCGGGTACTGTCGCGTGTGCTGTCGCGGGTGCTGTCGCGGGTGCTGTCGCGGGTGCTGTCGCGGGTGCTGTCGCGGGTGCTGTCGCGGGTGCTGTCGCGGGTGCTGTCGCGGGTGCTGTCGCGGGTGTTGTCGCGGGTGTTGTCGCGGGTGTTGTCGCGGGTGTTGTCGCGGGTGTTGTCGCGGGTGTTGTCGCGGGTGTTGTCACGGGTGTTGTCACGGGTGTTGTCACGGCTGTTGTCACGGCTGTTGTCACGGCTGTTGTCACGGCTGTTGCCACGGGTGTTGTCACGGGTGTAGTCACGGGTGTTGTCACGGCTGTTGTCACGGCTGTTGTCACGGCTGTTGCCACGGGTGTTGTCACGGGTGTTGTCACGGCTGTTGTCACGGCTGTTGCCACGGCTGTTGCCACGGGTGATGTCACGGGTGTTGTCACGGGTGTTGTCACTGGTGTTGTCACTGGTGTTGTCACTGGTGTTGTCACTGTTGTTGTCACTTGTCACTGTTGTTGTCACTGTTGTTGTCACTGTTGCCGTCACTGTTGCCGTCACTGTTGCCGTCACTGTTGCCGTCACTGTTGCCGTCACTGTTGCCGTCACGGTTGCCGTCACGGTTGCCGTCACGGTTGTTGTCACTGTTGCTGTCACTGTTGCTGTCACTGTTGCTGTCACGGTTGCTGTCACTGTTGCTGTCACTGTTGTTGTCACTGTTGTTGTCTCTGTTGCTGTCACTGTTGCTGTCACGGTTGCTGTCACTGTTGTTGTCACGGTTGTTGTCACTGTTGTTGTCACTGTTGTTGTCACGGTTGCTGTCACGGTTGCTGTCACTGTTGCTGTCACTGTTGCTGCCACTGTTGCTGTCACTATTGTTGTCACTGTTGCTGTCACGGTTGCTGTCACTGTTGCTGTCACAGTTGCTGTCACTGTTGCTGTCACTGTTGCTGTCACTGTTGTTGTCACTGTTGCTGTCACTGTTGCTGTCACTGTTGCTGTCACTGTTGCTGTCACGGTTGCTGTCACGTTTGTTGTCACTGTTGTTGTCACTGTTGCTGTCACTGTTGCTGTCACTGTTGCTGTCACTGTTGCTGTCACTGTTGTTGTCACTGTTGTTGTCACTGTTGCTGTCACTGTTGTTGTCACTGTTGTTGTCACTGTCGCTGTCACTGTCGCTGTCACTGTTGTTGTCACTGTTGCTGTCACTGTTGCTGTCACTGTTGCTGTCACGGTTGCTGTCACTGTTGCTGTCACTGTTGCTGTCACTGTTGTTGTCACTGTTGTTTTTACTGTTGCTGTCACTGTTGCTGTCACTGTTGCTGTCACGGTTGCTGTCACGGTTGCTGTCACGGTTGCTGTCACGGTTGCTGTCACTGTTCTGTCACTGCTGCTGTCACTGTTGCTGTCACTGTTGCTGTCACTGTTGTTGTCACTGTTGTTGTCGCTGTTGTCGCTGTTGTTGTCGCTGTTGCTGTCGCGGTTGCTGTCGCGGTTGCTGTCGCGGTTGCTGTCGCGGTTGCTGTCGCGGTTGCTGTCACTGTTGCTGTCACTGTTGCTGTCACTGTTGCTGTCACTGTTGCTGTCACTGTTGCTGTCACGGTTGTTGTCACGGTTGTTGTCGCGGGTGTTGTCGCGGGTGTTGTCGCGGGTCTTGTCGCGGGTGCTGTCGCGGGTGCTGTCGCGGGTGCTGTCGCGGGTGTTGTCGCGGGTGTTGTCGCGGGTGTTGTCGCGGGTGTCGTCGCGGGTGTTGTCGCGGGTGTCGTCGCGGGTGTCGTCGCGGGTGTCGTCGCGGGTGTCGTCACGGGTGTCGTCACGGGTGTCGTCACGGGTGTCGTCACGGGTGTCGTCACGGGTGTCGTCTCGGGTGTCGTCACGGGTGTCGTCACGGGTGTCGTCACGGGTGTCGTCACGGGTGTCGTCACGAGTGTCGTCACGGGTGTCGTCACGGTTGTTGGTGTTGGTGTTGGTGTTGTCACTGTTGTTGTCACTGTTGTTGTCGCGGTTGTTATCACGGTTGTTGTCACGGTTGTTGTCACGGTTGTTGTCACGGGTGTTGTCACGGGTGTTGTCACGGCTGTTGTCACGGCTGTTGTCACGGGTGTTGTCACGGGTGTTGTCACGGGTGTTGTCACGGGTGTTGTCACGGGTGTTGACACGGGTGTTGTCACGGGTGTTGTCACGGGTGTTGTCACTGTTATTGTCACTGTTGCTGTCACTGTTGCTGTCACTGTTGTTGTCACTGTTGTTGTCACTGTTGTTGTCACTGTTGTCACTGTTGTTGTCACTGTTGCTGTCACTGTTGCTGTCACGGTTGCTGTCACTGTTGCTGTCACGGTTGCTGTCACTCTTGCTGTCACTGTTGCTGTCACTGTTGCTGTCACTGTTGCTGTCACTGTTGTTGTCACTGTTGCTGTCACTGTTGCTGTCACGGTGGTTGTCACGGTGGTTGTCACTGTGGTTGTCACTGTGGTTGTCACTGTTGCTGTCACTGTTGCTGTCACTGTTGTTGTCACTGTTGTTGTCACTGTTGTTGTCACTGTTGTTGTCACTGTTGTTGTCACTGTTGCTGTCACTGTTGCTGTCACTGTTGCTGTCACTGTTGCTGTCACGGTTGCTGTCACGGTTGCTGTCACGGTTGTTGTCACGGTTGTTGTCACTGTTGCTGTCACTGTTGCTGTCACGGTTGCTGTCACGGTTGTTGTCACTGTTGTTGTCACTGTTGTTGTCACTGTTGTTGTCACTGTTGTTGTCACTGTTGTTGTCACTGTTGCTGTCACTGTTGCTGTCACTGTTGCTGTCCGGTTGCTGTCACTGTTGTGGTCACTGTTGTGGTCACTGTTGTTGTCACGGTTGTTGTCACGGTTGTTGTCACGGTTGTTGTCACGGTTGTTGTCACGGTTGTTGTCACGGGTGTTGTCACGGGTGTTGTCACGGGTGTTGTCACGGGTGTTGTCACGGGTGTTGTCACGGGTGTTGTCACGGGTGTTGTCACGGGTGTTGTCACGGGTGTTGTCACGGGTGTTGTCACGGGTGTTGTCACGGGTGTTGTCACGGGTGTTGTCACGGGTGTTGTCACGGGTGTTGTCACTGTTTTTGTCACTGTTTTTGTCACTGTTTTTGTCACTGTTGTTGTCACGGTTGTTGTCACGGTTGTTGGTGTTGGTGTTGGTGTTACTGTTGTTGTTACTGCTGTCTTTACTGTTGTTGTTACTGTTGTACTCACGGTTGTTGTCACGGTTGTTGTCACGGTTGTTGTCACAGTTGTTGTGACGGTTGTTGTCACGGTTGTTGTCACGGTTGTTGTCACGGTTGTTGTCACGGTTGTTGTCACGGTTGTTGGTGTTGGTGTTGGTGTTGTCACTGTTGTCACTGTTGTTGTCACTGTTGTTGTCACTGTTGTTGTCACTGTTGTTGTCACGGTTGTTGTCACGGGTGCTGTCACGGGTGCTGTCACGGGTGCTGTCACGGGTGCTGTCACGGGTGTTGTCACGGGTGTTGTCACGGGTGTTGTCACGGGTGTTGTCACGGGTGTTGTCACGGGTGTTGTCACGGGTGTTGTCACGGGTGTTGTCACTGTTGTTGTCACTGTTGTTGTCACTGTTGTTGTCACTGTTGTTGTCACTGTTGTTGTTGCTGTCGTTGTCGCTGTTGTTTTCGCGGTTGTTGTCGCGGTTGTTGTCACGGTTGTTGTCACGGGTGTTGTCACGGGTGTTGTCACGGGTGTTGTCACGGTTGTTGTCACGGGAGTTGTCACGGGTGTTGTCACGGGTGTTGTCACGGGTGTTGTCACGGTTGTTGTCACGGGTGTTGTCACGGTTAGTTGTCACGGGTGTTGTCACGGGTGTTGTCACGGGTGTTGTCACGGGTGTTGTCACGGGTGTTGTCACGGGTGTTGTCACGGGTGTTGTCACGGGTGTTGTCACGGGTGTTGTCACGGGTGTTTTGCACGGGTGTTGTCACGGGTGTTGTCACTGTTGTTGTCACTGTTGTTGTCACTGTTGTCACTGTTGTTGTCACTGTTGTTGTCACTGTTGCTTTCACTGTTGCTGTCACTGTTGCTGTCTGTGTTGCTGTCACGGTGGTTGTCACTGTTGTTGTCACTGTTGCTGTCACTGTTGCTGTCACTGTTGTTGTCACGGTTGCTGTCACGGTTGCTGTCACTGTTGCTGTCACTGTTGCTGCCACTGTTGCTGTCACTATTGTTGTCACTGTTGCTGTCACGGTTGCTGTCACTGTTGCTGTCACGGTTGCTGTCACTGTTGCTGTCACTGTTGCTGTCACTGTTGTTGTCACTGTTGCTGTCACTGTTGCTGTCACTGTTGCTGTCACTGTTGCTGTCACGGTTGCTGTCACGTTTGTTGTCACTGTTGTTGTCACTGTTGCTGTCACTGTTGCTGTCACTGTTGCTGTCACTGTTGCTGTCACTGTTGTTGTCACTGTTGTTGTCACTGTTGCTGTCACTGTTGTTGTCACTGTTGTTGTCACTGTCGCTGTCACTGTCGCTGTCACTGTTGTTGTCACTGTTGCTGTCACTGTTGCTGTCACTGTTGCTGTCACGGTTGCTGTCACTGTTGCTGTCACTGTTGCTGTCACTGTTGTTGTCACTGTTGTTTTTACTGTTGCTGTCACTGTTGCTGTCACGGTTGCTGTCACGGTTGCTGTCACGGTTGCTGTCACGGTTGCTGTCACTGTTCTGTCACTGCTGCTGTCACTGTTGCTGTCACTGTTGTTGTCACTGTTGTTGTCGCTGTTGTCGCTGTTGTTGTCGCTGTTGCTGTCGCGGTTGCTGTCGCGGTTGCTGTCGCGGTTGCTGTCGCGGTTGCTGTCGCGGTTGCTGTCACTGTTGCTGTCACGGTTGCTGTCACTGTTGCTGTCACTGTTGCTGTCACTGTTGCTGTCACGGTTGTTGTCACGGTTGTTGTCGCGGGTGTTGTCGCGGGTGTTGTCGCGGGTCTTGTCGCGGGTGCTGTCGCGGGTGCTGTCGCGGGTGCTGTCGCGGGTGTTGTCGCGGGTGTTGTCGCAGGTGTTGTCGCGGGTGTCGTCGCGGGTGTTGTCGCGGGTGTCGTCGCGGGTGTCGTCGCGGGTGTCGTCGCGGGTGTCGTCACGGGTGTCGTCACGGGTGTCGTCACGGGTGTCGTCACGGGTGTCGTCACGGGTGTCGTCTCGGGTGTCGTCACGGGTGTCGTCACGGGTGTCGTCACGGGTGTCGTCACGGGTGTCGTCACGGGTGTCGTCACGGTTGTTGGTGTTGGTGTTGGTGTTGTCACTGTTGTTGTCACTGTTGTTGTCGCGGTTGTTATCACGGTTGTTGTCACGGTTGTTGTCACGGTTGTTGTCACGGGTGTTGTCACGGGTGTTGTCACGGCTGTTGTCACGGCTGTTGTCACGGGTGTTGTCACGGGTGTTGTCACGGGTGTTGTCACGGGTGTTGTCACGGGTGTTGTCACGGGTGTTGTCACGGGTGTTGACACGGGTGTTGTCACGGGTGTTGTCACGGGTGTTGTCACTGTTATTGTCACTGTTGCTGTCACTGTTGCTGTCACTGTTGTTGTCACTGTTGTTGTCACTGTTGTTGTCACTGTTGTCACTGTTGTTGTCACTGTTGCTGTCACTGTTGCTGTCACTGTTGCTGTCACGGTTGCTGTCACTGTTGCTGTCACGGTTGCTGTCACTCTTGCTGTCACTGTTGCTGTCACTGTTGCTGTCACTGTTGTTGTCACTGTTGTTGTCACTGTTGCTGTCACGGTGGTTGTCACGGTGGTTGTCACTGTGGTTGTCACTGTGGTTGTCACTGTTGCTGTCACTGTTGCTGTCACTGTTGTTGTCACTGTTGTTGTCACTGTTGTTGTCACTGTTGTTGTCACTGTTGCTGTCACTGTTGCTGTCACTGTTGCTGTCACTGTTGCTGTCACGGTTGCTGTCACGGTTGCTGTCACGGTTGCTGTCACGGTTGTTGTCACGGTTGTTGTCACTGTTGCTGTCACTGTTGCTGTCACGGTTGCTGTCACGGTTGCTGTCACGGTTGTTGTCACTGTTGTTGTCACTGTTGTTGTCACTGTTTCTGTCACTGTTGTTGTCACTGTTGTTGTCACTGTTGTTGTCACTGTTGCTGTCACTGTTGCTGTCACTGTTGCTGTCCGGTTGCTGTCACTGTTGTGGTCACTGTTGTTGTCACTGTTGTTGTCACGGTTGTTGTCACGGTTGTTGTCACGGTTGTTGTCACGGTTGTTGTCACGGTTGTTGTCACGGGTGTTGTCACGGGTGTTGTCACGGGTGTTGTCACGGGTGTTGTCACGGGTGTTGTCACGGGTGTTGTCACGGGTGTTGTCACGGGTGTTGTCACGGGTGTTGTCACGGGTGTTGTCACGGGTGTTGTCACGGGTGTTGTCACGGGTGTTGTCACGGGTGTTGTCACGGGTGTTGTCACTGTTTTTGTCACTGTTTTTGTCACTGTTTTTGTCACTGTTGTTGTCACGGTTGTTGTCACGGTTGTTGGTGTTGGTGTTGGTGTTACTGTTGTTGTTACTGCTGTCTTTACTGTTGTTGTTACTGTTGTACTCACGGTTGTTGTCACGGTTGTTGTCACGGTTGTTGTCACAGTTGTTGTGACGGTTGTTGTCACGGTTGTTGTCACGGTTGTTGTCACGGTTGTTGTCACGGTTGTTGTCACGGTTGTTGTCACGGTTGTTGGTGTTGGTGTTGGTGTTGTCACTGTTGTCACTGTTGTTGTCACTGTTGTTGTCACTGTTGTTGTCACGGTTGTTGTCACGGTTGTTGTCACGGTTGTTGTCACGGTTGTTGTCACGATTGTTGTCTCGGTTGCTGTCACGGTTGCTGTCACGGATGCTGTCACGGGTGCTGTCACTGGTGCTGTCACTGGTGCTGTCACGGGTGCTGTCACGGGTGCTGTCACGGGTGATGTCACGGGTGCTGTCACGGGTGCTGTCACGGGTGCTGTCACGGGTGCTGTCACGGGTGTTGTCACGGGTGTTGTCACGGGTGTTGTCACGGGTGTTGTCACGGGTGTTGTCACGGGTGTTGTCACGGGTGTTGTCACGGGTGTTGTCACGGGTGTTATCACTGTTGTTGTCACTGTTGTTGTCACTGTTGTTGTCACTGTTGTTGTCACTGTTGTTGTTGCTGTCGTTGTCGCTGTTGTTTTCGCGGTTGTTGTCGCGGTTGTTGTCACGGTTGTTGTCACGGGTGTTGTCACGGGTGTTGTCACGGGTGTTGTCACGGTTGTTGTCACGGGAGTTGTCACGGGTGTTGTCACGGGTGTTGTCACGGGTGTTGTCACGGTTGTTGTCACGGGTGTTGTCACGGGTGTTGTCACGGGTGTTGTCACGGGTGTTGTCACGGGTGTTGTCACGGGTGTTGTCACGGGTGTTGTCACGGGTGTTGTCACGGGTGTTGTCACGGGTGTTTTGCACGGGTGTTGTCACGGGTGTTGTCACTGTTGTTGTCACTGTTGTTGTCACTGTTGTTGTCACTGTTGTCACTGTTGTTGTCACTGTTGTTGTCACTGTTGCTTTCACTGTTGCTGTCACTGTTGCTGTCTGTGTTGCTGTCACGGTGGTTGTCACTGTTGTTGTCACTGTTGCTGTCACTGTTGCTGTCACTGTTGTTGTCACGGTTGTTGTCACTGTTGCTGTCACGGTTGCTGTCACTGTTGTTGTCACTGTTGTTGTCGCTGTTGTTGTCACTGTTGCTGTCGCTGTTGCTGTCACTGTTGCTGTCACTGTTGTTGTCACTGTTGTTGTCACTGTTGCTGTCACTGTTGCTGTCACGGTTGTTGTCACTGTTGTTGTCACTGTTGCTGTCACTGTTGCTGTCACTGTTGCTGTCACTGTTGTTGTCACTGTTGTTGTCACTGTTGTTGTCACTGTTGTTGTCGCTGTTGTTGTCGCTGTTCTTGTCGCGGTTGTTGTAACGGTTGTTGTCACGGGTGTTGTCACGGGTGTTGTGACGGGTGTTGTCACGGGTGTTGTCACGGGTGTTGTCACGGGTGTTGTCACGGGTGTTGTCACGGGTGTTGTCACGGGTGTTGTCACGGGTGCTGTCACGGTTGTTGTCACGGGTGTTGTCACGGGTGTTGTCACGGGTGTTGTTACTGTTATTGTCACTGTTGCTGTCACTGTTGTTGTCACTGTTGTTGTCACTGTTGTTGTCACTGTTGTTGTCACTGTTGTTGTCACTGTTGCTGTCACTGTTGCTGTCACTGTTGTCACTGTTGTTGTCACTGTTGTTGTCACTGTTGCTGATACGGTTGCTGTCACGGTTGCTGTCACTGTTGTTGTCACTGTTGCTGTCACTGTTGCTGTCACTGTTGCTGTCACTGTTGCTGTCACTGTTGTTGTCACTGTTGCTGTCACTGTTGCTGTCAGTGTTGCTGTCACGGTTGTCACTGTTGTTGTCACTGTTGCTGTCACTGTTGTTGTCACTGTTGTTGTTACTGTTGTTGTCACTGTTGTTGTCACTTTTGTTGTCACTGTTGTTGTCGCTGTTGTTGTCGCGGTTGTTGTCGCGGTTGTTGTAACGGTTGTTGTCACGGGTGTTGTCACGGGTGTTGTCACGGGTGTTGTCACGGGTGTTGTCACGGGTGTTGTCACGGGTGTTGCCACGGGTGTTGTCACGGGTGTTGCCACGGGTGCTGTCACGGGTGCTGTCACGGGTGCTGTCACGGTTGCTGTCACGTTTGTTGTCACTGTTGTTGTCACTGTTGCTGTCACTGTTGCTGTCACTGTTGCTGTCACTGTTGCTGTCACTGTTGCTGTCACTGTTGTTGTCACTGTTGTTGTCACTGTTGCTGTCACTGTTGTTGTCACTGTTGTTGTCACTGTCGCTGTCACTGTCGCTGTCACTGTTGTTGTCACTGTTGCTGTCACTGTTGCTGTCACTGTTGCTGTCACGGTTGCTGTCACTGTTGCTGTCACTGTTGCTGTCACTGTTGTTGTCACTGTTGTTTTTACTGTTGCTGTCACTGTTGCTGTCACTGTTGCTGTCACGGTTGCTGTCACGGTTGCTGTCACGGTTGCTGTCACGGTTGCTGTCACTGTTCTGTCACTGCTGCTGTCACTGTTGCTGTCACTGTTGCTGTCACTGTTGTTGTCACTGTTGTTGTCGCTGTTGTCGCTGTTGTTGTCGCTGTTGCTGTCGCGGTTGCTGTCGCGGTTGCTGTCGCGGTTGCTGTCACTGTTGCTGTCACTGTTGCTGTCACTGTTGCTGTCACTGTTGCTGTCACTGTTGCTGTCACGGTTGTTGTCACGGTTGTTGTCGCGGGTGTTGTCGCGGGTGTTGTCGCGGGTCTTGTCGCGGGTGCTGTCGCGGGTGCTGTCGCGGGTGCTGTCGCGGGTGTTGTCGCGGGTGTTGTCGCGGGTGTCGTCGCGGGTGTCGTCGCGGGTGTCGTCGCGGGTGTCGTCGCGGGTGTCGTCACGGGTGTCGTCACGGGTGTCGTCACGGGTGTCGTCTCGGGTGTCGTCACGGGTGTCGTCACGGGTGTCGTCACGGGTGTCGTCACGGGTGTCGTCACGGTTGTTGGTGTTGGTGTTGGTGTTGTCACTGTTGTTGTCACTGTTGTCGCGGTTGTTATCACGGTTGTTGTCACGGTTGTTGTCACGGTTGTTGTCACGGGTGTTGTCACGGGTGTTGTCACGGCTGTTGTCACGGCTGTTGTCACGGGTGTTGTCACGGGTGTTGTCACGGGTGTTGTCACGGGTGTTGTCACGGGTGTTGTCACGGGTGTTGACACGGGTGTTGTCACGGGTGTTGTCACGGGTCTTGTCACTGTTATTGTCACTGTTGCTGTCACTGTTGCTGTCACTGTTGTTGTCACTGTTGTTGTCACTGTTGTTGTCACTGTTGTCACTGTTGTTGTCACTGTTGCTGTCACTGTTGCTGTCACTGTTGCTGTCACGGTTGCTGTCACTGTTGCTGTCACGGTTGCTGTCACTCTTGCTGTCACTGTTGCTGTCACTGTTGCTGTCACTGTTGTTGTCACTGTTGTTGTCACTGTTGCTGTCACGGTGGTTGTCACGGTGGTTGTCACTGTGGTTGTCACTGTGGTTGTCACTGTTGCTGTCACTGTTGCTGTCACTGTTGTTGTCACTGTTGTTGTCACTGTTGTTGTCACTGTTGCTGTCACTGTTGCTGTCACTGTTGCTGTCACTGTTGCTGTCACTGTTGCTGTCACGGTTGCTGTCACGGTTGCTGTCACGGTTGTTGTCACGGTTGTTGTCACTGTTGCTGTCACTGTTGCTGTCACGGTTGCTGTCACGGTTGCTGTCACGGTTGTTGTCACTGTTGTTGTCACTGTTTCTGTCACTGTTGTTGTCACTGTTGTTGTCACTGTTGTTGTCACTGTTGCTGTCACTGTTGCTGTCACTGTTGCTGTCACTGTTGCTGTCCGGTTGCTGTCACTGTTGTTGTCACTGTTGTTGTCACTGTTGTTGTCACGGTTGTTGTCACGGTTGTTGTCACGGTTGTTGTCACGGTTGTTGTCACGGTTGTTGTCACGGGTGTTGTCACGGGTGTTGTCACGGGTGTTGTCACGGGTGTTGTCACGGGTGTTGTCACGGGTGTTGTCACGGGTGTTGTCACGGGTGTTGTCACGGGTGTTGTCACGGGTGTTGTCACTGTTTTTGTCACTGTTTTTGTCACTGTTTTTGTCACTGTTGTTGTCACGGTTGTTGTCACGGTTGTTGGTGTTGGTGTTGGTGTTACTGTTGTTGTTACTGCTGTCTTTACTGTTGTTGTTACTGTTGTACTCACGGTTGTTGTCACGGTTGTTGTCACGGTTGTTGTCACAGTTGTTGTGACGGTTGTTGTCACGGTTGTTGTCACGGTTGTTGTCACGGTTGTTGTCACGGTTGTTGTCACGGTTGTTGTCACGGTTGTTGGTGTTGGTGTTGGTGTTGTCACTGTTGTCACTGTTGTTGTCACTGTTGTTGTCACTGTTGTTGTCACTGTTGTTGTCACGGTTGTTGTCACGGTTGTTGTCACGGTTGTTGTCACGGTTGTTGTCACGATTGTTGTCTCGGTTGCTGTCACGGTTGCTGTCACGGATGCTGTCACGGGTGCTGTCACTGGTGCTGTCACGGGTGCTGTCACGGGTGATGTCACGGGTGCTGTCACGGGTGCTGTCACGGGTGCTGTCACGGGTGCTGTCACGGGTGCTGTCACGGGTGCTGTCACGGGTGTTGTCACGGGTGTTGTCACGGGTGTTGTCACGGGTGTTGTCACGGGTGTTGTCACGGGTGTTGTCACGGGTGTTGTCACGGGTGTTGTCACTGTTGTTGTCACTGTTGTTGTCACTGTTGTTGTCACTGTTGTTGTCACTGTTGTTGTTGCTGTCGTTGTCGCTGTTGTTTTCGCGGTTGTTGTCGTGGTTGTTGTCACGGTTGTTGTTACGGGTGTTGTCACGGGTGTTGTCACGGGTGTTGTCACGGTTGTTGTCACGGGAGTTGTCACGGGTGTTGTCACGGGTGTTGTCACGGTTGTTGTCACGGGTGTTGTCACGGGTGTTGTCACGGGTGTTGTCACGGGTGTTGTCACGGGTGTTGTCACGGGTGTTGTCACGGGTGTTGTCACGGGTGTTGTCACGGGTGTTGTCACGGGTGTTGTCACGGGTGTTGTCACGGGTGTTGTCACGGGTGTTGTCACGGGTGTTTTGCACGGGTGTTGTCACGGGTGTTGTCACTGTTGTTGTCACTGTTGTTGTCACTGTTGTTGTCACTGTTGTTGTCACTGTTGTTGTCACTGTTGTTGTCACTGTTGCTTTCACTGTTGCTGTCACTGTTGCTGTCTGTGTTGCTGTCACGGTGGTTGTCACTGTTGTTGTCACTGTTGCTGTCACTGTTGCTGTCACTGTTGTTGTCACGGTTGTTGTCACTGTTGCTGTCACGGTTGCTGTCACTGTTGTTGTCACTGTTGTTGTCGCTGTTGTTGTCACTGTTGCTGTCACTGTTGCTGTCACTGTTGTTGTCACTGTTGTTGTCACTGTTGCTGTCACTGTTGCTGTCACGGTTGTTGTCACTGTTGTTGTCACTGTTGCTGTCACTGTTGCTGTCACTGTTGCTGTCACTGTTGCTGTCACTGTTGTTGTCACTGTTGTTGTCACTGTTGTTGTCACTGTTGTTGTCGCTGTTGTTGTCGCTGTTCTTGTCGCGGTTGTTGTCGCGGTTGTTGTAACGGTTGTTGTAACGGGTGTTGTCACGGGTGTTGTGACGGGTGTTGTCACGGGTGTTGTCACGGGTGTTGTCACGGGTGTTGTCACGGGTGTTGTCACGGGTGTTGTCACGGGTGCTGTCACGGTTGTTGTCACGGGTGTTGTCACGGGTGTTGTCACGGGTGTTGTCACTGTTATTGTCACTGTTGCTCTCACTGTTGTTGTCACTGTTGTTGTCCTTGTTGTTGTCACTGTTGTTGTCACTGTTGTTGTCACTGTTGCTGTCACTGTTGTCACTGTTGTTGTCACTGTTGTTGTCACTGTTGCTGATACGGTTGCTGTCACGGTTGCTGTCACTGTTGTTGTCACTGTTGCTGTCACTGTTGCTGTCACTGTTGCTGTCACTGTTGTTGTCACTGTTGCTGTCACTGTTGCTGTCACGGTTGTCACTGTTGTTGTCACTGTTGCTGTCACTGTTGTTGTCACTGTTGTTGTTACTGTTGTTGTCACTGTTGTTGTCACTTTTGTTGTCACTGTTGTCGCTGTTGTTGTCGCGGTTGTTGTCGCGGTTGTTGTAACGGTTGTTGTCACGGGTGTTGTCACGGGTGTTGTCACGGGTGTTGTCACGGGTGTTGCCACGGGTGTTGTCACGGGTGTTGCCACGGGTGCTGTCACGGGTGCTGTCACGGGTGCTGTCACGGGTGCTGTCACGGGTGTTGTCACGGGTGTTGTCACGGGTGTTGTCACGGGTGTTCTCACGGGTGTTCTCACGGGTGTTGTCACGGGTGCTGTCACTGTTATTGTCACTGTTGCTGTCACTGTTGCTGTCACTGTTGTTGTCACTGTTGTTGTCACTGTTGCTGTCACTGTTGCTGTCACTGTTGCTGTCACTGTTGCTGTCACTGTTGCTGTCACTGTTGCTGTCACGGTTGTTGTCACTGTTGTTGTCACTGTTGTCGTCACTGTTGCTGTCACTGTTGCTGTCACTGTTGGTGTCACTGTTGTTGTCACTGTTGGTGTCACTGTTGCTGTCACTGTTGTTGTCGCTGTTGCTGTCACTGTTGCTGTCACGGTTGCTGTCACTGTTGTTGTCACTGTTGCATTCAATGTTTCTGTCACTGTTGTTGTCACTGTTGTTGTCACTTTTGCTGTCACTGTTGCTGTCACTGTTGCCGCCACTGTTGCTGTGACGGTTGTTGTCACTGTTGTTGTCACTGTTGCTGTCACTGTTGCTGTCACTGTTGCTGTCACTGTTGCTGTCACTGTTGTTGTCACTGTTGTTGTCACTGTTGCTGTCACGGTTGCTGTCACTGTTGTTGTCACTGTTGCTGTCACTGTTGCTGTCACTGTTGTTGTCACTGTTGTTGTCACTGTTGTTGTCACTGTTGCTGTCACTGTTGCTGTCACGGTTGCTGTCACTGTTGTTGTCACTGTTGTTGTCACTGTTGCTGTCACTGTTGTTGTCACTGTTGTTGTCACTGTTGTTGTCACTGTTGCTGTCACGGTTGTTGTCACTGTTGCTGTCACTGTTGCTGTCACTGTTGCTGTCACTGTTGTTGTCACTGTTGTTGTCACTGTTGTTGTCACTGTTGCTGTCACTGTTGCTGTCACGGTTGCTGTCACGGTTGTTGTCGCTGTCGTCGCTGTTGTTGTCGCTGTTGTCACTGTTGCTGTCACTGTTGCTGTCACTGTTGCTTGCACTGTTGCTGTCACGGTTGCTGTCACGGTTGTTGTCACTGTTGTTGTCACTGTTGCTGTCACTGTTGCTGTCACTGTTGCTGTCACTGTTGCTGTCACTGTTGCTGTCACTGTTGCTGTCACTGTTGCTGTCACTGTTGCTGTCACTGTTGTTGTCACTGTTGTTGTCACTGATGCTGTCACTGTTGCTGTCACTGTTGCTGTCACTGTTGCTGTCACGGTTGTTGTCACTGTTGTTGTCACTGTTGTTGTCACTGTTGTTGTCACTGTTGTCACTGTTGCTGTCACTGTTGCTGTCACTGTTGCTGTCACTGTTGTTGTCACTGTTGTTGTCGCTGTTGTTGTCGCTGTTGTTGTCGCGGTTCCTGTCGCGGTTTTTGTCACGGTTGTTGTCACGGGTGTTGTCACGGGTGTTGTCACGGGTGTTGTCACGGGTGTTGTCACGGGTGTTGTCACGGGTGTTGTCACGGGTGTTTTCACGGGTGTTGTCACGGGTGTGGTCACGGGTGTTGTCACTGTTGTTGTCACTGTTGTTGTCACTGTTGTTGTCACGGTTGTTGTCGCTGTCGTTGTCGCTGTCGTTGTCGCTGTTGTCGCTGTTGCTGTCACTGTTGCTGTCACTGTTGCTTCACTGTTGCTGTCACGGTTGTTGTCACTGTTGTTGTCACTGTTGCTGTCACTGTTGCTGTCACTGTTGCTGTCACTGTTGCTGTCACTGTTGTTGTCACTGTTGTTGTCACTGATGCTGTCACTGTTGCTGTCACTCTTGCTGTCACTGTTGCTGTCACTGTTGTTGTCACTGTTGTTGTCACTGTTGTTGTCACTGTTGTTGTCACTGTTGCTGTCACTGTTGCTGTCACTGTTGCTGTCATGTTGCTGTCACGGTGGTTGTCACTGTGGTTGTCACTGTTGCTGTCACTGTTGCTGTCACTGTTGCTGTCACTGTTGTTGTCACTGTTGTTGTCACTGTTGTTGTCACTGTTGCTGTCACTGTTGCTGTCACTGTTGCTGTCACGGTTGCTGTCACGGTTGCTGTCACGGTTGCTGTCACGGTTGCTGTCACGGTTGCTGTCACGGTTGCTGTCACTGTTGCTTGCACTGTTGCTGTCACTGTTGCTGTCACTGTTGTTGTCACGGGTGTTGTCACTGTTGTTGTCGCGGTTGTTGTCGCGGTTGTTGTCGCGGTTGTTGTCGCGGTTGTTGTCGCGGTTGTTGTCGCGGTTGTTGTCACTGTTGTTGTCACTGTTGTTGTCACTGTTGCTGTCACTGTTGCTGTCACTGTTGCTGTCACTGTTGCTGTCACTGTTGCTGTCACGGTTGCTGTCACGGTTGTTGTCACGGTTGTTGTCACAGTTGTTGTCACGGTTGTTTTCACGGTTGTTGTCACGGTTGTAGTCACGGTTGTAGTCACGGGTGTCGTCACGGGTGTCGTCAGGGGTGTCGTCACGGGTGTCGTCACGGGTGTCGTCACGGGTGTCGTCACGGGTTTTGTCACGGTTGTTGTCACGGTTGTTGTCACGGTTGTTGTCACGGTTGTTGGTGTTGGTGTTGGTGTTGTCACTGTTGTTGTCACTGTTGATGTCACTCTTGTTGTCACTGTTGTTGTCACTGTTGTTGTCACGGTTGTTGTCACGCTTGTTATCACGGTTGTTGTCACGGTTGTTGTCACGGTTGCTGTCACGGTTGCTGTCACGGGTGCTGTCACGGGTATTGTCACGGGTGCTGTCACGGGTGCTGTCACGGGTGCTGTCACGGGTGCTGTCACGGGTGCTGTCACGGGTGCTGTCACGGGTGCTGTCACGGGTGCTGTCACGGTTGTTGTCACGGGTGTTGTCACGGGTGTTGTCACGGGTGTTGTCACGGGTGTTGTCACGGGTGTTGTCACGGGAGTTGTCACGGGAGTTGTCACTGTTGTTGTCACTGTTGTTGTCACTGTTGTTGTCGCTGTTGTTGTCGCTGTTGTTGTCGCTGTTGTTGTCGCTGTTGTTGTCGCTGTTGTTGTCGCTGTTGTTGTCGCTGTTGTTGTCGCGGTTGTTGTCGCGGTTGTTGTCGCGGGTGTTGTCGCGGGTGTTGTCACGGGTGTTGTCACGGGTGTTGTCACGGGTGTTGTCACGGGTGTTGTCACGGGTGTTGTCACGGGTGCTGTCACGGTTGTTGTCACGGGTGTTGTCACGGGTGTTGTCACGGGTGTTGTCACGGTTGCTGTCACGGTTGCTGTCACGGTTGCTGTCACGGTTGCTGTCACTGTTCTGTCACTGCTGCTGTCACTGTTGCTGTCACTGTTGCTGTCACTGTTGTTGTCACTGTTGTTGTCGCTGTTGTCGCTGTTGTTGTCGCTGTTGCTGTCGCGGTTGCTGTCGCGGTTGCTGTCGCGGTTGCTGTCGCGGTTGCTGTCGCGGTTGCTGTCACTGTTGCTGTCACTGTTGCTGTCACTGTTGCTGTCACTGTTGCTGTCACTGTTGCTGTCACGGTTGTTGTCACGGTTGTTGTCGCGGGTGTTGTCGCGGGTGTTGTCGCGGGTCTTGTCGCGGGTGCTGTCGCGGGTGCTGTCGCGGGTGCTGTCGCGGGTGTTGTCGCGGGTGTTGTCGCGGGTGTTGTCGCGGGTGTCGTCGCGGGTGTTGTCGCGGGTGTCGTCGCGGGTGTCGTCGCGGGTGTCGTCGCGGGTGTCGTCGCGGGTGTCGTCACGGGTGTCGTCACGGGTGTCGTCACGGGTGTCGTCACGGGTGTCGTCACGGGTGTCGTCTCGGGTGTCGTCACGGGTGTCGTCACGGGTGTCGTCACGGGTGTCGTCACGGGTGTCGTCACGGGTGTCGTCACGGGTGTCGTCACGGTTGTTGGTGTTGGTGTTGTCACTGTTGTTGTCACTGTTGTTGTCGCGGTTGTTATCACGGTTGTTGTCACGGTTGTTGTCACGGTTGTTGTCACGGGTGTTGTCACGGGTGTTGTCAAGGCTGTTGTCACGGCTGTTGTCACGGGTGTTGTCACGGGTGTTGTCACGGGTGTTGTCACGGGTGTTGTCACGGGTGTTGTCACGGGTGTTGACACGGGTGTTGTCACGGGTGTTGTCACGGGTGTTGTCACTGTTATTGTCACTGTTGCTGTCACTGTTGCTGTCACTGTTGTTGTCACTGTTGTTGTCACTGTTGTTGTCACTGTTGTCACTGTTGTTGTCACTGTTGCTGTCACTGTTGCTGTCACTGTTGCTGTCACGGTTGCTGTCACTGTTGCTGTCACGGTTGCTGTCACTCTTGCTGTCACTGTTGCTGTCACTGTTGCTGTCACTGTTGTTGTCACTGTTGTTGTCACTGTTGCTGTCACGGTGGTTGTCACGGTGGTTGTCACTGTGGTTGTCACTGTGGTTGTCACTGTTGCTGTCACTGTTGCTGTCACTGTTGTTGTCACTGTTGTTGTCACTGTTGTTGTCACTGTTGTTGTCACTGTTGCTGTCACTGTTGCTGTCACTGTTGCTGTCACTGTTGCTGTCACGGTTGCTGTCACGGTTGTTGTCACGGTTGTTGTCACTGTTGCTGTCACTGTTGCTGTCACGGTTGCTGTCACGGTTGCTGTCACGGTTGTTGTCACTGTTGTTGTCACTGTTGTTGTCACTGTTTCTGTCACTGTTGTTGTCACTGTTGTTGTCACTGTTGTTGTCACTGTTGCTGTCACTGTTGCTGTCACTGTTGCTGTCCGGTTGCTGTCACTGTTGTGGTCACTGTTGTTGTCACTGTTGTTGTCACTGTTGTTGTCACTGTTGTTGTCACTGTTGTTGTCACTGTTGTTGTCACTGTTGTCACGGTTGTTGTCACGGTTGTTGTCACGGTTGTTGTCACGGTAGCTGTCACGGGTGCTGTCACGGGTGCCGTCACGGGTGTCGTCACGGGTGTCGTCACGGGTGTCGTCACGGGTGTCGTCACGGGTGTCGTCACGGGTGTCGTCACGGATTTCGTCACGGTTGTTGGTGTTGGTGTTGTCACTGTTGTTGTCACTGTTGTTGTCACTGTTGTTGTCACTGTTGTTGTCACGGTTGTTGTCACGGTTGTTGTCACGGTTGTTGTCACGGTTGTTGTCACGGTTGTTGTCACGGTTGTTGTCACTGGTGTTGTCACTGGTGTTGTCACTGGTGTTGTCACTTTTGTTGTCACTGTTGTTGTCACGGTTGTTGTCACGGTTGTTGTCACGGTTGTTGTCACGGTTGTTGTCACGGTTGTTGTCACGGTTGTTGTCACGGTTGTTGTCACGGTTGTTGTCACGGTTGATGTCACGGTTGTTGTCACGGGTGTTGTCACGGGTGTTGTCACGGGTGTTGTCACGGGTGTTGTCACGGGTGTTGTCACGGGTGTTGTCACGGGTGTTGTCACGGGTGTTGTCACGGTTGTTGTCACGGTTGTTGTCACGGTTGTTGTCACTGTTGCTGTCACTGTTGCTGTCACTGTTGCTGTCACTGTTGTTGTCACTGTTGTTGTCACTGTTGCTGTCACGGTTGCTGTCACTGTTGTTGTCACTGTTGCTGTCACTGTTGCTGTCACTGTTGTTGTCACTGTTGTTGTCACTGTTGTTGTCACTGTTGCTGTCACTGTTGCTGTCACGGTTGCTGTCACTGTTGTTGTCACTGTTGCTGTCACTGTTGCTGTCACTGTTGCTGTCACTGTTGTTGTCACTGTTGTTGTCACTGTTGTTGTCACTGTTGTTGTCACTGTTGCTGTCACGGTTGTTGTCACTGTTGCTGTCACTGTTGCTGTCACTGTTGCTGTCACTGTTGTTGCCACTGTTGTTGTCACTGTTGTTGTCACTGTTGTTGTCACTGTTGCTGTCACTGTTGCTGTCACTGTTGCTGTCACGGTTGCTGTCACGGTTGTTGTCGCTGTCGTTGTCGCTGTTGTTGTCGCTGTTGTTGTCACTGTTGCTGTCACTGTTGCTGTCACTGTTGCTTGCACTGTTGCTGTCACGGTTGCTGTCACGGTTGTTGTCACTGTTGTTGTCACTGTTGCTGTCACTGTTGTTGTCACTGTTGCTGTCACTGTTGCTGTCACTGTTGCTGTCACTGTTGCTGTCACTGTTGTTGTCACTGTTGTTGTCACTGTTGTTGTCACTGTTGCTGTCACTGTTGCTGTCACTGTTGCTGTCACGGTTGTTGTCACTGTTGTTGTCACTGTTGTTGTCACTGTTGTTGTCACTGTTGTCACTGTTGCTGTCACTGTTGCTGTCACTGTTGCTGTCACTGTTGTTGTCACTGTTGTTGTCACTATTGTTGTCGCTGTTGTTGTCGCTGTTGTTGTCGCTGTTGTTGTCGCGGTTTTTGTCACGGTTGTTGTCACGGGTGTTGTCACGAGTGTTGTCACGGGTGTTGTCACGGGTGTTGTCACGGGTGTTGTCACGGGTGTTGTCACGGGTGTTTTCACGGGTGTTGTCACGGGTGTGGTCACGGGTGTTGTCACGGGTGTTGTCACTGTTGTTGTCACTGTTGTTGTCACTGTTGTTGTCACGGTTGTTGTCGCTGTCGTTGTCGCTGTCGTTGTCGCTGTTGTCGCTGTTGCTGTCACTGTTGCTGTCACTGTTGCTTCACTGTTGCTGTCACGGTTGTTGTCACTGTTGTTGTCACTGTTGCTGTCACTGTTGCTGTCACTGTTGCTGTCACTGTTGTTGTCACTGTTGTTGTCACTGATGCTGTCACTGTTGCTGTCACTCTTGCTGTCACTGTTGCTGTCACTGTTGTTGTCACTGTTGTTGTCACTGTTGTTGTCACTGTTGTTGTCACTGTTGCTGTCACTGTTGCTGTCACTGTTGCTGTCACTGTTGCTGTCACGGTGGTTGTCACTGTGGTTGTCACTGTTGCTGTCACTGTTGCTGTCACTGTTGCTGTCACTGTTGTTGTCACTGTTGTTGTCACTGTTGTTGTCACTGTTGCTGTCACTGTTGCTGTCACTGTTGCTGTCACGGTTGCTGTCACGGTTGCTGTCACGGTTGCTGTCACGGTTGCTGTCACGGTTGCTGTCACGGTTGCTGTCACTGTTGCTGTCACTGTTGCTGTCACTGTTGCTGTCACGGGTGTTGTCACTGTTGTTGTCGCGGTTGTTGTCGCGGTTGTTGTCGCGGTTGTTGTCGCGGTTGTTGTCGCGGTTGTTGTCGCGGTTGTTGTCGCGGTTGTTGTCACTGTTGTTGTCACTGTTGTTGTCACTGTTGCTGTCACTGTTGCTGTCACTGTTGCTGTCACTGTTGCTGTCACTGTTGCTGTCACGGTTGCTGTCACGGTTGTTGTCACGGTTGTTGTCACGGTTGTTGTCACGGTTGTTTTCACGGTTGTTGTCACGGTTGTAGTCACGGTTGTAGTCACGGGTGTCGTCACGGGTGTCGTCACGGGTGTCGTCACGGGTGTCGTCACGGGTGTCGTCACGGGTGTCGTCACGGGTTTTGTCACGGTTGTCGTCACGGTTGTTGTCACGGTTGTTGTCACGGTTGTTGGTGTTGGTGTTGGTGTTGTCACTGTTGTTGTCACTGTTGATGTCACTCTTGTTGTCACTGTTGTTGTCACGGTTGTTGTCACGCTTGTTGTCACGGTTGTTGTCACGGTTGTTGTCACGGTTGCTGTCACGGTTGCTGTCACGGGTGCTGTCACGGGTATTGTCACGGGTGCTGTCACGGGTGCTGTCACGGGTGCTGTCACGGGTGCTGTCACGGGTGCTGTCACGGGTGCTGTCACGGGTGCTGTCACGGTTGTTGTCACGGGTGTTGTCACGGGTGTTGTCACGGGTGTTGTCACGGGTGTTGTCACGGGTGTTGTCACGGGTGTTGTCACGGGAGTTGTCACTGTTGTTGTCGCTGTTGTTGTCGCTGTTGTTGTCGCTGTTGTTGTCGCTGTTGTTGTCGCTGTTGTTGTCGCTGTTGTTGTCGCGGTTGTTGTCGCTGTTGTTGTCGCGGTTGTTGTCGCGGTTGTTGTCGCGGGTGTTGTCGCGGGTGTTGTCACGGGTGTTGTCACGGGTGTTGTCACGGGTGTTGTCACGGGTGTTGTCACGGGTGTTGTCACGGGTGTTGTCACGGGTGTTGTCACGGGTGTTGTCACGGGTGTTGTCACGGGTGTTGTCTCGGGTGTTGTCTCTGTTGTCACGGGTTCTGTCACTGTTGCTGTCACTGTTGCTGTCACTGTTGTTGTCACTGTTGCTGTCACTGTTGCTGTCACTGTTGCTGTCACTGTTGCTGTCACTGTTGCTGTCACGCTTGCTGTCACTGTTGCTGTCACGGTTGTTGTCTTTGTTACTGTCACTGTTGTTGTCACTGTTGGTGTCACTGTTGTTGTCACTGTTGCTGTCACGGTTGCTGTCACGGTTGTTGTCACTGTTGCTGTCACTGTTGTTGTCACTGTTGCTGTCACTCTTGCTGTCACTGTTGCTGTCACTGTTGCTGTCACTGTTGCTGTCACTGTTGTTGTCACTGTTGTTGTCACTGTTGTTGTCGCTGTTGTTGTCGCGGTTGTTGTCGCGGTTGTTGTCGCGGTTGTCGCGGTTGTCGCGGTTGTTGTCGCGGTTGTTGTCGCGGTTGTTGTCACTGTTGCTGTCACTGTTGCTGTCACTGTTGCTGTCACTGTTGCTGTCACTGTTGCTGTCACGGTTGCTGTCACGGTTGTTGTCACGGTTGCTGTCACGGTTGTTGTCACGGGTGTCGTCACGGGTGTCGTCACGGGTGTCGTCACGGGTGTCGTCACGGGTGTCGTCACGGGTGTCGTCACGGGTGTCGTCACGGGTGTCGTCACGGGTGTCGTCACGGGTGTCGTCACGGGTGTCGTCACGGGTGTCGTCACGGGTGTCGTCACGGTTGTTGGTGTTGGTGTTGGTGTTGTCACTGTTGTTGTCACTGTTGTTGTCACTGTTGTCACGGGTGTTGTCACGGGTGTTGTCACGGGTGTTGTCACGGGTGTTGTCACGGGTGTTGTCACGGGTGTTGTCACGGGTGTTGTCACTGCTGTTGTCACTGTTGTTGTCACTGCTGTTGTCACTGCTGTTGTAACGGTTGTTGTCACGGTTGTTGTCACGGTTGTTGTCACGGTTGTTGTTACGGTTGTTGTCACGGTTGTTGTCACGGTTGTTGAAACGGTTGTTGAAACGGTTGTTGAAACGGTTGTTGTCACGGTTGTTGTCACGGGTGTAGTCTAGGGTGTTGTCTAGGGTGTTGTCAAGGGTGTTGTCACGGGTGTTGTCACGGGTGTTGTCATGGTTGTTGTCACGGTTGTTGTCACGGGTGTTGTCACGGGTGTTGTCACGGGTGTTGTCACGGGTGTTGTCACGGGTGTTGTCACGGGTGTTGTCACGGGTGTTGTCACGGGTGTTGTCACGGGTTTTGTCACGGGTGTTGTCACTGTTGCTGTCACTGTTGCTGTCACTGTTGCTGTCACTGTTGCTGTCACTGTTGCTGTCACTGTTGCTGTCACGGTTGCTGTCACTGTTGCTGTCACATTTGCTGTCACTGTTGCTGTCACTGTTGCTGTCACTGTTGCTGTCACGGGTGTTGTCACGGGTGTTGTCACTGTTGTTGTCGCGGTTGTTGTCGCGGTTGTCACTGTTGTTGTCACTGTTGTTGTCACTGTTGCTGTCACTGTTACTGTCACTGTTGCCTTCAATGTTGCTGTCACTGTTGCTGTCACGGTTGTTGTCACGGTTGTTGTCACGGTTGTTATCACGGTTGTTGTCACGGTTGTTGTCACGGTTGTCACGGTTGTTGTCACGGTTGTTGTCACGGTTGTCGTCACGGTTGTCGTCACGGGTGTCGTCACGGGTGTCGTCACGGGTGTCGTCACGGGTGTCGTCACGGGTGACGTCACGGGTGTCGTCACGGGTGTCGTCACGGTTGTCACGGTTGTTGTCACGGTTGTTGTCACGGTTGTTGTCACGGTTGTTGGTGTTGGTGTTGGTGTTGTCACTGTTGTTGTCACTGTTGTTGTCACTGTTGTTGTCACTGTTGTCACGGTTGTTGTCACGGTTGTTGTCATGGTTGTTGTCACGGTTGTTGTCACGGTAGCTGTCACGGGTGCTGTCACGGGTGCCGTCACGGGTGTCGTCACGGGTGTCGTCACGGGTGTCGTCACGGGTGTCGTCACGGGTGTCGTCACGGGTGTCGTCACGGATTTCGTCACGGTTGTTGGTGTTGGTGTTGTCACTGTTGTTGTCACTGTTGTTGTCACTGTTGTTGTCACTGTTGTTGTCACTGTTGTTGTCACGGTTGTTGTCACGGTTGTTGTCACGGTTGTTGTCACGGTTGTTGTCACGGTTGTTGTCACGGTTGTTGTCACTGGTGTTGTCACTGGTGTTGTCACTGCTGTTGTCACTTTTGTTGTCACGGGTGTTGTCACGGTTGTTGTCACGGTTGTTGTCACGGTTGTTGTCACGGTTGTTGTCACGGTTGTTGTCACGGTTGTTGTCACGGTTGTTGTCACGTTTGATGTCACGGTTGTTGTCACGGGTGTTGTCACGGGTGTTGTCACGGGTGTTGTCACGGGTGTTGTCACGGGTGTTGTCACGGGTGTTGTCACGGTTGTTGTCACGGTTGTTGTCACGGTTGTTGTCACGGTTGTTGTCACGGGTGTTGTCACGGGTGTTGTCACGGGTGTTGTCACGGGTGTTGTCACGGGTGTTGTCACTGTTGCTGTCACTGTTGCTGTCACTGTTGCTGTCACTGTTGCTGTCACTGTTGCTGTCACGGTTGCTGTCACGGTTGCTGTCACGGTTGCTGTCACGGTTGCTGTCACGGTTGCTGTCACTGTTGCTGTCACTGTTGCTGTCACTGTTGCTGTCACTGTTGCTGCCACTGTTGCTGTCACTGTTGTTGTCACTGTTGTTGTCGCGGTTGTTGTCGCGGTTGTTGTCGCGGTTGTTGTCGCGGTTGTTGTCGCGGTTGTTGTCGCGGTTGTTGTCGCGGTTGTTGTCGCTGTTGTTGTCACTGTTGTTGTCACTGTTGCTGTCACTGTTGCTGTCACTGTTGCTGTCACGGTTGCTGTCACGGTTGCTGTCACGGTTGCTGTCACGGTTGCTGTCACGGTTGTTGTCACGGTTGTTGTCACGGTTGTAGTCACGGTTGTCGTCACGGGTGTCGTCACGGGTGTCGTCACGGGTGTCGTCACGGGTGTCGTCACGGGTGTCGTCACGGGTGTCGTCACGGGTGTCGTCACGGGTGTCGTCACGGTTGTCGTCACGGTTGTCGTCACGGTTGTTGTCACGGTTGTTGGTGTTGGTGTTGTCACTGTTGTTGTCACTCTTGATGTCACTGTTGTCACTGTTGTTGTCACTGTTGTTGTCACGGTTGCTGTCACGGTTGCTGTCACGGTTGCTGTCACGGTTGCTGTCACGGGTGCTGTCACGGGTGCTGTCACGGTGGTTGTCACGGGTGTTGTCACGGGTGTTGTCACGGGTGTTGTCACGGGTGTTGTCACTGTTGTTGTCACGGGTGCTGTCACTGTTGCTGTCACTGTTGCTGTCACTGTTGCTGTCACTGTTGCTGTCACTGTTGCTGTCACTGTTGCTGTCACTGTTGCTGTCACTGTTGCTGTCACTGTTGCTGTCACTGTTGCTGTCACGGTTGCTGTCACTGTTGCTGTCACGGTTGTTGTCTTTGTTGCTGTCACTGTTGTTGTCACTGTTGCTGTCACTGTTGTTGTCACTGTTGCTGTCACGGTTGCTGTCACGGTTGCTGTCACGGTTGCTGTCACTGTTGCTGTCACTGTTGTCACTGTTGCTGTCACTGTTGCTGTCACTGTTGCTGTCACTGTTGTTGTCACTGTTGTTGTCACTGTTGTTGTCACTGTTGTTGTCACTGTTGTTGTCGCGGTTGTTGTCGCTGTTGTCGCGGTTGTTGTCGCGGTTGTTGTCGCGGTTGTTGTCGCGGTTGTTGTCGCGGTTGTTGTCACTGTTGCTGTCACTGTTGCTGTCACTGTTGCTGTCACTGTTGCTGTCACGGTTGCTGTCACGGTTGTTGTCACGGTTGTTGTCACGGTTGTCGTCACGGGTGTCGTCACGGGTGTCGTCACGGGTGTCGTCACGGGTGTCGTCACGGGTGTCGTCACGGGTGTCGTCACGGGTGTCGTCACGGGTGTCGTCACGGGTGTCGTCACGGGTGTCGTCACGGGTGTCGTCACGGGTGTCGTCACGGGTGTCGTCACGGGTGTCGTCACGGTTGTTGGTGTTGGTGTTGGTGTTGTCACTGTTGTTGTCACTGTTGTTGTCACTGTTGTTGTCACGGGTGTTGTCACGGGTGTTGTCACGGGTGTTGTCACGGGTGTTGTCACGGGTGTTGTCACTGTTGTTGTCACTGCTGCTGTCACTGCTGTTGTCACTGCTGTTGTCACGGTTGTTGTCACGGTTGTTGTCACGGTTGTTGTCACGGTTGTTGTCACGGTTGTTGTCACGGTTGTTGTCTAGGGTGTTGTCTAGGGTGTCGTCACGGGTGTCGTCACGGGTGTCGTCACGGGTGTCGTCACGGTTGTCGTCACGGTTGTCGTCACGGGTGTTGTCACGGGTGTTGTCACGGGTGTTGTCACGGGTGTTGTCACGGGTGTTGTCACGGGTGTTGTCACGGGTGTTGTCACGGGTGTTGTCACGGGTGTTGTCACGGGTGTTGTCACGGGTGTTGTCACGGGTGTTGTCACGGGTGTTGTCACGGGTGTTGTCACGGGTGTTGTCACGGGTGTTGTCACTGTTGCTGTCACTGTTGCTGTCACTGTTGCTGTCACGGGTGTTGTCACGGGTGTTGTCACTGTTGTTGTCGCGGTTGTTGTCGCGGTTGTTGTCGCGGTTGTTGTCGCGGTTTTTGTCGCGGTTGTTGTCGCGGTTGTCACTGTTGTTGTCACTGTTGTTTTCACTGTTGCTGTCACTGTTACTGTCACTGTTGCCTTCACTGTTGCTGTCACTGTTGCTGTCACGGTTGTTGTCACGGTTGTTGTCACGGTTGTATTCACGGTTGTTGTCACGGTTGTTGTCACGGTTGTTGTCACGGTTGTTGTCACGGTTGTTGTCACGGTTGTTGTCACGGTTGTCTTCACGGTTGTCGTCACGGGTGTCGTCACGGATGTCGTCACGGGTGTCGTCACGGGTGCCGTCACGGGTGTCGTCACGGTTGTCACGGTTGTTGTCACGGTTGTTGTCACGGTTGTTTCACGGTTGTTGGTGTTGGTGTTGGTGTTGGTGTTGTCACTGTTGTTGTCACTGTGGTTGTCACTGTTGTTGTCACGGTTGTTGTCACGGTTGTTGTCACGGTTTTTGTCACGGTTTTTGTCACGGTTTTTGTCACGGTTGTTGTCACGGTTGTTGTCACGGTTGTTGTCACGGTTGCTGTCACGGTTGCTGTCACGGGTGCTGTCACGGGTGCCGTCACGGGTGACGTCACGGGTGACGTCACGGGTGCTGTCACGGGTGCTGTCACGGGTGTTGTCACGGGTGTTGTCACGGGTGTTGTCACGGGTGTTGTCACGGGTGTTGTCACGGGTATTGTCACGGGTGTTTACACGGGTGTTGTCACTGTTGTTGTCACTGTTGTTGTCGCTGTTGTCGTCGCTGTTGTTGTCGCTGTTGTTGTCGCTGTTGTTGTCGCGGTTGTTGTCGCGGTTGTTGTCGCGGGTGTGGTCGCGGGTTTTGTCACGGGTGTTGTCACGGGTGTTGTCACGGGTGTTGTCACGGGTGTTGTCACGGGTGTTGTCACGGGTGTTGTCACGGGTGTTGTCACGGGTGTTGTCACGGGTTTTGTCACTGTTGTTGTCACGGGTGCTGTCACTGTTGCTGTCACTGTTGCTGTCACTGTTGCTGTCACTGTTGCTGTCACTGTTGCTGTCACTGTTGCTGTCACTGTTGCTGTCACTGTTGCTGTCACGGTTGCTGTCACGGTTGTTGTCACTGTTGCTGTCACTGTTGCTGTCACTGTTGCTGTCACTGTTGCTGTCACGGTTGTTGTCACGGTTGCTGTCACGGTTGCTGTCACTGTTGTTGTCACGGTTGCTGTCACTGTTGCAGTCACTGTTGCTGTCACTGTTGCTGTCACTGTTGCTGTCACGGTTGCTGTCACGGTTGTTGTCACTGTTGCTGTCACTGTTGCTGTCACTGTTGCTGTCACTGTTGCTGTCACGGTTGTTGTCACGGTTGTTGTCACGGGTGTTGTCACGGGTGTTGTCACGGGTGTTGTCACGGTTGTTGTCACGGTTGTTGTCACGGTTGTTGTCACGGTTGTTGTCACGGTTGTTGTCACGGTTGTTGTCACGGTTGTTGTCACGGTTGTTGTCACGGTTGTTGAAACGGTTGTTGAAACGGGTGTTGTCACGGTTGTTGTCACGGGTGTTGTCACGGGTGTTGTCATGGTTGTTGTCACGGTTGTTGTCACGGGTGTTGTCACGGGTGTTGTCACGGGTGTTGTCACGGGTGTTGTCACGGGTGTTGTCACGGGTGTTGTCACGGGTGTTGTCACGGGTGTTGTCACGGGTGTTGTCACGGGTTTTGTCACGGGTGTTGTCACTGTTGTTGTCACGGGTGCTGTCACTGTTGCTGTCACTGTTGCTGTCACTGTTGCTGTCACTGTTGCTGTCACTGTTGCTGTCACTGTTGCTGTCACTGTTGCTGTCACGGTTGCTGTCACGGTTGTTGTCACTGTTGCTGTCACTGTTGCTGTCACTGTTGCTGTCACTGTTGCTGTCACGGTTCTTGTCACGGTTGCTGTCACGGTTGCTGTCACTGTTGTTGTCACGGTTGCTGTCACTGTTGCTGTCACGTTTGCTGTCACTGTTGCTGTCACTGTTGCTGTCACTGTTGCTGTCACTGTTGCTGTCACTGTTGCTGTCACTGTTGTTGTCACTGTTGTTGTCACTGTTGTTGTCACTGTTGCTGTCACTGTTGCTGTCCGGTTGCTGACACGGTTGCTGTCGCGGTTGTTGTCACTGTTGCTGTCACTGTTGCTGTCACTGTTGCTGTCATTATTGCTGTCACTGTTGCTGTCACGGTTGCTGTCACTGTTGCTGTCACGGTTGCTGTCTCGGTTGTTGTCACGGTTATTGTCACTGTTGCTGTCACTGTTGCTGTCACTGTTGCTGTCACTGTTGTTGTCACTGTTGTTGTCACTGTTGCCGTCACTGTTGCCGTCACTGTTGCCGTCACTGTTGCCGTCACTGTTGCCGTCACGGTTGCGGTCACGGTTGCTGTCACGGTTGTTGTCACGGGCTTGTCACTGTTGCTGTCACTGTTGCTGTCACTGTTGCTGTCACTGTTGCTGTCACGGTTGCTGTCACGGTTGCTGTCACTGTTGCTGTCACTGTTGTTGTCACTGTTGTTGTCACTGTTGTTGTCTCTGTTGCTGTCACGGTTGCTGTCACGGTTGTTGTCACTGTTGTTGTCACGGTTGCTGTCACGGTTGCTGTCACGGTTGCTGTCACTGTTGTTGTCACTGTTGTTGTCACTGTTGTTGTCACTGTTGCTGTCACGGTTGTTGTCACTGTTGCTGTCACTGTTGCTGTCACTGTTGCTGTCACTGTCACTGTTGCTGTCACTGTTGCTGTCACTGTTGTTGTCACTGTTGCTGTCACTGTGGCTGTCACTGTGGCTGTCACGGTTGCTGTCACGGTTGTTGTCACTGTTGTTGTCACTGTTGCTGTCACTGTTGCTGTCACTGTTGCTGTCACTGTTGTTGTCACTGTTGTTGTCACTGTTGTTGTCACTGTTGTTGTCACTGTTGCTGTCACGGTTGCTGTCACGGTTGCTGTCACGGTTGTTGTCACTGTTGTCACTGTTGCTGTCACTGTTGCTGTCACGGTTGCTGTCACGGTTGCTGTCACGGTTGCTGTCACTGTTGCTGTCACTGTTGTTGTCACTGTTGTTGTCACTGTTGCTGTCACTGTTGCTGTCACTGTTGCTGTCACGGTTGCTGTCATAGTTGCTGTCACTGTTCTGTCACTGTTGCTGTCACGGTTGCTGTCACGGTTGCTGTCACGGTTGTTGTCACTGTTGTCACTGTTGCTGTCACTGTTGCTGTCACGGTTGCTGTCACGGTTGCTGTCACGGTTGCTGTCACGGTTGCTGTCACGGTTGTTGTCACTGTTGCTGTCACTGTTGCTGTCACTGTTGCTGTCACTGTTGTTGTCGCTGTTGTTGTCGCTGTTGTTGTCGCTGTTGTTGTCGCTGTTGTTGTCGCGGTTGTTGTCGCGGTTGTTGTCGCGGTTGTTGTCGCGGTTGTTGTCGCGGTTGCTGTCGCGGTTGCTGTCACTGTTGCTGTCACGGTTGCTGTCACGGTTGCTGTCACGGTTGCTGTCACGGTTGCTGTCACGGGTGCTGTCACGGGTGTTGTCACGGGTGTGGTCACGGGTGTTGTCACGGGTGTGGTCACGGGTGTGGTCACGGGTGTGGTCACGGGTGTGGTCACGGGTGTGGTCACGGGTGTGGTCACGGGTGTGGTCACGGGTGTCGTCACGGGTGTCGTCACGGGTGTCGTCACGGGTGTCGTCACGGGTGTCGTCACGGGTGTCGTCACGGGTGTCGTCACGGGTGTCGTCACGGGTGTCGTCACGGGTGTCGTCACGGGTGTCGTCACGGGTGTCGTCACGGGTGTCGTCACGGGTGTCGTCACGGGTGTCGTCACGGTTGTCGTCACGGTTGTCGTCACGGTTGTCGTCACGGTTGTTGGTGTTGGTGTTGTCACTGTTGTTGTCACTGTTGTTGTCACGGTTGTTGTCACGGTTGTTGTCACGGTTGCTGTCACGGTTGCTGTCACGGGTGCTGTCGCGGGTGCTGTCGCGGGTGCTGTCGCGGGTGCTGTCGCGGGTGCTGTCGCGGGTGTCGTCACGGGTGTCGTCACGGGTGTCGTCACGGGTGTCGTCACGGGTGTCGTCACGGGTGTCGTCACGGGTGTCGTCACGGGTGTCGTCACGGGTGTCGTCACGGTTGTCGTCACTGTTGTCGTCACGGGTGTTGTCACGGTTGTTGTCACGGTTGTTGTCACGGTTGATGTCACGGTTGTTGTCACGGGTGTTGTCACGGGTGTTGTCACGGGTGTTGTCACGGGTGTTGTCACGGGTGTTGTCACGGTTGTTGTCACGGTTGTTGTCACGGTTGTTGTCACGGTTGTTGTCACGGGTGTTGTCACGGGTGTTGTCACGGGTGTTGTCACGGGTGTTGTCACGGGTGTTGTCACGGGTGTTGTCACGGGTGTTGTCACTGTTGCTGTCACTGTTGCTGTCACTGTTGGTGTCACGGTTGCTGTCACGGTTGCTGTCACGGTTGCTGTCACGGTTGCTGTCACGGTTGCTGTCACGGTTGCTGTCACTGTTGCTGTCACTGTTGCTGTCACTGTTGTTGTCACTGTTGTTGTCGCGGTTGTTGTCGCGGTTGTTGTCGCGGTTGTTGTCGCGGTTGTTGTCGCGGTTGTTGTCGCGGTTGTTGTCGCGGTTGTTGTCGCGGTTGTTGTCGCTGTTGTTGTCACTGTTGTTGTCACTGTTGCTGTCACTGTTGCTGTCACTGTTGCTGTCACGGTTGCTGTCACGGTTGCTGTCACGGTTGCTGTCACGGTTGTTGTCACGGTTGTTGTCACGGTTGTAGTCACGGTTGTCGTCACGGGTGTCGTCACGGGTGTCGTCACGGGTGTCGTCACGGGTGTCGTCACGGGTGTCGTCACGGTTGTTGTCACGGTTGTTGTCACGGTTGTTGTCACGGTTGTTGGTGTTGGTGTTGGTGTTGGTGTTGTCACTGTTGTTGTCACTGTTGATGTCACTGTTGTCACTGTTGTTGTCACTGTTGTTGTCACGGTTGCTGTCACGGTTGCTGTCACGGTTGTTGTCACGGTTGCTGTCACGGGTGCTGTCACGGGTGCTGTCACGGGTGTTGTCACGGGTGTTGTCACGGGTGTTGTCACGGGTGTTGTCACGGGTGTTGTCACGGGTGTTGTCACGGGTGTTGTCACTGTTGTTGTCACGGGTGCTGTCACTGTTGCTGTCACTGTTGCTGTCACTGTTGCTGTCACTGTTGCTGTCACTGTTGCTGTCACTGTTGCTGTCACGGTTGCTGTCACTGTTGCTGTCACGGTTGTTGTCTTTGTTGCTGTCACTGTTGTTGTCACTGTTGCTGTCACTGTTGTTGTCACATTTGCTGTCACGGTTGCTGTCACGGTTGCTGTCACTGTTGCTGTCACTGTTGCTGTCACTGTTGCTGTCACTGTTGCTGTCACTGTTGCTGTCACTGTTGCTGTCACTGTTGTTGTCACTGTTGTTGTCACTGTTGTTGTCGCGGTTGTTGTCGCTGTTGTCGCGGTTGTTGTCGCGGTTGTTGTCGCGGTTGTTGTCGCGGTTGTTGTCACTGTTGCTGTCACTGTTGCTGTCACTGTTGCTGTCACTGTTGCTGTCACGGTTGCTGTCACGGTTGCTGTCACGATTGTTGTCACGGTTGTCGTCACGGTTGTCGTCACGGTTGTCGTCACGGTTGTCGTCACGGTTGTCGTCACGGGTGTCGTCACGGGTGTTGTCACGGGTGTTGTCACGGGTGTTGTCACGGGTTTTGTCACGGGTTTTGTCACGGGTGTTGTCACTGTTGTTGTCACGGGTGCTGTCACTGTTGCTGTCACTGTTGCTGTCACTGTTGCTGTCACTGTTGCTGTCACGGTTGCTGTCACGGTTGTTGTCACGGTTGCTGTCACGGTTGCTGTCACTGTTGCTGTGACTGTTGCTGTCACTGTTGCTGTCACTGTTGTTGTCACTGTTGTTGTCACTGTTGCTGTCACGGTTGCTGTCACGGATGTTGTCACTGTTGTTGTCACTGTTGCTGTCACTGTTGTTGTCACTGTTGCTGTCACTGTTGCTGTCACTGTTGCTGTCACTGTTGTTGTCACTGTTGTTGTCACTGTTGTTGTCACTGTTGCTGTCACTGTTGCTGTCACTGTTGCTGTCACTGTTGCTGTCCGGTTGCTCACACGGTTGCTGTCACGGTTGTTGTCACTGTTGCTGTCACTGTTGCTGTCACTGTTGCTGTCACTATTGCTGTCACTGTTGCTGTCACTGTTGCTGTCACGGTTGCTGTCACTGTTGCTGTCACTGTTGCTGTCACGGTTGCTGTCTCGGTTGTTGTCACGGTTATTGTCACTGTTGCTGTCACTGTTGCTGTCACTGTAGCTGTCACTGTTGTTGTCACTGTTGCCGTCACTGTTGCCGTCACTGTTGCCGTCACTGTTGCCGTCACTGTTGCCGTCACGGTTGCCGTCACGGTTGCGGTCACGGTTGCTGTCACGGTTGTTGTCACGGTTGTTGTCACTGTTGCTGTCACTGTTGCTGTCACTGTTGCTGTCACTGTTGCTGTCACTGTTGCTGTCACTGTTGCTGTCACTGTTGCTGTCACTGTTGTTGTCACTGTTGTTGTCACTGTTGTTGTCTCTGTTGCTGTCACGGTTGCTGTCGCGGTTGTTGTCACTGTTGTTGTCACGGTTGCTGTCACTGTTGCTGTCACGGTTGCTGTCACGGTTGCTGTCACGGTTGCTGTCACGGGTGTTGTCAAGGGTGTGGTCACGGGTGTGGTCACGGGTGTGGTCACGGGTGTGGTCACGGGTGTGGTCACGGGTGTGGTCACGGGTGTGGTCACGGGTGTGGTCACGGGTGTCGTCACGGGTGTCGTCACGGGTGTCGTCACGGGTGTCGTCACGGGTGTCGTCACGGGTGTCGTCACGGGTGTCGTCACGGGTGTCGTCACGGGTGTCGTCACGGGTGTCGTCACGGTTGTCGTCACGGTTGTCGTCACGGTTGTCGTCACGGTTGTCGTCACGGTTGTCGTCACGGTTGTTGGTGTTGGTGTTGGTGTTGTCACTGTTGTTGTCACTGTTGTTGTCACGGTTGTTGTCACGGTTGCTGTCACGGTTGCTGTCACGGTTGCTGTCACGGGTGCTGTCACGGGTGCTGTCGCGGGTGCTGTCGCGGGTGCTGTCGCGGGTGCTGTCGCGGGTGCTGTCGCGGGTGCTGTCGCGGGTGCTGTCGCGGGTGCTGTCGCGGGTGCTGTCGCGGGTGTTGTCGCGGGTGTTGTCGCGGGTGTTGTCGCGGGTGTTGTCGCGGGTGTTGTCCCGGGTGTTGTCACGGGTGTTGTCACGGGTGTTGTCACGGGTGTTGTCACGGGTGTTGTCACGGCTGTTGTCACGGGTGATGTCACGGGTGTTGTCACGGGTGTTGTCACTGGTGTTGTCACGGGTGTTGTCACTGGTGTTGTCACTGGTGTTGTCACTGGTGTTGTCACTGGTGTTGTCACTGTTGTTGTCACTTGTCACTGTTGTTGTCACTGTTGCCGTCACTGTTGCCGTCACTGTTGCCGTCACTGTTGCCGTCACGGTTGCCGTCACGGTTGCCGTCACGGTTGCCGTCACGGTTGCCGTCACGGTTGTTGTCACGGTTGTTGTCACGGTTGTTGTCACTGTTGCTGTCACTGTTGCTGTCACGGTTGCTGTCACTGTTGCTGTCACTGTTGTTGTCACTGTTGTTGTCTCTGTTGCTGTCACTGTTGCTGTCACGGTTGCTGTCACTGTTGTTGTCACTGTTGTTGTCACGGTTGTTGTCACGGTTGCTGTCACGGTTGCTGTCACGGTTGCTGTCACTGTTGCTGTCACTGTTGCTGTCACTGTTGTTGTCACTGTTGCTGCCACTGTTGCTGTCACTGTTGTTGTCACTGTTGCTGTCACGGTTGCTGTCACTGTTGCTGTCACGGTTGCTGTCACTGTTGCTGTCACTGTTGCTGTCACTGATGTTGTCACTGTTGCTGTCACTGTTGCTGTCACTGTTGCTATCACGGTTGCTGTCACGTTTGTTGTCACTGTTGTTGTCACTGTTGTTGTCACTGTTGCTGTCACTGTTGCTGTCACTGTTGCTGTCACTGTTGCTGTCACTGTTGTTGTCACTGTTGTTGTCACTGTTGCTGTCACTGTTGTTGTCACTGTTGTTGTCACTGTCGCTGTCACTGTCGCTGTCTTTGTTGTTGTCACTGTTGCTGTCACTGTTGCTGTCACTGTTGCTGTCACTGTTGCTGTCACGGTTGCTGTCACTGTTGCTGTCACTGTTGCTGTCACTGTTGTTGTCACTGTTGTTTTTACTGTTGTTTTTACTGTTGCTGTCACTGTTGCTGTCACGGTTGCTGTCACGGTTGCTGTCACGGTTGCTGTCATAGTTGCTGTCACTGTTCTGTCACTGTTGCTGTCACTGTTGCTGTCACTGTTGCTGTCACTGTTGTTGTCGCTGTTGTTGTCGCTGTTGTTGTCGCTGTTGTTGTCGCTGTTGCTGTCGCGGTTGCTGTCGCGGATGCTGTCACTGTTGCTGTCACTGTTGCTGTCACTGTTGCTGTCACTGTTGCTGTCACTGTTGCTGTCACGGTTGTTGTCGCGGTTGTTGAAACGGTTGTTGAAACGGTTGTTGTCACGGTTGTTGTCACGGGTGTAGTCTAGGGTGTTGTCTAGGGTGTTGTCACGGGTGTTGTCACGGGTGTTGTCACGGGTGTTGTCATGGTTGTTGTCACGGTTGTTGTCACGGGTGTTGTCACGGGTGTTGTCACGGGTGTTGTCACGGGTGTTGTCACGGGTGTTGTCACGGGTGTTGTCACGGGTGTTGTCACGGGTGTTGTCACGGGTTTTGTCACGGGTGTTGTCACTGTTGTTGTCACGGGTGCTGTCACTGTTGCTGTCACTGTTGCTGTCACTGTTGCTGTCACTGTTGCTGTCACGGTTGCTGTCACGGTTGCTGTCACGGTTGCTGTCACGGTTGTTGTCACTGTTGCTGTCACTGTTGCTGTCACTGTTGCTGTCACTGTTGCTGTCACTGTTGCTGTCACGGTTCTTGTCACGGTTGCTGTCACGGTTGCTGTCACTGTTGTTGTCACGGTTGCTGTCACTGTTGCTGTCACGTTTGCTGTCACTGTTGCTGTCACTGTTGCTGTCACTGTTGCTGTCACTGTTGCTGTCACGGTTGCTGTCACGGATGTTGTCACTGTTGTTGTCACTGTTGTTGTCACTGTTGTTGTCACTGTTGTTGTCACTGTTGCTGTCACTGTTGCTGTCACTGTTGTTGTCACTGTTGTTGTCACTGTTGTTGTCACTGTTGCTGTCACTGTTGCTGTCACTGTTGCTGTCCGGTTGCTGACACGGTTGCTGTCACGGTTGTTGTCACTGTTGCTGTCACTGTTGCTGTCACTGTTGCTGTCACTATTGCTGTCACTGTTGCTGTCACTGTTGCTGTCACGGTTGCTGTCACGGTTGCTGTCACGGTTGCTGTCACGGTTGCTGTCTCGGTTGTTGTCACGGTTATTGTCACTGTTGCTGTCACTGTTGCTGTCACTGTTGCTGTCACTGTTGTTGTCACTGTTGTTGTCACTGTTGCCGTCACTGTTGCCGTCACTGTTGCCGTCACTGTTGCCGTCACTGTTGCCGTCACTGTTGCCGTCACGGTTGCGGTCACGGTTGCTGTCACGGTTGTTGTCACGGGCTTGTCACTGTTGCTGTCACTGTTGCTGTCACTGTTGCTGTCACTGTTGCTGTCACGGTTGCTGTCACGGTTGCTGTCACTGTTGCTGTCACTGTTGTTGTCACTGTTGTTGTCACTGTTGTTGTCTCTGTTGCTGTCACGGTTGCTGTCACGGTTGCTGTCACTGTTGTTGTCACGGTTGCTGTCACGGTTGCTGTCACGGTTGCTGTCACTGTTGTTGTCACTGTTGTTGTCACTGTTGTTGTCACTGTTGTTGTCACTGTTGCTGTCACGGTTGCTGTCACTGTTGCTGTCACTGTTGCTGTCACTGTTGCTGTCACTGTCACTGTTGCTGTCACTGTTGCTGTCACTGTTGTTGTCACTGTTGCTGTCACTGTGGCTGTCACTGTGGCTGTCACGGTTGCTGTCACGGTTGTTGTCACTGTTGTTGTCACTGTTGCTGTCACTGTTGCTGTCACTGTTGCTGTCACTGTTGTTGTCACTGTTGTTGTCACTGTTGTTGTCACTGTTGTTGTCACTGTTGCTGTCACGGTTGCTGTCACGGTTGCTGTCACGGTTGTTGTCACTGTTGTCACTGTTGCTGTCACTGTTGCTGTCACTGTTGTTATCACTGTTGCTGTCACTGTTGCTGTCACGGTTGCTGTCACTGTTGCTGTCACTGTTGCTGTCACTGTTGTTGTCACTGTTGTTGTCACTGTTGTTGTCACTGTTGCTGTCACTGTTGCTGTCACTGTTGCTGTCACGGTTGCTGTCACGGTTGCTGTCACGGTTGCTGTCACGGTTGTCACGGTTGTTGTCACTGTTGCTGTCACTGTTGCTGTCACTGTTGTTGTCACTGTTGTTGTCGCTGTTGTTGTCGCTGTTGTTGTCGCTGTTGTTGTCGCTGTTGTTGTCGCGGTTGTTGTCGCGGTTGTTGTCGCGGTTGTTGTCGCGGTTGTTGTCGCGGTTGCTGTCGCGGTTGCTGTCACTGTTGCTGTCACGGTTGCTGTCACGGTTGCTGTCACGGTTGCTGTCACGGTTGCTGTCACGGTTGCTGTCACGGGTGTTGTCACGGGTGTGGTCACGGGTGTGGTCACGGGTGTGGTCACGGGTGTGGTCACGGGTGTGGTCACGGGTGTGGTCACGGGTGTGGTCACGGGTGTGGTCACGGGTGTGGTCACGGGTGTCGTCACGGGTGTCGTCACGGGTGTCGTCACGGGTGTCGTCACGGGTGTCGTCACGGGTGTCGTCACGGGTGTCGTCACGGGTGTCGTCACGGGTGTCGTCACGGGTGTCGTCACGGGTGTCGTCACGGGTGTCGTCACGGGTGTCGTCACGGTTGTCGTCACGGTTGTCGTCACGGTTGTCGTCACGGTTGTCGTCACGGTTGTTGGTGTTGGTGTTGGTGTTGTCACTGTTGTTGTCACTGTTGTTGTCACGGTTGTTGTCACGGTTGTTGTCACGGTTGTTGTCACGGTTGCTGTCACGGTTGCTGTCACGGGTGCTGTCACGGGTGCTGTCGCGGGTGCTGTCGCGGGTGCTGTCGCGGGTGCTGTCGCGGGTGTCGTCACGGGTGTCGTCACGGGTGTCGTCACGGTTGTCGTCACTGTTGTCGTCACGGGTGTTGTCACGGTTGTTGTCACGGTTGTTGTCACGGTTGATGTCACGGTTGTTGTCACGGGTGTTGTCACGGGTGTTGTCACGGGTGTTGTCACGGGTGTTGTCACGGGTGTTGTCACGGGTGTTGTCACGGGTGTTGTCACGGTTGTTGTCACGGTTGTTGTCACGGTTGTTGTCACGGGTGTTGTCACGGGTGTTGTCACGGGTGTTGTCACGGGTGTTGTCACGGGTGTTGTCACGGGTGTTGTCACGGGTGTTGTCACTGTTGCTGTCACTGTTGCTGTCACTGTTGCTGTCACTGTTGCTGTCACTGTTGCTGTCACGGTTGCTGTCACGGTTGCTGTCACGGTTGCTGTCACGGTTGCTGTCACGGTTGCTGTCACGGTTGCTGTCACTGTTGCTGTCACTGTTGCTGTCACTGTTGCTGTCACTGTTGCTGTCACTGTTGTTGTCGCGGTTGTTGTCGCGGTTGTTGTCGCGGTTGTTGTCGCGGTTGTTGTCGCGGTTGTTGTCGCTGTTGTTGTCACTGTTGTTGTCACTGTTGCTGTCACTGTTGCTGTCACTGTTGCTGTCACGGTTGCTGTCACGGTTGCTGTCACGGTTGCTGTCACGGTTGTTGTCACGGTTGTTGTCACGGTTGTTGTCACGGTTGTAGTCACGGTTGTCGTCACGGGTGTCGTCACGGGTGTCGTCACGGGTGTCGTCACGGGTGTCGTCACGGTTGTTGTCACGGTTGTTGTCACGGTTGTTGTCACGGTTGTTGGTGTTGGTGTTGGTGTTGTCACTGTTGTTGTCACTGTTGATGTCACTGTTGTCACTGTTGTTGTCACTGTTGTTGTCACGGTTGCTGTCACGGTTGCTGTCACGGTTGTTGTCACGGTTGCTGTCACGGGTGCTGTCACGGGTGCTGTCACGGGTGTTGTCACGGGTGTTGTCACGGGTGTTGTCACGGGTGTTGTCACGGGTGTTGTCACGGGTGTTGTCACTGTTGTTGTCACGGGTGCTGTCACTGTTGCTGTCACTGTTGCTGTCACTGTTGCTGTCACTGTTGCTGTCACTGTTGCTGTCACTGTTGCTGTCACTGTTGCTGTCACTGTTGCTGTCACTGTTGCTGTCACGGTTGCTGTCACTGTTGCTGTCACGGTTGTTGTCTTTGTTGCTGTCACTGTTGTTGTCACTGTTGCTGTCACTGTTGTTGTCACTGTTGCTGTCACGGTTGCTGTCACGGTTGCTGTCACGGTTGCTGTCACTGTTGCTGTCACTGTTGTTGTCACTGTTGCTGTCACTGTTGCTGTCACTGTTGCTGTCACTGTTGTTGTCACTGTTGTTGTCACTGTTGTTGTCACTGTTGTTGTCACTGTTGTTGTCGCGGTTGTTGTCGCTGTTGTCGCGGTTGTTGTCGCGGTTGTTGTCGCGGTTGTTGTCGCGGTTGTTGTCACTGTTGCTGTCACTGTTGCTGTCACTGTTGCTGTCACTGTTGCTGTCACGGTTGCTGTCACGGTTGTTGTCACGGTTGTTGTCACGGTTGTCGTCACGGTTGTCGTCACGGGTGTCGTCACGGGTGTCGTCACGGGTGTTGTCACGGGTGTTGTCACGGGTTTTGTCACGGGTGTTGTCACTGTTGTTGTCACGGGTGCTGTCACTGTTGCTGTCACTGTTGCTGTCACTGTTGCTGTCACTGTTGCTGTCACGGTTGCTGTCACGGTTGTTGTCACGGTTGCTGTCACGGTTGTTGTCACTGTTGTTGTCACGGTTGCTGTCACTGTTGCTGTGACTGTTGCTGTCACTGTTGCTGTCACTGTTGTTGTCACTGTTGTTGTCACTGTTGCTGTCACGGTTGCTGTCACGGATGTTGTCACTGTTGTTGTCACTGTTGCTGTCACTGTTGTTGTCACTGTTGCTGTCACTGTTGCTGTCACTGTTGTTGTCACTGTTGTTGTCACTGTTGTTGTCACTGTTGTTGTCACTGTTGCTGTCACTGTTGCTGTCACTGTTGCTGTCACTGTTGCTGTCCGGTTGCTGACACGGTTGCTGTCACGGTTGTTGTCACTGTTGCTGTCACTGTTGCTGTCACTGTTGCTGTCACTATTGCTGTCACTGTTGCTGTCACTGTTGCTGTCACGGTTGCTGTCACTGTTGCTGTCACGGTTGCTGTCTCGGTTGTTGTCACGGTTATTGTCACTGTTATTGTCACTGTTGCTGTCACTGTTGCTGTCACTGTAGCTGTCACTGTTGTTGTCACTGTTGCCGTCACTGTTGCCGTCACTGTTGCCGTCACTGTTGCCGTCACGGTTGCCGTCACGGTTGCGGTCACGGTTGCTGTCACGGTTGTTGTCACGGTTGTTGTCACTGTTGCTGTCACTGTTGCTGTCACTGTTGCTGTCACTGTTGCTGTCACTGTTGCTGTCACGGTTGCTGTCACTGTTGCTGTCACTGTTGTTGTCACTGTTGTTGTCACTGTTGTTGTCTCTGTTGCTGTCACGGTTGCTGTCGCGGTTGTTGTCACTGTTGTTGTCACGGTTGCTGTCACTGTTGCTGTCACGGTTGCTGTCACGGTTGCTGTCACGGTTGATGTCACGGGTGTTGTCACGGGTGTGGTCACGGGTGTGGTCACGGGTGTGGTCACGGGTGTGGTCACGGGTGTGGTCACGGGTGTGGTCACGGGTGTGGTCACGGGTGTGGTCACGGGTGTGGTCAGGGGTGTCGTCACGGGTGTCGTCACGGGTGTCGTCACGGGTGTCGTCACGGGTGTCGTCACGGGTGTCGTCACGGGTGTTGTCACGGGTGTCGTCACGGGTGTCGTCACGGGTGTCGTCACGGGTGTCGTCACGGGTGTCGTCACGGGTGTCGTCACGGTTGTCGTCACGGTTGTCGTCACGGTTGTCGTCACGGTTGTCGTCACGGTTGTCGTCACGGTTGTTGGTGTTGGTGTTGTCACTGTTGTTGTCACTGTTGTTGTCACGGTTGTTGTCACGGTTGTTGTCACGGTTGCTGTCACGGTTGCTGTCACGGTTGCTGTCACGGGTGCTGTCGCGGGTGCTGTCGCGGGTGCTGTCGCGGGTGCTGTCGCGGGTGCTGTCGCGGGTGCTGTCGCGGGTGCTGTCGCGGGTGCTGTCGCGGGTGCTGTCGCGGGTGCTGTCGCGGGTGTTGTCGCGGGTGTTGTCGCGGGTGTTGTCGCGGGTGTTGTCGCGGGTGTTGTCCCGGGTGTTGTCACGGGTGTTGTCACGGGTGTTGTCACGGGTGTTGTCACGGGTGTTGTCACGGCTGTTGTCACGGCTGTTGTCACGGCTGTTGCCACGGGTGTTGTCACGGGTGATGTCACGGGTGTTGTCACGGGTGTTGTCACTGGTGTTGTCACGGGTGTTGTCACTGGTGTTGTCACTGGTGTTGTCACTGGTGTTGTCACTGGTGTTGTCACTGTTGTTGTCACTTGTCACTGTTGTTGTCACTGTTGCCGTCACTGTTGCCGTCACTGTTGCCGTCACTGTTGCCGTCACGGTTGCCGTCACGGTTGCCGTCACGGTTGCCGTCACGGTTGTTGTCACGGTTGTTGTCACTGTTGCTGTCACTGTTGCTGTCACGGTTGCTGTCACTGTTGCTGTCACTGTTGTTGTCACTGTTGTTGTCTCTGTTGCTGTCACTGTTGCTGTCACGGTTGCTGTCACTGTTGTTGTCACTGTTGTTGTCACTGTTGTTGTCACGGTTGCTGTCACGGTTGCTGTCACGGTTGCTGTCACTGTTGCTGTCACTGTTGCTGTCACTGTTGTTGTCACTGTTGCTGCCACTGTTGCTGTCACTGTTGTTGTCACTGTTGCTGTCACGGTTGCTGTCACTGTTGCTGTCACGGTTGCTGAAACTGTTGCTGTCACTGTTGCTGTCACTGATGTTGTCACTGTTGCTGTCACTGTTGCTGTCACTGTTGCTATCACGGTTGCTGTCACGTTTGTTGTCACTGTTGTTGTCACTGTTGTTGTCACTGTTGCTGTCACTGTTGCTGTCACTGTTGCTGTCACTGTTGTCATCACTGTTGTTGTCACTGTTGCTGTCACTGTTGTTGTCACTGTTGTTGTCACTGTCGCTGTCACTGTCGCTGTCTTTGTTGTTGTCACTGTTGCTGTCACTGTTGCTGTCACTGTTGCTGTCACTGTTGCTGTCACGGTTGCTGTCACTGTTGCTGTCACTGTTGCTGTCACTGTTGTTGTCACTGTTGTTTTTACTGTTGCTGTCACGGTTGCTGTCACGGTTGCTGTCACGGTTGCTGTCACGGTTGCTGTCACGGTTGCTGTCACTGTTCTGTCACTGTTGCTGTCACTGTTGCTGTCACTGTTGTTGTCGCTGTTGTTGTCGCTGTTGTTGTCGCTGTTGTTGTCGCTGTTGTTGTCGCTGTTGCTGTCGCGGTTGCTGTCGCGGATGCTGTCACTGTTGCTGTCACTGTTGCTGTCACTGTTGCTGTCACTGTTGCTGTCACGGTTGTTGTCGCGGTTGTTGTCGCGGGTGTTGTCGCGGGTGTTGTCGCGGGTGTTGTCGCGGGTCTTGTCGCGGGTGCTGTCGCGGGTGCTGTCGCGGGTGCTGTCGCGGGTGCTGTCGCGGGTGTTGTCGCGGGTGTTGTCACGGGTGTTGTCGCGGGTGTCGTCGCGGGTGTCGTCGCGGGTGTCGTCACGGGTGTCGTCACGGGTGTCGTCACGGGTGTCGTCACGGGTGTCGTCACGGGTGTCGTCACGGGTGTCGTCACGGGTGTCGTCTCGGGTGTCGTCACGGGTGTCGTCACGGGTGTCGTCACGGTTGTTGGTGTTGTTGTTGGTGTTGTCACTGTTGTTGTCACTGTTGTTGTCACGGTTGTTGTCACGATTGTTGTCACGGTTGTTGTCACGGGTGTTGTCACGGGTGTTGTCACGGGTGTTGTCACGGCTGTTGTCACGGCTGTTGTCACGGCTGTTGTCACGGGTGTTGTCACGGGTGTTGTCACGGGTGTTGTCACGGGTGTTGTCACGGGTGTTGTCACGGGTGTTGACACGGGTGTTGTCACGGGTGTTGTCACGGGTGTTGTCACTGTTATTGTCACTGTTGCTGTCACTGTTGCTGTCACTGTTGTTGTCACTGTTGTTGTCACTGTTGTTGTCACTGTTGTCACTGTTGTTGTCACTGTTGTTGTCACTGTTGCTGTCACTGTTGCTGTCACTGTTGCTGTCACGGTTGCTGTCACTGTTGCTGTCACGGTTGTTGTCACTGTTGCTGTCACTCTTGCTGTCACTGTTGTTGTCACTGTTGTTGTCACTGTTGCTGTCACGGTGGTTGTCACGGTGGTTGTCACTGTGGTTGTCACTGTGGTTGTCACTGTTGCTGTCACTGTTGCTGTCACTGTTGTTGTCACTGTTGTTGTCACTGTTGTTGTCACTGTTGTTGTCACTGTTGTTGTCACTGTTGCTGTCACTGTTGCTGTCACTGTTGCTGTCACTGTTGCTGTCACGGTTGCTGTCACGGTTGCTGTCACGGTTGTTGTCACTGTTGCTGTCACGGTTGCTGTCACGGTTGTTGTCACGGTTGTTGTCACTGTTGTTGTCACTGTTTCTGTCACTGTTGTTGTCACTGTTGTTGTCACTGTTGTTGTCACTGTTGCTGTCACTGTTGCTGTCACTGTTGCTGTCACTGTTGCTGTCCGGTTGCTGTCACTGTTGTTGTCACTGTTGTTGTCACTGTTGTTGTCACGGTTGTTGTCACGGTTGTTGTCACGGTTGTTGTCACGGTTGTTGTCACGGTTGTTGTCACGGTTGTTGTCACGGTTGTTGTCACGGGTGTTGTCACGGGTGTTGTCAGGGGTGTTGTCACGGGTGTTGTCACGGGTGTTGTCACGGGTGTTGTCACGGGTGTTGTCACGGGTGTTGTCACTTTTGTTGTCACTGTTTTTGTCACTGTTTTTGTCACTGTTGTTGTCACGGTTGTTGTCACGGTTGTTGGTGTTGGTGTTGGTGTTACTGTTGTTGTTACTGCTGTCTTTACTGTTGTTGTTACTGTTGTACTCACGGTTGTTGTCACGGTTGTTGTCACGGTTGTTGTCACAGTTGTTGTGACGGTTGTTGTCACGGTTGTTGTCACGGTTGTTGTCACGGTTGTTGTCACGGTTGTTGTCACGGTTGTTGGTGTTGGTGTTGTCACTGTTGTCACTGTTGTTGTCACTGTTGTTGTCACTGTTGTTGTCACTGTTGTTGTCACTGTTGTTGTCACGGTTGTTGTCACGGTTGTTGTCACGATTGTTGTCTCGGTTGCTGTCACGGTTGCTGTCACGGATGCTGTCACGGGTGCTGTCACTGGTGCTGTCACGGGTGCTGTCACGGGTGATGTCACGGGTGCTGTCACGGGTGCTGTCACGGGTGCTGTCACGGGTGCTGTCATGGGTGCTGTCACGGGAGTTGTCACGGGTGTTGTCACGGGTGTTGTCACGGGTGTTGTCACGGGTGTTGTCACGGGTGTTGTCACGGGTGTTGTCACTGGTGTTGTCACTGGTGTTGTCACTGTTGTTGTCACTGTTGTTGTCACTGTTGTTGTCACTGTTGTTGTCACTGTTGTTGTCGCTGTTGTTGTCGCTGTTGTTGTCGCTGTTGTTGTCGCGGGTGTTGTCACGGGTGTTGTCACGGGTGTTGTCACGGGTGTTGTCACGGGTGTTGTCACGGGTGTTGTCACGGGAGTTGTCACGGGAGTTGTCACGGGTGTTGTCACGGGTGTTGTCACGGGTGTTGTCACGGGTGTTGTCACGGGTGTTGTCACGGGTGTTGTCACGGGTGTTGTCACGGGTGTTGTCACTGGTGTTGTCACGGGTGTTGTACGGGTGTTGTCACGGGTGTTGTCACGGGTGTTGTCACGGGTGTTGTCACGGGTGTTGTCACGGGTGTTGTCACGGGTGTTGTCACTGTTGTTGTCACTGTTGTTGTCACTGTTGTTGTCACTGTTGTTGTCACTGTTGTTGTCACTGTTGTTGTCACTGTTGCTGTCACTGTTGCTGTCACTGTTGCGTTCTGTGTTGCTGTCACGGTGGTTGTCACTGTTGTTGTCACTGTTGCTGTCACTGTTGCTGTCACTGTTGTTGTCACGGTTGCTGTCACGGTTGCTGTCACTGTTGTTGTCACTGTTGTTGTCACTGTTGTTGTCACTGTTGCTGTCACTGTTGCTATCACTGTTGTTGTCACTGTTGTTGTCACTGTTGCTGTCACTGTTGCTGTCACGGTTGTTGTCACTGTTGTTATCACTGTTGCTGTCACTGTTGCTGTCACTGTTGTTGTCACTGTTGCTGTCACTGTTGTTGTCACTGTTGTTGTCACTGTTGTTGTCACTGTTGTTGTCACTGTTTTTGTCGCTGTTGTTGTCGCGGTTGTTGTCGCGGTTGTTGTAACGGTTGTTATCACGGGTGTTGTCACGGGTGTTGTGACGGGTGTTGTCACGGGTGTTGTCACGGGTGTTGTCACGGGTGTTGTCACGGGTGTTGTCACGGGTGTTGTCACGGGTGTTGTCACGGGTGCTGTCACGGGTGTTGTCACTGTTGTTGTCACTGTTGTTGTCACTGTTGTTGTCACTGTTGTTGTCACTGTTGCTGTCACTGTTGCTGTCACTGTTGTCACTGTTGTTGTCACTGTTGTTGTCACTGTTGTTGTCACTGTTGTTGTCACTGTTGCTGTCACGGTTGCTGTCACTGTTGTTGTCACTGTTGCTGTCACTGTTGCTGTCACTGTTGCTGTCACTGTTGCTGTCACTGTTGTTGTCACTGTTGTTGTCACTGTTGCTGTCACTGTTGCTGTCACGGTTGTTGTCACTGTTGTTGTCACTGTTGCTGTCACTGTTGCTGTCACTGTTGTTGTCACTGTTGTTGTCACTGTTGTTGTCACTGTTGTTGTCACGGTTGTTGTCGCTGTTGTTGTCGCGGTTGTTGTCGCGGTTGTTGTCACGGTATTTGTCACGGTTGTTGAAACGGTTGTTGTCACGGTTGTTGTCACGGGTGTTGTCTAGGGTGTTGTCACGGGTGTCGTCACGGGTGTCGTCACGGGTGTCGTCACGGTTGTCGTCACGGTTGTCGTCACGGGTGTTGTCACGGGTGTTGTCACGGGTGTTGTCACGGGTGTTGTCACGGGTGTTGTCACGGGTGTTGTCACGGGTGTTGTCACGGGTGTTGTCACGGGTGTTGTCACGGGTGTTGTCACTGTTGCTGTCACTGTTGCTGTCACTGTTGCTGTCACTGTTGCTGTCACTGTTGCTGTCACTGTTGCTGTCACTGTTGCTGTCACGGGTGTTGTCACGGGTGTTGTCACGGGTGTTGTCACGGGTGTTGTCACTGTTGTTGTCGCGGTTGTTGTCGCGGTTGTTGTCGCGGTTGTTGTCGCGGTTGTTGTCGCGGTTGTCACTGTTGTTGTCACTGATTTTTTCACTGTTGCTGTCACTGTTACTGTCACTGTTGCCTTCACTGTTGCTGTCACTGTTGCTGTCACGGTTGTTGTCACGGTTGTTGTCACGGTTGTTGTCACGGTTGTTGTCACGGTTGTTGTCACGGTTGTCTTCACGGGTGTCGTCACGGGTGTCGTCACGGATGTCGTCACGGGTGTCGTCACGGGTGTCGTCACGGGTGTCGTCACGGTTGTCACGGTTGTCACGGTTGTTGTCACGGTTGTTGTCACGGTTGTTGTCACGGTTGTTATCACGGTTGTTTCACGGTTGTTGGTGTTGGTGTTGGTGTTGTCACTGTTGTTGTCACTGTTGTTGTCACTGTTGTTGTCACGGTTGTTGTCACGGTTGTTGTCACGGTTGTTGTCACGGTTGTTGTCACGGTTGTTGTCACGGTTGTTGTCACGGTTTTTGTCACGGTTGTTGTCACGGTTGTTGTCACGGTTGCTGTCACGGTTGCTGTCACGGTTGCTGTCACGGTTGCTGTCACGGGTGCTGTCACGGGTGCCGTCACGGGTGACGTCACGGGTGAAGTCACGGGTGCTGTCACGGGTGCTGTCACGGGTGCTGTCACGGGTGCTGTCACGGGTGTTGTCACGGGTGTTGTCACGGGTGTTGTCACGGGTGTTGTCACGGGTATTGTCACGGGTGTTTACACGGGTGTTGTCACTGTTGTTGTCACTGTTGTTGTCACTGTTGTCGTCGCTGTTGTCCTCGCTGTTGTTGTCGCTGTTGTTGTCGCTGTTGTTGTCGCGGGTGTTGTCGCGGCTGTTGTCACGGGTGTTGTCACGGGTGTTGTCACGGGTGTTGTCACGGGTGTTGTCACGGGTGTTGTCACGGGTGTTGTCACTGTTGTTGTCACGGGTGCTGTCACTGTTGCTGTCACTGTTGCTGTCACTGTTGCTGTCACTGTTGCTGTCACTGTTGCTGTCACTGTTGCTGTCACGGTTGCTGTCAATGTTGTTGTCACTGTTGCTGTCACTGTTGCTGTCACTGTTGCTGTCACTGTTGCTGTCACTGTTGCTGTCACGGTTGCTGTCACGGTTGTTGTCACGGTTGCTGTCACGGTTGTTGTCACTGTTGTTGTCACGGTTGCTGTCACTGTTGCTGTGACTGTTGCTGTCACTGTTGCTGTCACTGTTGTTGTCACTGTTGTTGTCACTGTTGCTGTCACGGTTGCTGTCACGGATGTTGTCACGGATGTTGTCACTGTTGTTGTCACTGTTGTTGTCACTGTTGTTGTCACTGTTGCTGTCACTGTTGCTGTCACTGTTGTTGTCACTGTTGTTGTCACTGTTGTTGTCACTGTTGCTGTCACTGTTGCTGTCACTGTTGCTGTCACTGTTGCTGTCCGGTTGCTGACACGGTTGCTGTCACGGTTGTTGTCACTGTTGCTGTCACTGTTGCTGTCACTGTTGCTGTCACTATTGCTGTCACTGTTGCTGTCACTGTTGCTGTCACGGTTGCTGTCACTGTTGCTGTCACGGTTGCTGTCTCGGTTGTTGTCACGGTTATTGTCACTGTTGCTGTCACTGTTGCTGTCACTGTTGCTGTCACTGTTGTTGTCACTGTTGCCGTCACTGTTGCCGTCACTGTTGCCGTCACTGTTGCCGTCACTGTTGCCGTCACGGTTGCGGTCACGGTTGCTGTCACGGTTGTTGTCACGGTTGTTGTCACTGTTGCTGTCACTGTTGCTGTCACTGTTGCTGTCACTGTTGCTGTCACTGTTGCTGTCACTGTTGCTGTCACGGTTGCTGTCACTGTTGCTGTCCCTGTTGTTGTCACTGTTGTTGTCACTGTTGTTGTCTCTGTTGCTGTCACGGTTGCTGTCACGGTTGTTGTCACTGTTGTTGTCACGGTTGCTGTCACGGTTGCTGTCACGGTTGCTGTCACTGTTGTTGTCACTGTTGTTGTCACTGTTGTTGTCACTGTTGTTGTCACGGTTGTTGTCACTGTTGCTGTCACTGTTGCTGTCACTGTTGCTGTCACTGTCACTGTTGCTGTCACTGTTGCTGTCACTGTTGTTGTCACTGTTGCTGTCACTGTGGCTGTCACTGTGGCTGTCACGGTTGCTGTCACGGTTGTTGTCACTGTTGGTGTCACTGTTGGTGTCACTGTTGCTGTCACTGTTGCTGTCACTGTTGCTGTCACTGTTGTTGTCACTGTTGTTGTCACTGTTGCTGTCACGGTTGCTGTCACGGTTGTTGTCACTGTTGTCACTGTTGCTGTCACTGTTGCTGTCACTGTTGCTGTCACTGTTGCTGTCACGGTTGCTGTCACGGTTGCTGTCACGGTTGCTGTCACTGTTGCTGTCACTGTTGCTGTCACTGTTGTTGTCACTGTTGTTGTCACTGTTGCTGTCACTGTTGCTGTCACTGTTGCTGTCACTGTTGCTGTCACGGTTGCTGTCACGGTTGCTGTCACGGTTGCTGTCACGGTTGTTGTCACGGTTGTTGTCACTGTTGCTGTCACTGTTGCTGTCGCTGTTGTTGTCGCTGTTGTTGTCGCTGTTGTTGTCGCTGTTGTTGTCGCTGTTGTTGTCGCGGTTGTTGTCGCGGTTGTTGTCGCGGTTGCTGTCGCGGTTGCTGTCGCGGTTGCTGTCGCTGTTGCTGTCACTGTTGCTGTCACGGTTGTTGTCACGGGTGTTGTCACGGGTGTGGTCACGGGTGTGGTCACGGGTGTGGTCACGGGTGTGGTCACGGGTGTGGTCACGGGTGTGGTCACGGGTGTGGTCACGGGTGTGGTCACGGGTGTGGTCACGGGTGTGGTCACGGGTGTGGTCACGGGTGTGGTCACGGGTGTGGTCACGGGTGTCGTCACGGGTGTCGTCACGGGTGTCGTCACGGGTGTCGTCACGGGTGTCGTCACGGGTGTCGTCACGGGTGTCGTCACGGGTGTCGTCACGGTTGTCGTCACGGTTGTCGTCACGGTTGTCGTCACGGTTGTCGTCACGGTTGTCGTCACGGTTGCTGTCACGGTTGCTGTCACGGTTGCTGTCGCGGGTGCTGTCGCGGGTGCTGTCGCGGGTGCTGTCGCGGGTGCTGTCGCGGGTGCTGTCGCGGGTGCTGTCGCGGGTGCTGTCGCGGGTGCTGTCGCGGGTGCTGTCGCGGGTGCTGTCGCGGGTGCTGTCGCGGGTGCTGTCGCGGGTGTTGTCGCGGGTGTTGTCGCGGGTGTTGTCGCGGGTGTTGTCGCGGGTGTTGTCGCGGGTGTTGTCCCGGGTGTTGTCACGGGTGTTGTCACGGGTGTTGTCACGGGTGTTGTCACGGCTGTTGCCACGGGTGTTGTCACGGGTGTAGTCACGGGTGTTGTCACGGCTGTTGTCACGGCTGTTGTCACGGCTGTTGCCACGGGTGTTGTCACGGGTGTTGTCACGGCTGTTGTCACGGCTGTTGTCACGGCTGTTGCCACGGGTGTTGTCACGGGTGTAGTCACGGGTGTTGTCACGGGTGTTGTCACGGCTGTTGTCACGGGTGTTGTCACGGGTGTTGTCACTGGTGTTGTCACTGGTGTTGTCACTGGTGTTGTCACTGGTGTTGTCACTGTTGTTGTCACTTGTCACTGTTGTTGTCACTGTTGTTGTCACTGTTGCCGTCACTGTTGCCGTCACTGTTGCCGTCACGGTTGCCGTCACGGTTGCCGTCACGGTTGCCGTCACGGTTGCCGTCACGGTTGTTGTCACTGTTGCTGTCACTGTTGCTGTCACTGTTGCTGTCACGGTTGCTGTCACGGTTGCTGTCACTGTTGTTGTCACTGTTGTTGTCTCTGTTGCTGTCACTGTTGCTGTCACGGTTGCTGTCACGGTTGTTGTCACGGTTGTTGTCACTGTTGTTGTCACTGTTGTTGTCACGGTTGCTGTCACGGTTGCTGTCACTGTTGCTGTCACTGTTGCTGCCACTGTTGCTGTCACTATTGTTGTCACTGTTGCTGTCACGGTTGCTGTCACTGTTGCTGTCACGGTTGCTGTCACTGTTGCTGTCACTGTTGCTGTCACTGTTGCTGTCACTGTTGTTGTCACTGTTGCTGTCACTGTTGCTGTCACGGTTGCTGTCACGGTTGCTGTCACGTTTGTTGTCACTGTTGTTGTCACTGTTGCTGTCACTGTTGCTGTCACTGTTGCTGTCACTGTTGCTGTCACTGTTGTTGTCACTGTTGTTGTCACTGTTGCTGTCACTGTTGTTGTCACTGTAGTTGTCACTGTCGCTGTCACTGTCGCTGTCACTGTTATTGTCACTGTTGCTGTCACTGTTGCTGTCACTGTTGCTGTCACGGTTGCTGTCACTGTTGCTGTCACTGTTGCTGTCACTGTTGCTGTCACTGTTGTTCTCACTGTTGTTTTTACTGTTGCTGTCACTGTTGCTGTCACTGTTGCTGTCACGGTTGCTGTCACTGTTGCTGTCACTGTTGCTGTCACTGTTGCTGTCACTGTTGCTGTCGCTGTTGTTGTCGCTGTTGTTGTCGCTGTTGCTGTCGCGGTTGCTGTCGCGGTTGCTATCGCGGTTGCTGTCACTGTTGCTGTCACTGTTGCTGTCACTGTTGCTGTCACTGTTGCTGTCACTGTTGCTGTCACGGTTGCTGTCACGGTTGTTGTCGCGGGTGTTGTCGCGGGTGTTGTCGCGGGTCTTGTCGCGGGTGCTGTCGCGGGTGCTGTCGCGGGTGCTGTCGCGGGTGCTGTCGCGGGTGCTGTCGCGGGTGCTGTCGCGGGTGCTGTCGCGGGTGCTGTCGCGGGTGTTGTCGCGGGTGTCGTCGCGGGTGTCGTCGCGGGTGTCGTCGCGGGTGTCGTCGCGGGTGTCGTCGCGGGTGTCGTCGCGGGTGTCGTCACGGGTGTCGTCACGGGTGTCGTCACGGGTGTCGTCACGGGTGTCGTCACGGGTGTCGTCACGGGTGTCGTCACGGGTGTCGTCACGGGTGTCGTCACGGGTGTCGTCACGGTTGTTGGTGTTGGTGTTGGTGTTGTCACTGTTGTTGTCACTGTTGTTGTCGCGGTTGTTATCACGGTTGTTGTCACGGTTGTTGTCACGGTTGTTGTCACGGGTGTTGTCACGGCTGTTGTCACGGCTGTTGTCACGGCTGTTGTCACGGGTGTTGTCACGGGTGTTGTCACGGGTGTTGTCACGGGTGTTGTCACGGGTGTTGTCACGGGTGTTGACACGGGTGTTGACACGGGTGTTGTCACGGGTGTTGTCACGGGTGTTGTCACTGTTATTGTCACTGTTGCTGTCACTGTTGTTGTCACTGTTGTTGTCACTGTTGTTGTCACTGTTGCTGTCACTGTTGCTGTCACTGTTGCTGTCACTGTTGCTGTCACGGTTGCTGTCACGGTTGCTGTCACTCTTGCTGTCACTGTTGCTGTCACTGTTGCTGTCACTGTTGTTGTCACTGTTGTTGGCACTGTTGCTGTCACGGTGGTTGTCACGGTGGTTGTCACTGTGGTTGTCACTGTGGTTGTCACTGTTGCTGTCACTGTTGCTGTCACTGTTGTTGTCACTGTTGTTGTCACTGTTGTTGTCACTGTTGTTGTCACTGTTGTTGTCACTGTTGCTGTCACTGTTGCTGTCACTGTTGCTGTCACTGTTGCTGTCACTGTTGCTGTCACGGTTGCTGTCACGGTTGCTGTCACGGTTGTTGTCACGGTTGCTGTCACTGTTGCTGTCACTGTTGCTGTCACGGTTGCTGTCACGGTTGCTGTCACTGTTTCTGTCACTGTTTCTGTCACTGTTGTTGTCACTGTTGTTGTCACTGTTGTTGTCACTGTTGCTGTCACTGTTGCTGTCACTGTTGCTGTCACTGTTGCTGTCCGGTTGCTGTCACTGTTGTTGTCACTGTTGTTGTCGCTGTTGTTGTCGCTGTTGTTGTCGCGGTTGTTGTCGCGGTTGTTGTAACGGTTGTTGTCACGGGTGTTGTCACGGGTGTTGTGACGGGTGTTGTCACGGGTGTTGTCACGGGTGTTGTCACGGGTGTTGTCACGGGTGTTGTCACGGGTGCTGTCACGGGTGCTGTCACGGGTGTTGTCACTGTTGTTGTCACTGTTGTCACTGTTGTTGTCACTGTTGTTGTCACTGTTGCTGTCACTGTTGCTGTCACTGTTGCTGTCACTGTTGTCACTGTTGTTGTCACTGTTGTTGTCACTGTTGTTGTCACTGTTGTTGTCACGGTTGCTGTCACGGTTGCTGTCACTGTTGTTGTCACTGTTGCTGTCACTGTTGCTGTCACTGTTGCTGTCACTGTTGCTGTCACTGTTGTTGTCACTGTTGTTGTCACTGTTGCTGTCACTGTTGCTGTCACGGTTGTTGTCACTGTTGCTGTCACTGTTGCTGTCACTGTTGCTGTCACTGTTGTTGTCACTGTTGTTGTCACTGTTGTTGTCACTGTTGTTGTCACGGTTGTTGTCACGGTTGTTGTCGCTGTTGTTGTCGCGGTTGTTGTCGCGGTTGTTGTCACGGTATTTGTCACGATTGTTGAAACGGTTGTTGTCACGGGTGTTGTCTAGGGTGTTGTCTAGGGTGTCGTCACGGGTGTCGTCACGGGTGTCGTCACGGGTGTCGTCACGGTTGTCGTCACGGTTGTCGTCACGGGTGTTGTCACGGGTGTTGTCACGGGTGTTGTCACGGGTGTTGTCACGGGTGTTGTCACGGGTGTTGTCACGGGTGTTGTCACGGGTGTTGTCACGGGTGTTGTCACGGGTGTTGTCACGGGTGTTGTCACGGGTGTTGTCACTGTTGCTGTCACTGTTGCTGTCACTGTTGCTGTCACTGTTGCTGTCACTGTTGCTGTCACTGTTGCTGTCACTGTTGCTGTCACGGGTGTTGTCACGGGTGTTGTCACGGGTGTTGTCACTGTTGTTGTCGCGGTTGTTGTCGCGGTTGTTGTCGCGGTTGTTGTCGCGGTTGTCACTGTTGTCACTGATTTTTTCACTGTTGCTGTCACTGTTACTGTCACTGTTGCCTTCACTGTTGCTGTCACTGTTGCTGTCACGGTTGTTGTCACGGTTGTTGTCACGGTTGTTGTCACGGTTGTTGTCACGGTTGTCTTCACGGTTGTCGTCACGGGTGTCGTCACGGGTGTCGTCACGGATGTCGTCACGGGTGTCGTCACGGGTGTCGTCACGTGTGTCGTCACGGTTGTCACGGTTGTTGTCACGGTTGTTGTCACGGTTGTTGTCACGGTTGTTATCACGGTTGTTTCACGGTTGTTGGTGTTGGTGTGGGTGTTGGTGTTGTCACTGTTGTTGTCACTGTTGTTGTCACGGTTGTTGTCACGGTTGTTGTCACGGTTGTTGTCACGGTTGTTGTCACGGTTGTTGTCACGGTTTTTGTCACGGTTTTTGTCACGGTTGTTGTCACGGTTGTTGTCACGGTTGCTGTCACGGTTGCTGTCACGGTTGCTGTCACGGGTGCTGTCACGGGTGACGTCACGGGTGACGTCACGGGTGACGTCACGGGTGCTGTCACGGGTGCTGTCACGGGTGCTGTCACGGGTGTTGTCACGGGTGTTGTCACGATTGTTGTCACGGGTGTTGTCACGGGTGTTGTCACGGGTATTGTCACGGGTGTTTACACGGGTGTTGTCACTGTTGTTGTCACTGTTGTTGTCACTGTTGTCGTCGCTGTTGTCCTCGCTGTTGTTGTCGCTGTTGTTGTCGCTGTTGTTGTCGCGGGTGTTGTCGCGGCTGTTGTCACGGGTGTTGTCACGGGTGTTGTCACGGGTGTTGTCACGGGTGTTGTCACGGGTGTTGTCACGGGTGTTGTCACGGGTGTTGTCACGGGTGTTGTCACGGGTGTTGTCACTGTTGTTGTCACGGGTGCTGTCACTGTTGCTGTCACTGTTGCTGTCACTGTTGCTGTCACTGTTGCTGTCACTGTTGCTGTCACTGTTGCTGTCACGGTTGCTGTCAATGTTGTTGTCACTGTTGCTGTCACTGTTGCTGTCACTGTTGCTGTCACTGTTGCTGTCACTGTTGCTGTCACGGTTGCTGTCACGGTTGTTGTCACGGTTGCTGTCACGGTTGTTGTCACTGTTGTTGTCACGGTTGCTGTCACTGTTGCTGTGACTGTTGCTGTCACTGTTGCTGTCACTGTTGTTGTCACTGTTGTTGTCACTGTTGCTGTCACGGTTGCTGTCACGGATGTTGTCACTGTTGTTGTCACTGTTGTTGTCACTGTTGTTGTCACTGTTGCTGTCACTGTTGCTGTCACTGTTGTTGTCACTGTTGTTGTCACTGTTGTTGTCACTGTTGTTGTCACTGTTGCTGTCACTGTTGCTGTCACTGTTGCTGTCACTGTTGCTGTCCGGTTGCTGACACGGTTGCTGTCACGGTTGTTGTCACTGTTGCTGTCACTGTTGCTGTCACTGTTGCTGTCACTATTGCTGTCACTGTTGCTGTCACTGTTGCTGTCACGGTTGCTGTCACTGTTGCTGTCACGGTTGCTGTCTCGGTTGTTGTCACGGTTATTGTCACTGTTGCTGTCACTGTTGCTGTCACTGTTGCTGTCACTGTTGTTGTCACTGTTGCCGTCACTGTTGCCGTCACTGTTGCCGTCACTGTTGCCGTCACTGTTGCCGTCACGGTTGCGGTCACGGTTGCTGTCACGGTTGTTGTCACGGTTGTTGTCACTGTTGCTGTCACTGTTGCTGTCACTGTTGCTGTCACTGTTGCTGTCACTGTTGCTGTCACTGTTGCTGTCACGGTTGCTGTCACTGTTGCTGTCACTGTTGTCACTGTTGTTGTCACTGTTGTTGTCTCTGTTGCTGTCACGGTTGCTGTCACGGTTGTTGTCACTGTTGTTGTCACGGTTGCTGTCACGGTTGCTGTCACGGTTGCTGTCACTGTTGTTGTCACTGTTGTTGTCACTGTTGTTGTCACTGTTGTTGTCACGGTTGTTGTCACTGTTGCTGTCACTGTTGCTGTCACTGTTGCTGTCACTGTCACTGTTGCTGTCACTGTTGCTGTCACTGTTGTTGTCACTGTTGCTGTCACTGTGGCTGTCACTGTGGCTGTCACGGTTGCTGTCACGGTTGTTGTCACTGTTGGTGTCACTGTTGGTGTCACTGTTGCTGTCACTGTTGCTGTCACTGTTGCTGTCACTGTTGTTGTCACTGTTGTTGTCACTGTTGCTGTCACGGTTGCTGTCACGGTTGTTGTCACTGTTGTCACTGTTGCTGTCACTGTTGCTGTCACTGTTGCTGTCACTGTTGCTGTCACGGTTGCTGTCACGGTTGCTGTCACGGTTGCTGTCACGGTTGCTGTCACTGTTGCTGTCACTGTTGCTGTCACTGTTGTTGTCACTGTTGTTGTCACTGTTGCTGTCACTGTTGCTGTCACTGTTGCTGTCACGGTTGCTGTCACGGTTGCTGTCACGGTTGTTGTCACGGTTGTTGTCACTGTTGCTGTCACTGTTGCTGTCGCTGTTGTTGTCGCTGTTGTTGTCGCTGTTGTTGTCGCTGTTGTCGCTGTTGTTGTCGCGGTTGTTGTCGCGGTTGTTGTCGCGGTTGCTGTCGCGGTTGCTGTCGCTGTTGCTGTCACTGTTGCTGTCACGGTTGCTGTCACGGTTGTTGTCACGGGTGTTGTCACGGGTGTGGTCACGGGTGTGGTCACGGGTGTGGTCACGGGTGTGGTCACGGGTGTGGTCACGGGTGTGGTCACGGGTGTGGTCACGGGTGTGGTCACGGGTGTGGTCACGGGTGTGGTCACGGGTGTGGTCACGGGTGTCGTCACGGGTGTGGTCACGGGTGTGGACACGGGTGTCGTCACGGGTGTCGTCACGGGTGTCGTCACGGGTGTCGTCACGGGTGTCGTCACGGGTGTCGTCACGGGTGTCGTCACGGTTGTCGTCACGGTTGTCGTCACGGTTGTCGTCACGGTTGTCGTCACGGTTGTCGTCACGGTTGCTGTCACGGTTGCTGTCACGGTTGCTGTCACGGGTGCTGTCGCGGGTGCTGTCGCGGGTGCTGTCGCGGGTGCTGTCGCGGGTGCTGTCGCGGGTGCTGTCGCGGGTGCTGTCGCGGGTGCTGTCGCGGGTGCTGTCGCGGGTGCTGTCGCGGGTGCTGTCGCGGGTGCTGTCGCGGGTGCTGTCGCGGGTGCTGTCGCGGGTGCTGTCGCGGGTGCTGTCGCGGGTGCTGTCGCGGGTGCTGTCGCGGGTGTTGTCGCGGGTGTTGTCGCGGGTGTTGTCGCGGGTGTTGTCGCGGGTGTTGTCGCGGGTGTTGTCCCGGGTGTTGTCACGGGTGTTGTCACGGGTGTTGTCACGGGTGTTGTCACGGCTGTTGCCACGGGTGTTGTCACGGGTGTAGTCACGGGTGTAGTCACGGCTGTTGTCACGGCTGTTGCCACGGGTGTTGTCACGGGTGTTGTCACGGGTGTTGTCACGGCTGTTGTCACGGCTGTTGTCACGGCTGTTGCCACGGGTGTTGTCACGGGTGTAGTCACGGGTGTTGTCACGGCTGTTGTCACGGCTGTTGTCACGGGTGTTGTCACGGGTGTTGTCACTGGTGTTGTCACTGGTGTTGTCACTGGTGTTGTCACTGGTGTTGTCACTGGTGTTGTCACTTGTCACTGTTGTTGTCACTGTTGTTGTCACTGTTGCCGTCACTGTTGCCGTCACTGTTGCCGTCACGGTTGCCGTCACGGTTGCCGTCACGGTTGCCGTCACGGTTGCCGTCACGGTTGTTGTCACTGTTGCTGTCACTGTTGCTGTCACTGTTGCTGTCACGGTTGCTGTCACGGTTGCTGTCACGGTTGTTGTCACTGTTGTTGTCTCTGTTGCTGTCACTGTTGCTGTCACGGTTGCTGTCACTGTTGTTGTCACGGTTGTTGTCACTGTTGTTGTCACTGTTGTTGTCACGGTTGCTGTCACGGTTGCTGTCACTGTTGCTGTCACTGTTGCTGCCACAGTTGCTGTCACTATTGTTGTCACTGTTGCTGTCACGGTTGCTGTCACTGTTGCTGTCACGGTTGCTGTCACTGTTGCTGTCACTGTTGCTGTCACTGTTGCTGTCACTGTTGTTGTCACTGTTGCTGTCACTGTTGCTGTCACGGTTGCTGTCACGGTTGCTGTCACGTTTGTTGTCACTGTTGTTGTCACTGTTGCTGTCACTGTTGCTGTCACTGTTGCTGTCACTGTTGCTGTCACTGTTGTTGTCACTGTTGTTGTCACTGTTGCTGTCACTGTTGTTGTCACTGTTGTTGTCACTGTCGCTGTCACTGTCGCTGTCACTGTTGTTGTCACTGTTGCTGTCACTGTTGCTGTCACTGTTGCTGTCACGGTTGCTGTCACTGTTGCTGTCACTGTTGCTGTCACTGTTGTTCTCACTGTTGTTTTTACTGTTGCTGTCACTGTTGCTGTCACTGTTGCTGTCACGGTTGCTGTCACTGTTGCTGTCACTGTTGCTGTCACTGTTGCTGTCACTGTTGCTGTCGCTGTTGTTGTCGCTGTTGTTGTCGCTGTTGCTGTCGCGGTTGCTGTCGCGGTTGCCTTCGCGGTTGCTGTCACTGTTGCTGTCACTGTTGCTGTCACTGTTGCTGTCACTGTTGCTGTCACTGTTGCTGTCACTGTTGCTGTCACGGTTGCTGTCGCGGGTGTTGTCGCGGGTGTTGTCGCGGGTCTTGTCGCGGGTGCTGTCGCGGGTGCTGTCGCGGGTGCTGTCGCGGGTGTTGTCGCGGGTGTTGTCGCGGGTGTCGTCACGGGTGTCGTCACGGGTGTCGTCACGGGTGTCGTCACGGGTGTCGTCACGGGTGTCGTCACGGGTGTCGTCACGGTTGTTGGTGTTGGTGTTGGTGTTGTCACTGTTGTTGTCACTGTTGTTGTCGCGGTTGTTATCGCGGTTGTTGTCACGGTTGTTGTCACGGTTGTTGTCACGGGTGTTGTCACGGCTGTTGTCACGGCTGTTGTCACGGCTGTTGTCACGGGTGTTGTCACGGGTGTTGTCACGGGTGTTGTCACGGATGTTGTCACGGGTGTTGTCACGGGTGTTGACACGGGTGTTGACACGGGTGTTGTCACGGGTGTTGTCACGGGTGTTGTCACTGTTATTGTCACTGTTGCTGTCACTGTTGCTGTCACTGTTGTTGTCACTGTTGTCACTGTTGTTGTCACTGTTGCTGTCACTGTTGCTGTCACTGTTGCTGTCACTGTTGCTGTCACGGTTGCTGTCACGGTTGCTGTCACTCTTGCTGTCACTGTTGCTGTCACTGTTGCTGTCACTGTTGTTGTCACTGTTGTTGTCACTGTTGCTGTCACGGTGGTTGTCACGGTGGTTGTCACTGTGGTTGTCACTGTGGTTGTCACTGTTGCTGTCACTGTTGCTGTCACTGTTGCTGTCACTGTTGTTGTCACTGTTGTTGTCACTGTTGTTGTCACTGTTGTTGTCACTGTTGCTGTCACTGTTGCTGTCACTGTTGCTGTCACTGTTGCTGTCACTATTGCTGTCACGGTTGCTGTCACGGTTGCTGTCACGGTTGTTGTCACGGTTGTTGTCACTGTTGCTGTCACTGTTGCTGTCACGGTTGCTGTCACGGTTGCTGTCACGGTTGTTGTCACTGTTTCTGTCACTGTTGTTGTCACTGTTGTTGTCACTGTTGTTGTCACTGTTGCTGTCACTGTTGCTGTCACTGTTGCTGTCACTGTTGCTGTCCGGTTGCTGTCACTGTTGTTGTCACTGTTGTTGTCACGGTTGTTGTCACGGTTGTTGTCACGGTTGTTGTCACGGTTGTTGTCACGGTTGTTGTCACGGGTGTTGTCACGGGTGTTGTCACGGGTGTTGTCACGGGTGTTGTCACGGGTGTTGTCACGGGTGTTGTCACGGGTTTTGTCACGGGTGTTGTCACGGGTGTTGTCACGGGTGTTGTCACGGGTGTTGTCACGGGTGTTGTCACTGTTTTTGTCACTGTTTTTGTCACTGTTGTCACGGTTGTTGGTGTTGGTGTTGGTGTTACTGTTGTTGTTACTGCTGTCTTTACTGTTGTTGTTACTGTTGTACTCACGGTTGTTGTCACGGTTGTTGTCACGGTTGTTGTCACAGTTGTTGTGACGGTTGTTGTCACGGTTGTTGACACGGTTGTTGTCACGGTTGTTGTCACGGTTGTCGTCACGGTTGTTGGTGTTGGTGTTGGTGTTGTCACTGTTGTCACTGTTGTTGTCACTGTTGTTGTCACTGTTGTTGTCACTGTTGTTGTCACGGTTGTTGTCACGGTTGTTGTCACGATTGTTGTCTCGGTTGCTGTCACGGTTGCTGTCACGGATGCTGTCACGGGTGCTGTCACTGGTGCTGTCACGGGTGCTGTCACGGGTGATGTCACGGGTGCTGTCACGGGTGCTGTCACGGGTGCTGTCACGGGTGCTGTCACGGGTGTTGCCACGGGTGTTGTCACGGGTGTTGTCACGGGTGTTGTCACGGGTGTTGTCACGGGTGTTGTCACGGGTGTTGTCACTGGTGTTGTCACTGTTGTTACTGTTGTTGTCACTGTTGTTGTCACTGTTGTTGTCACTGTTGTTGTCACTGTCGTTGTCGCTGTCGTTTTCGCGGTTGTTGTCGCGGTTGTTGTCACGGTTGTTGTCACGGGTGTTGTCACGGGTGTTGTAACGGGTGTTGTCACGGGAGTTGTCACGGGTGTTGTCACGGGTGTTGTCACAGGTGTTGTCACGGTTGTTGTCACGGGTGTTGTCACGGGTGTTGTCACGGGTGTTGTCACGGGTGTTGTCACGGGTGTTGTCACGGGTGTTGTCACGGGTGTTGTCACGGGTGTTGTCACGGGTGTTGTCACGGGTGTTGTCACGGGTGTTGTCACGGGTGTTGTCACGGGTGTTGTCACGGGTGTTGTCACGGGTGTTGTCACGGGTGTTGTCACGGGTGTTGTCACTGTTGTTGTCACTGTTGTTGTCACTGTTGTTGTCACTGTTGTTGTCACTGTTGTTGTCACTGTTGCTGTCACTGTTGCTGTCACTGTTGCTGTCTGTGTTGCTGTCACGGTGGTTGTCACTGTTGTTGTCACTGTTGCTGTCACTGTTGCTGTCACTGTTGCTGTCACTGTTGTTGTCACTGTTGTTGTCACGGTTGCTGTCACTGTTGCTGTCACTGTTGCTGTCACTGTTGCTGTCACTGTTGCTGTCACTGTTGCTGTCACTGTTGCTGTCACTGTTGCTGTCACTGTTGTTGTCACTGTTGTTGTCACTGTTGCTGTCACTGTTGCTGTCACGGTTGTTGTCACTGTTGTTGTCACTGTTGCTGTCACTGTTGCTGTCACTGTTGCTGTCACTGTTGCTGTCACTGTTGTCACTGTTGTTGTCACTGTTGTTGTCACTGTTGTTGTCGCTGTTGTTGTCGCTGTTGTTGTCGCGGTTGTTGTCGCGGTTGTTGTAACGGTTGTTGTAACGGTTGTTGTCACGGGTGTTGTCACGGGTGTTGTGACGGGTGTTGTCACGGGTGCTGTCACGGGTGTTGTCACGGGTGTTGTCACGGGTGTTGTCACGGGTGTTGTCACGGGTGTTGTCACGGGTGCTGTCACGGTTGTTGTCACGGGTGTTGTCACGGGTGTTGTCACGGGTGTTGTCACTGTTATTGTCACTGTTGCTGTCACTGTTGTTGTCACTGTTGTTGTCACTGTTGTTGTCACTGTTGTTGTCACTGTTGCTGTCACTGTTGCTGTCACTGTTGTCACTGTTGTTGTCACTGTTGTTGTCACTGTTGCTGTCACGGTTGCTGTCACGGTTGCTGTCACTGTTGTTGTCACTGTTGCTGTCACTGTTGCTGTCACTGTTGCTGTCACTGTTGCTGTCACTGTTGCTGTCACTGTTGTTGTCACTGTTGTTGTTACTGTTGCTGTCACTGTTGCTGTCACGGTTGTCACTGTTGTTGTCACTGTTGCTGTCACTGTTGTTGTCACTGTTGTTGTCACTGTTGTTGTCACTGTTGTTGTCACTTTTGTTGTCACGGTTGTTGTCACGGTTGTTGTCACGGTTGTTGTCACGGTTGTTGTCACGGTTGTTGGTGTTGGTGTTGGTGTTGTCACTGTTGTCACTGTTGTTGTCACTGTTGTTGTCACTGTTGTTGTCACTGTTGTTGTCACTGTTGTTGTCACGGTTGTTGTCACGGTTGTTGTCACGATTGTTGTCTCGGTTGCTGTCACGGTTGCTGTCACTGTTGCTGTCACTGTTGTTGTCACTGTTGCTGTCACGGTTGCTGTCACTGTTGCTGTCACTGTTGTTGTCACTGTTGCTGTCACTTTTGCTGTCACTGTTGCTGTCACTGTTGCTGTCACTGTTGTCACTGTTGTCACTGTTGCTGTCACGGTTGCTGTCACGGTTGCTGTCACTGTTGTTGTCACTGTTGCTGTCACTGTTGCTGTCACTGTTGCTGTCACTGTTGCTGTCACTGTTGTCACTGTTGTTGTCACTGTTGTTGTCACTGTTGTTGTCACTGTTGTTGTCGCTGTTGTTGTCGCTGTTGTTGTCGCGGTTGTTGTCGCGGTTGTTGTAACGGTTGTTGTCACGGGTGTTGTCACGGGTGTTGTGACGGGTGTTGTCACGGGTGTTGTCACGGGTGTTGTCACGGGTGTTGTCACGGGTGTTGTCACGGGTGTTGTCACGGGTGCTGTCACGGTTGTTGTCACGGGTGTTGTCACGGGTGTTGTCACGGGTGTTGTCACTGTTATTGTCACTGTTGCTGTCACTGTTGTCACTGTTGTTGTCACTGTTGTTGTCACTGTTGTCACTGTTGTTGTCACTGTTGCTGTCACTGTTGCTGTCACTGTTGTCACTGTTGTTGTCACTGTTGTTGTCACTGTTGCTGTCACGGTTGCTGTCACGGTTGCTGTCACTGTTGTTGTCACTGTTGCTGTTACTGTTGCTGTCACTGTTGCTGTCACTGTTGCTGTCACTGTTGTCACTGTTGTTGTCACTGTTGCTGTCACTGTTGCTGTCACGGTTGTCACTGTTGTTGTCACTGTTGCTGTCACTGTTGTTGTCACTGTTGTTGTCACTGTTGTTGTCACTGTTGTTGTCACTTTTGTTGTCACTGTTGTTGTCGCTGTTGTTGTCGCGGTTGTTGTCGCGGTTGTTGTAACGGTTGTTGTCACGGGTGTTGTCACGGGTGTTGTCACGGGTGTTGTCACGGGTGTTGTCACGGGTGTTGCCACGGGTGTTGTCACGGGTGTTGTCACGGGTGTTGTCACGGGTGTTGTCACGGGTGCTGTCACGGGTGCTGTCACGGGTGTTGTCACGGGTGTTGTCACGGGTGTTGTCACGGGTGTTCTCACGGGTGTTCTCACGGGTGTTGTCACGGGTGTTGTCACTGTTATTGTCACTGTTGCTGTCACTGTTGCTGTCACTGTTGTTGTCACTGTTGTTGTCACTGTTGTTGTCACTGTTGTTGTCACTGTTGCTGTCACTGTTGCTGTCACTGTTGCTGTCACTGTTGCTGTCACTGTTGCTGTCACTGTTGCTGTCACGGTTTTTGTCACTGTTGTTGTCACTGTTGTCGTCACTGTTGCTGTCACTGTTGCTGTCACTGTTGGTGTCACTGTTGTTGTCACTGTTGTTGTCACTGTTGCTGTCACTGTTGTCGCTGTTGCTGTCACTGTTGCTGTCACGGTTGCTGTCACTGTTGTTGTCACTGTTGCATTCAATGTTTCTGTCACTGTTGTTGTCACTGTTGTTGTCACTTTTGCTGTCACTGTTGCTGTCACTGTTGCCGCCACTGTTGCTGTGACGGTTGTTGTCACTGTTGCTGTCACTGTTGTTGTCACTGTTGCTGTCACGGTTGCTGTCACTGTTGTTGTCACTGTTGCTGTCACTGTTGCTGTCACTGTTGTTGTCACTGTTGTTGTCACTGTTGTTGTCACTGTTGCTGTCACTGTTGCTGTCACGGTTGCTGTCACTGTTGTTGTCACTGTTGTTGTCACTGTTGTTGTCACTGTTGCTGTCACTGTTGTTGTCACTGTTGTTGTCACTGTTATTGTCACTGTTGTTGTCACTGTTGCTGTCACGGTTGTTGTCACTGTTGTTGTCACTGTTGCTGTCACTGTTGCTGTCACTGTTGCTGTCACTGTTGTTGCCACTGTTGTTGTCACTGTTGCTGTCACTGTTGCTGTCACTGTTGCTGTCACTGTTGCTGTCACTGTTGCTGTCACGGTTGCTGTCACGGTTGTTGTCGCTGTCGTTGTCGCTGTCGTTGTCGCTGTTGTTGTCACTGTTGCTGTCACTGTTGCTGTCACTGTTGCTTGCACTGTTGCTGTCACGGTTGCTGTCACGGTTGTTGTCACTGTTGTTGTCACTGTTGCTGTCACTGTTGCTGTCACTGTTGCTGTCACTGTTGCTGTCACTGTTGCTGTCACTGTTGCTGTCACTGTTGCTGTCACTGTTGTTGTCACTGATGCTGTCACTGTTGCTGTCACTGTTGCTGTCACTGTTGTTGTCACTGTTGTTGTCACTGTTGTTGTCGCTGTTGTTGTCGCTGTTGTTGTCGCTGTTGTTGTCGCGGTTCCTGTTGCGGTTCCTGTCGCGGTTGTTGTCACGGGTGTTGTCACGAGTGTTGTCACGGGTGTTGTCACGGGTGTTGTCACGGGTGTTGTCACGGGTGTTGTCACGGGTGTTTTCACGGGTGTTTTCACGGGTGTTGTCACGGGTGTGGTCACGTGTGTTGTCACGGGTGTTGTCACTGTTGTTGTCACTGTTGTCACTGTTGTTGTCACGGTTGTTGTCGCTGTCGTTGTCGCTGTCGTTGTCGCTGTTGTCGCTGTTGCTGTCACTGTTGCTTCACTGTTGCTGTCACGGTTGTTGTCACTGTTGTTGTCACTGTTGCTGTCACTGTTGCTGTCACTGTTGCTGTCACTGTTGCTGTCACTGTTGTTGTCACTGTTGTTGTCACTGTTGTTGTCACTGTTGTTGTCACTGTTGCTGTCACTGTTGCTGTCACTGTTGCTGTCACTGTTGCTGTCACGGTGGTTGTCACTGTGGTTGTCACTGTTGCTGTCACTGTTGCTGTCACTGTTGCTGTCACTGTTGTTGTCACTGTTGTTGTCACTGTTGTTGTCACTGTTGCTGTCACTGTTGCTGTCACTGTTGCTGTCACTGTTGCTGTCACGGTTGCTGTCACGGTTGCTGTCACGGTTGCTGTCACGGTTGCTGTAACGGTTGCTGTCACGGTTGCTGTCACGGTTGCTGTCACGGTTGCTGTCACGGTTGCTGTCACTGTTGCTGTCACTGTTGCTGTCACTGTTGCTGTCACTGTTGTTGTCACGGGTGTTGTCACTGTTGTTGTCGCGGTTGTTGTCGCGGTTGTTGTCGCGGTTGTTGTCGCGGTTGTTGTCGCGGTTGTTGTCACTGTTGTTGTCACTGTTGTTGTCACTGTTGCTGTCACTGTTGCTGTCACTGTTGCTGTCACTGTTGCTGTCACGGTTGTCGTCACGGTTGTCGTCACGGTTGTCGTCACGGTTGTCGTCACGGTTGTAGTCACGGTTGTAGTCACGGGTGTCGTCACGGGTGTCGTCACGGGTGTCGTCACGGGTGTCGTCACGGGTGTCGTCACGGGTGCCGTCACGGGTTTTGTCACGGTTGTTGTCACGGTTGTTGTCACGGTTGTTGTCACGGTTGTTGGTGTTGGTGTTGGTGTTGTCACTGTTGCTGTCACTGTTGTTGTCACTGTTGTTGTCACTGTTGTTGTCACTGTTGTTGTCACTGTTGTTGTCACTGTTGTTGTCACGGTTGTTGTCACGGTTGTTGTCTCGGTTGCTGTCACGGTTGCTGTCACGGATGCTGTCACGGGTGCTGTCACGGGTGCTGTCACGGGTGATGTCACGGGTGCTGTCACGGGTGCTGTCACGGGTGTTGTCACGGGTGTTGTCACGGGTGTTGTCACGGGTGTTGTCACGGGTGTTGTCACTGGTGTTGTCACTGGTGTTGTCACTGTTGTTGTCACTGTTGTTGTCACTGTTGTTGTCACTGTTGTTGTCGCTGTTGCTGTCGCTGTTGCTGTCGCGGTTGTTGTCGCGGTTGTTGTCGCGGTTGTTGTCGCGGTTGTTGTCGCGGGTGTTGTCGCGGGTGTTGTCACGGGTGTTGTCACGGGAGTTGTCACGGGTGCTGTCACGGGTGCTGTCACGGGTGATGTCACGGGTGCTGTCACGGGTGCTGTCACGGGTGCTGTCACGGGTGCTGTCACGGGTGCTGTCACGGGTGTTGTCACGGGTGTTGTCACGGGTGTTGTCACGGGTGTTGTCACGGGTGTTGTCACTGGTGTTGTCACTGTTGTTGTCACTGTTGTTGTCACTGTTGTTGTCACTGTTGTTGTCACTGTTGTTGTCGCGGTTGTTGTCGCGGTTGTTGTCGCGGTTGTCGCGGTTGTTGTCGCGGTTGTTGTCGCGGTTGTTGTCACGGGTGTTGTCACGGGTGTTGTCACGGTTGTTGTCACGGGTGTTGTCACGGGTGTTGTCACGGGAGTTGTCACGGGTGTTGTCACGGGTGTTGTCACGGGTGTTGTCACGGGTGTTGTCACGGGTGTTGTCACGGGTGTTGTCACGGATGTTGTCACGGGTGTTGTACGGGTGTTGTCACGGGTGTTGTCACGGGTGTTGTCACGGGTGTTGTCACGGGTGTTGTCACTGTTGTTGTCACTGTTGTTGTAACTGTTGTTGTCACTGTTGTTGTCACTGTTGTCACTGTTGCTGTCACTGTTGCTGTCACTGTTGCTGTCACTGTTGCTGTCACTGTTGCTGTCTTTGTTGCTGTCACGGTGGTTGTCACTGTTGTTGTCACTGTTGCTGTCACTGTTGCTGTCACTGTTGTTGTCACTGTTGTTGTCACTGTTGTTGTCACGGTTGCTGTCACGGTTGCTGTCACGGTTGCTGTCACTGTTGTTGTCACTGTTGTTGTCACTGTTGTTGTCACTGTTGCTGTCACTGTTCTGTCACTGTTGTTGTCACTGTTGCTGTCACTGTTGCTGTCACGGTTGCTGTCACGGTTGCTGTCACTGTTGCTGTCACTGTTGCTGTCACTGTTGTTGTCACTGTTGCTGTCACTGTTGCTGTCACTGTTGCTGTCACGGTTGCTGTCACGGTTGCTGTCACGGTTGCTGTCACGGTTGCTGTCACTGTTCTGTCACTGTTCTGTCACTGTTGCTGTCACTGTTGCTGTCACTGTTGTTGTCACTGTTGTTGTCACTGTTGTTGTCGCTGTTGTCGCTGTTGTTGTCGCTGTTGTTGTCGCGGTTGTTGTCGCGGTTGCTGTCGCGGTTGCTGTCACTGTTGCTGTCACTGTTGCTGTCACTGTTGCTGTCACTGTTGCTGTCACTGTTGCTGTCACGGTTGCTGTCACGGTTGTTGTCGCGGGTGTTGTCGCGGGTGTTGTCGCGGGTGTTGTCGCGGGTGCTGTCGCGGGTGCTGTCGCGGGTGCTGTCGCGGGTGTCGTCACGGGTGTCGTCACGGGTGTCGTCACGGATGTCGTCACGGGTGTCGTCACGGGTGTCGTCACGGGTGTCGTCACGGGTGTCGTCTCGGGTGTCGTCACGGGTGTCGTCACGGGTGTCGTCACGGGTGTCGTCACGGGTGTCGTCACGGGTGTCGTCACGGTTGTTGGTGTTGGTGTTGTCACTGTTGTTTTCACTGTTGCTGTCACTGTTGCTGTCACTGTTGCTGTCACTGTTGCTGTCACTGTTGCTGTCACTGTTGCTGTCACTGTTGCTGTCACGGTTGTTGTCACGGTTGTTGTCACTGTTGTTGTCACTGTTGCTGTCACTCTTGCTGTCACTGTTGCTGTCACTCTTGCTGTCACTGTTGCTGTCACTGTTGTTGTCACTGTTGTTGTCACTGTTGTTGTCACTGTTGCTGTCACTGTTGCTGTCACTGTTGCTGTCACTGTTGCTGTCACGGTGGTTGTCACTGTGGTTTTGACTGTTGCTGTCACTGTTGCTGTCACTGTTGCTGTCACTGTTGTTGTCACTGTTGTTGTCACTGTTGTTGTCACTGTTGCAGTCACTGTTGCTGTCACTGTTGCTGTCACGGTTGCTGTCACGGTTGCTGTCACGGTTGCTGTCACGGTTGTTGTCACTTGCTGTCACTGTTGCTGTCACTGTTGCTGTCACGGTTGCTGTCACGGTTGTTGTCACTGTTGTTGTCACTGTTGCTGTCACTGTTGCTGTCACTGTTGTTGTCACTGTTGTTGTCACTGTTGCTGTCACTGTTGCTGTCACTGTTGCTGTCACTGTTGCTGTCACTGTTGCTGTCCGGTTGCTGTCACTGTTGTTGTCACTGTTGTTGTCACGGTTGTTGTCACGGTTGTTGTCACGGTTGTTGTCACGGTTGTTGTCACGGTTGTTGTCACGGTTGTTGTCACGGGTGTTGTCACGGGTGTTGTCACGGGTGTTGTCACGGGTGTTGTTACGGGTGTTGTCACGGGTGTTGTCACGGGTGTTGTCACGGGTGTTGTCACGGGTGTTGTCACGGGTGTTGTCACTGTTTTTGTCACTGTTTTTGTCACTGTTTTTGTCACTGTTTTTGTCACTGTTTTTGTCACTGTTGTTGTCACGGTTGTTGTCACGGTTGTTGGTGTTGGTGTTGGTGTTACTGTTGGTGTTACTGTTGTTGTTACTGCTGTCTTTACTGTTGTTGTTACTGTTGTACTCACGGCTGTTGTCACGGTTGTTGTCACGGTTGTTGTCACAGTTGTTGTGACGGTTGTTGTCACGGTTGTTGTCACGGTTGTTGTCACGGTTGTTGTCACGGTTGTTGTCACGGTTGTTGTCACGGTTGTTGGTGTTGGTGTTGGTGTTGTCACTGTTGTCACTGTTGTTTTCACTGTTGTTGTCACTGTTGTTGTCACTGTTGTCACTGTTGTTGTCACTGTTGTTGTCACTGTTGTTGTCACTGTTGTTGTCACTGTTGTTGTCACGGTTGTTGTCACTGTTGCTTTCACTGTTGTTGTCACTGTTGTTGTCACTGTTGCTGTCACTGTTTCTGTCACTGTTGCTGTCACTGTTGCTGTCCGGTTGCTGTCACTGTTGTTGTCACTGTTGTTGTCACTGTTGTTGTCACGGTTGTTGTCACGGTTGTTGTCACGGTTGTTGTCACGGTTGTTGTCACGGGTGTTGTCACGGGTGTTGTCACGGGTGTTGTCACGGGTGTTGTCACGGGTGTTGTCACGGGTGTTGTCACGGGTGTTGTCACGGGTGTTGTCACGGGTGTTTTCACGGGTGTTTTCACGGGTGTTGTCACGGGTGTTGTCACGGGTGTGGTCACGTGTGTTGTCACGGGTGTTGTCACTGTTGTTGTCACTGTTGTCACTGTTGTTGTCACGGTTGTTGTCGCTGTCGTTGTCGCTGTCGTTGTCGCTGTTGTCGCTGTTGCTGTCACTGTTGCTTCACTGTTGCTGTCACGGTTGTTGTCACTGTTGTCACTGTTGCTGTCACTGTTGCTGTCACTGTTGTTGTCACTGTTGTTGTCACTGTTGTTGTCACTGTTGTTGTCACTGTTGTTGTCACTGTTGCTGTCACTGTTGCTGTCACTGTTGCTGTCACTGTTGCTGTCACGGTGGTTGTCACTGTGGTTGTCACTGTTGCTGTCACTGTTGCTGTCACTGTTGCTGTCACTGTTGTTGTCACTGTTGTTGTCACTGTTGTTGTCACTGTTGCTGTCACTGTTGCTGTCACTGTTGCTGTCACTGTTGCTGTCACGGTTGCTGTCACGGTTGCTGTCACGGTTGCTGTCACGGTTGCTGTAACGGTTGCTGTCACGGTTGCTGTCACGGTTGCTGTCACGGTTGCTGTCACGGTTGCTGTCACTGTTGCTGTCACTGTTGCTGTCACTGTTGCTGTCACTGTTGTTGTCACGGGTGTTGTCACTGTTGTTGTCGCGGTTGTTGTCGCGGTTGTTGTCGCGGTTGTTGTCGCGGTTGTTGTCGCGGTTGTTGTCACTGTTGTTGTCACTGTTGTTGTCACTGTTGCTGTCACTGTTGCTGTCACTGTTGCTGTCACTGTTGCTGTCACGGTTGTCGTCACGGTTGTCGTCACGGTTGTCGTCACGGTTGTCGTCACGGTTGTAGTCACGGTTGTAGTCACGGGTGTCGTCACGGGTGTCGTCACGGGTGTCGTCACGGGTGTCGTCACGGGTGTCGTCACGGGTGCCGTCACGGGTTTTGTCACGGTTGTTGTCACGGTTGTTGTCACGGTTGTTGTCACGGTTGTTGGTGTTGGTGTTGGTGTTGTCACTGTTGCTGTCACTGTTGTTGTCACTGTTGTTGTCACTGTTGTTGTCACTGTTGTTGTCACTGTTGTTGTCACTGTTGTTGTCACGGTTGTTGTCACGGTTGTTGTCTCGGTTGCTGTCACGGTTGCTGTCACGGATGCTGTCACGGGTGCTGTCACGGGTGCTGTCACGGGTGATGTCACGGGTGCTGTCACGGGTGCTGTCACGGGTGTTGTCACGGGTGTTGTCACGGGTGTTGTCACGGGTGTTGTCACGGGTGTTGTCACTGGTGTTGTCACTGGTGTTGTCACTGTTGTTGTCACTGTTGTTGTCACTGTTGTTGTCACTGTTGTTGTCGCTGTTGCTGTCGCTGTTGCTGTCGCGGTTGTTGTCGCGGTTGTTGTCGCGGTTGTTGTCGCGGTTGTTGTCGCGGGTGTTGTCGCGGGTGTTGTCACGGGTGTTGTCACGGGAGTTGTCACGGGTGCTGTCACGGGTGCTGTCACGGGTGATGTCACGGGTGCTGTCACGGGTGCTGTCACGGGTGCTGTCACGGGTGCTGTCACGGGTGCTGTCACGGGTGTTGTCACGGGTGTTGTCACGGGTGTTGTCACGGGTGTTGTCACGGGTGTTGTCACTGGTGTTGTCACTGTTGTTGTCACTGTTGTTGTCACTGTTGTTGTCACTGTTGTTGTCACTGTTGTTGTCGCGGTTGTTGTCGCGGTTGTTGTCGCGGTTGTCGCGGTTGTTGTCGCGGTTGTTGTCACGGTTGTTGTCACGGGTGTTGTCACGGGTGTTGTCACGGTTGTTGTCACGGGTGTTGTCACGGGTGTTGTCACGGGAGTTGTCACGGGTGTTGTCACGGGTGTTGTCACGGGTGTTGTCACGGGTGTTGTCACGGGTGTTGTCACGGGTGTTGTCACGGATGTTGTCACGGGTGTTGTACGGGTGTTGTCACGGGTGTTGTCACGGGTGTTGTCACGGGTGTTGTCACGGGTGTTGTCACGGGTGTTGTCACTGTTGTTGTCACTGTTGTTGTAACTGTTGTTGTCACTGTTGTTGTCACTGTTGTCACTGTTGCTGTCACTGTTGCTGTCACTGTTGCTGTCACTGTTGCTGTCACTGTTGCTGTCTGTGTTGCTGTCACGGTGGTTGTCACTGTTGTTGTCACTGTTGCTGTCACTGTTGCTGTCACTGTTGTTGTCACTGTTGTTGTCACTGTTGTTGTCACGGTTGCTGTCACGGTTGCTGTCACGGTTGCTGTCACTGTTGTTGTCACTGTTGTTGTCACTGTTGTTGTCACTGTTGTTGTCACTGTTGCTGTCACTGTTCTGTCACTGTTGTTGTCACTGTTGCTGTCACTGTTGCTGTCACGGTTGCTGTCACGGTTGCTGTCACTGTTGCTGTCACTGTTGCTGTCACTGTTGCTGTCACTGTTGCTGTCACTGTTGCTGTCACTGTTGCTGTCACGGTTGCTGTCACGGTTGCTGTCACGGTTGCTGTCACGGTTGCTGTCACTGTTCTGTCACTGTTCTGTCACTGTTGCTGTCACTGTTGCTGTCACTGTTGTTGTCACTGTTGTTGTCACTGTTGTTGTCGCTGTTGTCGCTGTTGTTGTCGCTGTTGTTGTCGCGGTTGTTGTCGCGGTTGCTGTCGCGGTTGCTGTCACTGTTGCTGTCACTGTTGCTGTCACTGTTGCTGTCACTGTTGCTGTCACTGTTGCTGTCACGGTTGCTGTCACGGATGTTGTCGCGGGTGTTGTCGCGGGTGTTGTCGCGGGTGTTGTCGCGGGTGCTGTCGCGGGTGCTGTCGCGGGTGCTGTCGCGGGTGTCGTCACGGGTGTCGTCACGGTAGTCGTCACGGATGTCGTCACGGGTGTCGTCACGGGTGTCGTCACGGGTGTCGTCACGGGTGTCGTCTCGGGTGTCGTCACGGGTGTCGTCACGGGTGTCGTCACGGGTGTCGTCACGGGTGTCGTCACGGGTGTCGTCACGGTTGTTGGTGTTGGTGTTGTCACTGTTGTTTTCACTGTTGCTGTCACTGTTGCTGTCACTGTTGCTGTCACTGTTGCTGTCACTGTTGCTGTCACTGTTGCTGTCACTGTTGCTGTCACTGTTGCTGTCACGGTTGTTGTCACGGTTGTTGTCACTGTTGTTGTCACTGTTGCTGTCACTCTTGCTGTCACTGTTGCTGTCACTCTTGCTGTCACTGTTGCTGTCACTGTTGTTGTCACTGTTGTTGTCACTGTTGTTGTCACTGTTGCTGTCACTGTTGCTGTCACTGTTGCTGTCACTGTTGCTGTCACGGTGGTTGTCACTGTGGTTTTCACTGTTGCTGTCACTGTTGCTGTCACTGTTGCTGTCACTGTTGTTGTCACTGTTGTTGTCACTGTTGTTGTCACTGTTGCAGTCACTGTTGCTGTCACTGTTGCTGTCACGGTTGCTGTCACGGTTGCTGTCACGGTTGCTGTCACGGTTGTTGTCACTTGCTGTCACTGTTGCTGTCACTGTTGCTGTCACGGTTGCTGTCACGGTTGTTGTCACTGTTGTTGTCACTGTTGCTGTCACTGTTGCTGTCACTGTTGTTGTCACTGTTGTTGTCACTGTTGCTGTCACTGTTGCTGTCACTGTTGCTGTCACTGTTGCTGTCACTGTTGCTGTCCGGTTGCTGTCACTGTTGTTGTCACTGTTGTTGTCACGGTTGTTGTCACGGTTGTTGTCACGGTTGTTGTCACGGTTGTTGTCACGGTTGTTGTCACGGTTGTTGTCACGGGTGTTGTCACGGGTGTTGTCACGGGTGTTGTCACGGGTGTTGTTACGGGTGTTGTCACGGGTGTTGTCACGGGTGTTGTCACGGGTGTTGTCACGGGTGTTGTCACGGGTGTTGTCACTGTTTTTGTCACTGTTTTTGTCACTGTTTTTGTCACTGTTTTTGTCACTGTTTTTGTCACTGTTGTTGTCACGGTTGTTGTCACGGTTGTTGGTGTTGGTGTTGGTGTTACTGTTGGTGTTACTGTTGTTGTTACTGCTGTCTTTACTGTTGTTGTTACTGTTGTACTCACGGCTGTTGTCACGGTTGTTGTCACGGTTGTTGTCACAGTTGTTGTGACGGTTGTTGTCACGGTTGTTGTCACGGTTGTTGTCACGGTTGTTGTCACGGTTGTTGTCACGGTTGTTGTCACGGTTGTTGTCACGGTTGTTGGTGTTGGTGTTGGTGTTGTCACTGTTGTCACTGTTGTTTTCACTGTTGTTGTCACTGTTGTTGTCACTGTTGTCACTGTTGTTGTCACTGTTGTTGTCACTGTTGTTGTCACTGTTGTTGTCACTGTTGTTGTCACGGTTGTTGTCACTGTTGCTTTCACTGTTGTTGTCACTGTTGTTGTCACTGTTGCTGTCACTGTTTCTGTCACTGTTGCTGTCACTGTTGCTGTCCGGTTGCTGTCACTGTTGTTGTCACTGTTGTTGTCACTGTTGTTGTCACGGTTGTTGTCACGGTTGTTGTCACGGTTGTTGTCACGGTTGTTGTCACGGGTGTTGTCACGGGTGTTGTCACGGGTGTTGTCACGGGTGTTGTCACGGGTGTTGTCACGGGTGTTGTCACGGGTGTTGTCACGGGTGTTGTCACTTTTGTTGTCACTGTTTTTGTCACTGTTTTTGTCACTGTTTTTGTCACTGTTTTTGTCACTGTTGTTGTCACGGTTGTTGGTGTTGGTGTTGGTGTTACTGTTGTTGTTACTGCTGTCTTTACTGTTGTTGTTACTGTTGTACTCACGGTTGTTGTCACGGTTGTTGTCACGGTTGTTGTCACAGTTGTTGTGACGGTTGTTGTCACGGTTGTTGTCACGGTTGTTGTCACGGTTGTTGTCACGGTTGTTGTCACGGTTGTTGGTGTTGGTGTTGGTGTTGTCACTGTTGTCACTGTTGTTTTCACTGTTGTTGTCACTGTTGTTGTCACTGTTGTTGTCACTGTTGTCACTGTTGTTGTCAGTTGTCACTGTTGTTGTCACTGTTGTTGTCACTGTTGTTGTCACGGTTGTTGTCACGGTTGTTGTCACGATTGTTGTCTCGGTTGCTGTCACGGTTGCTGTCACGGATGCTGTCACGGGTGCTGTCACTGGTGCTGTCACGGGTGCTGTCACGGGTGATGTCACGGGTGATGTCACGGGTGCTGTCACGGGTGCTGTCACGGGTGCTGTCACGGGTGCTGTCACGGGTGTTGTCACGGGTGTTGTCACGGGTGTTGTCACGGGTGTTGTCACTGGTGTTGTCACTGGTGTTGTCACTGTTGTTGTCACTGTTGTTGTCACTGTTGTTGTCACTGTTGTTGTCACTGTTGTTGTCGCTGTTGTTGTCGCGGTTGTTGTCGCGGTTGTTGTCGCGGTTGTTGTCGCGGTTGTTGTCCCGGTTGTTGTCACGGGTGTTGTCACGGGTGTTGTCACGGGTGTTGTCACGGGTGTTGTCACGGGAGTTGTCACGGGAGTTGTCACGGGTGTTGTCACGGGTGTTGTACGGGTGTTGTCACGGGTGTTGTCACGGGTGTTGTCACGGGTGTTGTCACGGGTGTTGTCACGGGTGTTGTCACGGGTGTTGTCACGGGTGTTGTCACTGTTGTTGTCACTGTTGTCACTGTTGTTGTCACTGTTGTTGTCACTGTTGTTGTCACTGTTGTTGTCACTGTTGTTGTCACTGTTGTTGTCACTGTTGCTGTCACTGTTGCTGTCACTGTTGCTGTCACTGTTGCTGTCTGTGTTGCTGTCACGGTGGTTGTCACTGTTGTCACTGTTGCTGTCACTGTTGCTGTCACTGTTGTTGTCACTGTTGTTGTCACTGTTGTTGTGACTGTTGCTGTCACGGTTGCTGTCACGGTTGTTGTCACTGTTGTTGTCACTGTTGCTGTCACTGTTGCTGTCACTGTTGTTGTCACTGTTGTTGTCCCTGTTGCTGTCACTGTTGCTGTCACGGTTGTTGTCACTGTTGTTGTCACTGTTGCTGTCACTGTTGCTGTCACTGTTGTTGTCACTGTTGTTGTCACTGTTGTTGTCACTGTTGTTGTCACTGTTGCTGTCACTGTTGCTGTCACTGTTGCTGTCACTGTTGCTGTCACGGTGGTTGTCACTGTTGTCACTGTTGCTGTCACTGTTGTTGTCACTGTTGTTGTCACTGTTGCTGTCACGGTTGCTGTCACTGTTGTTGTCACTGTTGTTGTCACTGTTGTTGTCACTGTTGTTGTCACTGTTGTTGTCACTGTTGTTGTCACTGTTGCTGTCACTGTTGCTGTCACGGTTGTTGTCACTGTTGTTGTCACTGTTGCTGTCACTGTTGCTGTCACTGTTGTTGTCACTGTTGTTGTCACTGTTGTTGTCACTGTTGTTGTCGCTGTTGTTGTCGCTGTTGTTGTCGCGGTTGTTGTCGCGGTTGTTGTCGCGGTTGTTGTCGCGGTTGTCGCGGTTGTTGTCGCGGTTGTTGTCGCGGTTGTTGTCACGGGTGTTGTCACGGGTGTTGTCACGGGTGTTGTCACGGGTGTTGTCACGGGAGTTGTCACGGGTGTTGTCACGGGTGTTGTCACGGGTGTTGTCACGGGTGTTGTCACGGGTGTTGTCACGGGTGTTGTCACGGGTGTTGTCACGGGTGTTGTCACGGGTGTTGTACGGGTGTTGTCACGGGTGTTGTCACGGGTGTTGTCACGGGTGTTGTCACGGTTGCTGTCACGGTTGCTGTCACTGTTGTTGTCACTGTTGTTGTCACTGTTGTTGTCACTGTTGCTGTCACTGTTCTGTCACTGTTGTTGTCACTGTTGCTGTCACGGTTGCTGTCACGGTTGCTGTCACTGTTGCTGTCACTGTTGCTGTCACTGTTGTTGTCACTGTTGCTGTCACTGTTGCTGTCACTGTTGCTGTCACGGTTGCTGTCACGGTTGCTGTCACGGTTGCTGTCACGGTTGCTGTCACTGTTCTGTCACTGTTGCTGTCACTGTTGCTGTCACTGTTGTTGTCACTGTTGCTTGCACTGTTGCTGTCACGGTTGCTGTCACGGTTGTTGTCACTGTTGTCACTGTTGCTGTCACTGTTGCTGTCACTGTTGTTGTCACTGTTGTTGTCGCTGTTGTTGTCGCTGTTGTTGTCGCGGTTCCTGTCGCGGTTTTTGTCACGGTTGTTGTCACGGGTGTTGTAACGGGTGTTGTCACGGGTGTTGTCACGGGTGTTGTCACGGGTGTTGTCACGGGTGTTGTCACGGGTGTTGTCACGGGTGTTGTCACGGGTGTTGTCACGGGTGTGGTCACGGGTGTTGTCACGGGTGTTGTCACTGGTGTTGTCACTGTTGTTGTCACTGTTGTTGTCACTGTTGTTGTCACGGTTGTTGTCGCTGTCGTTGTCGCTGTCGTTGTCGCTGTTGTTGTCACTGTTGCTGTCACTGTTGCTGTCACTGTTGCTGTCACTGTTGCTTGCACTGTTGCTGTCACGGTTGTTGTCACTGTTGTTGTCACTGTTGCTGTCACTGTTGCTGTCACTGTTGCTGTCACTGTTGCTGTCACTGTTGCTGTCACTGTTGCTGTCACTGTTGCTGTCACTGTTGTTGTCACTGTTGTTGTCACTGATGCTGTCACTGTTGCTGTCACTCTTGCTGTCACTGTTGCTGTCACAGTTGTTGTCACTGTTGTTGTCACTGTTGTTGTCACTGTTGCTGTCACTGTTGCTGTCACTGTTGCTGTCACTGTTGCTGTCACGGTGGTTGTCACTGTGGTTGTCACTGTTGTTGTCACTGTTGCTGTCACTGTTGCTGTCACTGTTGTTGTCACTGTTGTTGTCACTGTTGTTGTCACTGTTGTTGTCACTGTTGCTGTCACTGTTGCTGTCACTGTTGCTGTCACGGTTGCTGTCACGGTTGCTGTCACGGTTGTTGTCACTGTTGCTGTCACTGTTGCTGTCACTGTTGCTGTCACGGTTGTTGTCACGGTTGTTGTCACTGTTGTTGTCACTGTTGCTGTCACTGTTGTTGTCACTGTTGTTGTCACTGTTGTTGTCACTGTTGCTGTCACTGTTGGTGTCACTGTTGCTGTCACTGTTGCTGTCCGGTTGCTTTCACTGTTGTTGTCACTGTTATTGTCACTGTTGTTGTCACTTTTGTTGTCACTGTTGTCACGGTTGTTGTCACGGTTGTTGTCACGGTTGTTGTCACGGTTGTTGTCTCGGTTGCTGTCACGGTTGCTGTCACGGATGCTGTCACGGGTGCTGTCACTGGTGCTGTCACGGGTGCTGTCACGGGTGATGTCACGGGTGCTGTCACGGGTGCTGTCACGGGTGCTGTCACGGGTGCTGTCACGGGTGTTGTCACGGGTGTTGTCACGGGTGTTGTCACGGGTGTTGTCACTGGTGTTGTCACTGGTGTTGTCACTGTTGTTGTCACTGTTGTTGTCACTGTTGTTGTCACTGTTGTTGTCACTGTTGTTGTCGCTGTTGTTGTCGCGGTTGTTGTCGCGGTTGTTGTCGCGGTTGTTGTCGCGGTTGTTGTCCCGGTTGTTGTCACGGGTGTTGTCACGGGTGTTGTCACGGGTGTTGTCACGGGTGTTGTCACGGGAGTTGTCACGGGTGTTGTCACGGGTGTTGTCACGGGTGTTGTCACGGGTGTTGTCACGGGTGTTGTCACGGGCGTTGTCACGGGTGTTGTCACGGGTGTTGTCACGGGTGTTGTACGGGTGTTGTCACGGGTGTTGTCACGGGTGTTGTCACGGGTGTTGTCACGGGTGTTGTCACGGGTGTTGTCACGGGTGTTGTCACGGGTGTTGTCACTGTTGTTGTCACTGTTGTCACTGTTGTTGTCACTGTTGTTGTCACTGTTGTTGTCACTGTTGTTGTCACTGTTGTTGTCACTGTTGTTGTCACTGTTGCTGTCACTGTTGCTGTCACTGTTGCTGTCACTGTTGCTGTCTGTGTTGCTGTCACGGTGGTTGTCACTGTTGTCACTGTTGCTGTCACTGTTGCTGTCACTGTTGTTGTCACTGTTGTTGTCACTGTTGTTGTGACTGTTGCTGTCACGGTTGCTGTCACGGTTGTTGTCACTGTTGTTGTCACTGTTGCTGTCACTGTTGCTGTCACTGTTGTTGTCACTGTTGTTGTCCCTGTTGCTGTCACTGTTGCTGTCACGGTTGTTGTCACTGTTGTTGTCACTGTTGCTGTCACTGTTGCTGTCACTGTTGTTGTCACTGTTGTTGTCACTGTTGTTGTCACTGTTGTTGTCACTGTTGTTGTCACTGTTGCTGTCACTGTTGCTGTCACTGTTGCTGTCACTGTTGCTGTCACGGTGGTTGTCACTGTTGTCACTGTTGCTGTCACTGTTGTTGTCACTGTTGTTGTCACTGTTGCTGTCACGGTTGCTGTCACTGTTGTTGTCACTGTTGTTGTCACTGTTGTTGTCACTGTTGTTGTCACTGTTGTTGTCACTGTTGCTGTCACTGTTGCTGTCACGGTTGTTGTCACTGTTGCTGTCACTGTTGCTGTCACTGTTGTTGTCACTGTTGTTGTCACTGTTGTTGTCACTGTTGTTGTCGCTGTTGTTGTCGCTGTTGTTGTCGCGGTTGTTGTCGCGGTTGTTGTCGCGGTTGTTGTCGCGGTTGTCGCGGTTGTTGTCGCGGTTGTTGTCGCGGTTGTTGTCACGGGTGTTGTCACGGTTGTTGTCACGGGTGTTGTCACGGGTGTTGTCACGGGAGTTGTCACGGGTGTTGTCACGGGTGTTGTCACGGGTGTTGTCACGGGTGTTGTCACGGGTGTTGTCACGGGTGTTGTCACGGATGTTGTCACGGGTGTTGTCACGGGTGTTGTACGGGTGTTGTCACGGGTGTTGTCACGGGTGTTGTCACGGGTGTTGTCACGGTTGCTGTCACGGTTGCTGTCACTGTTGTTGTCACTGTTGTTGTCACTGTTGTTGTCACTGTTGCTGTCACTGTTCTGTCACTGTTGTTGTCACTGTTGCTGTCACTGTTGCTGTCACGGTTGCTGTCACTGTTGCTGTCACTGTTGCTGTCACTGTTGTTGTCACTGTTGCTGTCACTGTTGCTGTCACTGTTGCTGTCACGGTTGCTGTCACGGTTGCTGTCACGGTTGCTGTCACGGTTGCTGTCACTGTTCTGTCACTGTTGCTGTCACTGTTGCTGTCACTGTTGTTGTCACTGTTGCTTGCACTGTTGCTGTCACGGTTGCTGTCACGGTTGTTGTCACTGTTGTCACTGTTGCTGTCACTGTTGCTGTCACTGTTGTTGTCACTGTTGTTGTCGCTGTTGTTGTCGCTGTTGTTGTCGCGGTTCCTGTCGCGGTTTTTGTCACGGTTGTTGTCACGGGTGTTGTAACGGGTGTTGTCACGGGTGTTGTCACGGGTGTTGTCACGGGTGTTGTCACGGGTGTTGTCACGGGTGTTGTCACGGGTGTTGTCACGGGTGTTGTCACGGGTGTTGTCACGGGTGTGGTCACGGGTGTTGTCACGGGTGTTGTCACTGGTGTTGTCACTGTTGTTGTCACTGTTGTTGTCACTGTTGTTGTCGCTGTCGTTGTCGCTGTCGTTGTCGCTGTTGTTGTCGCTGTTGCTGTCACTGTTGCTGTCACTGTTGCTGTCACTGTTGCTTGCACTGTTGCTGTCACGGTTGTTGTCACTGTTGTTGTCACTGTTGCTGTCACTGTTGCTGTCACTGTTGCTGTCACTGTTGCTGTCACTGTTGCTGTCACTGTTGCTGTCACTGTTGTTGTCACTGTTGTTGTCACTGATGCTGTCACTGTTGCTGTCACTCTTGCTGTCACTGTTGCTGTCACAGTTGTTGTCACTGTTGTTGTCACTGTTGTTGTCACTGTTGCTGTCACTGTTGCTGTCACTGTTGCTGTCACTGTTGCTGTCACGGTGGTTGTCACTGTGGTTGTCACTGTTGTTGTCACTGTTGCTGTCACTGTTGCTGTCACTGTTGTTGTCACTGTTGTTGTCACTGTTGTTGTCACTGTTGTTGTCACTGTTGCTGTCACTGTTGCTGTCACTGTTGCTGTCACGGTTGCTGTCACGGTTGCTGTCACGGTTGTTGTCACTGTTGCTGTCACTGTTGCTGTCACTGTTGCTGTCACGGTTGTTGTCACGGTTGTTGTCACTGTTGTTGTCACTGTTGCTGTCACTGTTGTTGTCACTGTTGTTGTCACTGTTGTTGTCACTGTTGCTGTCACTGTTGGTGTCACTGTTGCTGTCACTGTTGCTGTCCGGTTGCTTTCACTGTTGTTGTCACTGTTGTTGTCACTGTTGTTGTCACTTTTGTTGTCACTGTTGTCACGGTTGTTGTCACGGTTGTTGTCACGGTTGTTGTCACGGTTGTTGTCACGGGTGTTGTCACGGGTGTTGTCACGGGTGTTGTCACGGGTGTTGTCACGGGTGTTGTCACGGGTGTTGTCACGGGTGTTGTCACGGGTGTTGTCACTTTTGTTGTCACTGTTTTTGTCACTGTTATTGTCACTGTTGTTGTCACGGTTGTTGTCACGGTTGTTGGTGTTGGTGTTGGTGTTACTGTTGTTGTTACTGTTGTCTTTACTGTTGTTGTTACTGTTGTACTCACGGTTGTTGTTACTGTTGTACTCACGGTTGTTGTCACGGTTGTTGTCACAGTTGTTGTGACGGTTGTTGTCACGGTTGTTGTCACGGTTGTTGTCACGGTTGTTGTCACGGTTTTTGTCACAGTTGTTGGTGTTGGTGTTGTCACTGTTGTCACTGTTGTTGTCACTGTTGTTGTCACTGTTGTTGTCACTGTTGTTGTCACTGTTGTTGTCACTGTTGTTGTCACGGTTGTTGTCACGATTGTTGTCTCGGTTGCTGTCACGGTTGCTGTCACGGATGCTGTCACGGGTGCTGTCACTGGTGCTGTCACGGGTGATGTCACGGGTGCTGTCACGGGTGCTGTCACTGGTGCTGTCACGGGTGCTGTCACGGGTGCTGTCACGGGTGCTGTCACGGGTGTTGTCACGGGTGTTGTCACGGGTGTTGTCACGGGTGTTGTCACTGGTGTTGTCACTGTTGTTGTCACTGTTGTTGTCACTGTTGTTGTCACTGTTGTTGTCACTGTTGTTGTCACTGTTGTTGTCGCTGTTGCTGTCGCTGTTGTTGTCGCGGTTGTTGTCGCGGTTGTTGTCGCGGTTGTTGTCGCGGTTGTTGTCGCGGGTGTTGTCGCGGGTGTTGTCACGGGTGTTGTCACGGGAGTTGTCACGGGTGCTGTCACGGGTGCTGTCACGGGTGATGTCACGGGTGCTGTCACGGGTGCTGTCACGGGTGCTGTCACGGGTGCTGTCACGGGTGTTGTCACGGGTGTTGTCACGGGTGTTGTCACGGGTGTTGTCACGGGTGTTGTCACTGGTGTTGTCACTGTTGTTGTCACTGTTGTTGTCACTGTTGTTGTCACTGTTGTTGTCACTGTTGTTGTCACTGTTGTTGTCACTGTTGTTGTCGCGGTTGTTGTCGCGGTTGTTGTCGCGGTTGTCGCGGTTGTTGTCGCGGTTGTTGTCGCGGGTGTTGTCACGGGTGTTGTCACGGTTGTTGTCACGGGTGTTGTCACGGGAGTTGTCACGGGTGTTGTCACGGGTGTTGTCACGGGTGTTGTCATGGGTGTTGTCACGGGTGTTGTCACGGATGTTGTCACGGGTGTTGTACGGGTGTTGTCACGGGTGTTGTCACGGGTGTTGTCACGGGTGTTGTCACGGGTGTTGTCACGGGTGTTGTCACTGTTGTTGTCACTGTTGTTGTCACTGTTGTTGTCACTGTTGTCACTGTTGCTGTCACTGTTGCTGTCACTGTTGCTGTCACTGTTGCTGTCACTGTTGCTGTCACTGTTGCTGTCTGTGTTGCTGTCACGGTGGTTGTCACTGTTGTTGTCACTGTTGCTGTCACTGTTGCTGTCACTGTTGTTGTCACTGTTGTTGTCACTGTTGTTGTCACGGTTGCTGTCACGGTTGCTGTCACGGTTGCTGTCACTGTTGTTGTCACTGTTGTTGTCACTGTTGTTGTCACTGTTGCTGTCACTGTTCTGTCACTGTTGTTGTCACTGTTGCTGTCACGGTTGCTGTCACGGTTGCTGTCACGGTTGCTGTCACTGTTGCTGTCACTGTTGCTGTCACTTTTGTTGTCACTGTTGCTGTCACTGTTGCTGTCACTGTTGCTGTCACGGTTGCTGTCACGGTTGCTGTCACGGTTGCTGTCACGGTTGCTGTCACTGTTCTGTCACTGTTCTGTCACTGTTGCTGTCACTGTTGCTGTCACTGTTGTTGTCACTGTTGTTGTCACTGTTGTTGTCGCTGTTGTCGCTGTTGTTGTCGCTGTTGTTGTCGCGGTTGTTGTCGCGGTTGCTGTCGCGGTTGCTGTCACTGTTGCTGTCACTGTTGCTGTCACTGTTGCTGTCACTGTTGCTGTCACTGTTGCTGTCACGGTTGCTGTCGCGGTTGTTGTCGCGGGTGTTGTCGCGGGTGTTGTCGCGGGTGTTGTCGCGGGTGCTGTCGCGGGTGCTGTCGCGGGTGCTGTCGCGGGTGTCGTCACGGGTGTCGTCACGGGTGTCGTCACGGATGTCGTCACGGGTGTCGTCACGGGTGTCGTCACGGGTGTCGTCACGGGTGTCGTCTCGGGTGTCGTCACGGGTGTCGTCACGGGTGTCGTCACGGGTGTCGTCACGGGTGTCGTCACGGGTGTCGTCACGGTTGTTGGTGTTGGTGTTGTCACTGTTGTTTTCACTGTTGCTGTCACTGTTGCTGTCACTGTTGCTGTCACGGTTGTTGTCACGGTTGTTGTCACTGTTGTTGTCACTGTTGCTGTCACTCTTGCTGTCACTGTTGCTGTCACTCTTGCTGTCACTGTTGCTGTCACTGTTGTTGTCACTGTTGTTGTCACTGTTGCTGTCACTGTTGCTGTCACTGTTGCTGTCACTGTTGCTGTCACGGTGGTTGTCACTGTGGTTTTCACTGTTGCTGTCACTGTTGCTGTCACTGTTGCTGTCACTGTTGTTGTCACTGTTGTTGTCACTGTTGTTGTCACTGTTGCAGTCACTGTTGCTGTCACTGTTGCTGTCACGGTTGCTGTCACGGTTGCTGTCACGGTTGTTGTCACGGTTGTTGTCACTGTTGCTGTCACTGTTGCTGTCACTGTTGCTGTCACGGTTGTTGTCACGGTTGTTGTCACTGTTGTTGTCACTGTTGCTGTCACTGTTGCTGTCACTGTTGTTGTCACTGTTGTTGTCACTGTTGCTGTCACTGTTGCTGTCACTGTTGCTGTCACTGTTGCTGTCACTGTTGCTGTCCGGTTGCTGTCACTGTTGTTGTCACTGTTGTTGTCACGGTTGTTGTCACGGTTGTTGTCACGGTTGTTGTCACGGTTGTTGTCACGGTTGTTGTCACGGTTTTTGTCACGGTTGTTGTCACGGGTGTTGTCACGGGTGTTGTCACGGGTGTTGTCACGGGTGTTGTCACGGGTGTTGTCACGGGTGTTGTCACGGGTGTTGTCACGGGTGTTGTCACTGTTTTTGTCACTGTTTTTGTCACTGTTTTTGTCACTGTTGTTGTCACGGTTGTTGTCACGGTTGTTGGTGTTGGTGTTGGTGTTGGTGTTACTGTTGTTGTTTCTGCTGTCTTTACTGTTGTTGTTACTGTTGTACTCACGGCTGTTGTCACGGTTGTTGTCACGGTTGTTGTCACAGTTGTTGTGACGGTTGTTGTCACGGTTGTTGTCACGGTTGTTGTCACGGTTGTTGTCACGGTTGTTGTCACGGTTGTTGTCACGGTTGTTGGTGTTGGTGTTGGTGTTGTCACTGTTGTCACTGTTGTTTTCACTGTTGTTGTCACTGTTGTTGTCACTGTTGTTGTCACTGTTGTTGTCACTGTTGTTGTCACTGTTGTTGTCACGGTTGTTGTCACGGTTGTTGTCACGATTGTTGTCTCGGTTGCTGTCACGGTTGCTGTCACGGGTTCTGTCACTGGTGCTGTCACGGGTGCTGTCACGGGTGATGTCACGGTTGCTGTCACGGGTGCTGTCACGGGTGCTGTCACGGGTAATGTCACGGGTGCTGTCACGGGTGTTGTCACGGGTGTTGTCACGGGTGTTGTCACGGGTGTTGTCACGGGTGTTGTCACGGGTGTTGTCACGGGTGTTGTCACGGGTGTTGTCACTGGTGTTGTCACTGTTGTTGTCACTGTTGTAGTCACTGTTGTTGTCACTGTTGTTGTCGCTGTTGTTGTCGCGGTTGTTGTCGCGGTTTTTGTCACGGTTGTTGTCACGGGTGTTGTCACGGGTGTTGTCACGGGTGTTGTCACGGGTGTTGTCACGGGTGTTGTCACGGGAGTTGTCACGGGTGTTGTCACGGGTGTTGTCACGGGTGTTGTCACGGGTGTTGTCACGGGTGTTGTCACGGGTGTTGTCACGGGTGTTGTCACGGGTGTTGTCACGGGTGTTGTACGGGTGTTGTACGGGTGTTGTCACGGGTGTTGTCACGGGTGTTGTCACGGGTGTTGTCACGGGTGTTGTCACGGGTGTTGTCACGGGTGTTGTCACGGGTGTTGTCACGGGTGTTGTCACTGTTGTTGTCACTGTTGTTGTCACTGTTGTTGTCACTGTTGTTGTCACTGTTGTTGTCACTGTTGTTGTCACTGTTGTTGTCACTGTTGCTGTCACTGTTGCTGTCACTGTTGCTGACACTGTTGCTGTCACTGTTGCTGTCTGTGTTGCTGTCACGGTGGTTGTCACTGTTGTTGTCACTGTTGCTGTCACTGTTGCTGTCACTGTTGTTGTCACTGTTGTTGTCACTGTTGTTGTCACTGTTGCTGTCACTGTTGCTGTCACGGTTGTTGTCACTGTTGTTGTCACTGTTGCTGTCACTGTTGCTGTCACTGTTGTTGTCACTGTTGTTGTCACTGTTGTTGTCACTGTTGTTGTCACTCTTGTTGTCACTGTTGTTGTCGCTGTTGTTGTCGCTGTTGTCGCGGTTGTTGTCACGGTTGTTGTAACGGTTGTTGTCACGGGTGTTGTCACGGGTGTTGTGACGGGTGTTGTCACGGGTGTTGTCACGGGTGTTGCCACGGGTGCTGTCACGGTTGTTGTCACGGGTGTTGTCACGGGTGTTTTCACTGTTATTGTCACTGTTGCTGTCACTGTTGCTGTCACTGTTGTTGTCACTGTTGTTGTCACTGTTGTTGTCACTGTTGCTGTCACTGTTGCTGTGACTGTTGTTGTCACTGTTGTTGTCACTGTTGTTGTCACTGTTGCTGTCACGGTTGCTGTCACGGTTGTTGTCACTGTTGTTGTCACTGTTGCTGTCACTGTTGCTGTCACTGTTGCTGTCACTGTTGTTGTCACTGTTGTTGTCACTGTTGCTGTCACTGTTGCTGTCACTGTTGTTGTCACTGTTGTTACTGTTGTTGTCACTGTTGTTGTCACTGTTGTTGTCGCTGTTGTTGTCGCGGTTGTTGTCGCGGTTGTTGTAACGGTTGTTGTCACGGGTGTTGTCACGGGTGTTGTCACGGGTGTTGTCACGGGTGTTGTCACGGGTGTTGTCACGGGTGTTGCCACGGGTGTTGTCACGGGTGTTGTCACGGGTGCTGTCACGGTTGTTGTCACGGGTGTTGTCACGGGTGTTCTCACGGGTGTTGTCACGGGTGTTCTCACGGGTGTTGTCACGGGTGTTGTCACGGGTGTTGTCACTGTTATTGTCACTGTTGCTGTCACTGTTGCTGTCACTGTTGTTGTCACTGTTGTTGTCACTGTTGTTGTCACTGTTGCTGTCACTGTTGCTGTCACTGTTGCTGTCACTGTTGCTGTCACTGTTGCTGTCACGGTTGTTGTCACTGTTGTTGTCACTGTTGTTGTCACTGTTGCTGTCACTGTTGCTGTCACTGTTGGTGTCACTGTTGTTGTCACTGTTGTTGTCACTGTTGCTGTCACTGTTGTTGTCGCTGTTGCTGTCACTGTTGCTGTCACGGTTGCTGTCACTGTTGTTGTCACTGTTGCATTCAATGTTTGTCACTGTTGTTGTCACTGTTGTTGTCACTTTTGCTGTCACTGTTGCTGTCACTGTTGCCGCCACTGTTGCTGTCACGGTTGTTGTCACTGTTGTTGTCACTGTTGCAGTCACTGTTGCTGTCACTGTTGCTGTCACTGTTGCTGTCACTGTTGTTGTCACTGTTGTTGTCACTGTTGTTGTCACTGATGCTGTCACGGTTGCTGTCACTGTTGTTGTCACTGTTGTTGTCACTGTTGCTGTCACTGTTGCTGTCACTGTTGTTGTCACTGTTGTTGTCACTGTTGTTGTCACTGTTGCTGTCACTGTTGCTGTCACGGTTGCTGTCACGGTTGCTGTCACGGTTGCTGTCACTGTTGTTGTCACTGTTGTTGTCACTGTTGTTGTCACTGTTGCTGTCACGGTTGTTGTCACTGTTGTTGTCACTGTTGCTGTCACTGTTGCTGTCACTGTTGTTGCCACTGTTGTTGTCACTGTTGTTGTCACTGTTGCTGTCACTGTTGCTGTCACGGTTGCTGTCACGGTTGTTGTCGCTGTCGTTGTCGCTGTTGTTGTCGCTGTTGTTGTCACTGTTGCTGTCACTGTTGCTGTCACTGTTGCTTGCACTGTTGCTGTCACGGTTGCTGTCACGGTTGTTGTCACTGTTGTTGTCACTGTTGCTGTCACTGTTGCTGTCACTGTTGCTGTCACTGTTGTTGTCACTGTTGTTGTCGCTGTTGTCGCGGTTCCTGTCGCGGTTTTTGTCACGGTTGTTGTCACGGGTGTTGTCACGAGTGTTGTCACGGGTGTTGTCACGGGTGTTGTCACGGGTGTTGTCACGGGTGTTGTCACGGGTGTTGTCACGGGTGTTGTCACGGGTGTGGTCACGGGTGATGTCACTGGTGTTGTCACTGTTGTTGTCACTGTTGTTGTCACTGTTGTTGTCACGGTTGTTGTCGCTGTCGTTGTCGCTGTCGTTGTCGCTGTTGTTGTCACTGTTGCTGTCACTGTTGCTGTCACTGTTGCTTGCACTGTTGCTGTCACGGTTGTTGTCACTGTTGCTGTCACTGTTGCTGTCACTGTTGCTGTCACTGTTGCTTTCACTGTTGTTGTCACTGTTGCTGTCACTGATGCTGTCACTGTTGCTGTCACTCTTTCTGTCACTGTTGCTGTCACAGTTGTCACTGTTGTTGTCACTGTTGTTGTCACTGTTGCTGTCACTGTTGCTGTCACTGTTGCTGTCACGGTGGTTGTCACTGTGGTTGTCACTGTTGTTGTCACTGTTGCTGTCACTGTTGCTGTCACTGTTGTTGTCACTGTTGTTGTCACTGTTGTTGTCACTGTTGTTGTCACTGTTGCTGTCACTGTTGCTGTCACTGTTGCTGTCACGGTTGCTGTCACGGTTGCTGTCACGGTTGTTGTCACGGTTGTTGTCACTGTTGCTGTCACTGTTGCTGTCACTGTTGCTGTCACGGTTGTTGTCACGGTTGTTGTCACTGTTGTCACTGTTGCTGTCACTGTTGTTGTCACTGTTGTCACTGTTGTTGTCACTGTTGCTGTCACTGTTGCTGTCACTGTTGCTGTCACTGTTGCTGTCCGGTTGCTGTCACTGTTGTTGTCACTGTTGTTGTCACTGTTGTTGTCACTGTTGTTGTCACTGTTGTTGTCACGGTTGTTGTCACCGTTGTTGTCACGGTGGTTGTCAAGGTTGTTGTCACGGGTGTTGTCACGGGTGTTGTCACGGGTGTTGTCACGGGTGTTGTCACGGGTGTTGTCACGGGTGTTGTCACTTTTGTTGTCACTGTTTTTGTCACTGTTTTTGTCACTGTTGTTGTCACAGTTGTTGTCACGGTTGTTGGTGTTGGTGTTGGTGTTACTGTTGTTGTTACTGTTGTCTTTACTGTTGTTGTTACTGTTGTACTCACGGTTGTTATCACGGTTGTTGTCACGGTTGTTGTCACAGTTGTTGTCACAGTTGTTGTGACGGTTGTTGTCACGGTTGTTGTCACGGTTGTTGTCACGGTTGTTGTCACGGTTGTTGTCACGGTTGTTGTCACGGTTGTTGTCACGGTTGTTGTCACGGTTGTTGGTGTTGGTGTTGTCACTGTTGTCATTGTTGTTGTCACTGTTGTTGTCACTGTTGTTGTCAGTGTTGTTGTCACTGTTGTTGTCACTGTTGTTGTCACGGTTGTTGTCACGATTGTTGTCTCGGTTGCCGTCACGGTTGCTGTCACGGGTGCTGTCACGGGTGATGTCACGGGTGCTGTCACGGGTGCTGTCACGGGTGCTGTCACGGGTGCTGTCACGGGTGTTGTCACGGGTGTTGTCACGGGTGTTGTCACGGGTGTTGTCACGGGTGTTGTCACGGGTGTTGTCACTGGTGTTGTCACTGTTGTTGTCACTGTTGTTGTCACTGTTGTTGTCACTGTTGTTGTCACTGTTGTTGTCACTGTTGTTGTCGCTGTTGTTGTCGCTGTTGTTGTCGCTGTTGTTGTCGCGGTTGTTGTCGCGGTTGTTGTCGCGGTTGTTGTCACGGGTGTTGTCACGGGTGTTGTCACGGGTGTTGTCACGGGAGTTGTCACGGGTGTTGTCACGGGTGCTGTCACGGGTGCTTTCACGGGTGCTGTCACGGGTGTTGTCACGGGTGTTGTCACGGGTGTTGTCACGGGTGTTGTCACGGGTGTTGTCACGGGTGTTGTCACGGGTGTTGTCACGGGTGTTGTCACTGGTGTTGTCACTGTTGTTGTCACTGTTGTTGTCACTGTTGCTGTCACTGTTGCTGTCGCTGTTGCTGTCGCTGTTGTTGTCGCTGTTGTTGTCGCTGTTGTTGTCGCTGTTGTTGTCGCTGTTGTTGTCGCGGTTGCTGTCGCGGTTGCTGTCACTGTTGCTGTCACTGTTGCTGTCACTGTTGCTGTCGCGGGTGTTGTCGCGGGTCTTGTCGTGGGTCTTGTCGCGGGTGCTGTCGCGGGTGCTGTCGCGGGTGCTGTCGCGGGTGTTGTCGCGGGTGTCGTCGCGGGTGTCGTCGCGGGTGTCGTCGCGGGTGTCGTCGCGGGTGTCGTCACGGGTGTCGTCACGGGTGTCGTCACGGGTGTCGTCACGGGTGTCGTCAAGGGTGTCGTCTCGGGTGTCGTCACGGGTGTCGTCACGGGTGTCGTCACGGGTGTCGTCACGGGTGTCGTCACGGTTGTTGGTGTTGGTGTTGTCACTGTTGTTGTCACTGTTGTCACGGTTGTTGTCACGGTTTTTGTCACGGTTGTTGTCACGGTTGTTGTCACGGTTGTTGTCACGGTTGTTGTCACGGTTGTTGTCACGGTTGTTGTCACGGGTGTTGTCACGGGTGTTGTCACGGCTGTTGTCAAGGGTGTTGTCACGGGTGTTGTCACGGGTGTTGTCACGGGTGTTGTCACGGGTGTTGACACGGGTGTTGTCACGGGTGTTGTCACGGGTGTTGTCACGGGTGTTGTCACTGGTGTTGTCACTGTTGTTGTCACTGCTGTTGTCACTGTTGTTGTCACTTTTGTTCTCACGGTTGTTGTCACGGTTGTTGTCACGGTTGTTGTCACGGTTGTTGTCACGGTTGTTGTCACGGTTGTTGTCACGGTTGTTGTCACGGTTGATGTCACGGTTGTTGTCACGGGTGTTGTCACGGGTGTTGTCACGGGTGTTGTCTAGGGTGTTGTCACGGGTGTTGTCACGGGTGTTGTCGCGGGTGTTGTCGCGGGTGTTCTCACGGGTGTTGTCACGGGTGTTGTCACGGGTGTTGTCACGGGTGTTGTCACGGGTGTTGTCACGGTTGTTGTCACGGGTGTTGTCACGGTTGTTGTCACGGGTGTTGTCACGGGTGTTGTCACGGGTTTTGTCAAGGGTGTTGTCACAGGAGTTGTCACGGGTGTTGTCACGGGTGTTGTCACTGTTGCTGTCACTGTTGCTGTCACGGTTGCTGTCACAGTTGCTGCCACGGTTGCTGTCACGGTTGCTGTCACGGTTGCTGTCACGGTTGCTGTCACTGTTGCTGTCACCGTTGCTGTCACCGTTGCTGTCACCGTTGCTGTCACTGTTGCTGTCACTGTTGATGTCACTGTTGTTGTCGCGGTTGTTGTCGCGGTTGTTGTCGCGGTTGTTGTCGCGGTTGTTGTCGCGGTTGTTGTCGCGGTTGTTGTCACTGTTGTTGTCACTGTTGTTGCCACTGTTGCTGTCACTGTTGCTGTCACGGTTGCTGTCACGGTTGCTGTCACGGTTGCTGTCACGGTTGTTGTCACGGTTGTTGTCACGGTTGGTGTCACGGTTGTTGTCACGGTTGTTGTCACGGTTGTGGTCACGGTTGTGGTCACGGGTGTCGTCACGGGTGTCGTCACGGGTGTCGTCACGGGTGTCGTCACGGGTGTCGTCACGGGTGTCGTCACGGGTGTCGTCACGGGTGTTGTCACGGTTGTTGTCACGGTTGTTGTCACGGTTGTTGTCACGGTTGTTGGTGTTGGTGTTGGTGTTGTCACTGTTGTTGTCACTGTTGTTGTCACTGTTGATGTCACTGTTGTTGTCACTGTTGTTGTCACGGTTGTTGTCAAGGTTGTTGTCACGGTTGTTGTCACGGTTGTTGTCACGGTTGCTGTCACGGTTGCTGTCACGGGTGCTGTCACGGGTGCTGTCACGGGTGCTGTCACGGGTGCTGTCACGGCTGCTGTCACGGGTGCTGTCACGGGTGCTGTCACGGGTGTTGTCACGGGTGTTGTCACGGGTGTTGTCACGGGTGTTGTCACGGGTGTTGTCACGGGTGTTGTCATGGGTGTTGTCACGGGTGTTGTCACTGGTGTTGTCACTGGTGTTGTCACTGTTGTTGTCACTGTTGTCACTGTTGTTGTCACTGTTGTTGTCGCTGTTGTCGCTGTTGTTGTCGCTGTTGTGTTCGCGGTTGTTGTCGCGGTTGTTGTCGCGGTTGTTGTCACGGGTGTTGTCACGGGTGTTGTCACGGGTGTTGTCACGGGTGTTGTCACGGGTGTTGTCACGGGTGTTGTCACGGGTGTTGTCACGGGTGTTGTCACGGGTGTTGTCACGGGTGTTGTCACGGGTGTTGTCACGGGTGTTGTCACGGGTGTTGTCACGGGTGTTGTCACGGGTGTTGTCACGGGTGTTGTCACGGGTGTTGTCACGGGTGTTGTCACGGGTGTTGTCACGGGTGTTGTCACGGGTGTTGTCACGGTTGCTGTCACTGTTGCTGTCACTGTTGCTGTCACTGTTGCTGTCACTGTTGCTGTCACTGTTGCTGTCACTGTTGCTGTCACTGTTGCTGTCACTGTTGCTGTCACTGTTGCTGTGACTGTTGCTGTCACTGTTGTTGTCACTGTTGCTGTCACTGTTGCTGTCACTGTTGCTGTCACTGTTGCTGTCACTGTTGCTGTCACTGTTGCTGTCACGGTTGCTGTCACGGTTGCTGTCACGGTTGCTGTCACGGTTGCTGTCACGGTTGCTGTCACTGTTGTTGTCACTGTTGTTGTCACTGTTGCTGTCACTGTTGCTGTCACTGTTGCTGTCACTGTTGCTGTCACTGTTGCTGTCACTGTTTCTGTCACTGTTGTTGTCACTGTTGTTGTCGCGGGTGTTGTCGCGGTTGTTGTCGCGGTTGTTGTCGCGGTTGTTGTCGCGGTTGTTGTCGCGGTTGCTGTCACTGTTGCTGTCACGGTTGCTGTCACGGTTGCTGTCACGGTTGCTGTCACGGTTGCTGTCACGGTTGCTGTCACGGTTGCTGTCACGGTTGCTGTCACGGTTGCTGTCACGGGTGTCGTCACGGGTGTCGTCACGGGTGTCGTCACGGGTGTCGTCACGGGTGTCGTCACGGGTGTCGTCACGGGTGTCGTCACGGGTGTCGTCACGGGTGTCGTCACGGTTGTTGGTGTTGGTGTTGGCACTGTTGTCACGGTTGTTGTCACGGTTGTTGTCACGGTTGTTGTCACGGTTGTTGTCACGGGTGTTGTCACGGGTGTTGTCACGGCTGTTGTCACGGCTGTTGTCACGGGTGTTGTCACGGGTGTTGTCACGGGTGTTGTCACGGGTGTTGTCACGGGTGTTGTCACTGCTGTTGTCACGGCTGTTGTCACGGCTGTTGTCACGGCTGTTGTCACGGCTGTTGTCACGGCTGTTGTCACGGTTGTCACGGTTGTTGTCACGGTTGTTGTCACGGTTGTTGTCACGGTTGTTGTCACGGTTGTTGTCACGGGTGTTGTCTAGGGTGTTGTCACGGGTGTTGTCACGGGTGTTGTCACGGGTGTTGTCACGGGTGTTGTCACGGGTGTTGTCACTGGTGTTGTCACTGTTGTTGTCACTGTTGATGTCACTGTTGTTGTCACTGTTGTTGTCACGGTTGTTGTCAAGGTTGTTGTCAAGGTTGTTGTCACGGTTGTTGTCACGGTTGCTGTCACGGTTGCTGTCACGGGTGCTGTCACGGGTGCTGTCACGGGTGCTGTCACGGGTGCTGTCACGGGTGCTGTCACGGGTGCTGTCACGGGTGCTGTCACGGGTGCTGTCACGGGTGTTGTCACGGGTGCTGTCACGGGTGTTGTCACGGGTGTTGTCACGGGTGTTGTCACGGGTGTTGTCACGGGTGTTGTCACGGGTGTTGTCACGGGTGTTGTCACGGGTGTTGTCACGGGTGTTGTCACGGGTGTTGTCACGGGTGTTGTCACTGGTGTTGTCACTGTTGTTGTCACTGTTGTTGTCACTGTTGTTGTCGCTGTTGTTGTCGCTGTTGTTGTCGCTGTTGTGTTCGCGGTTGTTGTCGCGGTTGTTGTCGCGGTTGTTGTCGCGGTTGTTGTCACGGGTGTTGTCACGGGTGTTGTCACGGGTGTTGTCACGGGTGTTGTCACGGGTGTTGTCACGGGTGTTGTCACGGGTGTTGTCACGGGTGTTGTCACGGGTGTTGTCACGGGTGTTGTCACGGGTGTTGTCACGGGTGTTGTCACGGGTGTTGTCACGGGTGTTGTCACGGGTGTTGTCACGGGTGTTGTCACGGGTGTTGTCACGGTTGCTGTCACGGTTGCTGTCACTGTTGCTGTCACTGTTGCTGTCACTGTTGCTGTCACTGTTGCTGTCACTGTTGCTGTCACTGTTGCTGTGACTGTTGCTGTCACTGTTGCTGTCACTGTTGCTGTCACTGTTGCTGTCACTGTTGCTGTCACTGTTGCTGTCACTGTTGCTGTCACGGTTGCTGTCACGGTTGCTGTCACGGTTGCTGTCACGGTTGCTGTCACTGTTGTTGTCACTGTTGTTGTCACTGTTGCTGTCACTGTTGCTGTCACTGTTGCTGTCACTGTTGCTGTCACTGTTGCTGTCACTGTTGTTGTCACTGTTGTTGTCGCGGGTGTTGTCGCGGTTGTTGTCGCGGTTGTTGTCGCGGTTGTTGTCGCGGTTGTTGTCGCGGTTGCTGTCACTGTTGCTGTCACGGTTGCTGTCACGGTTGCTGTCACGGTTGCTGTCACGGTTGCTGTCACGGTTGCTGTCACGGTTGCTGTCACGGTTTCTGTCACGGTTGCTGTCACGGGTGTCGTCACGGGTGTCGTCACGGGTGTCGTCACGGGTGTCGTCACGGGTGTCGTCACAGGTGTCGTCACGGGTGTCGTCACGGGTGTCGTCACGGGTGTCGTCACGGGTGTCGTCACGGTTGTTGGTGTTGGTGTTGGCACTGTTGTCACGGTTGTTGTCACGGTTGTTGTCACGGTTGTTGTCACGGTTGTTGTCACGGTTGTTGTCACGGGTGTTGTCACGGGTGTTGTCACGGCTGTTGTCACGGCTGTTGTCACGGGTGTTGTCACGGGTGTTGTCACGGGTGTTGTCACGGGTGTTGTCACGGGTGTTGTCACGGGTGTTGTCACTGCTGTTGTCACGGCTGTTGTCACGGCTGTTGTCACGGCTGTTGTCACGGCTGTTGTCACGGCTGTTGTCACGGTTGTCACGGTTGTTGTCACGGTTGTTGTCACGGTTGTTGTCACGGTTGTTGTCACGGTTGTTGTCACGGTTGTTGTCACGGTTGTTGTCACGGGTGTTGTCTAGGGTGTTGTCACGGGTGTTGTCGCGGGTGTTGTCACGGGTGTTGTCACTGGTGTTGTCACGGGTGTTGTCACTGGTGTTGTCACTGTTGTTGTCACTGCTGTTGTCACTGCTGTTGTCACTTTTGTTGTCACGGTTGTTGTCACGGTTGTTGTCACGGTTGTTGTCACGGTTGTTGTCACTTTTGTTGTCACGGTTGTTGTCACGGTTGTTGTCACGGGTGTTGTCACTGGTGTTGTCACGGGTGTTGTCACTGGTGTTGTCACTGTTGTTGTCACTGCTGTTGTCACTGCTGTTGTCACTTTTGTTGTCACGGTTGTTGTCACGGTTGTTGTCACGGTTGTTGTCACTGTTGTTGTCACTGTTGTTGTCACTGTTGTTGTCGCTGTTGTTGTCGCTGTTGTTGTCGCTGTTGTTGTCGCTGTTGTGTTCGCGGTTGTTGTCGCGGTTGTTGTCGCGGTTGTTGTCACGGGTGTTGTCACGGGTGTTGTCACGGGTGTTGTCACGGGTGTTGTCACGGGTGTTGTCACGGGTGTTGTCACGGGTGTTGTCACGGGTGTTGTCACGGGTGTTGTCACGGGTGTTGTCACGGGTGTTGTCACGGGTGTTGTCACGGGTGTTGTCACGGGTGTTGTCACGGGTGTTGTCACGGTTGTTGTCACGGGTGTTGTCACGGGTTTTGTCAAGGGTGTTGTCACGGGAGTTGTCACGGGTGTTGTCACGGGTGTTGTCACTGTTGCTGTCACGGTTGCTGTCACGGTTGCTGTCACGGTTGCTGCCACGGTTGCTGTCACTGTTGCTGTCACTGTTGCTGTCACTGTTGCTGTCACTGTTGCTGTCACTGTTGCTGTCACTGTTGCTGTCACTGTTGCTGTCACGGGTGTTGTCGCGGGTGTTGTCGCGGTTGTTGTCGCGGTTGTTGTCGCGGTTGTTGTCGCGGTTGTTGTCGCGGTTGTTGTCGCGGTTGTTGTCGCGGTTGTTGTCGCGGTTGTTGTCGCGGTTGTTGTCGCGGTTGTTGTCACTGTTGTTGTCACTGTTGTTGTCACTGTTGCTGTCACGGTTGCTGTCACGGTTGCTGTCACGGTTGCTGTCACGGTTGTTGTCACGGTTGTTGTCACGGTTGTTGTCACGGTTGTTGTCACGGTTGTTGTCACGGTTGTGGTCACGGTTGTGGTCACGGTTGTGGTCACGGGTGTCGTCACGGGTGTCGTCACGGGTGTCGTCACGGGTGTCGTCACGGGTGTCGTCACGGGTGTCGTCACGGGTGTCGTCACGGGTGTCGTCACGGTTGTCGTCACGGTTGTCGTCACGGTTGTTGTCACGGTTGTTGGTGTTGGTGTTGGTGTTGTCACTGTTGTTGTCACTGTTGTTGTCACTGTTGATGTCACTGTTGTTGTCACTGTTGTTGTCACGGTTGTTGTCAAGGTTGTTGTCACGGTTGTTGTCACGGTTGTTGTCACGGTTGCTGTCACGGTTGCTGTCACGGGTGCTGTCACGGGTGCTGTCACGGGTGCTGTCACGGGTGCTGTCACGGGTGCTGTCACGGGTGCTGTCACGGGTGCTGTCACGGGTGCTGTCACGGGTGCTGTCACGGGTGCTGTCACGGGTGTTGTCACGGTTGTTGTCACGGGTGTTGTCACGGGTGTTGTCACGGGTGTTGTCACGGGTGTTGTCACTGGTGTTGTCACTGGTGTTGTCACTGTTGTTGTCGCTGTTGTTGTCGCTGTTGTTGTCGCTGTTGTTGTCGCTGTTGTTGTCGCGGTTGTTGTCACGGGTGTTGTCACGGGTGTTGTCACGGGTGTTGTCACGGGTGTTGTCACGGGTGTTGTCACGGGTGTTGTCACGGGTGTTGTCATGGGTGTTGTCACTGTTGTTGTCACGGGTGCTGTCACTGTTGCTGTCACTGTTGCTGTCACTGTTGCTGTCACTGTTGCTGTCACTGTTGCTGTCACTGTTGCTGTCACTGTTGTTGTCACTGTTGTTGTCACGGGTGTTGTCGCTGTTGTCGCGGTTGTTGTCGCGGTTGTTGTCGCGGTTGTTGTCGCGGTTGTTGTCGCGGTTGTTGTCGCGGTTGCTGTCACTGTTGCTGTCACTGTTGCGGTCACATTTGCTGTCACTGTTGCTGTCACTGTTGCTGTCACGGTTGCTGTCACGGTTGCTGTCACGGTTGCTGTCACGGTTGCTGTCACGGTTGTTTTCACGGTTGTTGTCACGGTTGTTGTCACGGGTGTCGTCACGGGTGTCGTCACGGGTGTCGTCACGGGTGTCGTCACGGGTGTCGTCACGGGTGTCGTCACGGGTGTCGTCACGGGTGTCGTCACGGGTGTCGTCACGGGTGTCGTCACGGGTGTCGTCACGGGTGTCGTCACGGGTGTCGTCACGGGTGTCGTCACGGGTGTCGTCACGGGTGTCGTCACGGGTGTCGTCACGGGTGTCGTCACGGGTGTCGTCACGGGTGTCGTCACGGGTGTCGTCACGGGTGTCGTCATGGTTGTTGGTGTTGGTGTTGGTGTTGGCACTGTTGTTGTCACTGTTGTTGTCACTGTTGTTGTCACGGTTGTTGTCACGGTTGTTGTCACGGTTGTTGTCACGGTTGTTGTCACGGGTGTTGTCACGGGTGTTGTCACGGGTGTTGTCACGGGTGTTGTCACGGCTGTTGTCACGGCTGTTGTCACGGTGGTTGTCACGGGTGTTGTCACGGGTGTTGTCACGGGTGTTGTCACGGGTGTTGTCACGGGTGTTGTCACTGCTGTTGTCACTGCTGTTGTCACTGCTGTTGTCACGGTTGTTGTCACGGTTGTTGTCACGGTTGTTGTCACGGTTGTCACGGTTGTTGTCACGGTTGTTGTCACGTTTGTCACGGTTGTTGTCACGGGTGTTGTCACGGGTGTTGTCACGGGTGTTGTCACGGGTGTTGTCACGGGTGTTGTCACGGTTGTTGTCACGGTTGTTGTCACGGTTGTATTCACGGGTGTTGTCACGGGTGTTGTCACGGGTGTTGTCACGGGTTTTGTCACGGGTGTTGTCACGGGTGTTGTCACGGGTGTTGTCACGGGTGTTGTCACGGGTGTTGTCACGGGTGTTGTCACTGTTGCTGTCACTGTTGCTGTCACTGTTGCTGTCACTGTTGCTGTCACTGTTGCTGTCACTGTTGCTGTCACTGTTGCTGTCACTGTTGCTGTCACTGTTGCTGTCACTGTTGTTGTCGCGGTTGTTGTCGCGGTTGTTGTCGCGGTTGTTGTCGCGGTTGTTGTCGCGGTTGTTGTCGCGGTTGTTGTCGCTGTTGTATTCACTGTTGTTGTCACTGTTGTTGTCACTGTTGCTGTCACTGTTGCTGTCACTGTTGCTGTCACGGTTGCTGTCACGGTTGCTGTCACGGTTGCTGTCACGGTTGTTGTCACGGTTGTTGTCACGGTTGTTGTCACGGTTGTTGTCACGGTTGTTGTCACGGTTGTTGTCACGGTTGTCGTCACGGTTGTCGTCACGGTTGTCGTCACGGTTGTCGTCACGGGTGTCGTCACGGGTGTCGTCACGGGTGTCGTCACGGGTGTCGTCACGGGTGTCGTCACGGGTGTCGTCACGGGTGTCGTCACGGGAGTCGTCACGGTTGTCGTCACGGTTGTCGTCACGGTTGTCGTCACGGTTGTCGTCACGGTTGTTGGTGTTGGTGTTGGTGTTGGTGTTGTCACTGTTGTTGTCACTGTAGTTGTCACTGTTGTTGTCACTGTTGTTGTCACGGTTGTTGTCACGGTTGTTGTCACGGTTGTTGTCACGGTTGTTGTCACGGTTGCTGTCACGGTTGCTGTCACGGTTGCTGTCACGGGTGCTGTCACGGGTGATGTCACGGGTGATGTCACGGGTGCTGTCAAGGGTGCTGTCACGGGTGCTGTCACGGGTGCTGTCACGGGTGTTGTCACGGGTGTTGTCACGGGTGTTGTCACGGGTGTTGTCACGGGTGTTGCCACGGGTGTTGTCACTGGTGTTGTCACTGTTGTTGTCGCTGTTGTTGTCGCTGTTGTTGTCGCTGTTGTTGTCGCTGTTGTTGTCGCTGTTGTTGTCGCTGTTGTTGTCGCTGTTGTTGTCGCGGTTGTTGTCACTGTTGTTGTCACTGTTGTTGTCACTGTTGTTGTCACTGTTGCTGTCACTGTTGCTGTCACTGTTGCTGTCTGTGTTGCTGTCACGGTGGTAGTCACTGTTGTTGTCACTGTTGCTGTCACTGTTGCTGTCACTGTTGTTGTCACTGTTGTTGTCACTGTTGTTGTCACTGTTGCTGTCACTATTGTTGTCACTGTTGTTGTCACTGTTGCTGTCACTGTTGCTGTCACTGTTGCTGTCACTGTTGTTGTCACTGTTGTCACTGTTGCTGTCACTGTTGCTGTCACGGTTGTTGTCACTGTTGTTGTCACTGTTGCTGTCACTGATGCTGTCACTGTTGTTGTCTCTGTTGTTGTCACTGTTGTTGTCACTGTTGTTGTCACTGTTGTTGTCACTGTTGTTGTCACTGTTGTTGTCACTGTTGTTGTCGCTGTTGTTGTCGCGGTTGTTGTCGCGGTTGTTGTAACGGGTGTTGTCACCGGTGTTGTCACGGGTGTTGTCACGGGTGTTGTCACGGGTGTTGCCACGGGTGTTGTCACGGGTGTTGTCACGGGTGCTGTCACGGTTGTTGTCACGGGTGTTGTCACTGTTATTGTCACTGTTGCTGTCACTGTTGCTGTCACTGTTGTCACTGTTGTTATCACTGTTGTTGTCACTGTTGTTGTCACTGTTGCTGTCACTGTTGCTGTCACTGCTGCTGTCACTGTTGTTGTCACTGTTGTTGTCACTGTTGTTGTCACTGTTTCTGTCACTGTTGCTGTCACGGTTGCTGTCACTGTTGTTGTCACTGTTGTTGTCACTGTTGCTGTCACTGTTGCTGTCACTGTTGCTGTCACTGTTGTCTCTGTTGTTGTCACTGTTGCTGTCACTGTTGCTGTCACGGTTGTTGTCACTGTTGTTGTCACTGTTGCTGTCACTGTTGCTGTCACTGTTGTTGTCACTGTTGTTGTCACTGTTGTTGTCACTGTTGTCACTGTTGTTGTCACTGTTGTTGTCACTGTTGTTGTCACTGTTGTTGTCACTGTTGTTGTCGCTGTTGTTGTCGCGGTTGTTGTCGCGGTTGTTGTAACGGTTGTTGTCACGGGTGTTGTCACGGGTGTTGTCACGGGTGTTGTCACGGGTGTTGTCACGGGTGTTGCCACGGGTGTTGTCACGGGTGTTGTCACGGCTGTTGTCACGGCTGTTGTCACGGGTGTTGTCACGGGTGTTGTCACGGGTGTTGTCACGGGTGTTGTCACGGGTGTTGTCACTGTTATTGTCACTGTTGCTGTCACTGTTGCTGTCACTGTTGTTGTCACTGTTGTTGTCACTGTTGTTGTCACTGTTGCTGTCACTGTTGCTGTCACTGTTGCTGTCACTGTTGCTGTCACGGTTGTTGTCACTGTTGTTGTCACTGTTGCTGTCACTCTTGCTGTCACTGTTGCTGTCACTGTTGTTGTCACTGTTGTTGTCACTGTTGTTGTCACTGTTGCTGTCACTGTTGCTGTCACGGTGGTTGTCACGGTGGTTTTCACTGTTGCTGTCACTGTTGCTGTCACTGTTGCTGTCACTGTTGTTGTCACTGTTGTTGTCACTGTTGCAGTCACTGTTGCTGTCACTGTTGCTGTCACGGTTGCTGTCACGGTTGCTGTCACGGTTGTTGTCACGGTTGTTGTCACTGTTGCTGTCACTGTTGCTGTCACTGTTGCTGTCACGGTTGCTGTCACGGTTGTTGTCACTGTTGTTGTCACTGTTGCTGTCACTGTTGCTGTCACTGTTGTTGTCACTGTTGTTGTCACTGTTGCTGTCACTGTTGTTGTCACGGTTGTTGTCACGATTGTTGTCTCGGTTGCTGTCACGGTTGCTGTCACGGGTGCTGTCACGGGTGCTGTCACTGGTGCTGTCACGGGTGCTGTCACGGGTGATGTCACGGGTGCTGTCACGGGTGCTGTCACGGGTGCTGTCACGGGCGCTGTCACGGGTGTTGTCACGGGTGTTGTCACGTGTGTTGTCACGGGTGTTGTCACGGGTGTTGTCACGGGTGTTGTCACGGGTGTTGTCACTGGTGTTGTCACTGGTGTTGTCACTGTTGTTGTCACTGTTGTTGTCACTGTTGTTGTCACTGTTGTTGTCACTGTTGTTGTCGCTGTTGTTGTCGCGGTTGTTGTCGCGGTTGTTGTCACGGTTGTTGTCACGGTTGTTGTCACGGTTGTTGTCACGGGTGTTGTCACGGGTGTTGTCACGGGTGTTGTCACGGGAGTTGTCACGGGTGTTGTCACGGGTGTTGTGAAGGTTGTTGTCACGGGTGTTATCACGGGTGTTGTCACGGGTGTTGTCACGGGTGTTGTACGCGTGTTGTACGGGTGTTGTCACGGGTGTTGTCACGGGTGTTGTCACGGATGTTGTCACGGGTGTTGTCACGGGTGTTGTCACGGGTGTTGTCACTGTTGTTGTCACTGTTGTTGTCACTGTTGTTGTCACTGTTGTTGTCACTGTTGTTGTCACTGTTGTTGTCACTGTTGCTGTCACTGTTGCTGTCACTGTTGCTGTCACTGTTGCTGTCTGTGTTGCTGTCACGGTGGTTGTCACTGTTGTTGTCTCTGTTGCTGTCACTGTTGCTGTCACTGTTGCTGTCACTGTTGTTGTCACTGTTGCTGTCACTGTTGTTGTCACTGTTGTTGTCACTGTTGCTGTCACGGTTGCTGTCACTGTTGTCACTGTTGTTGTCACTGTTGTTGTCACTGTTGCTGTCACTGTTGTTGTCACTGTTGCTGTCACTGTTGCTGTCACTGTTGCTGTCACGGTTGTTGTCACTGTTGCTGTCACTGTTGCTGTCACTGTTGCTGTCACTGTTGTTGTCACTGTTGTTGTCACTGTTGTTGTCACTGTTGTTGTCACTGTTGTTGTCACTGTTGTTGTCACTGTTGTTGTCACTGTTGTTGTCGCTGTTGTTGTCGCGGTTGTTGTCGCGGTTATTGAACGGTTGTTGTCACGGGTGTTGTCACGGGTGTTGTGACGGGTGTTGTCACGGGTGTTGTCACGGGTGTTGCCACGGGTGCTGTCACGGTTGTTGTCACGGGTGTTGTCACTGTTATTGTCACTGTTGCTGTCACTGTTGCTGTCACTGTTGTTGTCACTGTTGTTGTCACTGTTGTTGTCACTGTTGTTGTCACTGTTGTTGTCACTGTTGTCACTGTTGCTGTCACTGTTGCTGTCACTGTTGTTGTCACTGTTGTTGTCACTGTTGTTGTCACGGTTGCTGTCACGGTTGCTGTCACTGTTGTTGTCACTGTTGTTGTCACTGTTGCTGTCACTGTTGCTGTCACTGTTGTTGTCACTGTTGCTGTCACGGTTGCTGTCACGGTTGTTGTCACTGTTGTCACTGTTGCTGTCACTGTTGTTGTCACTGTTGTTGTCACTGTTGTTGTCACTGTTGTCACTGTTGTTGTCACTGTTGTTGTCGCTGTTGTTGTCGCTGTTGTTGTCGCGGTTGTTGTCGCGGTTGTTGTAACGGTTGTTGTCACGGGTGTTGTCACGGGTGTTGTCACGGGTGTTGTCACGGGTGTTGTCACGGGTGTTGTCACGGGTGTTGCCACGGGTGTTGTCACGGGTGTTGTCACGGTTGTTGTCGCGGGTGTTGTCACGGGTGTTGTCACGGGTGTGGTCACGGGTGTTGTCACGGGTGTTGTCACGGGTGTTGTCACTGTTATTGTCACTGTTGCTGTCACTGTTGCTGTCACTGTTGTTGTCACTGTTGTTGTCACTGTTGGCACTGTTGCTGTCACTGTTGCTGTCACTGTTGCTGTCACGGTTGTTGTCACTGTTGTTGTCACTGTTGCTGTCACTGTTGCTGTCACTGTTGGTGTCACTGTTGTTGTCACTGTTGTTGTCACTGTTGCTGTCACTGTTGTTGTCGCTGTTGCTGTCACTGTTGCTGTCACGGTTGCTGTCACTGTTGTTGTCACTGTTGCATTCAATGTTTCTGTCACTGTTGTTGTCACTGTTCTTGTCACTTTTGCTGTCACTGTTGCTGTCACTGTTGCCGCCACTGTTGCTGTCACGGTTGTTGTCACTGTTGCTGTCACTGTTGCTGTCACTGTTGTTGTCACTGTTGCTGTCACGGTTGCTGTCACTGTTGTTGTCACTGTTGTTGTCACTGTTGTTGTCACTGTTGTTGTCACTGTTGTTGTCACTGTTGCTGTCACTGTTGCTGTCACGGTTGCTGTCACGGTTGCTGTCACTGTTGTTGTCACTGTTGTTGTCACTGTTGTTGTCACTGTTGCTGTCACTGTTGTTGTCACTGTTGTTGTCACTGTTGTTGTCACGGTTGTTGTCACTGTTGTTGTCACTGTTGCTGTCACTGTTGCTGTCACTGTTGTTGCCACTGTTGTTGTCACTGTTGTTGTCACTGTTGCTGTCACTGTTGCTGTCACTGTTGCTGTCACGGTTGCTGTCACGGTTGTTGTCGCTGTCGTTGTCGCTGTTGTTGTCACTGTTGCTGTCACTGTTGCTGTCACTGTTGCTTGCACTGTTGCTGTCACGGTTGCTGTCACGGTTGTTGTCACTGTTGTTGTCACTGTTGCTGTCACTGTTGCTGTCACTGTTGCTGTCACTGTTGCTGTCACTGTTGTTGTCACTGTTGTTGTCGCTGTTGTTGTCGCTGTTGTTGTCGCGGTTTTTGTCACGGTTGTTGTCACGGGTGTTGTCACGAGTGTTGTCACGGGTGTTGTCACGGGTGTTGTCACGGGTGTTGTCACGGGTGTTTTCACGGGTGTTGTCACGGGTGTGGTCACGGGTGTTGTCACGGGTGTTGTCACTGGTGTTGTCACTGTTGTTGTCACTGTTGTTGTCACTGTTTTTGTCACGGTTGTTGTCGCTGTCGTTGTCGCTGTCGTTGTCGCTGTTGTTGTCGCTGTTGCTGTCACTGTTGCTGTCACTGTTGCTTGCACTGTTGCTGTCACGGTTGCTGTCACGGTTGTTGTCACTGTTGTTGTCACTGTTGTTGTCACTGTTGCTGTCACTGTTGCTGTAACTGTTGCTGTCACTCTTGCTGTCACTGTTGCTGTCACTGTTGCTGTCACTGTTGCTGTCACTGTTGTTGTCACTGTTGTTGTCACTGATGCTGTCACTGTTGCTGTCACTCTTGCTGTCACTGTTGCTGTCACAGTTGTTGTCACTGTTGTTGTCACTGTTGTTGTCACTGTTGCTGTCACTGTTGCTGTCACTGTTGCTGTCACTGTTGCTGTCACGGTGGTTGTCACTGTGGTTGTCACTGTTGTTGTCACTGTTGCTGTCACTGTTGCTGTCACTGTTGTTGTCACTGTTGTTGTCACTGGTGTTGTCACTGTTGTTGTCACTGTTGCTGTCACTGTTGCTGCCACTGTTGCTGTCACGGTCTCTGTCACGGTTGCTTTCACGGTTGCTGTCACGGTTGTTGTCACGGTTGTTGTCACTGTTGCTGTCACTGTTGCTGTCACTGTTGCTGTCACTGTTGCTGTCACTGTTGCTGTCACGGTTGTTGTCATGGTTGTTGTCACTGTTGTTGTCACTGTTGCTGTCACTGTTGTTGTCACTGTTGTTGTCACTGTTGCTGTCACTGTTGCTGTCACTGTTGCTGTCACTGTTGCTGTCCGGTTGCTGTCACTGTTGTTGTCACTGTTGTTGTCACTGTTGTTGTCACGGTTGTTGTCACGGTTGTTGTCACGGTTGTTGTCACGGTTGTCACGGGTGTTGTCACGGGTGTTGTCACGGGTGTTGTCACGGGTGTTGTCACGGGTGTTGTCACGGGTGTTGTCACGGGTGTTGTCACGGGTGTTCTCACTTTTGTTGTCACTGTTTTTGTCACTGTTTTTGTCACTGTTATTGTCACTGTTGTTGTCACGGTTGTTGTCACGGTTGTTGGTGTTGGTGTTGGTGTTACTGTTGTTGTTACTGTTGTCTTTACTGTTGTTGTTACTGTTGTACTCACGGTTGTTGTCACGGTTGTTGTCACGGTTGTTGTCACAGTTGTTGTGACGGTTGTTGTCACGGTTGTTGTCACGGTTGTTGTCACGGTTGTTGTCACGGTTGTTGTCACGGTTGTCACGGTTGTTGGTGTTGGTGTTGTCACTGTTGTCACTGTTGTTGTCACTGTTGTTGTCACTGTTGTTGTCACTGTTGTTGTCACTGTTGTTGTCACGGTTGTTGTCACGGTTGTTGTCACGATTGTTGTCTCGGTTGCTGTCACGGTTGCTGTCACGGTTGCTGTCACGGATGCTGTCACGGGTGCTGTCACTGGTGCTGTCACGGGTGCTGTCACGGGTGATGTCACGGGTGCTGTCACGGGTGCTGTCACGGGTGCTGTCACGGGTGCTGTCACGGGTGTTGTCACGGGTGTTGTCACGGGTGTTGTCACGGGTGTTGTCACGGGTGTTGTCACGGGTGTTGTCACGGGTGTTGTCACGGGTGTTGTCACTGGTGTTGTCACTGTCGTTGTCACTGTTGTTGTCACTGTTGTTGTCACTGTTGTTGTCACTGTTGTTGTCGCTGTTGTTGTCGCTGTTGTTGTCGCTGTTGTTGTCGCGGTTGTTGTCGCGGTTGTTGTCGCGGTTGTTGTCGCGGGTGTTGTCGCGGGTGTTGTCACGGGTGTTGTCACTGTTGTTGTCACTGTTGTTGTCACTGTTGTTGTCACTGTTGCTGTCACTGTTGTTGTCACTGTTGCTGTCACTGTTGCTGTCACGGTTGTTGTCACTGTTGTTGTCACTGTTGCTGTCACTGTTGCTGTCACTGTTGTTGTCACTGTTGTTGTCACTGTTGTTGTCACTGTTGTTGTCACTGTTGTTGTCGCTGTTGTTGTCGCTGTTGTTGTCGCGGTTGTTGTCGCGGTTATTGTAACGGTTGTTGTCACGGGTGTTGTCACGGGTGTTGTGACGGGTGTTGTCACGGGTGTTGTGACGGGTGTTGCCACGGGTGCTGTCACGGTTGTTGTCACGGGTGTTGTCACGGGTGTTGTCACTGTTATTGTCACTGTTGCTGTCACTGTTGCTGTCACTGTTGTTGTCACTGTTGTTGTCACTGTTGTTGTCACTGTTGTTGTCACTGTTGCTGGTACTGTTGCTGTCACTGTTGTTGTCACTGTTGTTGTCACTGTTGCTGTCACGGTTGCTCTCACTGTTGTTGTCACTGTTGTTGTCACTGTTGCTGTCACTGTTGTTGTCACTGTTGTTGTCACTGTTGCTGTCACTGTTGCTGTCACTGTTGCTGTCTTAGTTGTTGTCACTGTTGTTGTCACTGTTGCTGTCACGGTTGTTGTCACTGTTGTTGTCACTGTTGTTGTCACTGTTGTCACTGTTGTTGTCGCTGTTGTCGCTGTTGTTGTCGCGGTTGTTGTCGCGGTTGTAACGGTTGTTTTCACGGGTGTTGTCACGGGTGTTGTCACGGGTGTTGTCACGGGTGTTGTCACGGGTGTTGCCACGGGTGTTGCCACGGGTGTTGTCACGGGTGTTGTCACGGGTGTTGTCACTGTTATTGTCACTGTTATTGTCACTGTTGCTGTCACTGTTGCTGTCACTGTTGTTGTCACTGTTGTTGTCACCTTTGTTGTCACTGTTGTTGTCACTGTTGTTGTCACTGTTGCTGTCACTGTTGCTGTCACTGTTGCTGTCACTGTTGCTGTCACGGTTGTTGTCACTGTTGTTGTCACTGTTGTTGTCACTGTTGCTGTCACTGTTGCTGTCACTGTTGGTGTCACTGTTGTTGTCACTGTTGTTGTCACTGTTGCTGTCACTGTTGTTGTCGCTGTTGCTGTCACTGTTGCTGTCACGGTTGCTGTCACTGTTGTTGTCACTGTTGCATTCAATGTTTCTGTCACTGTTGTTGTCACTGTTCTTGTCACTTTTGCTGTCACTGTTGCTGTCACTGTTGCCGCCACTGTTGCTGTCACGGTTGTTGTCACTGTTGTTGTCACTGTTGCTGTCACTGTTGCTGTCACTGTTGCTGTCACTGTTGCTGTCACTGTTGTTGTCACTGTTGCTGTCACGGTTGCTGTCACTGTTGTTGTCACTGTTGCTGTCACTGTTGTTGTCACTGTTGTTGTCACTGTTGTTGTCACTGTTGCTGTCACGGTTGCTGTCACGGTTGCTGTCACTGTTGTTGTCACTGTTGCTGTCACTGTTGCTGTCACTGTTGTCACTGTTGTCACTGTTGTTGTCACGGTTGTTGTCACTGTTGTTGTCACTGTTGCTGTCACTGTTGCTGTCACTGTTGTTGCCACTGTTGTTGTCACTGTTGTTGTCACTGTTGTTGTCACTGTTGCTGTCACTGTTGCTGTCACTGTTGCTGTCACGGTTGCTGTCACGGTTGCTGTCACGGTTGCTGTCGCTGTCGTTGTCGCTGTTGTTGTCGCTGTTGTTGTCACTGTTGCTGTCACTGTTGCTGTCACTGTTGCTTGCACTGTTGCTGTCACGGTTGCTGTCACGGTTGTTGTCACTGTTGTCACTGTTGCTGTCACTGTTGCTGTCACTGTTGCTGTCACTGTTGCTGTCACTGTTGTTGTCGCTGTTGTTGTCGCTGTTGTTGTTGCTGTTGTTGTCGCGGTTCCTGTCGCGGTTCCTGTCGCGGTTTTTGTCACGGTTGTTGTCAGGGGGGTTGTCACTAGTGTTGTCACGGGTGTTGTCACGGGTGTTGTCACGGGTGTTGTCACGGGTGTTGTCACGGGTGTTGTCACGGGTGTTGTCACGGGTGTGGTCACGGGTGTTGTCACGGGTGTGGTCACTGGTGTTGTCACTGGTGTTGTCACTGTTGTTGTCACTGTTGTTGTCACGGTTGTTGTCGCTGTCGTTGTCGCTGTCGTTGTCGCTGTTGTTGTCGCTGTTGCTGTCACTGTTGCTGTCACTGTTGCTTGCACTGTTGCTGTCACGGTTGTTGTCACTGTTGTTGTCACTGTTGCTGTCACTGTTGCTGTCACTGTTGCTGTCACTGTTGCTGTCACTGTTGCTGTCACTGTTGCTGTCACTGTTGCTGTCACTGTTGTTGTCACTGTTGTTGTCACTGATGCTGTCACTGTTGCTGTCACTCTTGCTGTCACTGTTGCTGTCACAGTTGCTGTCACTGTTGTTGTCACTGTTGTTGTCACTGTTGCTGTCACTGTTGCTGTCACAGTTGCTGTCACTGTTGCTGTCACGGTGGTTGTCACTGTGGTTGTCACTGTGGTTGTCACTGTTGCTGTCACTGTTGCTGTCACTGTTGCTGTCACTGTTGTTGTCACTGTTGTCACTGTTGCTGTCACTGTTGCTGTCACGGTTGCTGTCACGGTTGCTGTCACGGTTGTTGTCACGGTTGTTGTCACTGTTGCTGTCACTGTTGCTGTCACTGTTGCTGTCACTGTTGCTGTCACGGTTGTTGTCACTGTTGTTGTCACTGTTGCTGTCACTGTTGTTGTCACTGTTGTTGTCACTGTTGTTGTCACTGTTGCTGTCACTGTTGCTGTCACTGTTGCTGTCACTGTTGCTGTCCGGTTGCTGTCACTGTTGTTGTCACTGTTGTTGTCACTGTTGTTGTCACTGTTGTTGTCACGGTTGTTGTCACGGTTGTTGTCACGGTTGTTGTCACGGTTGTCACGGGTGTTGTCACGGGTGTTGTCACGGGTGTTGTCACGGGTGTTGTCACGGGTGTTGTCACGGGTGTTATCACGGGTGTTGTCACTTTTGTTGTCACTTTTGTTGTCACTGTTTTTGTCACTGTTATTGTCACTGTTGTTGTCACGGTTGTTGTCACGGTTGTTGGTGTTGGTGTTGGTGTTACTGTTGTTGTTACTGTTGTCTTTACTGTTGTTGTTACTGTTGTACTCACGGTTGTTGTCACGGTTGTTGTCACAGTTGTTGTGACGGTTGTTGTCACGGTTGTTGTCACGGTTGTTGTCACGGTTGTTGTCACGGTTGTTGTCACGGTTGTTGGTGTTGGTGTTGGTGTTGTCACTGTTGTCACTGTTGTTGTCACTGTTGTTGTCACTGTTGTTGTCACTGTTGTTGTCACTGTTGTTGTCACTGTTGTTGTCACTGTTGTCGCGGTTGTTGTCACGGTTGTTGTCACGATTGTTGTCTCGGTTGCTGTCACGGTTGCTGTCACGGTTGCTGTCACGGATGCTGTCACGGGTGCTGTCACTGGTGCTGTCACGGGTGCTGTCACGGGTGATGTCACGGGTGCTGTCACGGGTGCTGTCACGGGTGCTGTCACGGGTGCTGTCACGGGTGCTGTCACGGGTGTTGTCACGGGTGTTGTCACGGGTGTTGTCACGGGTGTTGTCACGGGTGTTGTCACTGGTGTTGTCACTGGTGTTGTCACTGTTGTTGTCGCTGTTGTTGCTGTTGTTGTCGCTGTTGTTGTCGCTGTTGTTGTCGCTGTAGTTGTCGCGGTTGTTGTCACGGGTGTTGTCACGGGTGTTGTTACGGGTGTTGTCACGGGTGTTGTCACGGGTGTTGTCACGGGTGTTGTCACGGGTGTTGTCACGGGTGTTGTCACGGGTGTTGTCACGGGTGTGTTCACGGGTGTTGTCACGGGTGTTGTCACGGGTGTTGTCACGGGTGTTGTCACGGGTGTTGTCACGGGTGTTGTCACGGGTGTTGTCACTGTTGTTGTCACGGGTGTTGTCACGGGTGTTGTCACTGTTGTTGTCACGGGTGCTGTCACTGTTGCTGTCACTGTTGCTGTCACTGTTGCTGTCACTGTTGCTGTCACTGTTGCTGTCACTGTTGCTGTCACTGTTGCTGTCACTGTTGCTGTCACTGTTGCTGTCACTGTTGCTGTCACTGTTGCTGTCACTGTTGCTGTCACTGTTGTTGTCACTGTTGCTGTCACTGTTGCTGTCACTGTTGCTGTCACTGTTGCTGTCACGGTTGCTGTCACGGTTGCTGTCACGGTTGTTGTCACTGTTGCTGTCACTGTTGCTGTCACTGTTGCTGTCACTGTTGCTGTCACTGTTGCTGTCACTGTTGCTGTCACTGTTGTTGTCACTGTTGTTGTCGCTGTTGTCGCGGTTGTTGTCGCGGTTGTTGTCGCGGTTGTTGTCGCGGTTGTTGTCGCGGTTGTTGTCACTGTTGCTGTCACTGTTGCTGTCACGGTTGCTGTCACGGTTGCTGTCACGGTTGTCGTCACGGTTGTCGTCACGGGTGTCGTCACGGGTGTCGTCACGGGTGTCGTCACGGGTGTCGTCACGGGTGTCGTCACGGGTGTCGTCACGGGTGTCGTCACGGGTGTCGTCACGGGTGTCGTCACGGGTGTCGTCACGGGTGTCGTCACGGGTGTCGTCACGGGTGTCGTCACGGGTGTCGTCACGGGTGTCGTCACGGGTGTCGTCACGGTTGTTGGTGTTGGTGTTGGTGTTGGCACTGTTGTTGTCACTGTTGTTGTCACGGTTGTTGTCACGGTTGTTGTCACGGTTGTTGTCACGGGTGTTGTCACGGCTGTTGTCACGGCTGTTGTCACGGGTTTAGTCACGGGTGGTGTCACGGGTGTTGTCACGGGTGTTGTCACGGGTGTTGTCACGGGTGTTGTCACGGGTGTTGTCACTGTTGTTGTCACTGTTGTTGTCACTGCTGTTGTCACTGCTGTTGTCACTGCTGTTGTCACGGTTGTTGTCACGGTTGCTGTCACGGTTGTTGTCACGGTTGTCACGGTTGTTGTCACGGTTGTTGTCACGGTTGTTGTCACGGTTGTTGTCACGGTTGTTGTCACGGGTGTTGTCACGGGTGTTGTCTAGGGTGTTGTCACGGGTGTTGTCACGGGTGTTGTCACGGTTGTTGTCACGGTTGTTGTCACGGTTGTATTCACGGGTGTTGTCACGGGTGTTGTCACGGGTGTTGTCACGGGTGTTGTCACGGGTGTTGTCACGGGTGTTGTCACGGGTGTTGTCACGGGTGTTGTCACGGGTGTTGTCACTGTTGCTGTCACTGTTGCTGTCACTGTTGCTGTCACTGTTGCTGTCACTGTTGCTGTCACTGTTGCTGTCACTGTTGCTGTCACTGTTGCTGTCACGGTTGCTGTCACTGTTGCTGTCACGGTTGCTGTCACGGCTGCTGTCACTGTTGCTGTCACTGTTGCCGTCACTGTTGCCGTCACTGTTGCTGTCACTGTTTTTGTCGCGGTTGTTGTCGCGGTTGTTGTCGCGGTTGTTGTCGCGGTTGTTGTCGCGGTTGTTGTCGCGGTTGTTGTCGCGGTTGTTGTCACTGTTGTTGTCACTGTTGTTGTCACTGTTGCTGTCACTGTTTCTGTCACTGTTGCTGTCACTGTTGCTGTCACGGTTGCTGTCAGGGTTGCTGTCACGGTTGCTGTCACGGTTGTTGTCACGGTTGTTGTCACGGTTGTTGTCACGGTTGTCACGGTTGTTGTCACGGTTGTTGTCACGGTTGTTGTCACGGTTGTTGTCACGGTTGTCGTCACGGTTGTCGTCACGGTTGTCGTCACGGTTGTCGTCACGGGTGTCGTCGCGGGTGTCGTCACGGGTGTCGTCACGGGTGTCGTCACGGGTGTCGTCACGGTTGTCGTCACGGTTGTTGTCACGGTTGTTGGTGTTGGTGTTGGTGTTGGTGTTGTCACTGTTGTTGTCACTGTTGTTGTCACTGTTGTTGTCACTGTTGTTGTCACTGTTGTTGTCACTGTTGTTGTCACTGTTGTTGTCACTGTTGCTGTCACTGTTGCTGTCACTGTTGCTGTCACTGTTGCTGTCACTGTTGTTGTCACTGTTGTTGTCACGGGTGTTGTCGCTGTTGTCGCGGTTGTTGTCGCGGTTGTTGTCGCGGTTGTTGTCGCGGTTGTTGTCGCGGTTGTTGTCACTGTTGCTGTCACTGTTGCTGTCACTGTTGCTGTCACGGTTGCTGTCACGGTTGTTGTCACGGTTGTTGTCACGGTTGTCGTCACGGGTGTCGTCACGGGTGTCGTCACGGGTGTCGTCACGGGTGTCGTCACGGGTGTCGTCACGGGTGTCGTCACGGGTGTCGTCACGGGTGTCGTCACGGGTGTCGTCACGGGTGTCGTCACGGGTGTCGTCACGGGTGTCGTCACGGGTGTCGTCACGGGTGTCGTCACGGTTGTTGTTGTTGGTGTTGGTGTTGGCACTGTTGTTGTCACTGTTGTTGTCACGGTTGTTGTCACGGTTGTTGTCACGGTTGTTGTCACGGTTGTTGTCACGGGTGTTGTCACGGCTGTTGTCACGGCTGTTGTCACGGGTTTAGTCACGGGTGTTGTCACGGGTGTTGTCACGGGTGTTGTCACGGGTGTTGTCACGGGTGTTGTCACGGGTGTTGTCACTGTTGTTGTCACTGTTGTTGTCACTGCTGTTGTCACTGCTGTTGTCACTGCTGTTGTCACGGTTGTTGTCACGGTTGCTGTCACGGTTGTTGTCACGGTTGTCACGGTTGTTGTCACGGTTGTTGTCACGGTTGTTGTCACGGGTGTTGTCACGGGTGTTGTCACGGGTGTTGTCTAGGGTGTTGTCACGGGTGTTGTCACGGGTGTTGTCACGGTTGTTGTCACGGTTGTTGTCACGGTTGTATTCACGGGTGTTGTCACGGGTGTTGTCACGGGTGTTGTCACGGGTGTTGTCACGGGTGTTGTCACGGGTGTTGTCACGGGTGTTGTCACGGGTGTTGTCACTGTTGCTGTCACTGTTGCTGTCACTGTTGCTGTCACTGTTGCTGTCACTGTTGCTGTCACTGTTGCTGTCACGGTTGCTGTCACTGTTGCTGTCACTGTTGCCGTCACTGTTGCCGTCACTGTTGCCGTCACTGTTGCGGTCACTGTTGCTGTCGCGGTTGCTGTCGCGGTTGTTGTCGCGGTTGTTGTCGCGGTTGTTGTCGCGGTTGTTGTCGCGGTTGTTGTCGCGGTTGTTGTCGCGGTTGTTGTCACTGTTGTTGTCACTGTTGTTGTCACTGTTGTTGTCACTGTTGCTGTCACTGTTGCTGTCACTGTTGCTGTCACGGTTGCTGTCAGGGTTGCTGTCACGGTTGCTGTCACGGTTGTTGTCACGGTTGTTGTCACGGTTGTTGTCACGGTTGTCACGGTTGTTGTCACGGTTGTTGTCACGGTTGTTGTCACGGTTGTCGTCACGGTTGTCGTCACGGTTGTCGTCACGGTTGTCGTCGCGGGTGTCGTCGCGGGTGTCGTCGCGGGTGTCGTCACGGGTGTCGTCACGGGTGTCGTCACGGTTGTCGTCACGGTTGTCGTCACGGTTGTTGTCACGGTTGTTGGTGTTGGTGTTGGTGTTGGTGTTGGTGTTGTCACTGTTGTTGTCACTGTTGTTGTCACTGTTGTTGTCACTGTTGTTGTCACTGTTGTTGTCACTGTTGTTGTCACTGTTGTTGTCACTGTTGCTGTCACTGTTGTTGTCGCTGTTGCTGTCACTGTTGCTGTCACGGTTGCTGTCACTGTTGTTGTCACTGTTGCATTCAATGTTTCTGTCACTGTTGTTGTCACTGTTCTTGTCACTTTTGCTGTCACTGTTGCTGTCACTGTTGCCGCCACTGTTGCTGTCACGGTTGTTGTCACTGTTGTTGTCACTGTTGCTGTCACTGTTGCTGTCACTGTTGCTGTCACTGTTGTTGTCACTGTTGCTGTCACGGTTGCTGTCACTGTTGTTGTCACTGTTGTTGTCACTGTTGTTGTCACTGTTGCTGTCACTGTTGTTGTCACTGTTGTTGTCACTGTTGTTGTCACTGTTGTTGTCACTGTTGCTGTCACGGTTGCTGTCACGGTTGCTGTCACTGTTGTTGTCACTGTTGCTGTCACTGTTGCTGTCACTGTTGTCACGGTTGTTGTCACTGTTGTTGTCACGGTTGTTGTCACTGTTGTTGTCACGGTTGTTGTCACTGTTGTTGTCACTGTTGCTGTCACTGTTGCTGTCACTGTTGTTGCCACTGTTGTTGTCACTGTTGTTGTCACTGTTGTTGTCACTGTTGCTGTCACTGTTGCTGTCACTGTTGCTGTCACGGTTGCTGTCACGGTTGCTGTCGCTGTCGTTGTCGCTGTTGTTGTCGCTGTTGTTGTCACTGTTGCTGTCACTGTTGCTGTCACTGTTGCTTGCACTGTTGCTGTCACGGTTGCTGTCACGGTTGTTGTCACTGTTGTTGTCACTGTTGCTGTCACTGTTGCTGTCACTGTTGCTGTCACTGTTGTTGTCACTGTTGTTGTCGCTGTTGTGGTTGCTGTTGTTGTCGCGGTTCCTGTCGCGGTTTTTGTCACGGTTGTTGTCACGGGTGTTGTCACGAGTGTTGTCACGGGTGTTGTCACGGGTGTTGTCACGGGTGTTGTCACGGGTGTGGTCACGGGTGTTGTCACGGGTGTGGTCACTGGTGTTGTCACTGGTGTTGTCACTGTTGTTGTCACTGTTGTTGTCACGGTTGTTGTCGCTGTCGTTGTCGCTGTCGTTGTCGCTGTTGCTGTCACTGTTGCTGTCACTGTTGCTTGCACTGTTGCTGTCACGGTTGTTGTCACTGTTGTTGTCACTGTTGCTGTCACTGTTGCTGTCACTGTTGCTGTCACTGTTGCTGTCACTGTTGCTGTCACTGTTGCTGTCACTGTTGCTGTCACTGTTGCTGTCACTGTTGTTGTCACTGATGCTGTCACTGTTGCTGTCACTCTTGCTGTCACTGTTGCTGTCACAGTTGCTGTCACTGTTGTTGTCACTGTTGTTGTCACTGTTGCTGTCACTGTTGCTGTCACTGTTGCTGTCACTGTTGCTGTCACGGTGGTTGTCACTGTGGTTGTCACTGTGGTTGTCACTGTTGCTGTCACTGTTGCTGTCACTGTTGCTGTCACTGTTGTTGTCACTGTTGTTGTCACTGTTGTTGTCACTGTTGCTGTCACTGTTGCTGTCACTGTTGCTGTCACGGTTGCTGTCACGGTTGCTGTCACGGTTGTTGTCACGGTTGTTGTCACTGTTGCTGTCACTGTTGCTGTCACTGTTGCTGTCACTGTTGCTGTCACGGTTGTTGTCACTGTTGTTGTCACTGTTGCTGTCACTGTTGTTGTCACTGTTGCTGTCACTGTTGTCACTGTTGTTGTCACTGTTGCTGTCACTGTTGCTGTCACTGTTGCTGTCACTGTTGCTGTCCGGTTGCTGTCACTGTTGTTGTCACTGTTGTTGTCACTGTTGTTGTCACTGTTGTTGTCACGGTTGTTGTCACTGTTGTTGTCACGGGTGTTGTCACGGGTGTTGTCACGGGTGTTGTCACGGGTGTTGTCACGGGTGTTGTCACGGGTGTTGTCACGGGTGTTGTCACGGGTGTTGTCACGGGTGTTGTCACTTTTGTTGTCACTTTTGTTGTCACTGTTTTTGTCACTGTTTTTGTCACTGTTATTGTCACTGTTGTTGTCACGGTTGTTGTCACGGTTGTTGGTGTTGGTGTTGGTGTTACTGTTGTTGTTACTGTTGTACTCACGGTTGTTGTCACGGTTGTTGTCACGGTTGTTGTCACAGTTGTTGTGACGGTTGTTGTCACGGTTGTTGTCACGGTTGTTGTCACGGTTGTTGTCACGGTTGTTGTCACGGTTGTTGTCACGGTTGTTGTCACGGTTGTTGGTGTTGGTGTTGGTGTTGTCACTGTTGTCACTGTTGTTGTCACTGTTGTTGTCACTGTTGTTGTCACTGTTGTTGTCACTGTTGTTGTCACTGTTGTTGTCACTGTTGTTGTCACGGTTGTTGTCACGGTTGTTGTCACGATTGTTGTCTCGGTTGCTGTCACGGTTGCTGTCACGGTTGCTGTCACGGATGCTGTCACGGGTGCTGTCACTGGTGCTGTCACGGGTGCTGTCACGGGTGATGTCACGGGTGCTGTCACGGGTGATGTCACGGGTGCTGTCACGGGTGCTGTCACGGGTGCTGTCACGGGTGTTGTCACGGGTGTTGTCACGGGTGTTGTCACGGGTGTTGTCACGGGTGTTGTCACTGGTGTTGTCACTGGTGTTGTCACTGTTGTTGTCACTGTTTTTGTCGCTGTTGTTGTCGCTGTTGTTGTCGCTGTTGTTGTCGCTGTTGTTGTCGCGGTTGTTGTCGCGGGTGTTGTCACGGGTGTTGTCGCGGGTGTTGTCACGGGTGTTGTCACGGGTGTTGTCACGGGTGTTGTCACGGGTGTTGTCACGGGTGTTGTCACGGGTGTTGTCACGGGTGTTGTCACGGGTGTTGTCACGGGTGTTGTCACGGGTGTTGTCACGGGTGTTGTCACGGGTGTTGTCACGGGTGTTGTCACGGGTGTTGTCACTGTTGTTGTCACGGGTGTTGTCACTGTTGTTGTCACGGGTGCTGTCACTGTTGCTGTCACTGTTGCTGTCACTGTTGCTGTCACTGTTGCTGTCACTGTTGCTGTCACTGTTGCTGTCACTGTTGTTGTCACTGTTGCTGTCACTGTTGTTGTCACTGTTGCTGTCACTGTTGCTGTCACTGTTGCTGTCACTGTTGCTGTCACGGTTGCTGTCACGGTTGCTGTCACTGTTGTTGTCACTGTTGTTGTCACTGTTGCTGTCACTGTTGCTGTCACTGTTGCTGTCACTGTTGCTGTCACTGTTGTTGTCACTGTTGTTGTCACGGGTGTTGTCGCTGTTGTCGCGGTTGTTGTCGCGGTTGTTGTCGCGGTTGTTTTCGCGGTTGTTGTCACTGTTGCTGTCACTGTTGCTGTCACTGTTGCTGTCACGGTTGCTGTCACGGTTGTTGTCACGGTTGTTGTCACGGTTGTCGTCACGGTTGTCGTCACGGGTGTCGTCACGGGTGTCGTCACGGGTGTCGTCACGGGTGTCGTCACGGGTGTCGTCACGGGTGTCGTCACGGGTGTCGTCACGGGTGTCGTCACGGGTGTCGTCACGGGTGTCGTCACGGGTGTCGTCACGGGTGTCGTCACGGGTGTCGTCACGGGTGTCGTCACGGGTGTCGTCACGGGTGTCGTCACGGGTGTCGTCACGGGTGTCGTCACGGTTGTTGGTGTTGGTGTTGGTGTTGGCACTGTTGTTGTCACTGTTGTTGTCACGGTTGTTGTCACGGTTGTTGTCACGGTTGTTGTCACGGTTGTTGTCACGGTTGTTGTCACGGTTGTTGTCACGGTTGTTGTCACGGGTGTTGTCACGGGTGTTGTCACGGCTGTTGTCACGGCTGCTGTCACGGGTTTAGTCACGGGTGTTGTCACGGGTGTTGTCACGGGTGTTGTCACGGGTGTTGTCACGGGTGTTGTCACGGGTGTTGTCACTGTTGTTGTCACTGTTGTTGTCACTGCTGTTGTCACTGCTGTTGTCACTGCTGTTGTCACGGTTGTTGTCACGGTTGCTGTCACGGTTGTTGTCACGGTTGTCACGGTTGTTGTCACGGTTGTTGTCACGGTTGTTGTCACGGTTGTTGTCACGGTTGTTGTCACGGTTGTTGTCACGGGTGTTGTCACGGGTGTTGTCTAGGGTGTTGTCACGGGTGTTGTCACGGGTGTTGTCACGGTTGTTGTCACGGTTGTTGTCACGGTTGTATTCACGGGTGTTGTCACGGGTGTTGTCACGGGTCTTGTCACGGGTGTTGTCACGGGTGTTGTCACGGGTGTTGTCACGGGTGTTGTCACGGGTGTTGTCACGGGTGTTGTCACTGTTGCTGTCACTGTTGCTGTCACTGTTGCTGTCACTGTTGCTGTCACTGTTGCTGTCACTGTTGCTGTCACTGTTGCCGTCACTGTTGCTGTCACGGTTGCCGTCACTGTTGCCGTCACTGTTGCCGTCACTGTTGCCGTCACTGTTGCTGTCACTGTTGCGGTCACTGTTGCTGTCACTGTTGCTGTCACTGTTGTTGTCGCGGTTGTTGTCGCGGTTGTTGTCGCGGTTGTTGTCGCGGTTGTTGTCGCGGTTGTTGTCGCGGTTGTTGTCACTGTTGTTGTCACTGTTGTTGTCACTGTTGTTGTCACTGTTGTTGTCACTGTTGCTGTCACTGTTGCTGTCACTGTTGCTGTCACGGTTGCTGTCAGGGTTGCTGTCACGGTTGCTGTCACGGTTGTTGTCACGGTTGTTGTCACGGTTGTTGTCACGGTTGTCACGGTTGTTGTCACGGTTGTTGTCACGGTTGTTGTCACGGTTGTTGTCACGGTTGTCGTCACGGTTGTCGTCACGGTTGTCGTCACGGTTGTCGTCACGGTTGTCGTCACGGTTGTCGTCACGGGTGTCGTCACGGGTGTCGTCACGGGTGTCGTCACGGGTGTCGTCACGGTTGTCGTCACGGTTGTCGTCACGGTTGTCGTCACGGTTGTTGTCACGGTTGTTGGTGTTGGTGTTGGTGTTGGTGTTGTCACTGTTGTTGTCACTGTTGTTGTCACTGTTGTTGTCACTGTTGTTGTCACGGTTGTTGTCACGGTTGTTGTCACGGTTGCTGTCACGGTTGCTGTCACGGGTGCTGTCACGGGTGATGTCACGGGTGCTGTCACGGGTGCTGTCACGGGTGCTGTCACGGGTGCTGTCACGGGTGCTGTCACGGGTGTTGTCACGGGTGTTGTCACGGGTGTTGTCACGGGTGTTGTCACGGGTGTTGTCACGGGTGTTGTCGCTGTTGTTGTCGCTGTTGTTGTCGCTGTTGTTGTCGCTGTTGTTGTCGCTGTTGTTGTCGCGGGTGTTGTCGCGGGTGTTGTCGCGGGTGTTGTCGCGGGTGTTGTCGCGGGTGTTGTCGCGGGTGTCGTCGCGGGTGTTGTCGCGGGTGTCGTCCCGGGTGTCGTCACGGGTGTCGTCACGGGTGTCGTCACGGGTGTTGTCACTGTTGTCGTCACGGGTGCTGTCACTGTTTTTTCACTGTTGCTGTCACTGTTGCTGTCACTGTTGTCACTGTTGCTGTCACTGTTGCTGTCACTGTTGCTGTCACGGTTGTTGTCACTGTTGCTGTCACTGTTGCTGTCACTGTTGCTGTCACTGTTGCTGTCACTGTTGCTGTCACTGTTGCTGTCACGGTTGCTGTCACTGTTGTTGTCACTGTTGCATTCAATGTTTCTGTCACTGTTGTTGTCACTGTTCTTGTCACTTTTGCTGTCACTGTTGCTGTCACTGTTGCCGCCACTGTTGCTGTCACGGTTGTTGTCACTGTTGTTGTCACTGTTGCTGTCACTGTTGCTGTCACTGTTGCTGTCACTGTTGTTGTCACTGTTGCTGTCACGGTTGCTGTCACTGTTGTTGTCACTGTTGTTGTCACTGTTGTTGTCACTGTTGCTGTCACTGTTGTTGTCACTGTTGTTGTCACTGTTGTTGTCACTGTTGCTGTCACGGTTGCTGTCACGGTTGCTGTCACTGTTGTTGTCACTGTTGCTGTCACTGTTGCTGTCACTGTTGTCACGGTTGTTGTCACTGTTGTTGTCACGGTTGTTGTCACTGTTGTTGTCACTGTTGCTGTCACTGTTGCTGTCACTGTTGTTGCCACTGTTGTTGTCACTGTTGTTGTCACTGTTGTTGTCACTGTTGCTGTCACTGTTGCTGTCACTGTTGCTGTCACGGTTGCTGTCACGGTTGCTGTCGCTGTCGTTGTCGCTGTTGTTGTCGCTGTTGTTGTCACTGTTGCTGTCACTGTTGCTGTCACTGTTGCTTGCACTGTTGCTGTCACGGTTGCTGTCACGGTTGTTGTCACTGTTGTTGTCACTGTTGCTGTCACTGTTGCTGTCACTGTTGCTGTCACTGTTGTTGTCACTGTTGTTGTCGCTGTTGTGGTTGCTGTTGTTGTCGCGGTTCCTGTCGCGGTTTTTGTCACGGTTGTTGTCACGGGTGTTGTCACGAGTGTTGTCACGGGTGTTGTCACGGGTGTTGTCACGGGTGTTGTCACGGGTGTGGTCACGGGTGTTGTCACGGGTGTGGTCACTGGTGTTGTCACTGGTGTTGTCACTGTTGTTGTCACTGTTGTTGTCACGGTTGTTGTCGCTGTCGTTGTCGCTGTCGTTGTCGCTGTTGTTGTCGCTGTTGCTGTCACTGTTGCTGTCACTGTTGCTTGCACTGTTGCTGTCACGGTTGTTGTCACTGTTGTTGTCACTGTTGCTGTCACTGTTGCTGTCACTGTTGCTGTCACTGTTGCTGTCACTGTTGCTGTCACTGTTGCTGTCACTGTTGCTGTCACTGTTGTTGTCACTGTTGTTGTCACTGATGCTGTCACTGTTGCTGTCACTCTTGCTGTCACTGTTGCTGTCACAGTTGCTGTCACTGTTGTTGTCACTGTTGTTGTCACTGTTGCTGTCACTGTTGCTGTCACTGTTGCTGTCACTGTTGCTGTCACGGTGGTTGTCACTGTGGTTGTCACTGTGGTTGTCACTGTTGCTGTCACTGTTGCTGTCACTGTTGCTGTCACTGTTGTTGTCATTGTTGTTGTCACTGTTGTTGTCACTGTTGCTGTCACTGTTGCTGTCACTTGCTGTCACGGTTGCTGTCACGGTTGCTGTCACGGTTGTTGTCACGGTTGTTGTCACTGTTGCTGTCACTGTTGCTGTCACTGTTGCTGTCACTGTTGCTGTCACGGTTGTTGTCACTGTTGTTGTCACTGTTGCTGTCACTGTTGTTGTCACTGTTGTTGTCACTGTTGTTGTCACTGTTGCTGTCACTGTTGCTGTCACTGTTGCTGTCACTGTTGCTGTCCGGTTGCTGTCACTGTTGTTGTCACTGTTGTTGTCACTGTTGTTGTCACTGTTGTTGTCACGGTTGTTGTCACGGTTGTTGTCACTGTTGTTGTCACGGGTGTTGTCACGGGTGTTGTCACGGGTGTTGTCACGGGTGTTGTCACGGGTGTTGTCACGGGTGTTGTCACGGGTGTTGTCACTTTTGTTGTCACTTTTGTTGTCACTGTTTTTGTCACTGTTTTTGTCACTGTTATTGTCACTGTTGTTGTCACGGTTGTTGTCACGGTTGTTGGTGTTGGTGTTGGTGTTACTGTTGTTACTGTTGTCTTTACTGTTGTTGTTACTGTTGTACTCACGGTTGTTGTCACGGTTGTTGTCACGGTTGTTGTCACAGTTGTTGTGACGGTTGTTGTCACGGTTGTTGTCACGGTTGTTGTCACGGTTGTTGTCGCGGTTGTTGTCACGGTTGTTGTCACGGTTGTTGTCACGGTTGTTGTCACGGTTGTTGGTGTTGGTGTTGGTGTTGTCACTGTTGTCACTGTTGTTGTCACTGTTGTTGTCACTGTTGTTGTCACTGTTGTTGTCACTGTTGTTGTCACTGTTGTTGTCACTGTTGTTGTCACGGTTGTTGTCACGGTTGTTGTCACGATTGTTGTCTCGGTTGCTGTCACGGTTGCTGTCACGGTTGCTGTCACGGATGCTGTCACGGGTGCTGTCACTGGTGCTGTCACGGGTGCTGTCACGGGTGATGTCACGGGTGCTGTCACGGGTGATGTCACGGGTGCTGTCACGGGTGCTGTCACGGGTGCTGTCACGGGTGTTGTCACGGGTGTTGTCACGGGTGTTGTCACGGGTGTTGTCACTGGTGTTGTCACTGGTGTTGTCACTGTTGTTGTCACTGTTTTTGTCGCTGTTGTTGTCGCTGTTGTTGTCGCTGTTGTTGTCGCTGTTGTTGTCGCGGTTGTTGTCGCGGGTGTTGTCACGGGTGTTGTCACGGGTGTTGTCGCGGGTGTTGTCACGGGTGTTGTCACGGGTGTTGTCACGGGTGTTGTCACGGGTGTTGTCACGGGTGTTGTCACGGGTGTTGTCACGGGTGTTGTCACGGGTGTTGTCACCGGTGTTGTCACGGGTGTTGTCACGGGTGTTGTCACGGGTGTTGTCACGGGTGTTGTCACTGTTGTTGTCACGGGTGTTGTCACGGGTGTTGTCACTGTTGTTGTCACGGGTGCTGTCACTGTTGCTGTCACTGTTGCTGTCACTGTTGCTGTCACTGTTGCTGTCACTGTTGCTGTCACTGTTGCTGTCACTGTTGTTGTCACTGTTGCTGTCACTGTTGCTGTCACTGTTGCTGTCACTGTTGCTGTCACTGTTGCTGTCACTGTTGCTGTCACGGTTGCTGTCACGGTTGCTGTCACTGTTGTTGTCACTGTTGTTGTCACTGTTGCTGTCACTGTTGCTGTCACTGTTGCTGTCACTGTTGCTGTCACTGTTGTTGTCACTGTTGTTGTCACGGGTGTTGTCGCTGTTGTCGCGGTTGTTGTCGCGGTTGTTGTCGCGGTTGTTTTCGCGGTTGTTGTCACTGTTGCTGTCACTGTTGCTGTCACTGTTGCTGTCACGGTTGCTGTCACGGTTGTTGTCACGGTTGTCGTCACGGTTGTCGTCACGGGTGTCGTCACGGCTGTCGTCACGGGTGTCGTCACGGGTGTCGTCACGGGTGTCGTCACGGGTGTCGTCACGGGTGTCGTCACGGGTGTCGTCACGGGTGTCGTCACGGGTGTCGTCACGGGTGTCGTCACGGGTGTCGTCACGGGTGTCGTCACGGGTGTCGTCACGGGTGTCGTCACGGTTGTTGGTGTTGGTGTTGGTGTTGGCACTGTTGTTGTCACTGTTGTTGTCACGGTTGTTGTCACGGTTGTTGTCACGGTTGTTGTCACGGTTGTTGTCACGGTTGTTGTCACGGGTGTTGTCACGGGTGTTGTCACGGGTGTTGTCACGGCTGTTGTCACGGCTGTTGTCACGGGTTTAGTCACGGGTGTTGTCACGGGTGTTGTCACGGGTGTTGTCACGGGTGTTGTCACGGGTGTTGTCACTGTTGTTGTCACTGTTGTTGTCACTGCTGTTGTCACTGCTGTTGTCACTGCTGTTGTCACGGTTGTTGTCACGGTTGCTGTCACGGTTGTTGTCACGGTTGTCACGGTTGTTGTCACGGTTGTTGTCACGGTTGTTGTCACGGTTGTTGTCACGGTTGTTGTCACGGGTGTTGTCACGGGTGTTGTCTAGGGTGTTGTCACGGGTGTTGTCACGGGTGTTGTCACGGTTGTTGTCACGGTTGTTGTCACGGTTGTATTCACGGGTGTTGTCACGGGTGTTGTCACGGGTGTTGTCACGGGTGTTGTCACGGGTGTTGTCACGGGTGTTGTCACGGGTGTTGTCACGGGTGTTGTCACGGGTGTTGTCACTGTTGCTGTCACTGTTGCTGTCACTGTTGCTGTCACTGTTGCTGTCACTGTTGCTGTCACTGTTGCTGTCACTGTTGCTGTCACTGTTGCTGTCACTGTTGCTGTCACTGTTGCTGTCACTGTTGCTGTCACGGTTGCCGTCACTGTTGCCGTCACTGTTGCCGTCACTGTTGCCGTCACTGTTGCTGTCACTGTTGCGGTCACTGTTGCTGTCACTGTTGCTGTCACTGTTGTTGTCGCGGTTGTTGTCGCGGTTGTTGTCGTGGTTGTTGTCGCGGTTGTTGTCGCGGTTGTTGTCGCGGTTGTTGTCGCGGTTGTTGTCACTGTTGTTGTCACTGTTGTTGTCACTGTTGTTGTCACTGTTGTTGTCACTGTTGCTGTCACTGTTGCTGTCACTGTTGCTGTCACGGTTGCTGTCAGGGTTGCTGTCACGGTTGCTGTCACGGTTGTTGTCACGGTTGTTGTCACGGTTGTTGTCACGGTTGTCACGGTTGTTGTCACGGTTGTTGTCACGGTTGTTGTCACGGTTGTCGTCACGGTTGTCGTCACGGTTGTCGTCACGGTTGTCGTCACGGTTGTCGTCACGGTTGTCGTCACGGGTGTCGTCACGGGTGTCGTCACGGGTGTCGTCACGGGTGTCGTCACGGTTGTCGTCACGGTTGTCGTCACGGTTGTCGTCACGGTTGTTGTCACGGTTGTTGGTGTTGGTGTTGGTGTTGGTGTTGTCACTGTTGTTGTCACTGTTGTTGTCACTGTTGTTGTCACGGTTGTTGTCACGGTTGTTGTCACGGTTGTTGTCACGGTTGCTGTCACGGTTGCTGTCACGGGTGCTGTCACGGGTGATGTCACGTGTGCTGTCACGGGTGCTGTCACGGGTGCTGTCACGGGTGCTGTCACGGGTGCTGTCACGGGTGTTGTCACGGGTGTTGTCACGGGTGTTGTCACGGGTGTTGTCACGGGTGTTGTCACGGGTGTTGTCGCTGTTGTTGTCGCTGTTGTTGTCGCTGTTGTTGTCGCTGTTGTTGTCGCTGTTGTTGTCGCTGTTGTTGTCGCTGTTGTTGTCGCTGTTGTTGTCGCTGTTGTTGTCGCGGGTGTTGTCGCGGGTGTTGTCGCGGGTGTTGTCGCGGGTGTTGTCGCGGGTGTTGTCGCGGGTGTCGTCGCGGGTGTTGTCGCGGGTGTCGTCCCGGGTGTCGTCACGGGTGTCGTCACGGGTGTCGTCACGGGTGTTGTCACTGTTGTCGTCACGGGTGCTGTCACTGTTTTTTCACTGTTGCTGTCACTGTTGCTGTCACTGTTGTCACTGTTGCTGTCACTGTTGCTGTCACTGTTGCTGTCACTGTTGCTGTCACGGTTGTTGTCACTGTTGCTGTCACTGTTGCTGTCACTGTTGCTGTCACTGTTGCTGTCACTGTTGCTGTCACTGTTGCTGTCACGGTTGCTGTCACGGTTGTTGTCACGGTTGCTGTCACGGTTGTTGTCACTGTTGTTGTCACGGTTGTTGTCACTGTTGCTGTCACTGTTGCTGTCACTGTTGCTGTCACTTTTGTTGTCACTGTTGTTGTCACTGTTGTTGTCACTGTTGTTGTCACTGTTGTTGTCACTGTTGTTGTCACTGTTGTTGTCACTGTTGCTTTCACTGTTGCTGTCACTGTTGCTGTCACTGTTGTTGTCACTGTTGTTGTCACTGTTGCTGTCACTGTTGCTGTCACTGTTGCTGTCACTGTTGCTGTCCGGTTGCTGACACGGTTGCTGTCACTGTTGCTGTCACTGTTGCTGTCACTGTTGCTGTCACTGTTGCTGTCACTGTTGCTGTCACTGTTGCTGTCACTGATGCTGTCACGGTTGTTGTCACGGTTGTTGTCACGGTTGTTGTCACTGTTGCTGTCACTGTTGCTGTCACTGTTGTTGTCACTGTTGTTGTCACTGTTGCCGTCACTGTTGCCGTCACTGTTGCCGTCACTGTTGCCGTCACTGTTGCCGTCACTGTTGCCGTCACTGTTGCTGTCACTGTTGCTGTCACGGTTGCTGACACGGTTGCTGTCACTGTTGTCACTGTTGTTGTCTCTGTTGCTGTCACTGTTGCTGTCACGGTTACTGTCACGGTTGTTGTCACGGTTGTTGTCACGGTTGCTGTCACGGTTGCTGTCACGGTTGCTGTCACGGTTGTCACTGTTGCTGTCACTGTTGCTGTCACTCTTGCTGTCACTGTTGTTGTCACTGTTGTTGTCACTGTTGTTGTCACTGTTGTTGTCACTGTCGCTGTCACGGTTGTTGTCACTGTTGCTGTCACTGTTGCTGTCACTGTTGCGGTCACTGTTGTTGTCACTGTTGCTGTCACTGTTGCTGTCACTGTTGCTGTCACTGTTGCTGTCACGGTTGCTGTCACGGTTGCTGTCACGGTTGTTGTCACGGTTGCTGTCACTGTTGCTGTCACTGTTGCTGTCACTGTTGTTGTCACTGTTGTTTTCACTGTTGCTGTCACGGTTGCTGTCACGGTTGCTGTCACGGTTGTTGTCACTGTTGTTGTCACTGTTGCTGTTACTGTTGCTGTCACTGTTGTCACTGTTGCTGTCACTGTTGCTGTCACTATTGCTGTCACTGTTGCTGTCACTGTTGCTGTCACTGTTGTTGTCACTGTTGTTGTCACTGTTGTTGTCACTGTTGCTGTCACTGTTGCTGTCACGGTTGCTGTCACGGTTGCTGTCACGGTTGCTGTCACGGTTGCTGTCACGGTTGTTGTCACTGTTGCTGTCACTGTTGCTGTCACTGTTGCTGTCACTGTTGTTGTCACTGTTGTTGTGACTGTTGTTGTCGCTGTTTTTGTCGCTGTTGTTGTCGCGGTTGTTGTCGCGGTTGTTGTCGCGGTTGCTGTCACTGTTGCTGTCACTGTTGCTGTCACTGTTGCTTTCACGGTTGTTGTCACGGTTGTTGTCACGGTTGTTGTCACGGGTGTTGTCACGGGTGTGGTCACGGGTGTGGTCACGGGTGTGGTCACGGGTGTGGTCACGGGTGTGGTCACGGGTGTGGTCACGGGTGTGGTCACGGGTGTGGTCACGGGTGTGGTCACGGGTGTCGTCACGGGTGTCTTCACGGGTGTCTTCACGGGTGTCGTCACGGGTGTCGTCACGGGTGTCGTCACGGGTGTCGTCACGGGTGTCGTCACGGGTGTCGTCACGGGTGTCGTCACGGGTGTCGTCACGGGTGTCGTCACGGGTGTCGTCACGGGTGTCGTCACGGGTGTCGTCACGGTTGTTGGTGTTGGTGTTGGTGTTGGGACTGTTGTTGTCACTGTTGTTGTCACGGTTGTTGTCACGGTTGTTGTCACGGTTGTTGTCACGGTTGTTGTCACGGTTGTTGTCACGGTTGTTGTCACGGGTGTTGTCACGGGTGTTGTCACGGCTGTTGTCACGGCTGTTGTCACGGGTGTTGTCACGGGTGTTGTCACGGGTGTTGTCACGGGTGTTGTCACGGGTGTAGTCACGGGTGTTGTCACGGGTGTTGTCACCGTTGTTGTCACTGCTGTTGTCACTGCTGTTGTCACGGTTGTTGTCACGGTTGTGGTCACGGTTGTCACGGTTGTCACGGTTGTTGTCACGGTTGTTGTCACGGTTGTTGTCACGGTTGTTGTCACGGTTGTTGGTGTTGGTGTTGGTGTTGTCACTGTTGTCACGTTTGTCACTGTTGTTGTCACTGTTGTTGTCACTGTTGTTGTCACTGTTGTTGTCACTGTTGTCACGGTTGTTGTCACGATTGTTGTCTCGGTTGCTGTCACGGTTGCTGTCACGGTTGCTGTCACGGATGCTGTCACGGGTGCTGTCACTGGTGCTGTCACGGGTGCTGTCACGGGTGATGTCACGGGTGATGTCACGGGTGCTGTCACGGGTGCTGTCACGGGTGCTGTCTAGGGTGCTGTCACGGGTGTTGTCACGGGTGTTGTCACGGGTGTTGTCACGGGTGTTGTCACGGGTGTTGTCACTGGTGTTGTCACTGGTGTTGTCACTGGTGTTGTCACTGGTGTTGTCACTGGTGTTGTCACTGTTGTTGTCACTGTTGTTGTCACTGTTGTTGTCACTGTTGTTGTCGCTGTTGTTGTCGCTGTTGTTGTCGCTGTTGTTGTCGCGGTTGTTGTCACGGGTGTTGTCACGGGTGTTGTCACGGGTGTTGTCACGGGTGTTGTCACGGGTGTTGTCACGGGTGTTGTCACGGGTGTTGTCACGGGTGTTGTCACGGGTGTGTTCACGGGTGTGTTCACGGGTGTGTTCACGGGTGTTGTCACGGGTGTTGTCACGGGTGTTGTCACGGGTGTTGTCACGGGTGTTGTCACTGTTGTTGTCACGGGTGTTGTCACGGGTGTTGTCACTGTTGTTGTCACGGGTGCTGTCACTGTTGCTGTCACTGTTGCTGTCACTGTTGCTGTCACTGTTGCTGTCACTGTTGCTGTCACTGTTGCTGTCACTGTTGCTGTCACTGTTGTTGTCACTGTTGCTGTCACTGTTGTTGTCACTGTTGCTGTCACTGTTGCTGTCACTGTTGCTGTCACTGTTGCTGTCACGGTTGCTGTCACGGTTGCTGTCACGGTTGTTGTCACTGTTGTTGTCACTGTTGCTGTCACTGTTGCTGTCACTGTTGCTGTCACTGTTGCTGTCACTGTTGCTGTCACTGTTGTTGTCACGGGTGTTGTCGCTGTTGTCGCGGTTGTTGTCGCGGTTGTTGTCGCGGTTGTTGTCGCGGTTGTTGTCGCGGTTGTTGTCGCGGTTGTTGTCACTGTTGCTGTCACTGTTGCTGTCACGGTTGCTGTCACGGTTACTGTCACGGTTGTTGTCACGGTTGTTGTCACGGTTGTCGTCACGGTTGTCGTCACGGGTGTCGTCACGGGTGTCGTCACGGGTGTCGTCACGGGTGTCGTCACGGGTGTCGTCACGGGTGTCGTCACGGGTGTCGTCACGGGTGTCGTCACGGGTGTCGTCACGGGTGTCGTCACGGGTGTCGTCACGGGTGTCGTCACGGGTGTCGTCACGGGTGTCGTCACGGGTGTCGTCACGGGTGTCGTCACGGGTGTCGTCACGGGTGTCGTCACGGTTGTTGGTGTTGGTGTTGGCACTGTTGTTGTCACTGTTGTTGTCACGGTTGTTGTCACGGTTGTTGTCACGGTTGTTGTCACGGTTGTTGTCACGGTTGTTGTCACGGGTGTTGTCACGGGTGTTGTCACGGCTGTTGTCACGGCTGTTGTCACGGGTGTTGTCACGGGTGTTGTCACGGGTGTTGTCACGGGTGTTGTCACGGGTGTTGTCACGGGTGTTGTCACGGGTGTTGTCACGGGTGTTGTCACGGGTGTTGTCACTGTTGTTGTCACTGTTGTTGTCACTGCTGTTGTCACTGCTGTTGTCACTGCTGTTGTCACGGTTGTTGTCACGGTTGTTGTCACGGTTGTTGTCACGGTTGTCACGGTTGTTGTCACGGTTGTTGTCACGGTTGTTGTCACGGTTGTTGTCACGGGTGTTGTCACGGGTGTTGTCTAGGGTGTTGTCACGGGTGTTGTCACGGTTGTTGTCACGGTTGTTGTCACGGTTGTTGTCACGGTTGTATTCAGGGGTGTTGTCACGGGTGTTGTCACGGGTGTTGTCACGGGTGTTGTCACGGGTGTTGTCACGGGTGTTGTCACGGGTGTTGTCACTGTTGCTGTCACTGTTGCTGTCACTGTTGCTGTCACTGTTGCTGTCACTGTTGCTGTCACTGTTGCTGTCACTGTTGCTGTCACGGTTGCTGTCACGGTTGCTGTCACTGTTGCTGTCACTGTTGCCGTCACTGTTGCCGTCACTGTTCCTGTCACTGTTGCTGTCACTGTTGCTGTCACGGGTGTTGTCACTGTTGTTGTCGCGGTTGTTGTCGCGGTTGTTGTCGCGGTTGTTGTCGCGGTTGTTGTCGCGGTTGTTTTCGCGGTTGTTGTCGCGGTTGTTGTCGCGGTTGCTGTCACGGTTGTTGTCACGGTTGTTGTCACGGTTGTTGTCACGGTTGTTGTCACGGTTGTTGTCACGGTTGTTGTCACGGTTGTTGTCACGGTTGTTGTCACGGTTGTCGTCACGGTTGTCGTCACGGTTGTCGTCACGGTTGTCGTCACGGTTGTCGTCACGGGTGTCGTCACGGGTGTCGTCACGGGTGTCGTCACGGGTGTCGTCACGGGTGTCGTCACGGGTGTCGTCACGGTTGTCGTCACGGTTGTCGTCACGGTTGTCGTCACGGTTGTTGGTGTTGGTGTTGGTGTTGGTGTTGTCACTGTTGTTGTCACTGTTGTTGTCACTGTTGTTGTCACTGTTGTTGTCACGGTTGTTGTCACGGTTGTTGTCACGGTTGTTGTCACGGTTGTTGTCACGGTTGTTGTCACGGTTGTTGTCACGGTTGCTGTCACGGTTGCTGTCACGGGTGCTGTCACGGGTGCTGTCACGGGTGATGTCACGGGTGATGTCACTGGTGCTGTCACGGGTGCTGTCACGGGTGATGTCACGGGTGATGTCACGGGTGCTGTCACGGGTGCTGTCATGGGTGCTGTCACGGGTGCTGTCACGGGTGTTGTCACGGGTGTTGTCACGGGTGTTGTCACGGGTGTTGTCACGGGTGTTGTCACTGGTGTTGTCACTGGTGTTGTCACTGTTGTTGTCACTGTTGTCACTGTTGTCACTGTTGTTGTCGCTGTTGTTGTCGCTGTTGTTGTCGCTGTTGTTGTCGCGGTTGTTGTCACGGGTGTTGTCACGGGTGTTGTCACGGGTGTTGTCACGGGTGTTGTCACGGGTGTTGTCACGGGTGTTGTCACGGGTGTTGTCACGGGTGTGTTCACGGGTGTTGTCACGGGTGTTGTCACGGGTGTTGTCACGGGTGTTGTCACGGGTGTTGTCACTGTTGTTGTCACGGGTGTTGTCACGGGTGTTGTCACTGTTGTTGTCACGGGTGCTGTCACTGTTGCTGTCACTGTTGCTGTCACTGTTGCTGTCACTGTTGCTGTCACTGTTGCTGTCACTGTTGCTGTCACTGTTGTTGTCACTGTTGCTGTCACTGTTGTTGTCACTGTTGCTGTCACTGTTGCTGTCACTGTTGCTGTCACTGTTGCTGTCACTGTTGCTGTCACGGTTGCTGTCACGGTTGCTGTCACGGTTGTTGTCACTGTTGCTGTCACTGTTGCTGTCACTGTTGCTGTCACTGTTGCTGTCACTGTTGTCACTGTTGTTGTCACGGGTGTTGTCGCTGTTGTCGCGGTTGTTGTCGCGGTTGTTGTCGCGGTTGTTGTCGCGGTTGTTGTCGCGGTTGTTGTCACTGTTGCTGTCACGGTTGCTGTCACGGTTGCTGTCACGGTTGTCACGGTTGTTGTCACGGTTGTTGTCACGGTTGTCGTCACGGGTGTCGTCACGGGTGTCGTCACGGGTGTCGTCACGGCTGTCGTCACGGGTGTCGTCACGGGTGTCGTCACGGGTCTCGTCACGGGTGTCGTCACGGGTGTAGTCACGGGTGTCGTCACGGGTGTCGTCACGGGTGTCGTCACGGGTGTCGTCACGGGTGTCGTCACGGTTGTTGGTGTTGGTGTTGGTGTTGGCACTGTTGTTGTCACTGTTGTTGTCACGGTTGTTGTCACGGTTGTTGTCACGGTTGTTGTCACGGTTGTTGTCACGGTTGTTGTCACGGGTGTTGTCACGGGTGTAGTCACGGCTGTTGTCACGGCTGTTGTCACGGGTGTTGTCACGGGTGTTGTCACGGGTGTTGTCACGGGTGTTGTCACGGGTGTTGTCACGGGTGTTGTCACGGGTGTTGTCACGGGTGTTGTCACTGTTGTCACTGCTGTTGTCACTGCTGTTGTCACTGCTGTTGTCACTGCTGTTGTCACGGTTGTTGTCACGGTTGTTGTCACGGTTGTTGTCACGGTTGTCACGGTTGTTGTCACGGTTGTTGTCACGGTTGTTGTCACGGTTGTTGTCACGGTTGTTGTCACGGGTGTTGTCACGGGTGTTGTCACGTGTGTTGTCTAGGGTGTTGTCACGGGTGTTGTCACGGTTGTTGTCACGGTTGTTGTCACGGTTGTTGTCACGGTTGTATTCAGGGGTGTTGTCACGGGTGTTGTCACGGGTGTTGTCACGGGTGTTGTCACGGGTGTTGTCAGGGGTGTTGTCACGGGTGTTGTCACGGGTGTTGTCACTGTTGCTGTCACTGTTGCTGTCACTGTTGCTGTCACTGTTGCTGTCACTGTTGCTGTCACTGTTGCTGTCACTGTTGCTGTCACTGTTGCTGTCACGGTTGCTGTCACTGTTGCTGTCACTGTTGCCGTCACTGTTGCTGTCACTGTTGCTGTCACTGTTGCTGTCACTGTTGCTGTCACGGGTGTTGTCACTGTTGTTGTCGCGGTTGTTGTCGCGGTTGTTGTCGCGGTTGTTGTCGCGGTTGTTGTCACGGTTGCTGTCACGGTTGTTGTCGCGGTTGTTGTCACGGTTGTTGTCACGGTTGTTGTCACGGTTGTTGTCACGGTTGTTGTCACGGTTGTTGTCACGGTTGTCGTCACGGTTGTCGTCACGGTTGTCGTCACGGGTGTCGTCACGGGTGTCGTCACGGGTGTCGTCACGGGTGTCGTCACGGGTGTCGTCACGGTTGTCGTCACGGTTGTCGTCACGGTTGTCGTCACGGTTGTTGGTGTTGGTGTTGGTGTTGGTGTTGGTGTTGTCACTGTTGTTGTCACTGTTGTTGTCACTGTTGTTGTCACTGTTGTTGTCACTGTTGTTGTCACGGTTGTTGTCACGGTTGTTGTCACGGTTGTTGTCACGGTTGTTGTCACGGGTGTGGTCACGGGTGTGGTCACGGGTGTGGTCACGGGTGTGGTCACGGGTGTGGTCACGGGTGTGGTCACGGGTGTCGTCACGGGTGTCGTCACGGGTGTCGTCACGGGTGTCTTCACGGGTGTCTTCACGGGTGTCTTCACGGGTGTCTTCAACGGTTCGTCACGGGTGTCGTCACGGGTGTCGTCACGGGTGTCGTCACGGGTGTCGTCACGGGTGTCGTCACGGGTGTCGTCACGGGTGTCGTCACGGGTGTCGTCACGGGTGTCGTCACGGGTGTCGTCACGGGTGTCGTCACGGGTGTCGTCACGGGTGTCGTCACGGGTGTCGTCACGGGTGTCGTCACGGTTGTTGGTGTTGGTGTTGGTGTTGGGACTGTTGTTGTCACTGTTGTTGTCACTGTTGTTGTCACTGTTGTTGTCACTGTTGTCACGGTTGTTGTCACGATTGTTGTCTCGGTTGCTGTCACGGTTGCTGTCACGGTTGCTGTCACGGATGCTGTCACGGGTGCTGTCACTGGTGCTGTCACGGGTGCTGTCACGGGTGATGTCACGGGTGCTGTCACGGGTGATGTCACGGGTGATGTCACGGGTGCTGTCACGGGTGCTGTCACGGGTGCTGTCACGGGTGCTGTCACGGGTGTTGTCACGGGTGTTGTCACGGGTGTTGTCACGGGTGTTGTCACTGGTGTTGTCACTGGTGTTGTCACTGGTGTTGTCACTGGTGTTGTCACTGTTGTTGTCACTGTTGTTGTCACTGTTGTCACTGTTGTTGTCGCTGTTGTTGTCGCTGTTGTTGTCGCTGTTGTTGTCGCGGTTGTTGTCACGGGTGTTGTCACGGGTGTTGTCACGGGTGTTGTCACGGGTGTTGTCACGGGTGTTGTCACGGGTGTTGTCACGGGTGTTGTCACGGGTGTTGTCACGGGTGTGTTCACGGGTGTGTTCACGGGTGTGTTCACGGGTGTTGTCACGGGTGTTGTCACGGGTGTTGTCACGGGTGTTGTCACGGGTGTTGTCACGGGTGTTGTCACGGGTGTTGTCACGGGTGTTGTCACTGTTGTTGTCACGGGTGTTGTCACGGGTGTTGTCACTGTTGTTGTCACGGGTGCTGTCACTGTTGCTGTCACTGTTGCTGTCACTGTTGCTGTCACTGTTGCTGTCACTGTTGCTGTCACTGTTGCTGTCACTGTTGCTGTCACTGTTGCTGTCACTGTTGTTGTCACTGTTGCTGTCACTGTTGTTGTCACTGTTGCTGTCACTGTTGCTGTCACGGTTGCTGTCACGGTTGCTGTCACGGTTGCTGTCACGGTTGCTGTCACGGTTGTTGTCACTGTTGTTGTCACTGTTGCTGTCACTGTTGCTGTCACTGTTGCTGTCACTGTTGCTGTCACTGTTGCTGTCACTGTTGTTGTCACTGTTGTTGTCACGGGTGTTGTCGCTGTTGTCGCGGTTGTTGTCGCGGTTGTTGTCGCGGTTGTTGTCGCGGTTGTTGTCGCGGTTGTTGTCGCGGTTGTTGTCACTGTTGCTGTCACTGTTGCTGTCACGGTTGCTGTCACGGTTGCTGTCACGGTTGTTGTCACGGTTGTTGTCACGGTTGTCGTCACGGGTGTCGTCACGGGTGTCGTCACGGGTGTCGTCACGGGTGTCGTCACGGGTGTCGTCACGGGTGTCGCCACGGGTGTCGTCACGGGTGTCGTCACGGGTGTCGTCACGGGTGTCGTCACGGGTGTCGTCACGGGTGTCGTCACGGGTGTCGTCACGGGTGTCGTCACGGGTGTCGTCACGGTTGTTGGTGTTGGTGTTGGTGTTGTCACTGTTGTTGTCACGGTTGTTGTCACGGTTGTTGTCACGGTTGTTGTCACGGTTGTTGTCACGGGTGTTGTCACGGGTGTTGTCACGGCTGTTGTCACGGCTGTTGTCACGGGTGTTGTCACGGGTGTTGTCACGGGTGTTGTCACGGGTGTTGTCACGGGTGTTGTCACGGGTGTTGTCACGGGTGTTGTCACGGGTGTTGTCACTGTTGTTGTCACTGTTGTTGTCACTGCTGTTGTCACTGCTGTTGTCACTGCTGTTGTCACGGTTGTTGTCACGGTTGTTGTCACGGTTGTTGTCACGGTTGTCACGGTTGTTGTCACGGTTGTTGTCACGGTTGTTGTCACGGCTGTTGTCACGGGTGTTGTCACGGGTGTTGTCACGGGTGTTGTCAGGGGTGTTGTCACGGGTGTTGTCACGGGTGTTGTCACGGGTGTTGTCACGGGTGTTGTCACGGGTGTTGTCACCGTTGTTGTCACTGCTGTTGTCACTGCTGTTGTCACTGCTGTTGTCACGGTTGTTGTCACGGTTGTTGTCACGGTTGTCACGGTTGTTGTCACGGTTGTTGTCACGGTTGTTGTCACGGTTGTTGTCACGGGTGTTGTCACGGGTGTTGTGACGGGTGTTGTCTAGGGTGTTGTCACGGTTGTTGTCACGGTTGTTGTCAACGTTGTATTCACGGGTGTTGTCACGGGTGTTGTCACGGGTGTTGTCACGGGTTTTGTCACGGGTGTTGTCACGGGTGTTGTCACGGGTGTTGTCACGGGTGTTGTCACGGGTGTTGTCACGGGTGTTGTCACGGGTGTTGTCACTGTTGCTGTCATTGTTGCTGTCACTGTTGCTGTCACTGTTGCTGTCACTGTTGCTGTCACTGTTGCTGTCACTGTTGCTGTCACTGTTGCTGTCACTGTTGCTGTCACGGTTGCTGTCACGGTTGCTGTCACGGTTGCTGTCACGGTTGCTGTCACTGTTGCTGTCACTGTTGCTGTCACTGTTGCTGTCACTGTTGTTGTCGCCGTTGTTGTCGCGGTTGTTGTCGCGGTTGTTGTCGCGGTTGTTGTCGCGGTTGTTGTCGCGGTTGTTGTCGCGGTTGTTGTCGCGGTTGTTGTCACTGTTGTTGTCACTGTTGTTGTCACTGTTGCTGTCACTGTTGCTGTCACTGTTGCTGTCACTGTTGCTGTCACGGTTGTTGTCACGGTTGTTGTCACGGTTGTTGTCACGGTTGTTGTCACGGTTGTGGTCACGGTTGTTGTCACGGTTGTTGTCACGGTTGTTGTCACGGTTGTCGTCACGGTTGTCGTCACGGTTGTCGTCACGGTTGTCGTCACGGTTGTCGTCACGGTTGTCGTCACGGTTGTCGTCACGGTTGTCGTCACGGTTGTCGTCACGGTTGTCGTCACGGTTGTCGTCACGGTTGTCGTCACGGGTGTCGTCACGGGTGTCGTCACGGGTGTCGTCACGGGTGTCGTCACGGGTGTCGTCACGGTTGTCGTCACGGTTGTCGTCACGGTTGTCGTCACGGTTGTTGTCACGGTTCGTGTTGGTGTTGGTGATGGTGTTGGTGTTGTCACTGTTGTTGTCACTGTTGTTGTCACTGTTGTTGTCACTGTTGTTGTCACGGTTGTTGTCACGGTTGTTGTCACGGTTGTTGTCACGGTTGTTGTCACGGTTGCTGTCACGGTTGCTGGCACGGGTGCTGTCACGGGTGATGTCACGGGTGCTGTCAAGGGTGCTGTCACGGGTGCTGTCACGGGTGCTGTCACGGGTGCTGTCACGGGTGTTGTCACGGGTGTTGTCACGGGTGTTGTCACGGGTGTTGTCACGGGTGTTGTCAAGGGTGTTGTCACGGGTGTTGTCACGGGTGTTGTCACGGGTGTTGTCACTGGTGTTGTCACTGTTGTTGTCACTGTTGTTGTCGCTGTTGTTGTCGCTTTTGTTGTCGCTGTTGTTGTCGCTGTTGTTGTCGCTGTTGTTGTCGCGGTTGTTGTCGCGGTTGTTGTCGCGGGTGTTGTCGCGGGTGTTGTCGCGGGTGTTGTCGCGGGTATTGTCGCGGGTGTTGTCGCGGGTGTTGTCGCGGGTGTTGTCGTGGGTGTTGTCACGGGTGTTGTCACGGGTGTTGTCACGGGTGTTGTCACGGGTGTTGTCACTGTTGTTGTCACGGGTGCTGTCACTGTTGCTGTCACTGTTGCCCTCACTGTTGCTGTCACTGTTGTTGTCACTGTTGCTGTCACTGTTGCTGTCACTGTTGCTGTCACTGTTGCTGTCACTGTTGCTGTCACTGTTGCTGTCACGGTTGTTGTCACGGTTGTTGTCACTGTTGCTGTCACTGTTGCTGTCACTGTTGCTGTCACGGTTGCTGTCACGGTTGCTGTCACGGTTGTTGTCACGGTTGCTGTCACGGTTGTTGTCACGGTTGCTGTCACGGTTGTTGTCACGGTTGCTGTCACGGTTGTTGTCACTGTTGCTGTCACTGTTGCTGTCACTGTTGCTGTCACTGTTGCTGTCAATGTTGCTGTCACTGTTGTTGTCACTGTTGTTGTCACTGTTGTTGTCACTGTCGCTGTCACGGTTGTTGTCACTGTTGCTGTCACTGTTGCTGTCACTGTTGCTGTCACTGTTGTTGTCACTGTTGCTGTCACTGTTGCTGTCACTGTTGCTGTGTCTGTTGCTGTCACGGTTGCTGTCACGGTTGCTGTCACTGTTGTTGTCACTGTTGCTGTCACTGTTGCTGTCACTGTTGCTGTCACTGTTGTTGTCACTGTTGTTTTCACTGTTGCTGTCACGGTTGCTGTCACGGTTGCTGTCACTGTTGTTGTCACTGTTGCTGTCACTGTTGCTGTCACTGTTGTCACTGTTGCTGTCACTGTTGCTGTCACTGTTGCTGTCACTGTTGCTGTCACTGTTGTTGTCACTGTTGTTGTCACTGTTGTTGTCACTGTTGTTGTCACTGTTGTTGTCACGGTTGCTGTCACGGTTGCTGTCACGGTTGCTGTCACGGTTGTTGTCACGGTTGCTGGCACTGTTGCTGTCACTGTTGCTGTCACTGTTGCTGTCACTGTTGTTGTCACTGTTGCTGTCGCTGTTGTTGTCGCTGTTTTTGTCGCTGTTGTTGTCGCTGTTGTTGTCGCGGTTGTTGTCGCGGTTGCTGTCGCGGTTGCTGTCACTGTTGCTGTCACTGTTGCTGTCACGGTTGCTTTCACGGTTGTCACGGTTGTGGTCACGGTTGTGGTCACGGGTGTGGTCACGGGTGTGGTCACGGGTGTGGTCACGGGTGTGGTCACGGGTGTGGTCACGGGTGTGGTCACGGGTGTGGTCACGGGTGTGGTCACGGGTGTCGTCACGGGTGTCGTCACGGGTGTCGTCACGGGTGTCGTCACGGGTGTCTTCACGGGTGTCGTCACGGGTGTCGTCACGGTTGTCGTGACGGTTGTCGTCACGGTTGTCGTCACGGTTGTCGTCACGGTTGTTGGTGTTGTCACTGTTGTTGTCACTGTTGTCACTGTTGTCACTGTTGTTGTCACTGTTGTTGTCACTGTTGTTGTCACGGTTGTTGTCACGGTGTTGTCACGGGTGCTGTCACGGGTGCTGTCGCGGGTGCTGTCGCGGGTGCTGTCGCGGGTGCTGTCGCGGGTGCTGTCGCGGGTGCTTTCGCGGGTGCTTTCGCGGGTGCTGTCGCGGGTGCTGTCGCGGGTGTTGTCGCGGGTGTTGTCGCGGGTGTTGTCGCGGGTGTTGTCGCGGGTGTTGTCACGGGTGTTGTCACGGGTGTTGTCACGGGTGTTGTCACGGGTGTTGTCACGGGTGTTGTCACGGGTGTTGTCACGGCTGTTGCCACGGGTGTTGCCACGGGTGTTGTCACGGGTGTTGTCACGGGTGTTGTCACGGGTGATGTCACGGGTGTTGTGTCGGGTGTTGTCACGGGTGTTGTCACTGGTGTTGTCACTGGTGTTGTCACTGGTGTTGTCACTGGTGTTGTCACTGTTGTTGTCACTGTTGTTGTCACTGTTGTCACTGTTGTTGTCACTGTTGCCGTCACTGTTGCCGTCACTGTTGCCGTCACTGTTGCCGTCACGGTTGCCGTCACGGTTGTTTTCATGGTTGTTGTCACTGTTGCTGTCACTGATGCTGTCACTGTTGCTGTCACTGTTGCTGTCACGGTTGCTGTCACTGTTGCTGTCACTGTTGTTGTCACTGTTGTTGTCTCTGTTGCTGTCACTGTTGCTGTCACGGTTGCTGTCACGGTTGTTGTCACTGTTGTTGTCACTGTTGTTGTCACGGTTGCTGTCACGGTTGCTGTCACGGTTGTTGTCACTGTTGTTGTCACTGTTGCTGTCACTGTTGCTGTCACTGTTGCTGTCACGGTTGCTGTCACTGTTGTTGTCACTGTTGTTGTCACGGTTGCTGTCACGGTTGCTGTCACGGTTGTTGTCACTGTTGCTGTCACTGTTGCTGTCACTGTTGCTGTCACTGTTGTTGTCACTGTTGTTGTTACTGTTGTTGTCACTGTTGCTTTCACTGTTGCTTTCACGGTTGTTGTCACTGTTGCTGTCACTGTTGCTCTCACTGTTGCTGTCACTGTTGCTGTCACTGTTGTTGTCACTGTTGCTGTCACTGTTGCTGTCACGGTTGCTGTCACGGTTGCTGTCACGGTTGTTGTCACGGTTGTTGTCACTGTTGTTGTCACTGTTGTTGTCACTGTTGCTGTCACTGTTGCTGTCACTGTTGCTGTCACTGTTGTTGTCACTGTTGTTGTCACTGTTGCTGTCACTGTTGCTGTCACGGTTGCTGTCACGGTTGTTGTCACTGTTGTTGTCACTGTTGCTGTCACTGTTGCTGTCACTGTTGCTGTCACTTTTGCTGTCACTGTTGCTGTCACTGTTGCTGTCACGGTTGCTGTCACGGTTGCTGTCACTGTTGTTGTCACTGTTGTTGTCACTGTCACTGTTGCTGTCACTGTTGCTGTCACTGTTGCTGTCACTGTTGCTGTCACTGTTGCTGTCACTGTTGCTGTCACTGTTGCTGTCACGGTTGCTGTCACGGTTGCTGTCACTGTTGCTGTCACTGTTGCTGTCACTGTTGCTGTCACTGTTGCTGTCACGGGTGTTGTCACCGTTGTTGTCGCCGTTGTTGTCGCGGTTGTTGTCGCGGTTGTTGTCGCGGTTGTTGTCGCGGTTGTTGTCGCGGTTGTTGTCGCGGTTGTTGTCGCGGTTGTTGTCACTGTTGTTGTCACTGTTGCTGTCACTGTTGCTGTCACTGTTGCTGTCACTGTTGCTGTCACGGTTGTTGTCACGGTTGTTGTCACGGTTGTTGTCACGGTTGTTGTCACGGTTGTTGTCACGGTTGTTGTCACGGTTGTTGTCACGGTTGTTGTCACGGTTGTTGTCACGGTTGTTGTCACGGTTGTTGTCACGGTTGTTGTCACGGTTGTCGTCACGGTTGTCGTCACGGTTGTCGTCACGGTTGTCGTCACGGTTGTCGTCACGGTTGTCGTCACGGGTGTCGTCACGGGTGTCGTCACGGGTGTCGTCACGGGTGTCGTCACGGGTGTCGTCACGGGTGTCGTCACGGGTGTCGTCACGGGTGTCGTCACGGGTGTCGTCACGGTTGTCGTCACGGTTGTCGTCACGGTTGTTGTCACGGTTGTTGTCACGGTTGTTCGTGTTGGTGTTGGTGTTGGTGTTGTCACTGTTGTTGTCACTGTTGTTGTCACTGTTGTTGTCACTGTTGTTGTCACGGTTTTTGTCACGGTTGTTGTCACGGTTGTTGTCACGGTTGTTGTCACGGTTGTTGTCACGGTTGTTGTCACGGTTGTTGTCACGGGTGTTGTCACGGGTGTTGTCGCGGGTGTTGTCACGGGTGTTGGCACGGGTGTTGTCACTTTTGTTGTCACTGTTGTTGTCACGGTTGTTGTCACGGTTGTTGGTGTTGGTGTTGGTGTTACTGTTGTTGTTACTGTTGTCTTTACTGTTGTTGTTACTGTTGTACTCACGGTTGTTGTCACGGTTGTTGTCACGGTTGTTGTCACAGTTGTTGTCACGGTTGTTGTCACGGTTTTTGTCACGGTTGTTGTCACGGTTGTAGTCACGGTTGTTGTCACGGTTGTTGTCACGGTTGTTGTCACGGTTGTTGTCACGGGTGTTGTCACGGGTGTTGTCACGGGTGTTGTCACGGGTGTTGTCACGGGTGTTGTCACGGGTGTTGTCACGGGTGTTGCCACGGGTGTTGCCACGGGTGTTGCCACGGGTGTTGTCACGGGTGTTGTCACGGGTGTTGTCACGGGTGTTGTCACGGGTGTTGTCACGGGTGTTGTCACGGGTGTTGTCACGGGTGTTGTCACGGGTGTTGTCACTGTTGTCACTGTTGCTGTCACTGTTGCTGTCACGGTTGTTGTCACGGTTGTTGTCACGGTTGTTGTCACGGTTGTTGTCACGGGTGTTGTCACGGGTGTTGTCACGGGTGTTGTCACGGGTGTTGTCACGGGTGTTGTCACGGGTGTTGTCACGGGTGTACTCACGGGTGTTGTCACGGGTGTTGTCACGGGTGTTGTCACGGGTGTTGTCACGGGTGTTGTCACGGGGGTTGTCACGGGGGTTGTCACGGGGGTTGTCTCGGGTGTGGTCACGGGTGTGGACACGGGTGTAGTCACGGGTGTGGTCACGGGTGTGGTCACGGGTGTGGTCACGGGTGTGGTCACGGGTGTGGTCACGGGTGTGGTCACGGGTGTGGTCACTGTTGTCACGGTTTTTGTCACGGTTGTCACGGTTGTTGTCACGGTTGTTGTCACGGTTGCTGTCACGGTTGCTGTCACGGGTGCTGTCACGGGTGCTGTCACGGGTGTTGTCACCGGTGTTGTCACGGGTGTTGTCACGGGTGTTGTCACGGGTGTTGTCACGGGGGTTGTCACGGGGGTTGTCACGGGTGTGGTCACGGGTGTTGTCACGGGTGTAGTCACGGGTGTAGTCACGGGTGTTGTCACTGTTGTTGTCACGGGTGTTGTCGCTGTTGTTGTCGCGGTTGTTGTCGCGGTTGTTGTCGCGGTTGTTGTCGCGGTTGCTGTCGCGGTTGCTGTCACTGTTGCTGTCACTGTTGCTGTCACTGTTGCTGTCACGGTTGCTGTCACGGTTGTTGTCACGGTTGTGGTCACGGTTGTCGTCACGGTTGTCGTCACGGTTGTCGTCACGGTTGTCGTCACGGGTGTCATCACGGGTGTCGTCACGGGTGTCGTCACGGGTGTCGTCACGGGTGTCGTCACGGATGTCGTCACGGATGTCGTCACGGGTGTCGTCACGGGTGTCGTCACGGGTGTCGTCACGGGTGTCGTCACGGGTGTCGTCACGGGTGTCGTCACGGGTGTCGTCACGGGTGTCGTCACGGGTGTCGTCACGGTTGTCGTCACGGTTGTCGTCACGGTTGTTGGTGTTGGTGTTGGTGTTGTCACTCTTGTTGTCACTGTTGTTGTCACTGTTGTTGTCACTGTTGTTGTCACTGTTGTTGTCACTGTTGTCACCGTTGTTGTCACTGTTGTTGTCACTGTTGCTGTCACGGTTGCTGTCACTGTTGCTGTCACGGTTGCTGTCACGGTTGCTGTCACGGTTGCTGTCACGGGTGCTGTCACGGGTTATGTCACGGGGGCTGTCACGGGGGCTGTCACGGGTGCTGTCACGGGTGCTGTCACGGGTGCTGTCACGGGTGCTGTCACGGGTGCTGTCACGGGTGTTGTCACGGGTGTTGTCACGGGTGTTTTCACGGGTCTTGTCACGGGTCTTGTCACGGGTCTTGTCACGGGTCTTGTCACGGGTGTTGCCACGGGTGTTGCCACGGGTGTTGCCACGGGTGTTGCCACGGGTGTTGCCACGGGTGTTGCCACGGGTGTTGCCACGGGTGTTGCCACGGGTGTTGTCACCTGTGTTGTCACGGGTGGTGTCACGGGTGTTGTCACGGGTGTTGTCACGGGTGTTGTCACGGGTGTTATCACGGGTGTTGTCACGGGTGTTGTCACGGGTGTTGTCACGGGTGTTGTCACGGGTGTTGTGACGGGTGTTGTGACGGGTGTTGTGACGGGTGTTGTGACGGGTGTTGTGACGGGTGTTGTGACGGGTGTTGTCGCGGGTGTTGTCGCGGATGTTGTCGCGGGTGTTGTCGCGGGTGTTGTCGCTTGTGTTGTCGCTTGTGTTGTCCCGGGTGTTGTCCCGGGCGTTGTCACGGGTGTTGTCACGGGTGTTGTCACGGGTGTTGTCACGGGTGTTGTTACGGCTGTTGACACGGGTGTTGACACGGGTGTTGTCACGGGTGTTGTCACGGGTGTTGTCACGGGTGTTGTCACGGGTGTTGTCACGGGTGATGTCACGGGTGTTGTCACTGGTGTTGTCACTGGTGTTGTCACTGGTGTTGTCACTGGTGTAGTCACTGGTGTAGTCACTGGTGTTGTCACTGGTGTTGTCACTGTTGTTGTCACTGTTGTTGTCACTGTTGTTGTCACTGTTTGTTCACTGTTTGTTGTCACGGTTGTTGTCACGGTTGTTGTCACGGTTGTTGTCACGGTTGTTGTCACGGGTGTTGTCACGGTTGTTGTCACGGGTGTTGTCACGGGTGTTGTCACGGGTGTGGTCACGGGTGTGGTCACGGGTGTGGTCACGGGTGTGGTCACGGGTGTGGTCACGGGTGTGGTCACGGGTGTGGTCACGGGTGTCGTCACGGGTGTCGTCACGGGTGTCGTCACGGGTGTCTTCACGGGTGTCTTCACGGGTGTCGTCACGGGTGTCGTCACGGGTGTCGTCACGGGTGTCGTCACGGGTGTCGTCACGGGTGTCGTCACGGGTGTCGTCACGGGTGTCGTCACGGGTGTCGTCACGGGTGTCGTCACGGGTGTCGTCACGGGTGTCGTCACGGTTGTTGGTGTTGGTGTTGGTGTTGGGACTGTTGGTGTCACTGTTGTTGTCACGGTTGTTGTCACGGTTGTTGTCACGGTTGTTGTCACGGTTGTTGTCACGGTTGTTGTCACGGTTGTTGTCACGGGTGTTGTCACGGGTGTTGTCACGGCTGTTGTCACGGCTGTTGTCACGGGTGTTGTCACGGGTGTTGTCACGGGTGTTGTCACGGGTGTAGTCACGGGTGTTGTCACGGGTGTTGTCACCGTTGTTGTCACTGCTGTTGTCACTGCTGTTGTCACGGTTGTTGTCACGGTTGTTGTCACGGTTGTCACGGTTGTTGTCACGGTTGTTGTCACGGTTGTTGTCACGGTTGTTGTCACGGTTGTTGTCACGGTTGTTGTCACGGTTGTTGGTGTTGGTGTTGGTGTTGTCACTGTTGTCACTGTTGTTGTCACTGTTGTTGTCACTGTTGTTGTCACTGTTGTTGTCACTGTTGTCACGGTTGTTGTCACGATTGTTGTCTCGGTTGCTGTCACGGTTGCTGTCACGGTTGCTGTCACGGATGCTGTCACGGGTGCTGTCACGGGTGTTGTCACGGGTGTTGTCACGGGTGTTGTCACGGGTGTATCACGGGTGTTGTCACTGGTGTTGTCACTGGTGTTGTCACTGGTGTTGTCACTGGTGTTGTCACTGTTGTTGTCACTGTTGTTGTCGCTGTTGTTGTCACTGTTGTTGTCGCTGTTGTTGTCGCTGTTGTTGTCGCTGTTGTTGTCGCGGTTGTTGTCACGGGTGTTGTCACGGGTGTTGCCACGGGTGTTGTCACGGGTGTTGTCACGGGTGTTGTCACGGGTGTTGTCACGGGTGTTGTCACGGGTGTTGTCACGGGTGTTGTCACGGGTGTGTTCACGGGTGTGTTCACGGGTGTGTTCACGGGTGTTGTCACGGGTGTTGTCACGGGTGTTGTCACGTGAGTTGTCACGGGTGTCACTGTTGTTGTCACGGGTGTTGTCACGGGTGTTGTCACTGTTGTTGTCACGGGTGCTGTCACTGTTGCTGTCACTGTTGCTGTCACTGTTGCTGTCACTGTTGCTGTCACTGTTGTTGTCACTGTTGCTGTCACTGTTGTTGTCACTGTTGCTGTCACTGTTGCTGTCACTGTTGCTGTCACGGTTGCTGTCACGGTTGCTGTCACGGTTGCTGTCACGGTTGTTGTCACTGTTGTTGTCACTGTTGCTATCACTGTTGCTGTCACTGTTGCTGTCACTGTTGCTGTCACTGTTGTTGTCACGGGTGTTGTCGCTGTTGTCGCGGTTGTTGTCGCGGTTGTTGTCGCGGTTGTTGTCGCGGTTGTTGTCGCGGTTGTTGTCGCGGTTGCTGTCACTGTTGCTGTCACGGTTGCTGTCACGGTTGCTGTCACGGTTGTTGTCACGGTTGTTGTCACGGTTGTCGTCACGGTTGTCGTCACGGGTGTCGTCACGGGTGTCGTCACGAGTGTCGGCACGGGTGTCGTCACGGGTGTCGTCACGGGTGTCGTCACGGGTGTCGTCATGGGTGTCGTCACGGGTGTCGTCACGGGTGTCGTCACGGGTGTCGTCACGGGTGTCGTCACGGGTGTCGTCACGGGTGTCGTCACGGGTGTCGTCACGGGTGTCGTCACGGTTGTTGGTGTTGGTGTTGGCACTGTTGTTGTCACTGTTGTTGTCACGGTTGTTGTCACGGTTGTTGTCACGGTTGTTGTCACGGTTGTTGTCACGGGTGTTGTCACGGGTGTTGTCACGGCTGTTGTCACGGCTGTTGTCACGGGTGTTGTCACGGGTGTTGTCACGGGTGTTGTCACGGGTGTTGTCACGGGTGTTGTCACGGGTGTTGTCACGGGTGTTGTCACGGGTGTTGTCACTGTTGTTGTCACTGTTTTTGTCACTGCTGTTGTCACTGCTGTTGTCACTGCTGTTGTCACGGTTGTTGTCACGGTTGTTGTCACGGTTGTTGTCACGGTTGTTGTCACGGTTGTCACGGTTGTTGTCACGGTTGTTGTCACGGTTGTTGTCACGGTTGTTGTCACGGTTGTTGTCACGGTTGTTGTCACGGGTGTTGTCACGGGTGTTGTCTAGGGTGTTGTCTAGGGTGTTGTCACGGGTGTTGTCACGGTTGTTGTCACGGTTGTTGTCACGGTTGTTGTCACGGTTGTATTCAGGGGTGTTGTCACGGGTGTTGTCACGGGTGTTGTCACGGGTGTTGTCACGGGTGTTGTCACGGGTGTTGTCACTGTTGCTGTCACTGTTGCTGTCACTGTTGCTGTCACTGTTGCTGTCACTGTTGCTGTCACTGTTGCTGTCACTGTTGCTGTCACTGTTGCTGTCACTGTTGCTGTCACGGTTGCTGTCACTGTTGCTGTCACTGTTGCCGTCACTGTTGCTGTCACTGTTGCTGTCACTGTTGCTGTCACTGTTGCTGTCACGGGTGTTGTCACTGTTGTTGTCGCGGTTGTTGTCGCGGTTGTTGTCGCGGTTGTTGTCGCGGTTGTTGTCGCGGTTGTTGTCGCGGTTGTTGTCGCGGTTGTTGTCACGGTTGCTGTCACGGTTGTTGTCACGGTTGTTGTCACGGTTGTTGTCACGGTTGTTGTCACGGTTGTTGTCACGGTTGTTGTCACGGTTGTCGTCACGGTTGTCGTCACGGTTGTCGTCACGGTTGTCGTCACGGGTGTCGTCACGGGTGTCGTCACGGGTGTCGTCACGGGTGTCGTCACGGGTGTCGTCACGGGTGTCGTCACGGTTGTCGTCACGGTTGTCGTCACGGTTGTCGTCACGGTTGTCGTCACGGTTGTCGTCACGGTTGTCGTCACGGGTGTCATCACGGGTGTCGTCACGGGTGTCGTCACGGGTGTCGTCACGGGTGTCGTCACGGATGTCGTCACGGATGTCGTCACGGGTGTCGTCACGGGTGTCGTCACGGGTGTCGTCACGGGTGTCGTCACGGGTGTCGTCACGGGTGTCGTCACGGGTGTCGTCACGGGTGTCGTCACGGTTGTCGTCACGGTTGTCGTCACGGTTGTTGGTGTTGGTGTTGGTGTTGTCACTCTTGTTGTCACTGTTGTTGTCACTGTTGTTGTCACTGTTGTTGTCACTGTTGTTGTCACTGTTGTCACCGTTGTTGTCACTGTTGTTGTCACTGTTGCTGTCACGGTTGCTGTCACTGTTGCTGTCACGGTTGCTGTCACGGTTGCTGTCACGGTTGCTGTCACGGGTGCTGTCACGGGTTATGTCACGGGGGCTGTCACGGGGGCTGTCACGGGTGCTGTCACGGGTGCTGTCACGGGTGCTGTCACGGGTGCTGTCACGGGTGTTGTCACGGGTGTTGTCACGGGTGTTTTCACGGGTCTTGTCACGGGTCTTGTCACGGGTCTTGTCACGGGTCTTGTCACGGGTGTTGCCACGGGTGTTGCCACGGGTGTTGCCACGGGTGTTGCCACGGGTGTTGCCACGGGTGTTGCCACGGGTGTTGCCACGGGTGTTGCCACGGGTGTTGTCACCTGTGTTGTCACGGGTGGTGTCACGGGTGTTGTCACGGGTGTTGTCACGGGTGTTGTCACGGGTGTTATCACGGGTGTTGTCACGGGTGTTGTCACGGGTGTTGTCACGGGTGTTGTCACGGGTGTTGTGACGGGTGTTGTGACGGGTGTTGTGACGGGTGTTGTGACGGGTGTTGTGACGGGTGTTGTGACGGGTGTTGTCGCGGGTGTTGTCGCGGATGTTGTCGCGGGTGTTGTCGCGGGTGTTGTCGCTTGTGTTGTCGCTTGTGTTGTCCCGGGTGTTGTCCCGGGCGTTGTCACGGGTGTTGTCACGGGTGTTGTCACGGGTGTTGTCACGGGTGTTGTTACGGCTGTTGACACGGGTGTTGACACGGGTGTTGTCACGGGTGTTGTCACGGGTGTTGTCACGGGTGTTGTCACGGGTGTTGTCACGGGTGATGTCACGGGTGTTGTCACTGGTGTTGTCACTGGTGTTGTCACTGGTGTTGTCACTGGTGTAGTCACTGGTGTAGTCACTGGTGTTGTCACTGGTGTTGTCACTGTTGTTGTCACTGTTGTTGTCACTGTTGTTGTCACTGTTTGTTCACTGTTTGTTGTCACGGTTGTTGTCACGGTTGTTGTCACGGTTGTTGTCACGGTTGTTGTCACGGGTGTTGTCACGGTTGTTGTCACGGGTGTTGTCACGGGTGTTGTCACGGGTGTGGTCACGGGTGTGGTCACGGGTGTGGTCACGGGTGTGGTCACGGGTGTGGTCACGGGTGTGGTCACGGGTGTGGTCACGGGTGTCGTCACGGGTGTCGTCACGGGTGTCGTCACGGGTGTCTTCACGGGTGTCTTCACGGGTGTCGTCACGGGTGTCGTCACGGGTGTCGTCACGGGTGTCGTCACGGGTGTCGTCACGGGTGTCGTCACGGGTGTCGTCACGGGTGTCGTCACGGGTGTCGTCACGGGTGTCGTCACGGGTGTCGTCACGGGTGTCGTCACGGTTGTTGGTGTTGGTGTTGGTGTTGGGACTGTTGGTGTCACTGTTGTTGTCACGGTTGTTGTCACGGTTGTTGTCACGGTTGTTGTCACGGTTGTTGTCACGGTTGTTGTCACGGTTGTTGTCACGGGTGTTGTCACGGGTGTTGTCACGGCTGTTGTCACGGCTGTTGTCACGGGTGTTGTCACGGGTGTTGTCACGGGTGTTGTCACGGGTGTAGTCACGGGTGTTGTCACGGGTGTTGTCACCGTTGTTGTCACTGCTGTTGTCACTGCTGTTGTCACGGTTGTTGTCACGGTTGTTGTCACGGTTGTCACGGTTGTTGTCACGGTTGTTGTCACGGTTGTTGTCACGGTTGTTGTCACGGTTGTTGTCACGGTTGTTGTCACGGTTGTTGGTGTTGGTGTTGGTGTTGTCACTGTTGTCACTGTTGTTGTCACTGTTGTTGTCACTGTTGTTGTCACTGTTGTTGTCACTGTTGTCACGGTTGTTGTCACGATTGTTGTCTCGGTTGCTGTCACGGTTGCTGTCACGGTTGCTGTCACGGATGCTGTCACGGGTGCTGTCACGGGTGTTGTCACGGGTGTTGTCACGGGTGTTGTCACGGGTGTATCACGGGTGTTGTCACTGGTGTTGTCACTGGTGTTGTCACTGGTGTTGTCACTGGTGTTGTCACTGTTGTTGTCACTGTTGTTGTCGCTGTTGTTGTCACTGTTGTTGTCGCTGTTGTTGTCGCTGTTGTTGTCGCTGTTGTTGTCGCGGTTGTTGTCACGGGTGTTGTCACGGGTGTTGCCACGGGTGTTGTCACGGGTGTTGTCACGGGTGTTGTCACGGGTGTTGTCACGGGTGTTGTCACGGGTGTTGTCACGGGTGTTGTCACGGGTGTGTTCACGGGTGTGTTCACGGGTGTGTTCACGGGTGTTGTCACGGGTGTTGTCACGGGTGTTGTCACGTGAGTTGTCACGGGTGTCACTGTTGTTGTCACGGGTGTTGTCACGGGTGTTGTCACTGTTGTTGTCACGGGTGCTGTCACTGTTGCTGTCACTGTTGCTGTCACTGTTGCTGTCACTGTTGTTGTCACTGTTGCTGTCACTGTTGTTGTCACTGTTGCTGTCACTGTTGCTGTCACTGTTGCTGTCACGGTTGCTGTCACGGTTGCTGTCACGGTTGCTGTCACGGTTGTTGTCACTGTTGTTGTCACTGTTGCTATCACTGTTGCTGTCACTGTTGCTGTCACTGTTGCTGTCACTGTTGTTGTCACGGGTGTTGTCGCTGTTGTCGCGGTTGTTGTCGCGGTTGTTGTCGCGGTTGTTGTCGCGGTTGTTGTCGCGGTTGTTGTCGCGGTTGCTGTCACTGTTGCTGTCACGGTTGCTGTCACGGTTGCTGTCACGGTTGTTGTCACGGTTGTTGTCACGGTTGTCGTCACGGTTGTCGTCACGGGTGTCGTCACGGGTGTCGTCACGAGTGTCGGCACGGGTGTCGTCACGGGTGTCGTCACGGGTGTCGTCACGGGTGTCGTCATGGGTGTCGTCACGGGTGTCGTCACGGGTGTCGTCACGGGTGTCGTCACGGGTGTCGTCACGGGTGTCGTCACGGGTGTCGTCACGGGTGTCGTCACGGGTGTCGTCACGGTTGTTGGTGTTGGTGTTGGCACTGTTGTTGTCACTGTTGTTGTCACGGTTGTTGTCACGGTTGTTGTCACGGTTGTTGTCACGGTTGTTGTCACGGGTGTTGTCACGGGTGTTGTCACGGCTGTTGTCACGGCTGTTGTCACGGGTGTTGTCACGGGTGTTGTCACGGGTGTTGTCACGGGTGTTGTCACGGGTGTTGTCACGGGTGTTGTCACGGGTGTTGTCACGGGTGTTGTCACTGTTGTTGTCACTGTTTTTGTCACTGCTGTTGTCACTGCTGTTGTCACTGCTGTTGTCACGGTTGTTGTCACGGTTGTTGTCACGGTTGTTGTCACGGTTGTCACGGTTGTTGTCACGGTTGTTGTCACGGTTGTTGTCACGGTTGTTGTCACGGTTGTTGTCACGGTTGTTGTCACGGGTGTTGTCACGGGTGTTGTCTAGGGTGTTGTCTAGGGTGTTGTCACGGGTGTTGTCACGGTTGTTGTCACGGTTGTTGTCACGGTTGTTGTCACGGTTGTATTCAGGGGTGTTGTCACGGGTGTTGTCACGGGTGTTGTCACGGGTGTTGTCACGGGTGTTGTCACGGGTGTTGTCACTGTTGCTGTCACTGTTGCTGTCACTGTTGCTGTCACTGTTGCTGTCACTGTTGCTGTCACTGTTGCTGTCACTGTTGCTGTCACTGTTGCTGTCACTGTTGCTGTCACGGTTGCTGTCACTGTTGCTGTCACTGTTGCCGTCACTGTTGCTGTCACTGTTGCTGTCACTGTTGCTGTCACTGTTGCTGTCACGGGTGTTGTCACTGTTGTTGTCGCGGTTGTTGTCGCGGTTGTTGTCGCGGTTGTTGTCGCGGTTGTTGTCGCGGTTGTTGTCGCGGTTGTTGTCGCGGTTGTTGTCACGGTTGCTGTCACGGTTGTTGTCACGGTTGTTGTCACGGTTGTTGTCACGGTTGTTGTCACGGTTGTTGTCACGGTTGTTGTCACGGTTGTCGTCACGGTTGTCGTCACGGTTGTCGTCACGGTTGTCGTCACGGTTGTCGTCACGGGTGTCGTCACGGGTGTCGTCACGGGTGTCGTCACGGGTGTCGTCACGGGTGTCGTCACGGGTGTCGTCACGGTTGTCGTCACGGTTGTCGTCACGGTTGTCGTCACGGTTGTTGGTGTTGGTGTTGGTGTTGGTGTTGTCACTGTTGTTGTCACTGTTGTTGTCACTGTTGTTGTCACTGTTGTTGTCACTGTTGTTGTCACGGTTGTTGTCACGGTTGTTGTCACGGTTGTTGTCACGGTTGTTGTCACGGTTGTTGTCACGGTTGCTGTCACGGTTGCTGTCACGGGTGCTGTCACGGGTGATGTCACTGGTGCTGTCACGGGTGCTGTCACGGGTGATGTCACGGGTGATGTCACGGGTGCTGTCACGGGTGCTGTCACGGGTGCTGTCACGGGTGCTGTCACGGGTGTTGTCACGGGTGTTGTCACGGGTGTTGTCACGGGTGTTGTCACGGGTGTTGTCACTGGTGTTGTCACTGGTGTTGTCACTGTTGTTGTCACTGTTGTTGTCACTGTTGTTGTCACTGTTGTTGTCGCTGTTGTTGTCGCTGTTGTTGTCGCTGTTGGTATCGCGGTTGTTGTCACGGGTGTTGTCACGGGTGTTGTCACGGGTGTTGTCACGGGTGTTGTCACGGGTGTTGTCACGGGTGTTGTCACGGGTGTTGTCACGGGTGTTGTCACGGGTGTGTTCACGGGTGTTGTCACGGGTGTTGTCACGGGTGTTGTCACGGGTGTTGTCACGGGTGTTGTCACTGTTGTTGTCACGGGTGTTGTCACGGGTGTTGTCACTGTTGTTGTCACGGGTGCTGTCACTGTTGCTGTCACTGTTGCTGTCACTGTTGCTGTCACTGTTGCTGTCACTGTTGCTGTCACTGTTGCTGTCACTGTTGCTGTCACTGTTGTTGTCACTGTTGCTGTCACTGTTGTTGTCACTGTTGCTGTCACTGTTGCTGTCACTGTTGCTGTCACTGTTGCTGTCACGGTTGCTGTCACGGTTGCTGTCACGGTTGCTGTCACGGTTGTTGTCACTGTTGCTGTCACTGTTGCTGTCACTGTTGCTGTCACTGTTGCTGTCACTGTTGCTGTCACTGTTGCTGTCACTGTTGTTGTCACGGGTGTTGTCGCTGTTGTCGCGGTTGTTGTCGCGGTTGCTGTCACGGATGCTGTCACGGGTGCTGTCACTGGTGCTGTCACGGGTGCTGTCACGGGTGATGTCACGGGTGATGTCACGGGTGCTGTCACGGGTGCTGTCACGGGTGCTGTCACGGGTGCTGTCACGGGTGTTGTCACGGGTGTTGTCACGGGTGTTGTCACGGGTGTTGTCACGGGTGTTGTCACTGGTGTTGTCACTGGTGTTGTCACTGGTGTTGTCACTGGTGTTGTCACTGTTGTTGTCACTGTTGTTGTCACTGTTGTCACTGTTGTTGTCGCTGTTGTTGTCGCTGTTGTTGTCGCTGTTGTTGTCGCGGTTGTTGTCACGGGTGTTGTCACGGGTGTTGTCACGGGTGTTGTCACGGGTGTTGTCACGGGTGTTGTCACGGGTGTTGTCACGGGTGTTGTCACGGGTGTTGTCACGGGTGTGTTCACGGGTGTGTTCACGGGTGTTGTCACGGGTGTTGTCACGGGTGTTGTCACGGGTGTTGTCACGGGTGTTGTCACGGGTGTTGTCACTGTTGTTGTCACGGGTGTTGTCACGGGTGTTGTCACTGTTGTTGTCACGGGTGCTGTCACTGTTGCTGTCACTGTTGCTGTCACTGTTGCTGTCACTGTTGCTGTCACTGTTGCTGTCACTGTTGCTGTCACTGTTGTTGTCACTGTTGCTGTCACTGTTGTTGTCACTGTTGCTGTCACTGTTGCTGTCACTGTTGCTGTCACTGTTGCTGTCACGGTTGCTGTCACGGTTGCTGTCACGGTTGTTGTCACTGTTGTTGTCACTGTTGCTGTCACTGTTGCTGTCACTGTTGCTGTCACTGTTGCTGTCACTGTTGCTGTCACTGTTGTTGTCACGGGTGTTGTCGCTGTTGTCGCGGTTGTTATCGCGGTTGTTGTCGCGGTTGTTGTCGCGGTTGTTGTCGCGGTTGTTGTCGCGGTTGTTGTCACTGTTGCTGTCACTGTTGCTGTCACGGTTGCTGTCACGGTTGCTGTCACGGTTGTTGTCACGGTTGTCGTCACGGTTGTCGTCACGGGTGTCGTCACGGGTGTCGTCACGGGTGTCGTCACGGGTGTCGTCACGGGTGTCGTCACGGGTGTCGTCACGGGTGTCGTCACGGGTGTCGTCACGGGTGTCGTCACGGGTGTCGTCACGGGTGTCGTCACGGGTGTCGTCACGGGTGTCGTCACGGGTGTCGTCACGGGTGTCGTCACGGGTGTCGTCACGGGTGTCGTCACGGGTGTCGTCACGGGTGTCGTCACGGGTGTCGTCACGGTTGTTGGTGTTGGTGTTGGTGTTGGCACTGTTGTTGTCACTGTTGTTGTCACGGTTGTTGTCACGGTTGTTGTCACGGTTGTTGTCACGGTTGTTGTCACGGTTGTTGTCACGGGTGTTGTCACGGGTGTTGTCACGGCTGTTGTCACGGCTGTTGTCACGGGTGTTGTCACGGGTGTTGTCACGGGTGTTGTCACTGTTTTTGTCACTGTTTTTGTCACTGTTGTCACGGTTGTTGGTGTTGGTGTTGGTGTTACTGTTGTTACTGCTGTCTTTACTGTTGTTGTTACTGTTGTACTCACGGTTGTTGTCACGGTTGTTGTCACGGTTGTTGTCACAGTTGTTGTGACGGTTGTTGTCACGGTTGTTGACACGGTTGTTGTCACGGTTGTTGTCACGGTTGTTGTCACGGTTGTCGTCACGGTTGTTGGTGTTGGTGTTGGTGTTGTCACTGTTGTCACTGTTGTTGTCACTGTTGTTGTCACTGTTGTTGTCACTGTTGTTGTCACGGTTGTTGTCACGGTTGTTGTCACGGTTGTTGTCACGATTGTTGTCTCGGTTGCTGTCACGGTTGCTGTCACGGATGCTGTCACGGGTGCTGTCACTGGTGCTGTCACGGGTGCTGTCACGGGTGATGTCACGGGTGCTGTCACGGGTGCTGTCACGGGTGCTGTCACGGGTGCTGTCACGGGTGTTGCCACGGGTGTTGTCACGGGTGTTGTCACGGGTGTTGTCACGGGTGTTGTCACGGGTGTTGTCACGGGTGTTGTCACTGGTGTTGTCACTGTTGTTACTGTTGTTGTCACTGTTGTTGTCACTGTTGTTGTCACTGTTGTTGTTACTGTCGTTGTCGCTGTTGTTTTCGCGGTTGTTGTCGCGGTTGTTGTCACGGTTGTTGTCACGGGTGTTGTCACGGGTGTTGTCACGGGTGTTGTCACGGGAGTTGTCACGGGTGTTGTCACGGGTGTTGTCACAGGTGTTGTCACGGTTGTTGTCACGGGTGTTGTCACGGGTGTTGTCACGGGTGTTGTCACGGGTGTTGTCACGGGTGTTTTCACGGGTGTTGTCACGGGTGTTGTCACGGGTGTTGTCACGGGTGTTGTCACGGGTGTTGTCACGGGTGTTGTCACGGGTGTTGTCACGGGTGTTGTCACGGGTGTTGTCACGGGTGTTGTCACGGGTGTTGTCACTGTTGTTGTCACTGTTGTTGTCACTGTTGTATTCACTGTTGTTGTCACTGTTGTTGTCACTGTTGCTGTCACTGTTGCTGTCACTGTTGCTGTCTGTGTTGCTGTCACGGTGGTTGTCACTGTTGTTGTCACTGTTGCTGTCACTGTTGCTGTCACTGTTGCTGTCACTGTTGTTGTCACTGTTGTTGTCACGGTTGCTGTCACTGTTGCTGTCACTGTTGCTGTCACTGTTGCTGTCACTGTTGCTGTCACTGTTGCTGTCACTGTTGCTGTCACTGTTGCTGTCACTGTTGTTGTCACTGTTGTTGTCACTGTTGCTGTCACTGTTGCTGTCACGGTTGTTGTCACTGTTGTTGTCACTGTTGCTGTCACTGTTGCTGTCACTGTTGCTGTCACTGTTGCTGTCACTGTTGTCACTGTTGTTGTCACTGTTGTTGTCACTGTTGTTGTCGCTGTTGTTGTCGCTGTTGTTGTCGCGGTTGTTGTCGCGGTTGTTGTAACGGTTGTTGTAACGGTTGTTGTCACGGGTGTTGTCACGGGTGTTGTGACGGGTGTTGTCACGGGTGCTGCCACCGGTGTTGTCACGGGTGTTGTCACGGGTGTTGTCACGGGTGTTGTCACGGGTGTTGTCACGGGTGCTGTCACGGTTGTTGTCACGGGTGTTGTCACGGGTGTTGTCACTGTTATTGTCACTGTTATTGTCACTGTTGCTGTCACTGTTGTTGTCACTGTTGTTGTCACTGTTGTTGTCACTGTTGTTGTCACTGTTGCTGTCACTGTTGCTGTCACTGTTGTCACTGTTGTTGTCACTGTTGTTGTCACTGTTGCTGTCACGGTTGCTGTCACGGTTGCTGTCACTGTTGTTGTCACTGTTGCTGTCACTGTTGCTGTCACTGTTGCTGTCACTGTTGCTGTCACTGTTGCTGTCACTGTTGTTGTCACTGTTGTTGTTACTGTTGCTGTCACTGTTGCTGTCACGGTTGTCACTGTTGTTGTCACTGTTGCTGTCACTGTTGTTGTCACTGTTGATGTCACTGTTGTTGTCACTGTTGTTGTCACTTTTGTTGTCACGGTTGTTGTCACGGTTGTTGTCACGGTTGTTGTCACGGTTGTTGTCACGGTTGTTGGTGTTGGTGTTGGTGTTGTCACTGTTGTCACTGTTGTTGTCACTGTTGTTGTCACTGTTGTTGTCACGGTTGTTGTCACGGTTGTTGTCACGATTGTTGTCTCGGTTGCTGTCACGGTTGCTGTCACTGTTGCTGTCACTGTTGTTGTCACTGTTGCTGTCACGGTTGCTGTCACTGTTGCTGTCACTGTTGTTGTCACTGTTGCTGTCACTTTTGCTGTCACTGTTGCTGTCACTGTTGCTGTCACTGTTGTCACTGTTGTCACTGTTGCTGTCACGGTTGCTGTCACGGTTGCTGTCACTGTTGTTGTCACTGTTGCTGTCACTGTTGCTGTCACTGTTGCTGTCACTGTTGCTGTCACTGTTGTCACTGTTGTTGTCACTGTTGTTGTCACTGTTGTTGTCACTGTTGTTGTCGCTGTTGTTGTCGCTGTTGTTGTCGCGGTTGTTGTCGCGGTTGTTGTAACGGTTGTTGTCACGGGTGTTGTCACGGGTGTTGTGACGGGTGTTGTCACGGGTGTTGTCACGGGTGTTGTCACGGGTGTTGTCACGGGTGTTGTCACGGGTGTTGTCACGGGTGCTGTCACGGTTGTTGTCACGGGTGTTGTCACGGGTGTTGTCACGGGTGTTGTCACTGTTATTGTCACTGTTGCTGTCACTGTTGTTGTCACTGTTGTTGTCACTGTTGTTGTCACTGTTGTCACTGTTGTTGTCACTGTTGCTGTCACTGTTGCTGTCACTGTTGTCACTGTTGTTGTCACTGTTGTTGTCACTGTTGCTGTCACGGTTGCTGTCACGGTTGCTGTCACTGTTGTTGTCACTGTTGCTGTCACTGTTGCTGTTACTGTTGCTGTCACTGTTGCTGTCACTGTTGCTGTCACTGTTGTTGTCACTGTTGTTGTCACTGTTGCTGTCACTGTTGCTGTCACGGTTGTCACTGTTGTTGTCACTGTTGCTGTCACTGTTGTTGTCACTGTTGTTGTCACTGTTGTTGTCACTGTTGTTGTCACTTTTGTTGTCACTGTTGTTGTCGCTGTTGTTGTCGCGGTTGTTGTCGCGGTTGTTGTAACGGTTGTTGTCACGGGTGTTGTCACGGGTGTTGTCACGGGTGTTGTCACGGGTGTTGTCACGGGTGTTGCCACGGGTGTTGTCACGGGTGTTGTCACGGGTGCTGTCACGGGTGCTGTCACGGGTGTTGTCACGGGTGTTGTCACGGGTGTTGTCACGGGTGTTCTCACGGGTGTTCTCACGGGTGTTGTCACGGGTGTTGTCACTGTTATTGTCACTGTTGCTGTCACTGTTGCTGTCACTGTTGTTGTCACTGTTGTTGTCACTGTTGTTGTCACTGTTGTTGTCACTGTTGCTGTCACTGTTGCTGTCACTGTTGCTGTCACTGTTGCTGTCACTGTTGCTGTCACGGTTGTTGTCACTGTTGTTGTCACTGTTGTCGTCACTGTTGCTGTCACTGTTGCTGTCACTGTTGGTGTCACTGTTGTTGTCACTGTTGTTGTCACTGTTGCTGTCACTGTTGTCGCTGTTGCTGTCACTGTTGCTGTCACGGTTGCTGTCACTGTTGTTGTCACTGTTGCATTCAATGTTTCTGTCACTGTTGTTGTCACTGTTGTTGTCACTTTTGCTGTCACTGTTGCTGTCACTGTTGCCGCCACTGTTGCTGTGACGGTTGTTGTCACTGTTGCTGTCACTGTTGCTGTCACTGTTGTTGTCACTGTTGCTGTCACGGTTGCTGTCACTGTTGTTGTCACTGTTGCTGTCACTGTTGCTGTCACTGTTGTTGTCACTGTTGTTGTCACTGTTGTTGTCACTGTTGCTGTCACTGTTGCTGTCACGGTTGCTGTCACTGTTGTTGTCACTGTTGTTGTCACTGTTGTTGTCACTGTTGCTGTCACTGTTGTTGTCACTGTTGTTGTCACTGTTATTGTCACTGTTGTTGTCACTGTTGCTGTCACGGTTGTTGTCACTGTTGTTGTCACTGTTGCTGTCACTGTTGCTGTCACTGTTGCTGTCACTGTTGTTGCCACTGTTGTTGTCACTGTTGCTGTCACTGTTGCTGTCACTGTTGCTGTCACTGTTGCTGTCACTGTTGCTGTCACGGTTGCTGTCACGGTTGTTGTCGCTGTCGTTGTCGCTGTCGTTGTCGCTGTTGTTGTCACTGTTGCTGTCACTGTTGCTGTCACTGTTGCTTGCACTGTTGCTGTCACGGTTGCTGTCACGGTTGTTGTCACTGTTGTTGTCACTGTTGCTGTCACTGTTGCTGTCACTGTTGCTGTCACTGTTGCTGTCACTGTTGCTGTCACTGTTGCTGTCACTGTTGCTGTCACTGTTGTTGTCACTGATGCTGTCACTGTTGCTGTCACTGTTGCTGTCACGGTTGTTGTCACTGTTGTTGTCACTGTTGTTGTCACTGTTGTTGTCACTGTTGTCACTGTTGCTGTCACTGTTGCTGTCACTGTTGTTGTCACTGTTGTTGTCACTGTTGTTGTCGCTGTTGTTGTCGCTGTTGTTGTCGCTGTTGTTGTCGCGGTTCCTGTCGCGGTTCCTGTCGCGGTTGTTGTCACGGGTGTTGTCACGAGTGTTGTCACGGGTGTTGTCACGGGTGTTGTCACGGGTGTTGTCACGGGTGTTGTCACGGGTGTTTTCACGGGTGTTGTCACGGGTGTTGTCACGGGTGTGGTCACGTGTGTTGTCACGGGTGTTGTCACTGTTGTTGTCACTGTTGTCACTGTTGTTGTCACGGTTGTTGTCGCTGTCGTTGTCGCTGTCGTTGTCGCTGTTGTCGCTGTTGCTGTCACTGTTGCTTCACTGTTGCTGTCACGGTTGTTGTCACTGTTGTTGTCACTGTTGCTGTCACTGTTGCTGTCACTGTTGCTGTCACTGTTGCTGTCACTGTTGTTGTCACTGTTGTTGTCACTGTTGTTGTCACTGTTGTTGTCACTGTTGCTGTCACTGTTGCTGTCACTGTTGCTGTCACTGTTGCTGTCACGGTGGTTGTCACTGTGGTTGTCACTGTTGCTGTCACTGTTGCTGTCACTGTTGCTGTCACTGTTGTTGTCACTGTTGTTGTCACTGTTGTTGTCACTGTTGCTGTCACTGTTGCTGTCACTGTTGCTGTCACTGTTGCTGTCACGGTTGCTGTCACGGTTGCTGTCACGGTTGCTGTCACGGTTGCTGTAACGGTTGCTGTCACGGTTGCTGTCACGGTTGCTGTCACGGTTGCTGTCACGGTTGCTGTCACTGTTGCTGTCACTGTTGCTGTCACTGTTGCTGTCACTGTTGCTGTCACTGTTGTTGTCACGGGTGTTGTCACTGTTGTTGTCGCGGTTGTTGTCGCGGTTGTTGTCGCGGTTGTTGTCGCGGTTGTTGTCGCGGTTGTTGTCACTGTTGTTGTCACTGTTGTTGTCACTGTTGCTGTCACTGTTGCTGTCACTGTTGCTGTCACTGTTGCTGTCACGGTTGTCGTCACGGTTGTTGTCACGGTTGTCGTCACGGTTGTTGTCACGGTTGTAGTCACGGTTGTAGTCACGGGTGTCGTCACGGGTGTCGTCACGGGTGTCGTCACGGGTGTCGTCACGGGTGTCGTCACGGGTGCCGTCACGGGTTTTGTCACGGTTGTTGTCACGGTTGTTGTCACGGTTGTTGGTGTTGGTGTTGGTGTTGTCACTGTTGCTGTCACTGTTGTTGTCACTGTTGTTGTCACTGTTGTTGTCACTGTTGTTGTCACTGTTGTTGTCACTGTTGTTGTCACGGTTGTTGTCACGATTGTTGTCTCGGTTGCTGTCACGGTTGCTGTCACGGATGCTGTCACGGGTGCTGTCACTGGTGCTGTCACGGGTGATGTCACGGGTGCTGTCACGGGTGCTGTCACTGGTGCTGTCACGGGTGCTGTCACGGGTGCTGTCACGGGTGCTGTCACGGGTGTTGTCACGGGTGTTGTCACGGGTGTTGTCACGGGTGTTGTCACGGGTGTTGTCACTGGTGTTGTCACTGTTGTTGTCACTGTTGTTGTCACTGTTGTTGTCACTGTTGTTGTCACTGTTGTTGTCGCTGTTGCTGTCGCTGTTGCTGTCGCGGTTGTTGTCGCGGTTGTTGTCGCGGTTGTTGTCGCGGTTGTTGTCGCGGGTGTTGTCACGGGTGTTGTCACGGGTGTTGTCACGGGAGTTGTCACGGGTGCTGTCACGGGTGCTGTCACGGGTGATGTCACGGGTGCTGTCACGGGTGCTGTCACGGGTGCTGTCACGGGTGCTGTCACGGGTGTTGTCACGGGTGTTGTCACGGGTGTTGTCACGGGTGTTGTCACGGGTGTTGTCACTGGTGTTGTCACTGTTGTTGTCACTGTTGTTGTCACTGTTGTTGTCACTGTTGTTGTCACTGTTGTTGTCGCGGTTGTTGTCGCGGTTGTTGTCGCGGTTGTCGCGGTTGTTGTCGCGGTTGTTGTCACGGTTGTTGTCACGGGTGTTGTCACGGGTGTTGTCACGGGTGTTGTCACGGGTGTTGTCACGGGTGTTGTCACGGGAGTTGTCACGGGTGTTGTCACGGGTGTTGTCACGGGTGTTGTCATGGGTGTTGTCACGGGTGTTGTCACGGGTGTTGTCACGGATGTTGTCACGGGTGTTGTACGGGTGTTGTCACGGGTGTTGTCACGGGTGTTGTCACGGGTGTTGTCACGGGTGTTGTCACGGGTGTTGTCACTGTTGTTGTCACTGTTGTTGTCACTGTTGTTGTCACTGTTGTTGTCACTGTTGTCACTGTTGCTGTCACTGTTGCTGTCACTGTTGCTGTCACTGTTGCTGTCACTGTTGCTGTCTGTGTTGCTGTCACGGTGGTTGTCACTGTTGTTGTCACTGTTGCTGTCACTGTTGCTGTCACTGTTGTTGTCACTGTTGTTGTCACTGTTGTTGTCACGGTTGCTGTCACGGTTGCTGTCACGGTTGCTGTCACTGTTGTTGTCACTGTTGTTGTCACTGTTGTTGTCACTGTTGCTGTCACTGTTCTGTCACTGTTGTTGTCACTGTTGCTGTCACTGTTGCTGTCACGGTTGCTGTCACGGTTGCTGTCACTGTTGCTGTCACTGTTGCTGTCACTGTTGTTGTCACTGTTGCTGTCACTGTTGCTGTCACTGTTGCTGTCACGGTTGCTGTCACGGTTGCTGTCACGGTTGCTGTCACGGTTGCTGTCACTGTTATGTCACTGTTCTGTCACTGTTGCTGTCACTGTTGCTGTCACTGTTGTTGTCACTGTTGTTGTCACTGTTGTTGTCGCTGTTGTCGCTGTTGTTGTCGCTGTTGTTGTCGCGGTTGTTGTCGCGGTTGCTGTCGCGGTTGCTGTCACTGTTGCTGTCACTGTTGCTGTCACTGTTGCTGTCACTGTTGCTGTCACTGTTGCTGTCACGGTTGCTGTCACGGTTGTTGTCGCGGGTGTTGTCGCGTGTGTTGTCGCGGGTGTTGTCGCGGGTGCTGTCGCGGGTGCTGTCGCGGGTGCTGTCGCGGGTGTCGTCACGGGTGTCGTCACGGGTGTCGTCACGGATGTCGTCACGGGTGTCGTCACGGGTGTCGTCACGGGTGTCGTCACGGGTGTCGTCTCGGGTGTCGTCACGGGTGTCGTCACGGGTGTCGTCACGGGTGTCGTCACGGGTGTCGTCACGGGTGTCGTCACGGTTGTTGGTGTTGGTGTTGTCACTGTTGTTTTCACTGTTGCTGTCACTGTTGCTGTCACTGTTGCTGTCACTGTTGCTGTCACTGTTGCTGTCACTGTTGCTGTCACTGTTGCTGTCACGGTTGTTGTCACGGTTGTTGTCACTGTTGTTGTCACTGTTGCTGTCACTCTTGCTGTCACTGTTGCTGTCACTCTTGCTGTCACTGTTGCTGTCACTGTTGTTGTCACTGTTGTTGTCACTGTTGTTGTCACTGTTGCTGTCACTGTTGCTGTCACTGTTGCTGTCACTGTTGCTGTCACGGTGGTTGTCACTGTGGTTTTCACTGTTGCTGTCACTGTTGCTGTCACTGTTGCTGTTACTGTTGTTGTCACTGTTGTTGTCACTGTTGTTGTCACTGTTGCAGTCACTGTTGCTGTCACTGTTGCTGTCACGGTTGCTGTCACGGTTGCTGTCACGGTTGCTGTCACGGTTGTTGTCACTTGCTGTCACTGTTGCTGTCACTGTTGCTGTCACGGTTGCTGTCACGGTTGTTGTCACTGTTGTTGTCACTGTTGCTGTCACTGTTGCTGTCACTGTTGTTGTCACTGTTGTTGTCACTGTTGCTGTCACTGTTGCTGTCACTGTTGCTGTCACTGTTGCTGTCACTGTTGCTGTCCGGTTGCTGTCACTGTTGTTGTCACTGTTGTTGTCACGGTTGTTGTCACGGTTGTTGTCACGGTTGTTGTCACGGTTGTTGTCACGGTTGTTGTCACGGTTGTTGTCACGGGTGTTGTCACGGGTGTTGTCACGGGTGTTGTCACGGGTGTTGTCACGGGTGTTGTCACGGGTGTTGTCACGGGTGTTGTCACGGGTGTTGTCACGGGTGTTGTCACGGGTGTTGTCACGGGTGTTGTCACTGTTTTTGTCACTGTTTTTGTCACTGTTTTTGTCACTGTTTTTGTCACTGTTTTTGTCACTGTTGTTGTCACGGTTGTTGTCACGGTTGTTGGTGTTGGTGTTGGTGTTGGTGTTACTGTTGTTGTTACTGCTGTCTTTACTGTTGTTGTTACTGTTGTACTCACGGCTGTTGTCACGGTTGTTGTCACGGTTGTTGTCACAGTTGTTGTGACGGTTGTTGTCACGGTTGTTGTCACGGTTGTTGTCACGGTTGTTGTCACGGTTGTTGTCACGGTTGTTGTCACGGTTGTTGTCACGGTTGTTGGTGTTGGTGTTGGTGTTGTCACTGTTGTCACTGTTGTTTTCACTGTTGTTGTCACTGTTGTTGTCACTGTTGTCACTGTTGTTGTCACTGTTGTTGTCACTGTTGTTGTCACTGTTGTTGTCACGGTTGTTGTCACTGTTGCTTTCACTGTTGTTGTCACTGTTGTTGTCACTGTTGCTGTCACTGTTTCTGTCACTGTTGCTGTCACTGTTGCTGTCCGGTTGCTGTCACTGTTGTTGTCACTGTTGTTGTCACTGTTGTTGTCACGGTTGTTGTCACGGTTGTTGTCACGGTTGTTGTCACGGTTGTTGTCACGGGTGTTGTCACGGGTGTTGTCACGGGTGTTGTCACGGGTGTTGTCACGGGTGTTGTCACGGGTGTTGTCACGGGTGTTGTCACGGGTGTTGTCACTTTTGTTGTCACTGTTTTTGTCACTGTTTTTGTCACTGTTTTTGTCACTGTTTTTGTCACTGTTGTTGTCACGGTTGTTGGTGTTGGTGTTGGTGTTACTGTTGTTGTTACTGCTGTCTTTACTGTTGTTGTTACTGTTGTACTCACGGTTGTTGTCACGGTTGTTGTCACGGTTGTTGTCACAGTTGTTGTGACGGTTGTTGTCACGGTTGTTGTCACGGTTGTTGTCACGGTTGTTGTCACGGTTGTTGTCACGGTTGTTGGTGTTGGTGTTGGTGTTGTCACTGTTGTCACTGTTGTTTTCACTGTTGTTGTCACTGTTGTTGTCACTGTTGTTGTCACTGTTGTCACTGTTGTTGTCAGTTGTCACTGTTGTTGTCACTGTTGTTGTCACTGTTGTTGTCACGGTTGTTGTCACGGTTGTTGTCACGATTGTTGTCTCGGTTGCTGTCACGGTTGCTGTCACGGATGCTGTCACGGGTGCTGTCACTGGTGCTGTCACGGGTGCTGTCACGGGTGATGTCACGGGTGCTGTCACGGGTGCTGTCACGGGTGCTGTCACGGGTGCTGTCACGGGTGTTGTCACGGGTGTTGTCACGGGTGTTGTCACGGGTGTTGTCACTGGTGGTGTCACTGGTGTTGTCACTGTTGTTGTCACTGTTCTTGTCACTGTTGTTGTCACTGTTGTTGTCACTGTTGTTGTCGCTGTTGTTGTCGCGGTTGTTGTCGCGGTTGTTGTCGCGGTTGTTGTCGCGGTTGTTGTCCCGGTTGTTGTCACGGGTGTTGTCACGGGTGTTGTCACGGGTGTTGTCACGGGTGTTGTCACGGGAGTTGTCACGGGTGTTGTCACGGGTGTTGTCACGGGTGTTGTCACGGGTGTTGTCACGGGCGTTGTCACGGGTGTTGTCACGGGTGTTGTCACGGGTGTTGTACGGGTGTTGTCACGGGTGTTGTCACGGGTGTTGTCACGGGTGTTGTCACGGGTGTTGTCACGGGTGTTGTCACGGGTGTTGTCACGGGTGTTGTCACTGTTGTTGTCACTGTTGTCACTGTTGTTGTCACTGTTGTTGTCACTGTTGTTGTCACTGTTGTTGTCACTGTTGTTGTCACTGTTGTTGTCACTGTTGCTGTCACTGTTGCTGTCACTGTTGCTGTCACTGTTGCTGTCTGTGTTGCTGTCACGGTGGTTGTCACTGTTGTCACTGTTGCTGTCACTGTTGCTGTCACTGTTGTTGTCACTGTTGTTGTCACTGTTGTTGTGACTGTTGCTGTCACGGTTGCTGTCACGGTTGTTGTCACTGTTGTTGTCACTGTTGCTGTCACTGTTGCTGTCACTGTTGTTGTCACTGTTGTTGTCACTGTTGCTGTCACTGTTGCTGTCACGGTTGTTGTCACTGTTGTTGTCACTGTTGCTGTCACTGTTGTTGTCACTGTTGTTGTCACTGTTGTTGTCACTGTTGTTGTCACTGTTGTTGTCACTGTTGCTGTCACTGTTGCTGTCACTGTTGCTGTCACTGTTGCTGTCACTGTTGCTGTCACGGTGGTTGTCACTGTTGTCACTGTTGCTGTCACTGTTGTTGTCACTGTTGTTGTCACTGTTGCTGTCACTGTTGTTGTCACTGTTGTTGTCACTGTTGTTGTCACTGTTGTTGTCACTGTTGTTGTCACTGTTGCTGTCACTGTTGCTGTCACTGTTGCTGTCACTGTTGCTGTCACTGTTGCTGTCACGGTGGTTGTCACTGTTGTCACTGTTGCTGTCACTGTTGTTGTCACTGTTGTTGTCACTGTTGCTGTCACTGTTGCTGTCACTGTTGTTGTCACTGTTGCTGTCACGGTTGCTGTCACTGTTGTTGTCACTGTTGCTGTCACTGTTGCTGTCACTGTTGTTGTCACTGTTGCTGTCACTGTTGCTGTCACTGTTGTTGTCACTGTTGCTTGCACTGTTGCTGTCACGGTTGCTGTCACGGTTGTTGTCACTGTTGTCACTGTTGCTGTCACTGTTGCTGTCACTGTTGTTGTCACTGTTGTTGTCGCTGTTGTTGTCGCTGTTGTTGTCGCGGTTCCTGTCGCGGTTTTTGTCACGGTTGTTGTCACGGGTGTTGTAACGGGTGTTGTCACGGGTGTTGTCACGGGTGTTGTCACGGGTGTTGTCACGGGTGTTGTCACGGGTGTTGTCACGGGTGTTGTCACGGGTGTTGTCACGGGTGTGATCACGGGTGTTGTCACGGGTGTTGTCACTGGTGTTGTCACTGTTGTTGTCACTGTTGTTGTCACTGTTGTTGTCACGGTTGTTGTCGCTGTCGTTGTCGCTGTCGTTGTCGCTGTTGTTGTCACTGTTGCTGTCACTGTTGCTGTCACTGTTGCTGTCACTGTTGCTTGCACTGTTGCTGTCACGGTTGTTGTCACTGTTGTTGTCACTGTTGCTGTCACTGTTGCTGTCACTGTTGCTGTCACTGTTGCTGTCACTGTTGCTGTCACTGTTGCTGTCACTGTTGCTGTCACTGTTGTTGTCACTGTTGTTGTCACTGATGCTGTCACTGTTGCTGTCACTCTTGCTGTCACTGTTGCTGTCACAGTTGTTGTCACTGTTGTTGTCACTGTTGTTGTCACTGTTGCTGTCACTGTTGCTGTCACTGTTGCTGTCACTGTTGCTGTCACGGTGGTTGTCACTGTGGTTGTCACTGTTGTTGTCACTGTTGCTGTCACTGTTGCTGTCACTGTTGTTGTCACTGTTGTTGTCACTGTTGTTGTCACTGTTGTTGTCACTGTTGCTGTCACTGTTGCTGTCACTGTTGCTGTCACGGTTGCTGTCACGGTTGCTGTCACGGTTGTTGTCACTGTTGCTGTCACTGTTGCTGTCACTGTTGCTGTCACGGTTGTTGTCACGGTTGTTGTCACTGTTGTTGTCACTGTTGCTGTCACTGTTGTTGTCACTGTTGTTGTCACTGTTGTTGTCACTGTTGCTGTCACTGTTGGTGTCACTGTTGCTGTCACTGTTGCTGTCCGGTTGCTTTCACTGTTGTTGTCACTGTTATTGTCACTGTTGTTGTCACTTTTGTTGTCACTGTTGTCACGGTTGTTGTCACGGTTGTTGTCACGGTTGTTGTCACGGTTGTTGTCTCGGTTGCTGTCACGGTTGCTGTCACGGATGCTGTCACGGGTGCTGTCACTGGTGCTGTCACGGGTGCTGTCACGGGTGATGTCACGGGTGCTGTCACGGGTGCTGTCACGGGTGCTGTCACGGGTGCTGTCACGGGTGTTGTCACGGGTGTTGTCACGGGTGTTGTCACGGGTGTTGTCACTGGTGTTGTCACTGGTGTTGTCACTGTTGTTGTCACTGTTGTTGTCACTGTTGTTGTCACTGTTGTTGTCACTGTTGTTGTCGCTGTTGTTGTCGCGGTTGTTGTCGCGGTTGTTGTCGCGGTTGTTGTCGCGGTTGTTGTCCCGGTTGTTGTCACGGGTGTTGTCACGGGTGTTGTCACGGGTGTTGTCACGGGTGTTGTCACGGGAGTTGTCACGGGTGTTGTCACGGGTGTTGTCACGGGTGTTGTCACGGGTGTTGTCACGGGTGTTGTCACGGGCGTTGTCACGGGTGTTGTCACGGGTGTTGTCACGGGTGTTGTACGGGTGTTGTCACGGGTGTTGTCACGGGTGTTGTCACGGGTGTTGTCACGGGTGTTGTCACGGGTGTTGTCACGGGTGTTGTCACGGGTGTTGTCACTGTTGTTGTCACTGTTGTCACTGTTGTTGTCACTGTTGTTGTCACTGTTGTTGTCACTGTTGTTGTCACTGTTGTTGTCACTGTTGTTGTCACTGTTGCTGTCACTGTTGCTGTCACTGTTGCTGTCACTGTTGCTGTCTGTGTTGCTGTCACGGTGGTTGTCACTGTTGTCACTGTTGCTGTCACTGTTGCTGTCACTGTTGTTGTCACTGTTGTTGTCACTGTTGTTGTGACTGTTGCTGTCACGGTTGCTGTCACGGTTGTTGTCACTGTTGTTGTCACTGTTGCTGTCACTGTTGCTGTCACTGTTGTTGTCACTGTTGTTGTCCCTGTTGCTGTCACTGTTGCTGTCACGGTTGTTGTCACTGTTGTTGTCACTGTTGCTGTCACTGTTGCTGTCACTGTTGTTGTCACTGTTGTTGTCACTGTTGTTGTCACTGTTGTTGTCACTGTTGTTGTCACTGTTGCTGTCACTGTTGCTGTCACTGTTGCTGTCACTGTTGCTGTCACGGTGGTTGTCACTGTTGTCACTGTTGCTGTCACTGTTGTTGTCACTGTTGTTGTCACTGTTGCTGTCACGGTTGCTGTCACTGTTGTTGTCACTGTTGTTGTCACTGTTGTTGTCACTGTTGTTGTCACTGTTGTTGTCACTGTTGCTGTCACTGTTGCTGTCACGGTTGTTGTCACTGTTGCTGTCACTGTTGCTGTCACTGTTGTTGTCACTGTTGTTGTCACTGTTGTTGTCACTGTTGTTGTCGCTGTTGTTGTCGCTGTTGTTGTCGCGGTTGTTGTCGCGGTTGTTGTCGCGGTTGTTGTCGCGGTTGTCGCGGTTGTTGTCGCGGTTGTTGTCGCGGTTGTTGTCACGGGTGTTGTCACGGTTGTTGTCACGGGTGTTGTCACGGGTGTTGTCACGGGAGTTGTCACGGGTGTTGTCACGGGTGTTGTCACGGGTGTTGTCACGGGTGTTGTCACGGGTGTTGTCACGGGTGTTGTCACGGATGTTGTCACGGGTGTTGTCACGGGTGTTGTACGGGTGTTGTCACGGGTGTTGTCACGGGTGTTGTCACGGGTGTTGTCACGGTTGCTGTCACGGTTGCTGTCACTGTTGTTGTCACTGTTGTTGTCACTGTTGTTGTCACTGTTGCTGTCACTGTTCTGTCACTGTTGTTGTCACTGTTGCTGTCACTGTTGCTGTCACGGTTGCTGTCACTGTTGCTGTCACTGTTGCTGTCACTGTTGTTGTCACTGTTGCTGTCACTGTTGCTGTCACTGTTGCTGTCACGGTTGCTGTCACGGTTGCTGTCACGGTTGCTGTCACGGTTGCTGTCACTGTTCTGTCACTGTTGCTGTCACTGTTGCTGTCACTGTTGTTGTCACTGTTGCTTGCACTGTTGCTGTCACGGTTGCTGTCACGGTTGTTGTCACTGTTGTCACTGTTGCTGTCACTGTTGCTGTCACTGTTGTTGTCACTGTTGTTGTCGCTGTTGTTGTCGCTGTTGTTGTCGCGGTTCCTGTCGCGGTTTTTGTCACGGTTGTTGTCACGGGTGTTGTAACGGGTGTTGTCACGGGTGTTGTCACGGGTGTTGTCACGGGTGTTGTCACGGGTGTTGTCACGGGTGTTGTCACGGGTGTTGTCACGGGTGTTGTCACGGGTGTTGTCACGGGTGTGGTCACGGGTGTTGTCACGGGTGTTGTCACTGGTGTTGTCACTGTTGTTGTCACTGTTGTTGTCACTGTTGTTGTCGCTGTCGTTGTCGCTGTCGTTGTCGCTGTTGTTGTCGCTGTTGCTGTCACTGTTGCTGTCACTGTTGCTGTCACTGTTGCTTGCACTGTTGCTGTCACGGTTGTTGTCACTGTTGTTGTCACTGTTGCTGTCACTGTTGCTGTCACTGTTGCTGTCACTGTTGCTGTCACTGTTGCTGTCACTGTTGCTGTCACTGTTGTTGTCACTGTTGTTGTCACTGATGCTGTCACTGTTGCTGTCACTCTTGCTGTCACTGTTGCTGTCACAGTTGTTGTCACTGTTGTTGTCACTGTTGTTGTCACTGTTGCTGTCACTGTTGCTGTCACTGTTGCTGTCACTGTTGCTGTCACGGTGGTTGTCACTGTGGTTGTCACTGTTGTTGTCACTGTTGCTGTCACTGTTGCTGTCACTGTTGTTGTCACTGTTGTTGTCACTGTTGTTGTCACTGTTGTTGTCACTGTTGCTGTCACTGTTGCTGTCACTGTTGCTGTCACGGTTGCTGTCACGGTTGCTGTCACGGTTGTTGTCACTGTTGCTGTCACTGTTGCTGTCACTGTTGCTGTCACGGTTGTTGTCACGGTTGTTGTCACTGTTGTTGTCACTGTTGCTGTCACTGTTGTTGTCACTGTTGTTGTCACTGTTGTTGTCACTGTTGCTGTCACTGTTGGTGTCACTGTTGCTGTCACTGTTGCTGTCCGGTTGCTTTCACTGTTGTTGTCACTGTTGTTGTCACTGTTGTTGTCACTTTTGTTGTCACTGTTGTCACGGTTGTTGTCACGGTTGTTGTCACGGTTGTTGTCACGGTTGTTGTCACGGGTGTTGTCACGGGTGTTGTCACGGGTGTTGTCACGGGTGTTGTCACGGGTGTTGTCACGGGTGTTGTCACGGGTGTTGTCACGGGTGTTGTCACTTTTGTTGTCACTGTTTTTGTCACTGTTATTGTCACTGTTGTTGTCACGGTTGTTGTCACGGTTGTTGGTGTTGGTGTTGGTGTTACTGTTGTTGTTACTGTTGTCTTTACTGTTGTTGTTACTGTTGTACTCACGGTTGTTGTTACTGTTGTACTCACGGTTGTTGTCACGGTTGTTGTCACAGTTGTTGTGACGGTTGTTGTCACGGTTGTTGTCACGGTTGTTGTCACGGTTGTTGTCACGGTTTTTGTCACAGTTGTTGGTGTTGGTGTTGTCACTGTTGTCACTGTTGTTGTCACTGTTGTTGTCACTGTTGTTGTCACTGTTGTTGTCACTGTTGTTGTCACTGTTGTTGTCACGGTTGTTGTCACGATTGTTGTCTCGGTTGCTGTCACGGTTGCTGTCACGGATGCTGTCACGGGTGCTGTCACTGGTGCTGTCACGGGTGATGTCACGGGTGCTGTCACGGGTGCTGTCACTGGTGCTGTCACGGGTGCTGTCACGGGTGCTGTCACGGGTGCTGTCACGGGTGTTGTCACGGGTGTTGTCACGGGTGTTGTCACGGGTGTTGTCACTGGTGTTGTCACTGTTGTTGTCACTGTTGTTGTCACTGTTGTTGTCACTGTTGTTGTCACTGTTGTTGTCACTGTTGTTGTCGCTGTTGCTGTCGCTGTTGTTGTCGCGGTTGTTGTCGCGGTTGTTGTCGCGGTTGTTGTCGCGGTTGTTGTCGCGGGTGTTGTCGCGGGTGTTGTCACGGGTGTTGTCACGGGAGTTGTCACGGGTGCTGTCACGGGTGCTGTCACGGGTGATGTCACGGGTGCTGTCACGGGTGCTGTCACGGGTGCTGTCACGGGTGCTGTCACGGGTGTTGTCACGGGTGTTGTCACGGGTGTTGTCACGGGTGTTGTCACGGGTGTTGTCACTGGTGTTGTCACTGTTGTTGTCACTGTTGTTGTCACTGTTGTTGTCACTGTTGTTGTCACTGTTGTTGTCACTGTTGTTGTCACTGTTGTTGTCGCGGTTGTTGTCGCGGTTGTTGTCGCGGTTGTCGCGGTTGTTGTCGCGGTTGTTGTCGCGGGTGTTGTCACGGGTGTTGTCACGGTTGTTGTCACGGGTGTTGTCACGGGAGTTGTCACGGGTGTTGTCACGGGTGTTGTCACGGGTGTTGTCATGGGTGTTGTCACGGGTGTTGTCACGGATGTTGTCACGGGTGTTGTACGGGTGTTGTCACGGGTTTTGTCACGGGTGTTGTCACGGGTGTTGTCACGGGTGTTGTCACTGTTGTTGTCACTGTTGTTGTCACTGTTGTTGTCACTGTTGTCACTGTTGCTGTCACTGTTGCTGTCACTGTTGCTGTCACTGTTGCTGTCACTGTTGCTGTCACTGTTGCTGTCTGTGTTGCTGTCACGGTGGTTGTCACTGTTGTTGTCACTGTTGCTGTCACTGTTGCTGTCACTGTTGTTGTCACTGTTGTTGTCACTGTTGTTGTCACGGTTGCTGTCACGGTTGCTGTCACGGTTGCTGTCACTGTTGTTGTCACTGTTGTTGTCACTGTTGTTGTCACTGTTGCTGTCACTGTTCTGTCACTGTTGTTGTCACTGTTGCTGTCACGGTTGCTGTCACGGTTGCTGTCACGGTTGCTGTCACTGTTGCTGTCACTGTTGCTGTCACTTTTGTTGTCACTGTTGCTGTCACTGTTGCTGTCACTGTTGCTGTCACGGTTGCTGTCACGGTTGCTGTCACGGTTGCTGTCACGGTTGCTGTCACTGTTCTGTCACTGTTGTGTCACTGTTGCTGTCACTGTTGCTGTCACTGTTGTTGTCACTGTTGTTGTCACTGTTGTTGTCGCTGTTGTCGCTGTTGTTGTCGCTGTTGTTGTCGCGGTTGTTGTCGCGGTTGCTGTCGCGGTTGCTGTCACTGTTGCTGTCACTGTTGCTGTCACTGTTGCTGTCACTGTTGCTGTCACTGTTGCTGTCACGGTTGCTGTCGCGGTTGTTGTCGCGGGTGTTGTCGCGGGTGTTGTCGCGGGTGTTGTCGCGGGTGCTGTCGCGGGTGCTGTCGCGGGTGCTGTCGCGGGTGTCGTCACGGGTGTCGTCACGGGTGTCGTCACGGATGTCGTCACGGGTGTCGTCACGGGTGTCGTCACGGGTGTCGTCACGGGTGTCGTCTCGGGTGTCGTCACGGGTGTCGTCACGGGTGTCGTCACGGGTGTCGTCACGGGTGTCGTCACGGGTGTCGTCACGGTTGTTGGTGTTGGTGTTGTCACTGTTGTTTTCACTGTTGCTGTCACTGTTGCTGTCACTGTTGCTGTCACGGTTGTTGTCACGGTTGTTGTCACTGTTGTTGTCACTGTTGCTGTCACTCTTGCTGTCACTGTTGCTGTCACTCTTGCTGTCACTGTTGCTGTCACTGTTGTTGTCACTGTTGTTGTCACTGTTGCTGTCACTGTTGCTGTCACTGTTGCTGTCACTGTTGCTGTCACGGTGGTTGTCACTGTGGTTTTCACTGTTGCTGTCACTGTTGCTGTCACTGTTGCTGTCACTGTTGTTGTCACTGTTGTTGTCACTGTTGCAGTCACTGTTGCTGTCACTGTTGCTGTCACGGTTGCTGTCACGGTTGCTGTCACGGTTGTTGTCACGGTTGTTGTCACTGTTGCTGTCACTGTTGCTGTCACTGTTGCTGTCACGGTTGTTGTCACGGTTGTTGTCACTGTTGTTGTCACTGTTGCTGTCACTGTTGCTGTCACTGTTGTTGTCACTGTTGTTGTCACTGTTGCTGTCACTGTTGCTGTCACTGTTGCTGTCACTGTTGCTGTCACTGTTGCTGTCCGGTTGCTGTCACTGTTGTTGTCACTGTTGTTGTCACGGTTGTTGTCACGGTTGTTGTCACGGTTGTTGTCACGGTTGTTGTCACGGTTGTTGTCACGGTTTTTGTCACGGTTGTTGTCACGGGTGTTGTCACGGGTGTTGTCACGGGTGTTGTCACGGGTGTTGTCACGGGTGTTGTCACGGGTGTTGTCACGGGTGTTGTCACGGGTGTTGTCACGGGTGTTGTCACTGTTTTTGTCACTGTTTTTGTCACTGTTTTTGTCACTGTTGTTGTCACGGTTGTTGTCACGGTTGTTGGTGTTGGTGTTGGTGTTGGTGTTACTGTTGTTGTTTCTGCTGTCTTTACTGTTGTTGTTACTGTTGTACTCACGGCTGTTGTCACGGTTGTTGTCACGGTTGTTGTCACAGTTGTTGTGACGGTTGTTGTCACGGTTGTTGTCACGGTTGTTGTCACGGTTGTTGTCACGGTTGTTGTCACGGTTGTTGTCACGGTTGTTGGTGTTGGTGTTGGTGTTGTCACTGTTGTCACTGTTGTTTTCACTGTTGTTGTCACTGTTGTTGTCACTGTTGTTGTCACTGTTGTTGTCACTGTTGTTGTCACTGTTGTTGTCACGGTTGTTGTCACGGTTGTTGTCACGATTGTTGTCTCGGTTGCTGTCACGGTTGCTGTCACGGGTTCTGTCACTGGTGCTGTCACGGGTGCTGTCACGGGTGATGTCACGGTTGCTGTCACGGGTGCTGTCACGGGTGCTGTCACGGGTAATGTCACGGGTGCTGTCACGGGTGTTGTCACGGGTGTTGTCACGGGTGTTGTCACGGGTGTTGTCACGGGTGTTGTCACGGGTGTTGTCACGGGTGTTGTCACGGGTGTTGTCACTGGTGTTGTCACTGTTGTTGTCACTGTTGTAGTCACTGTTGTTGTCACTGTTGTTGTCGCTGTTGTTGTCGCGGTTGTTGTCGCGGTTTTTGTCACGGTTGTTGTCACGGGTGTTGTCACGGGTGTTGTCACGGGTGTTGTCACGGGTGTTGTCACGGGTGTTGTCACGGGAGTTGTCACGGGTGTTGTCACGGGTGTTGTCACGGGTGTTGTCACGGGTGTTGTCACGGGTGTTGTCACGGGTGTTGTCACGGGTGTTGTCACGGGTGTTGTCACGGGTGTTGTACGGGTGTTGTACGGGTGTTGTCACGGGTGTTGTCACGGGTGTTGTCACGGGTGTTGTCACGGGTGTTGTCACGGGTGTTGTCACGGGTGTTGTCACGGGTGTTGTCACGGGTGTTGTCACTGTTGTTGTCACTGTTGTTGTCACTGTTGTTGTCACTGTTGTTGTCACTGTTGTTGTCACTGTTGTTGTCACTGTTGTTGTCACTGTTGCTGTCACTGTTGCTGTCACTGTTGCTGACACTGTTGCTGTCACTGTTGCTGTCTGTGTTGCTGTCACGGTGGTTGTCACTGTTGTTGTCACTGTTGCTGTCACTGTTGCTGTCACTGTTGTTGTCACTGTTGTTGTCACTGTTGTTGTCACTGTTGCTGTCACTGTTGCTGTCACGGTTGTTGTCACTGTTGTTGTCACTGTTGCTGTCACTGTTGCTGTCACTGTTGTTGTCACTGTTGTTGTCACTGTTGTTGTCACTGTTGTTGTCACTCTTGTTGTCACTGTTGTTGTCGCTGTTGTTGTCGCTGTTGTCGCGGTTGTTGTCACGGTTGTTGTAACGGTTGTTGTCACGGGTGTTGTCACGGGTGTTGTGACGGGTGTTGTCACGGGTGTTGTCACGGGTGTTGCCACGGGTGCTGTCACGGTTGTTGTCACGGGTGTTGTCACGGGTGTTTTCACTGTTATTGTCACTGTTGCTGTCACTGTTGCTGTCACTGTTGTTGTCACTGTTGTTGTCACTGTTGTTGTCACTGTTGCTGTCACTGTTGCTGTGACTGTTGTTGTCACTGTTGTTGTCACTGTTGTTGTCACTGTTGCTGTCACGGTTGCTGTCACGGTTGTTGTCACTGTTGTTGTCACTGTTGCTGTCACTGTTGCTGTCACTGTTGCTGTCACTGTTGTTGTCACTGTTGTTGTCACTGTTGCTGTCACTGTTGCTGTCACTGTTGTTGTCACTGTTGTTACTGTTGTTGTCACTGTTGTTGTCACTGTTGTTGTCGCTGTTGTTGTCGCGGTTGTTGTCGCGGTTGTTGTAACGGTTGTTGTCACGGGTGTTGTCACGGGTGTTGTCACGGGTGTTGTCACGGGTGTTGTCACGGGTGTTGTCACGGGTGTTGCCACGGGTGTTGTCACGGGTGTTGTCACGGGTGCTGTCACGGTTGTTGTCACGGGTGTTGTCACGGGTGTTCTCACGGGTGTTGTCACGGGTGTTCTCACGGGTGTTGTCACGGGTGTTGTCACGGGTGTTGTCACTGTTATTGTCACTGTTGCTGTCACTGTTGCTGTCACTGTTGTTGTCACTGTTGTTGTCACTGTTGTTGTCACTGTTGCTGTCACTGTTGCTGTCACTGTTGCTGTCACTGTTGCTGTCACTGTTGCTGTCACGGTTGTTGTCACTGTTGTTGTCACTGTTGTTGTCACTGTTGCTGTCACTGTTGCTGTCACTGTTGGTGTCACTGTTGTTGTCACTGTTGTTGTCACTGTTGCTGTCACTGTTGTTGTCGCTGTTGCTGTCACTGTTGCTGTCACGGTTGCTGTCACTGTTGTTGTCACTGTTGCATTCAATGTTTGTCACTGTTGTTGTCACTGTTGTTGTCACTTTTGCTGTCACTGTTGCTGTCACTGTTGCCGCCACTGTTGCTGTCACGGTTGTTGTCACTGTTGTTGTCACTGTTGCAGTCACTGTTGCTGTCACTGTTGCTGTCACTGTTGCTGTCACTGTTGTTGTCACTGTTGTTGTCACTGTTGTTGTCACTGATGCTGTCACGGTTGCTGTCACTGTTGTTGTCACTGTTGTTGTCACTGTTGCTGTCACTGTTGCTGTCACTGTTGTTGTCACTGTTGTTGTCACTGTTGTTGTCACTGTTGCTGTCACTGTTGCTGTCACGGTTGCTGTCACGGTTGCTGTCACGGTTGCTGTCACTGTTGTTGTCACTGTTGTTGTCACTGTTGTTGTCACTGTTGCTGTCACGGTTGTTGTCACTGTTGTTGTCACTGTTGCTGTCACTGTTGCTGTCACTGTTGTTGCCACTGTTGTTGTCACTGTTGTTGTCACTGTTGCTGTCACTGTTGCTGTCACGGTTGCTGTCACGGTTGTTGTCGCTGTCGTTGTCGCTGTTGTTGTCGCTGTTGTTGTCACTGTTGCTGTCACTGTTGCTTGCACTGTTGCTGTCACGGTTGCTGTCACGGTTGTTGTCACTGTTGTTGTCACTGTTGCTGTCACTGTTGCTGTCACTGTTGCTGTCACTGTTGTTGTCACTGTTGTTGTCGCTGTTGTCGCGGTTCCTGTCGCGGTTTTTGTCACGGTTGTTGTCACGGGTGTTGTCACGAGTGTTGTCACGGGTGTTGTCACGGGTGTTGTCACGGGTGTTGTCACGGGTGTTGTCACGGGTGTTGTCACGGGTGTTGTCACGGGTGTGGTCACGGGTGATGTCACTGGTGTTGTCACTGTTGTTGTCACTGTTGTTGTCACTGTTGTTGTCACGGTTGTTGTCGCTGTCGTTGTCGCTGTCGTTGTCGCTGTTGTTGTCACTGTTGCTGTCACTGTTGCTGTCACTGTTGCTTGCACTGTTGCTGTCACGGTTGTTGTCACTGTTGCTGTCACTGTTGCTGTCACTGTTGCTGTCACTGTTGCTTTCACTGTTGTTGTCACTGTTGCTGTCACTGATGCTGTCACTGTTGCTGTCACTCTTTCTGTCACTGTTGCTGTCACAGTTGTCACTGTTGTTGTCACTGTTGTTGTCACTGTTGCTGTCACTGTTGCTGTCACTGTTGCTGTCACGGTGGTTGTCACTGTGGTTGTCACTGTTGTTGTCACTGTTGCTGTCACTGTTGCTGTCACTGTTGTTGTCACTGTTGTTGTCACTGTTGTTGTCACTGTTGTTGTCACTGTTGCTGTCACTGTTGCTGTCACTGTTGCTGTCACGGTTGCTGTCACGGTTGCTGTCACGGTTGTTGTCACGGTTGTTGTCACTGTTGCTGTCACTGTTGCTGTCACTGTTGCTGTCACGGTTGTTGTCACGGTTGTTGTCACTGTTGTCACTGTTGCTGTCACTGTTGTTGTCACTGTTGTCACTGTTGTTGTCACTGTTGCTGTCACTGTTGCTGTCACTGTTGCTGTCACTGTTGCTGTCCGGTTGCTGTCACTGTTGTTGTCACTGTTGTTGTCACTGTTGTTGTCACTGTTGTTGTCACTGTTGTTGTCACGGTTGTTGTCACCGTTGTTGTCACGGTGGTTGTCAAGGTTGTTGTCACGGGTGTTGTCACGGGTGTTGTCACGGGTGTTGTCACGGGTGTTGTCACGGGTGTTGTCACGGGTGTTGTCACTTTTGTTGTCACTGTTTTTGTCACTGTTTTTGTCACTGTTGTTGTCACAGTTGTTGTCACGGTTGTTGGTGTTGGTGTTGGTGTTACTGTTGTTGTTACTGTTGTCTTTACTGTTGTTGTTACTGTTGTACTCACGGTTGTTATCACGGTTGTTGTCACGGTTGTTGTCACAGTTGTTGTCACAGTTGTTGTGACGGTTGTTGTCACGGTTGTTGTCACGGTTGTTGTCACGGTTGTTGTCACGGTTGTTGTCACGGTTGTTGTCACGGTTGTTGTCACGGTTGTTGTCACGGTTGTTGGTGTTGGTGTTGTCACTGTTGTCATTGTTGTTGTCACTGTTGTTGTCACTGTTGTTGTCAGTGTTGTTGTCACTGTTGTTGTCACTGTTGTTGTCACGGTTGTTGTCACGATTGTTGTCTCGGTTGCCGTCACGGTTGCTGTCACGGGTGCTGTCACGGGTGATGTCACGGGTGCTGTCACGGGTGCTGTCACGGGTGCTGTCACGGGTGCTGTCACGGGTGTTGTCACGGGTGTTGTCACGGGTGTTGTCACGGGTGTTGTCACGGGTGTTGTCACGGGTGTTGTCACTGGTGTTGTCACTGTTGTTGTCACTGTTGTTGTCACTGTTGTTGTCACTGTTGTTGTCACTGTTGTTGTCACTGTTGTTGTCGCTGTTGTTGTCGCTGTTGTTGTCGCTGTTGTTGTCGCGGTTGTTGTCGCGGTTGTTGTCGCGGTTGTTGTCACGGGTGTTGTCACGGGTGTTGTCACGGGTGTTGTCACGGGAGTTGTCACGGGTGTTGTCACGGGTGCTGTCACGGGTGCTTTCACGGGTGCTGTCACGGGTGTTGTCACGGGTGTTGTCACGGGTGTTGTCACGGGTGTTGTCACGGGTGTTGTCACGGGTGTTGTCACGGGTGTTGTCACGGGTGTTGTCACTGGTGTTGTCACTGTTGTTGTCACTGTTGTTGTCACTGTTGCTGTCACTGTTGCTGTCGCTGTTGCTGTCGCTGTTGTTGTCGCTGTTGTTGTCGCTGTTGTTGTCGCTGTTGTTGTCGCTGTTGTTGTCGCGGTTGCTGTCGCGGTTGCTGTCACTGTTGCTGTCACTGTTGCTGTCACTGTTGCTGTCGCGGGTGTTGTCGCGGGTCTTGTCGTGGGTCTTGTCGCGGGTGCTGTCGCGGGTGCTGTCGCGGGTGCTGTCGCGGGTGTTGTCGCGGGTGTCGTCGCGGGTGTCGTCGCGGGTGTCGTCGCGGGTGTCGTCGCGGGTGTCGTCACGGGTGTCGTCACGGGTGTCGTCACGGGTGTCGTCACGGGTGTCGTCAAGGGTGTCGTCTCGGGTGTCGTCACGGGTGTCGTCACGGGTGTCGTCACGGGTGTCGTCACGGGTGTCGTCACGGTTGTTGGTGTTGGTGTTGTCACTGTTGTTGTCACTGTTGTCACGGTTGTTGTCACGGTTTTTGTCACGGTTGTTGTCACGGTTGTTGTCACGGTTGTTGTCACGGTTGTTGTCACGGTTGTTGTCACGGTTGTTGTCACGGGTGTTGTCACGGGTGTTGTCACGGCTGTTGTCAAGGGTGTTGTCACGGGTGTTGTCACGGGTGTTGTCACGGGTGTTGTCACGGGTGTTGACACGGGTGTTGTCACGGGTGTTGTCACGGGTGTTGTCACGGGTGTTGTCACTGGTGTTGTCACTGTTGTTGTCACTGCTGTTGTCACTGTTGTTGTCACTTTTGTTCTCACGGTTGTTGTCACGGTTGTTGTCACGGTTGTTGTCACGGTTGTTGTCACGGTTGTTGTCACGGTTGTTGTCACGGTTGTTGTCACGGTTGATGTCACGGTTGTTGTCACGGGTGTTGTCACGGGTGTTGTCACGGGTGTTGTCTAGGGTGTTGTCACGGGTGTTGTCACGGGTGTTGTCGCGGGTGTTGTCGCGGGTGTTCTCACGGGTGTTGTCACGGGTGTTGTCACGGGTGTTGTCACGGGTGTTGTCACGGGTGTTGTCACGGTTGTTGTCACGGGTGTTGTCACGGTTGTTGTCACGGGTGTTGTCACGGGTGTTGTCACGGGTTTTGTCAAGGGTGTTGTCACAGGAGTTGTCACGGGTGTTGTCACGGGTGTTGTCACTGTTGCTGTCACTGTTGCTGTCACGGTTGCTGTCACAGTTGCTGCCACGGTTGCTGTCACGGTTGCTGTCACGGTTGCTGTCACGGTTGCTGTCACTGTTGCTGTCACCGTTGCTGTCACCGTTGCTGTCACCGTTGCTGTCACTGTTGCTGTCACTGTTGATGTCACTGTTGTTGTCGCGGTTGTTGTCGCGGTTGTTGTCGCGGTTGTTGTCGCGGTTGTTGTCGCGGTTGTTGTCGCGGTTGTTGTCACTGTTGTTGTCACTGTTGTTGCCACTGTTGCTGTCACTGTTGCTGTCACGGTTGCTGTCACGGTTGCTGTCACGGTTGCTGTCACGGTTGTTGTCACGGTTGTTGTCACGGTTGGTGTCACGGTTGTTGTCACGGTTGTTGTCACGGTTGTGGTCACGGTTGTGGTCACGGGTGTCGTCACGGGTGTCGTCACGGGTGTCGTCACGGGTGTCGTCACGGGTGTCGTCACGGGTGTCGTCACGGGTGTCGTCACGGGTGTTGTCACGGTTGTTGTCACGGTTGTTGTCACGGTTGTTGTCACGGTTGTTGGTGTTGGTGTTGGTGTTGTCACTGTTGTTGTCACTGTTGTTGTCACTGTTGATGTCACTGTTGTTGTCACTGTTGTTGTCACGGTTGTTGTCAAGGTTGTTGTCACGGTTGTTGTCACGGTTGTTGTCACGGTTGCTGTCACGGTTGCTGTCACGGGTGCTGTCACGGGTGCTGTCACGGGTGCTGTCACGGGTGCTGTCACGGCTGCTGTCACGGGTGCTGTCACGGGTGCTGTCACGGGTGTTGTCACGGGTGTTGTCACGGGTGTTGTCACGGGTGTTGTCACGGGTGTTGTCACGGGTGTTGTCATGGGTGTTGTCACGGGTGTTGTCACTGGTGTTGTCACTGGTGTTGTCACTGTTGTTGTCACTGTTGTCACTGTTGTTGTCACTGTTGTTGTCGCTGTTGTCGCTGTTGTTGTCGCTGTTGTGTTCGCGGTTGTTGTCGCGGTTGTTGTCGCGGTTGTTGTCACGGGTGTTGTCACGGGTGTTGTCACGGGTGTTGTCACGGGTGTTGTCACGGGTGTTGTCACGGGTGTTGTCACGGGTGTTGTCACGGGTGTTGTCACGGGTGTTGTCACGGGTGTTGTCACGGGTGTTGTCACGGGTGTTGTCACGGGTGTTGTCACGGGTGTTGTCACGGGTGTTGTCACGGGTGTTGTCACGGGTGTTGTCACGGGTGTTGTCACGGGTGTTGTCACGGGTGTTGTCACGGGTGTTGTCACGGTTGCTGTCACTGTTGCTGTCACTGTTGCTGTCACTGTTGCTGTCACGGTTGTTGTCACTGTTGTTGTCACTGTTGTTGTCACTGTTGCTGTCACTGTTGCTGTCACTGTTGGTGTCACTGTTGTTGTCACTGTTGTTGTCACTGTTGCTGTCACTGTTGTTGTCGCTGTTGCTGTCACTGTTGCTGTCACGGTTGCTGTCACTGTTGTTGTCACTGTTGCATTCAATGTTTCTGTCACTGTTGTTGTCACTGTTCTTGTCACTTTTGCTGTCACTGTTGCTGTCACTGTTGCCGCCACTGTTGCTGTCACGGTTGTTGTCACTGTTGTTGTCACTGTTGCTGTCACTGTTGCTGTCACTGTTGCTGTCACTGTTGCTGTCACTGTTGTTGTCACTGTTGCTGTCACGGTTGCTGTCACTGTTGTTGTCACTGTTGCTGTCACTGTTGTTGTCACTGTTGTTGTCACTGTTGTTGTCACTGTTGCTGTCACGGTTGCTGTCACGGTTGCTGTCACTGTTGTTGTCACTGTTGCTGTCACTGTTGCTGTCACTGTTGTCACTGTTGTCACTGTTGTTGTCACGGTTGTTGTCACTGTTGTTGTCACTGTTGCTGTCACTGTTGCTGTCACTGTTGTTGCCACTGTTGTTGTCACTGTTGTTGTCACTGTTGTTGTCACTGTTGCTGTCACTGTTGCTGTCACTGTTGCTGTCACGGTTGCTGTCACGGTTGCTGTCACGGTTGCTGTCGCTGTCGTTGTCGCTGTTGTTGTCGCTGTTGTTGTCACTGTTGCTGTCACTGTTGCTGTCACTGTTGCTTGCACTGTTGCTGTCACGGTTGCTGTCACGGTTGTTGTCACTGTTGTCACTGTTGCTGTCACTGTTGCTGTCACTGTTGCTGTCACTGTTGCTGTCACTGTTGTTGTCGCTGTTGTTGTCGCTGTTGTTGTTGCTGTTGTTGTCGCGGTTCCTGTCGCGGTTCCTGTCGCGGTTTTTGTCACGGTTGTTGTCAGGGGGGTTGTCACTAGTGTTGTCACGGGTGTTGTCACGGGTGTTGTCACGGGTGTTGTCACGGGTGTTGTCACGGGTGTTGTCACGGGTGTTGTCACGGGTGTGGTCACGGGTGTTGTCACGGGTGTGGTCACTGGTGTTGTCACTGGTGTTGTCACTGTTGTTGTCACTGTTGTTGTCACGGTTGTTGTCGCTGTCGTTGTCGCTGTCGTTGTCGCTGTTGTTGTCGCTGTTGCTGTCACTGTTGCTGTCACTGTTGCTTGCACTGTTGCTGTCACGGTTGTTGTCACTGTTGTTGTCACTGTTGCTGTCACTGTTGCTGTCACTGTTGCTGTCACTGTTGCTGTCACTGTTGCTGTCACTGTTGCTGTCACTGTTGCTGTCACTGTTGTTGTCACTGTTGTTGTCACTGATGCTGTCACTGTTGCTGTCACTCTTGCTGTCACTGTTGCTGTCACAGTTGCTGTCACTGTTGTTGTCACTGTTGTTGTCACTGTTGCTGTCACTGTTGCTGTCACAGTTGCTGTCACTGTTGCTGTCACGGTGGTTGTCACTGTGGTTGTCACTGTGGTTGTCACTGTTGCTGTCACTGTTGCTGTCACTGTTGCTGTCACTGTTGTTGTCACTGTTGTCACTGTTGCTGTCACTGTTGCTGTCACGGTTGCTGTCACGGTTGCTGTCACGGTTGTTGTCACGGTTGTTGTCACTGTTGCTGTCACTGTTGCTGTCACTGTTGCTGTCACTGTTGCTGTCACGGTTGTTGTCACTGTTGTTGTCACTGTTGCTGTCACTGTTGTTGTCACTGTTGTTGTCACTGTTGTTGTCACTGTTGCTGTCACTGTTGCTGTCACTGTTGCTGTCACTGTTGCTGTCCGGTTGCTGTCACTGTTGTTGTCACTGTTGTTGTCACTGTTGTTGTCACTGTTGTTGTCACGGTTGTTGTCACGGTTGTTGTCACGGTTGTTGTCACGGTTGTCACGGGTGTTGTCACGGGTGTTGTCACGGGTGTTGTCACGGGTGTTGTCACGGGTGTTGTCACGGGTGTTGTCACGGGTGTTGTCACTTTTGTTGTCACTTTTGTTGTCACTGTTTTTGTCACTGTTATTGTCACTGTTGTTGTCACGGTTGTTGTCACGGTTGTTGGTGTTGGTGTTGGTGTTACTGTTGTTGTTACTGTTGTCTTTACTGTTGTTGTTACTGTTGTACTCACGGTTGTTGTCACGGTTGTTGTCACAGTTGTTGTGACGGTTGTTGTCACGGTTGTTGTCACGGTTGTTGTCACGGTTGTTGTCACGGTTGTTGTCACGGTTGTTGGTGTTGGTGTTGGTGTTGTCACTGTTGTCACTGTTGTTGTCACTGTTGTTGTCACTGTTGTTGTCACTGTTGTTGTCACTGTTGTTGTCACTGTTGTTGTCACTGTTGTCGCGGTTGTTGTCACGGTTGTTGTCACGATTGTTGTCTCGGTTGCTGTCACGGTTGCTGTCACGGTTGCTGTCACGGATGCTGTCACGGGTGCTGTCACTGGTGCTGTCACGGGTGCTGTCACGGGTGATGTCACGGGTGCTGTCACGGGTGCTGTCACGGGTGCTGTCACGGGTGCTGTCACGGGTGCTGTCACGGGTGTTGTCACGGGTGTTGTCACGGGTGTTGTCACGGGTGTTGTCACGGGTGTTGTCACTGGTGTTGTCACTGGTGTTGTCACTGTTGTTGTCGCTGTTGTTGCTGTTGTTGTCGCTGTTGTTGTCGCTGTTGTTGTCGCTGTAGTTGTCGCGGTTGTTGTCACGGGTGTTGTCACGGGTGTTGTTACGGGTGTTGTCACGGGTGTTGTCACGGGTGTTGTCACGGGTGTTGTCACGGGTGTTGTCACGGGTGTTGTCACGGGTGTTGTCACGGGTGTGTTCACGGGTGTTGTCACGGGTGTTGTCACGGGTGTTGTCACGGGTGTTGTCACGGGTGTTGTCACGGGTGTTGTCACGGGTGTTGTCACTGTTGTTGTCACGGGTGTTGTCACGGGTGTTGTCACTGTTGTTGTCACGGGTGCTGTCACTGTTGCTGTCACTGTTGCTGTCACTGTTGCTGTCACTGTTGCTGTCACTGTTGCTGTCACTGTTGCTGTCACTGTTGCTGTCACTGTTGCTGTCACTGTTGCTGTCACTGTTGCTGTCACTGTTGCTGTCACTGTTGCTGTCACTGTTGTTGTCACTGTTGCTGTCACTGTTGCTGTCACTGTTGCTGTCACTGTTGCTGTCACGGTTGCTGTCACGGTTGCTGTCACGGTTGTTGTCACTGTTGCTGTCACTGTTGCTGTCACTGTTGCTGTCACTGTTGCTGTCACTGTTGCTGTCACTGTTGCTGTCACTGTTGTTGTCACTGTTGTTGTCGCTGTTGTCGCGGTTGTTGTCGCGGTTGTTGTCGCGGTTGTTGTCGCGGTTGTTGTCGCGGTTGTTGTCACTGTTGCTGTCACTGTTGCTGTCACGGTTGCTGTCACGGTTGCTGTCACGGTTGTCGTCACGGTTGTCGTCACGGGTGTCGTCACGGGTGTCGTCACGGGTGTCGTCACGGGTGTCGTCACGGGTGTCGTCACGGGTGTCGTCACGGGTGTCGTCACGGGTGTCGTCACGGGTGTCGTCACGGGTGTCGTCACGGGTGTCGTCACGGGTGTCGTCACGGGTGTCGTCACGGGTGTCGTCACGGGTGTCGTCACGGGTGTCGTCACGGTTGTTGGTGTTGGTGTTGGTGTTGGCACTGTTGTTGTCACTGTTGTTGTCACGGTTGTTGTCACGGTTGTTGTCACGGTTGTTGTCACGGGTGTTGTCACGGCTGTTGTCACGGCTGTTGTCACGGGTTTAGTCACGGGTGGTGTCACGGGTGTTGTCACGGGTGTTGTCACGGGTGTTGTCACGGGTGTTGTCACGGGTGTTGTCACTGTTGTTGTCACTGTTGTTGTCACTGCTGTTGTCACTGCTGTTGTCACTGCTGTTGTCACGGTTGTTGTCACGGTTGCTGTCACGGTTGTTGTCACGGTTGTCACGGTTGTTGTCACGGTTGTTGTCACGGTTGTTGTCACGGTTGTTGTCACGGTTGTTGTCACGGGTGTTGTCACGGGTGTTGTCTAGGGTGTTGTCACGGGTGTTGTCACGGGTGTTGTCACGGTTGTTGTCACGGTTGTTGTCACGGTTGTATTCACGGGTGTTGTCACGGGTGTTGTCACGGGTGTTGTCACGGGTGTTGTCACGGGTGTTGTCACGGGTGTTGTCACGGGTGTTGTCACGGGTGTTGTCACGGGTGTTGTCACTGTTGCTGTCACTGTTGCTGTCACTGTTGCTGTCACTGTTGCTGTCACTGTTGCTGTCACTGTTGCTGTCACTGTTGCTGTCACTGTTGCTGTCACGGTTGCTGTCACTGTTGCTGTCACGGTTGCTGTCACGGCTGCTGTCACTGTTGCTGTCACTGTTGCCGTCACTGTTGCCGTCACTGTTGCTGTCACTGTTTTTGTCGCGGTTGTTGTCGCGGTTGTTGTCGCGGTTGTTGTCGCGGTTGTTGTCGCGGTTGTTGTCGCGGTTGTTGTCGCGGTTGTTGTCACTGTTGTTGTCACTGTTGTTGTCACTGTTGCTGTCACTGTTTCTGTCACTGTTGCTGTCACTGTTGCTGTCACGGTTGCTGTCAGGGTTGCTGTCACGGTTGCTGTCACGGTTGTTGTCACGGTTGTTGTCACGGTTGTTGTCACGGTTGTCACGGTTGTTGTCACGGTTGTTGTCACGGTTGTTGTCACGGTTGTTGTCACGGTTGTCGTCACGGTTGTCGTCACGGTTGTCGTCACGGTTGTCGTCACGGGTGTCGTCGCGGGTGTCGTCACGGGTGTCGTCACGGGTGTCGTCACGGGTGTCGTCACGGTTGTCGTCACGGTTGTTGTCACGGTTGTTGGTGTTGGTGTTGGTGTTGGTGTTGTCACTGTTGTTGTCACTGTTGTTGTCACTGTTGTTGTCACTGTTGTTGTCACTGTTGTTGTCACTGTTGTTGTCACTGTTGTTGTCACTGTTGCTGTCACTGTTGCTGTCACTGTTGCTGTCACTGTTGCTGTCACTGTTGTTGTCACTGTTGTTGTCACGGGTGTTGTCGCTGTTGTCGCGGTTGTTGTCGCGGTTGTTGTCGCGGTTGTTGTCGCGGTTGTTGTCGCGGTTGTTGTCACTGTTGCTGTCACTGTTGCTGTCACTGTTGCTGTCACGGTTGCTGTCACGGTTGTTGTCACGGTTGTTGTCACGGTTGTCGTCACGGGTGTCGTCACGGGTGTCGTCACGGGTGTCGTCACGGGTGTCGTCACGGGTGTCGTCACGGGTGTCGTCACGGGTGTCGTCACGGGTGTCGTCACGGGTGTCGTCACGGGTGTCGTCACGGGTGTCGTCACGGGTGTCGTCACGGGTGTCGTCACGGGTGTCGTCACGGTTGTTGTTGTTGGTGTTGGTGTTGGCACTGTTGTTGTCACTGTTGTTGTCACGGTTGTTGTCACGGTTGTTGTCACGGTTGTTGTCACGGTTGTTGTCACGGGTGTTGTCACGGCTGTTGTCACGGCTGTTGTCACGGGTTTAGTCACGGGTGTTGTCACGGGTGTTGTCACGGGTGTTGTCACGGGTGTTGTCACGGGTGTTGTCACGGGTGTTGTCACTGTTGTTGTCACTGTTGTTGTCACTGCTGTTGTCACTGCTGTTGTCACTGCTGTTGTCACGGTTGTTGTCACGGTTGCTGTCACGGTTGTTGTCACGGTTGTCACGGTTGTTGTCACGGTTGTTGTCACGGTTGTTGTCACGGTTGTTGTCACGGTTGTTGTCACGGGTGTTGTCACGGGTGTTGTCACGGGTGTTGTCTAGGGTGTTGTCACGGGTGTTGTCACGGGTGTTGTCACGGTTGTTGTCACGGTTGTTGTCACGGTTGTATTCACGGGTGTTGTCACGGGTGTTGTCACGGGTGTTGTCACGGGTGTTGTCACGGGTGTTGTCACGGGTGTTGTCACGGGTGTTGTCACGGGTGTTGTCACTGTTGCTGTCACTGTTGCTGTCACTGTTGCTGTCACTGTTGCTGTCACTGTTGCTGTCACTGTTGCTGTCACGGTTGCTGTCACTGTTGCTGTCACTGTTGCCGTCACTGTTGCCGTCACTGTTGCCGTCACTGTTGCGGTCACTGTTGCTGTCGCGGTTGCTGTCGCGGTTGTTGTCGCGGTTGTTGTCGCGGTTGTTGTCGCGGTTGTTGTCGCGGTTGTTGTCGCGGTTGTTGTCGCGGTTGTTGTCACTGTTGTTGTCACTGTTGTTGTCACTGTTGTTGTCACTGTTGCTGTCACTGTTGCTGTCACTGTTGCTGTCACGGTTGCTGTCAGGGTTGCTGTCACGGTTGCTGTCACGGTTGTTGTCACGGTTGTTGTCACGGTTGTTGTCACGGTTGTCACGGTTGTTGTCACGGTTGTTGTCACGGTTGTTGTCACGGTTGTCGTCACGGTTGTCGTCACGGTTGTCGTCACGGTTGTCGTCGCGGGTGTCGTCGCGGGTGTCGTCGCGGGTGTCGTCACGGGTGTCGTCACGGGTGTCGTCACGGTTGTCGTCACGGTTGTCGTCACGGTTGTTGTCACGGTTGTTGGTGTTGGTGTTGGTGTTGGTGTTGGTGTTGTCACTGTTGTTGTCACTGTTGTTGTCACTGTTGTTGTCACTGTTGTTGTCACTGTTGTTGTCACTGTTGTTGTCACTGTTGTTGTCACTGTTGCTGTCACTGTTGTTGTCGCTGTTGCTGTCACTGTTGCTGTCACGGTTGCTGTCACTGTTGTTGTCACTGTTGCATTCAATGTTTCTGTCACTGTTGTTGTCACTGTTCTTGTCACTTTTGCTGTCACTGTTGCTGTCACTGTTGCCGCCACTGTTGCTGTCACGGTTGTTGTCACTGTTGTTGTCACTGTTGCTGTCACTGTTGCTGTCACTGTTGCTGTCACTGTTGTTGTCACTGTTGCTGTCACGGTTGCTGTCACTGTTGTTGTCACTGTTGTTGTCACTGTTGTTGTCACTGTTGCTGTCACTGTTGTTGTCACTGTTGTTGTCACTGTTGTTGTCACTGTTGTTGTCACTGTTGCTGTCACGGTTGCTGTCACGGTTGCTGTCACTGTTGTTGTCACTGTTGCTGTCACTGTTGCTGTCACTGTTGTCACGGTTGTTGTCACTGTTGTTGTCACGGTTGTTGTCACTGTTGTTGTCACGGTTGTTGTCACTGTTGTTGTCACTGTTGCTGTCACTGTTGCTGTCACTGTTGTTGCCACTGTTGTTGTCACTGTTGTTGTCACTGTTGTTGTCACTGTTGCTGTCACTGTTGCTGTCACTGTTGCTGTCACGGTTGCTGTCACGGTTGCTGTCGCTGTCGTTGTCGCTGTTGTTGTCGCTGTTGTTGTCACTGTTGCTGTCACTGTTGCTGTCACTGTTGCTTGCACTGTTGCTGTCACGGTTGCTGTCACGGTTGTTGTCACTGTTGTTGTCACTGTTGCTGTCACTGTTGCTGTCACTGTTGCTGTCACTGTTGTTGTCACTGTTGTTGTCGCTGTTGTGGTTGCTGTTGTTGTCGCGGTTCCTGTCGCGGTTTTTGTCACGGTTGTTGTCACGGGTGTTGTCACGAGTGTTGTCACGGGTGTTGTCACGGGTGTTGTCACGGGTGTTGTCACGGGTGTGGTCACGGGTGTTGTCACGGGTGTGGTCACTGGTGTTGTCACTGGTGTTGTCACTGTTGTTGTCACTGTTGTTGTCACGGTTGTTGTCGCTGTCGTTGTCGCTGTCGTTGTCGCTGTTGCTGTCACTGTTGCTGTCACTGTTGCTTGCACTGTTGCTGTCACGGTTGTTGTCACTGTTGTTGTCACTGTTGCTGTCACTGTTGCTGTCACTGTTGCTGTCACTGTTGCTGTCACTGTTGCTGTCACTGTTGCTGTCACTGTTGCTGTCACTGTTGCTGTCACTGTTGTTGTCACTGATGCTGTCACTGTTGCTGTCACTCTTGCTGTCACTGTTGCTGTCACAGTTGCTGTCACTGTTGTTGTCACTGTTGTTGTCACTGTTGCTGTCACTGTTGCTGTCACTGTTGCTGTCACTGTTGCTGTCACGGTGGTTGTCACTGTGGTTGTCACTGTGGTTGTCACTGTTGCTGTCACTGTTGCTGTCACTGTTGCTGTCACTGTTGTTGTCACTGTTGTTGTCACTGTTGTTGTCACTGTTGCTGTCACTGTTGCTGTCACTGTTGCTGTCACGGTTGCTGTCACGGTTGCTGTCACGGTTGTTGTCACGGTTGTTGTCACTGTTGCTGTCACTGTTGCTGTCACTGTTGCTGTCACTGTTGCTGTCACGGTTGTTGTCACTGTTGTTGTCACTGTTGCTGTCACTGTTGTTGTCACTGTTGCTGTCACTGTTGTCACTGTTGTTGTCACTGTTGCTGTCACTGTTGCTGTCACTGTTGCTGTCACTGTTGCTGTCCGGTTGCTGTCACTGTTGTTGTCACTGTTGTTGTCACTGTTGTTGTCACTGTTGTTGTCACGGTTGTTGTCACGGTTGTTGTCACTGTTGTTGTCACGGGTGTTGTCACGGGTGTTGTCACGGGTGTTGTCACGGGTGTTGTCACGGGTGTTGTCACGGGTGTTGTCACGGGTGTTGTCACGGGTGTTGTCACGGGTGTTGTCACTTTTGTTGTCACTTTTGTTGTCACTGTTTTTGTCACTGTTTTTGTCACTGTTATTGTCACTGTTGTTGTCACGGTTGTTGTCACGGTTGTTGGTGTTGGTGTTGGTGTTACTGTTGTTGTTACTGTTGTACTCACGGTTGTTGTCACGGTTGTTGTCACGGTTGTTGTCACAGTTGTTGTGACGGTTGTTGTCACGGTTGTTGTCACGGTTGTTGTCACGGTTGTTGTCACGGTTGTTGTCACGGTTGTTGTCACGGTTGTTGTCACGGTTGTTGGTGTTGGTGTTGGTGTTGTCACTGTTGTCACTGTTGTTGTCACTGTTGTTGTCACTGTTGTTGTCACTGTTGTTGTCACTGTTGTTGTCACTGTTGTTGTCACTGTTGTTGTCACGGTTGTTGTCACGGTTGTTGTCACGATTGTTGTCTCGGTTGCTGTCACGGTTGCTGTCACGGTTGCTGTCACGGATGCTGTCACGGGTGCTGTCACTGGTGCTGTCACGGGTGCTGTCACGGGTGATGTCACGGGTGCTGTCACGGGTGATGTCACGGGTGCTGTCACGGGTGCTGTCACGGGTGCTGTCACGGGTGTTGTCACGGGTGTTGTCACGGGTGTTGTCACGGGTGTTGTCACGGGTGTTGTCACTGGTGTTGTCACTGGTGTTGTCACTGTTGTTGTCACTGTTTTTGTCGCTGTTGTTGTCGCTGTTGTTGTCGCTGTTGTTGTCGCTGTTGTTGTCGCGGTTGTTGTCGCGGGTGTTGTCACGGGTGTTGTCGCGGGTGTTGTCACGGGTGTTGTCACGGGTGTTGTCACGGGTGTTGTCACGGGTGTTGTCACGGGTGTTGTCACGGGTGTTGTCACGGGTGTTGTCACGGGTGTTGTCACGGGTGTTGTCACGGGTGTTGTCACGGGTGTTGTCACGGGTGTTGTCACGGGTGTTGTCACGGGTGTTGTCACTGTTGTTGTCACGGGTGTTGTCACTGTTGTTGTCACGGGTGCTGTCACTGTTGCTGTCACTGTTGCTGTCACTGTTGCTGTCACTGTTGCTGTCACTGTTGCTGTCACTGTTGCTGTCACTGTTGTTGTCACTGTTGCTGTCACTGTTGTTGTCACTGTTGCTGTCACTGTTGCTGTCACTGTTGCTGTCACTGTTGCTGTCACGGTTGCTGTCACGGTTGCTGTCACTGTTGTTGTCACTGTTGTTGTCACTGTTGCTGTCACTGTTGCTGTCACTGTTGCTGTCACTGTTGCTGTCACTGTTGTTGTCACTGTTGTTGTCACGGGTGTTGTCGCTGTTGTCGCGGTTGTTGTCGCGGTTGTTGTCGCGGTTGTTTTCGCGGTTGTTGTCACTGTTGCTGTCACTGTTGCTGTCACTGTTGCTGTCACGGTTGCTGTCACGGTTGTTGTCACGGTTGTTGTCACGGTTGTCGTCACGGTTGTCGTCACGGGTGTCGTCACGGGTGTCGTCACGGGTGTCGTCACGGGTGTCGTCACGGGTGTCGTCACGGGTGTCGTCACGGGTGTCGTCACGGGTGTCGTCACGGGTGTCGTCACGGGTGTCGTCACGGGTGTCGTCACGGGTGTCGTCACGGGTGTCGTCACGGGTGTCGTCACGGGTGTCGTCACGGGTGTCGTCACGGGTGTCGTCACGGGTGTCGTCACGGTTGTTGGTGTTGGTGTTGGTGTTGGCACTGTTGTTGTCACTGTTGTTGTCACGGTTGTTGTCACGGTTGTTGTCACGGTTGTTGTCACGGTTGTTGTCACGGTTGTTGTCACGGTTGTTGTCACGGTTGTTGTCACGGGTGTTGTCACGGGTGTTGTCACGGCTGTTGTCACGGCTGCTGTCACGGGTTTAGTCACGGGTGTTGTCACGGGTGTTGTCACGGGTGTTGTCACGGGTGTTGTCACGGGTGTTGTCACGGGTGTTGTCACTGTTGTTGTCACTGTTGTTGTCACTGCTGTTGTCACTGCTGTTGTCACTGCTGTTGTCACGGTTGTTGTCACGGTTGCTGTCACGGTTGTTGTCACGGTTGTCACGGTTGTTGTCACGGTTGTTGTCACGGTTGTTGTCACGGTTGTTGTCACGGTTGTTGTCACGGTTGTTGTCACGGGTGTTGTCACGGGTGTTGTCTAGGGTGTTGTCACGGGTGTTGTCACGGGTGTTGTCACGGTTGTTGTCACGGTTGTTGTCACGGTTGTATTCACGGGTGTTGTCACGGGTGTTGTCACGGGTGTTGTCACGGGTGTTGTCACGGGTGTTGTCACGGGTGTTGTCACGGGTGTTGTCACGGGTGTTGTCACGGGTGTTGTCACTGTTGCTGTCACTGTTGCTGTCACTGTTGCTGTCACTGTTGCTGTCACTGTTGCTGTCACTGTTGCTGTCACTGTTGCCGTCACTGTTGCTGTCACGGTTGCCGTCACTGTTGCCGTCACTGTTGCCGTCACTGTTGCCGTCACTGTTGCTGTCACTGTTGCGGTCACTGTTGCTGTCACTGTTGCTGTCACTGTTGTTGTCGCGGTTGTTGTCGCGGTTGTTGTCGCGGTTGTTGTCGCGGTTGTTGTCGCGGTTGTTGTCGCGGTTGTTGTCACTGTTGTTGTCACTGTTGTTGTCACTGTTGTTGTCACTGTTGTTGTCACTGTTGCTGTCACTGTTGCTGTCACTGTTGCTGTCACGGTTGCTGTCAGGGTTGCTGTCACGGTTGCTGTCACGGTTGTTGTCACGGTTGTTGTCACGGTTGTTGTCACGGTTGTCACGGTTGTTGTCACGGTTGTTGTCACGGTTGTTGTCACGGTTGTTGTCACGGTTGTCGTCACGGTTGTCGTCACGGTTGTCGTCACGGTTGTCGTCACGGTTGTCGTCACGGTTGTCGTCACGGGTGTCGTCACGGGTGTCGTCACGGGTGTCGTCACGGGTGTCGTCACGGTTGTCGTCACGGTTGTCGTCACGGTTGTCGTCACGGTTGTTGTCACGGTTGTTGGTGTTGGTGTTGGTGTTGGTGTTGTCACTGTTGTTGTCACTGTTGTTGTCACTGTTGTTGTCACTGTTGTTGTCACGGTTGTTGTCACGGTTGTTGTCACGGTTGCTGTCACGGTTGCTGTCACGGGTGCTGTCACGGGTGATGTCACGGGTGCTGTCACGGGTGCTGTCACGGGTGCTGTCACGGGTGCTGTCACGGGTGCTGTCACGGGTGTTGTCACGGGTGTTGTCACGGGTGTTGTCACGGGTGTTGTCACGGGTGTTGTCACGGGTGTTGTCGCTGTTGTTGTCGCTGTTGTTGTCGCTGTTGTTGTCGCTGTTGTTGTCGCTGTTGTTGTCGCGGGTGTTGTCGCGGGTGTTGTCGCGGGTGTTGTCGCGGGTGTTGTCGCGGGTGTTGTCGCGGGTGTCGTCGCGGGTGTTGTCGCGGGTGTCGTCCCGGGTGTCGTCACGGGTGTCGTCACGGGTGTCGTCACGGGTGTTGTCACTGTTGTCGTCACGGGTGCTGTCACTGTTTTTTCACTGTTGCTGTCACTGTTGCTGTCACTGTTGTCACTGTTGCTGTCACTGTTGCTGTCACTGTTGCTGTCACGGTTGTTGTCACTGTTGCTGTCACTGTTGCTGTCACTGTTGCTGTCACTGTTGCTGTCACTGTTGCTGTCACTGTTGCTGTCACGGTTGCTGTCACTGTTGTTGTCACTGTTGCATTCAATGTTTCTGTCACTGTTGTTGTCACTGTTCTTGTCACTTTTGCTGTCACTGTTGCTGTCACTGTTGCCGCCACTGTTGCTGTCACGGTTGTTGTCACTGTTGTTGTCACTGTTGCTGTCACTGTTGCTGTCACTGTTGCTGTCACTGTTGTTGTCACTGTTGCTGTCACGGTTGCTGTCACTGTTGTTGTCACTGTTGTTGTCACTGTTGTTGTCACTGTTGCTGTCACTGTTGTTGTCACTGTTGTTGTCACTGTTGTTGTCACTGTTGCTGTCACGGTTGCTGTCACGGTTGCTGTCACTGTTGTTGTCACTGTTGCTGTCACTGTTGCTGTCACTGTTGTCACGGTTGTTGTCACTGTTGTTGTCACGGTTGTTGTCACTGTTGTTGTCACTGTTGCTGTCACTGTTGCTGTCACTGTTGTTGCCACTGTTGTTGTCACTGTTGTTGTCACTGTTGTTGTCACTGTTGCTGTCACTGTTGCTGTCACTGTTGCTGTCACGGTTGCTGTCACGGTTGCTGTCGCTGTCGTTGTCGCTGTTGTTGTCGCTGTTGTTGTCACTGTTGCTGTCACTGTTGCTGTCACTGTTGCTTGCACTGTTGCTGTCACGGTTGCTGTCACGGTTGTTGTCACTGTTGTTGTCACTGTTGCTGTCACTGTTGCTGTCACTGTTGCTGTCACTGTTGTTGTCACTGTTGTTGTCGCTGTTGTGGTTGCTGTTGTTGTCGCGGTTCCTGTCGCGGTTTTTGTCACGGTTGTTGTCACGGGTGTTGTCACGAGTGTTGTCACGGGTGTTGTCACGGGTGTTGTCACGGGTGTTGTCACGGGTGTGGTCACGGGTGTTGTCACGGGTGTGGTCACTGGTGTTGTCACTGGTGTTGTCACTGTTGTTGTCACTGTTGTTGTCACGGTTGTTGTCGCTGTCGTTGTCGCTGTCGTTGTCGCTGTTGTTGTCGCTGTTGCTGTCACTGTTGCTGTCACTGTTGCTTGCACTGTTGCTGTCACGGTTGTTGTCACTGTTGTTGTCACTGTTGCTGTCACTGTTGCTGTCACTGTTGCTGTCACTGTTGCTGTCACTGTTGCTGTCACTGTTGCTGTCACTGTTGCTGTCACTGTTGTTGTCACTGTTGTTGTCACTGATGCTGTCACTGTTGCTGTCACTCTTGCTGTCACTGTTGCTGTCACAGTTGCTGTCACTGTTGTTGTCACTGTTGTTGTCACTGTTGCTGTCACTGTTGCTGTCACTGTTGCTGTCACTGTTGCTGTCACGGTGGTTGTCACTGTGGTTGTCACTGTGGTTGTCACTGTTGCTGTCACTGTTGCTGTCACTGTTGCTGTCACTGTTGTTGTCATTGTTGTTGTCACTGTTGTTGTCACTGTTGCTGTCACTGTTGCTGTCACTTGCTGTCACGGTTGCTGTCACGGTTGCTGTCACGGTTGTTGTCACGGTTGTTGTCACTGTTGCTGTCACTGTTGCTGTCACTGTTGCTGTCACTGTTGCTGTCACGGTTGTTGTCACTGTTGTTGTCACTGTTGCTGTCACTGTTGTTGTCACTGTTGTTGTCACTGTTGTTGTCACTGTTGCTGTCACTGTTGCTGTCACTGTTGCTGTCACTGTTGCTGTCCGGTTGCTGTCACTGTTGTTGTCACTGTTGTTGTCACTGTTGTTGTCACTGTTGTTGTCACGGTTGTTGTCACTGTTGTTGTCACTGTTGTTGTCACGGGTGTTGTCACGGGTGTTGTCACGGGTGTTGTCACGGGTGTTGTCACGGGTGTTGTCACGGGTGTTGTCACGGGTGTTGTCACTTTTGTTGTCACTTTTGTTGTCACTGTTTTTGTCACTGTTTTTGTCACTGTTATTGTCACTGTTGTTGTCACGGTTGTTGTCACGGTTGTTGGTGTTGGTGTTGGTGTTACTGTTGTTACTGTTGTCTTTACTGTTGTTGTTACTGTTGTACTCACGGTTGTTGTCACGGTTGTTGTCACGGTTGTTGTCACAGTTGTTGTGACGGTTGTTGTCACGGTTGTTGTCACGGTTGTTGTCACGGTTGTTGTCGCGGTTGTTGTCACGGTTGTTGTCACGGTTGTTGTCACGGTTGTTGTCACGGTTGTTGGTGTTGGTGTTGGTGTTGTCACTGTTGTCACTGTTGTTGTCACTGTTGTTGTCACTGTTGTTGTCACTGTTGTTGTCACTGTTGTTGTCACTGTTGTTGTCACTGTTGTTGTCACGGTTGTTGTCACGGTTGTTGTCACGATTGTTGTCTCGGTTGCTGTCACGGTTGCTGTCACGGTTGCTGTCACGGATGCTGTCACGGGTGCTGTCACTGGTGCTGTCACGGGTGCTGTCACGGGTGATGTCACGGGTGCTGTCACGGGTGATGTCACGGGTGCTGTCACGGGTGCTGTCACGGGTGCTGTCACGGGTGTTGTCACGGGTGTTGTCACGGGTGTTGTCACGGGTGTTGTCACGGGTGTTGTCACGGGTGTTGTCACTGGTGTTGTCACTGGTGTTGTCACTGTTGTTGTCACTGTTTTTGTCGCTGTTGTTGTCGCTGTTGTTGTCGCTGTTGTTGTCGCTGTTGTTGTCGCGGTTGTTGTCGCGGGTGTTGTCACGGGTGTTGTCACGGGTGTTGTCACGGGTGTTGTCACGGGTGTTGTCACGGGTGTTGTCACGGGTGTTGTCACGGGTGTTGTCACGGGTGTTGTCACGGGTGTTGTCACGGGTGTTGTCACGGGTGTTGTCACCGGTGTTGTCACGGGTGTTGTCACGGGTGTTGTCACGGGTGTTGTCACGGGTGTTGTCACTGTTGTTGTCACGGGTGTTGTCACGGGTGTTGTCACTGTTGTTGTCACGGGTGCTGTCACTGTTGCTGTCACTGTTGCTGTCACTGTTGCTGTCACTGTTGCTGTCACTGTTGCTGTCACTGTTGCTGTCACTGTTGTTGTCACTGTTGCTGTCACTGTTGCTGTCACTGTTGCTGTCACTGTTGCTGTCACTGTTGCTGTCACTGTTGCTGTCACGGTTGCTGTCACGGTTGCTGTCACTGTTGTTGTCACTGTTGTTGTCACTGTTGCTGTCACTGTTGCTGTCACTGTTGCTGTCACTGTTGCTGTCACTGTTGTTGTCACTGTTGTTGTCACGGGTGTTGTCGCTGTTGTCGCGGTTGTTGTCGCGGTTGTTGTCGCGGTTGTTTTCGCGGTTGTTGTCACTGTTGCTGTCACTGTTGCTGTCACTGTTGCTGTCACGGTTGCTGTCACGGTTGTTGTCACGGTTGTCGTCACGGTTGTCGTCACGGGTGTCGTCACGGCTGTCGTCACGGGTGTCGTCACGGGTGTCGTCACGGGTGTCGTCACGGGTGTCGTCACGGGTGTCGTCACGGGTGTCGTCACGGGTGTCGTCACGGGTGTCGTCACGGGTGTCGTCACGGGTGTCGTCACGGGTGTCGTCACGGGTGTCGTCACGGGTGTCGTCACGGTTGTTGGTGTTGGTGTTGGTGTTGGCACTGTTGTTGTCACTGTTGTTGTCACGGTTGTTGTCACGGTTGTTGTCACGGTTGTTGTCACGGTTGTTGTCACGGTTGTTGTCACGGGTGTTGTCACGGGTGTTGTCACGGGTGTTGTCACGGCTGTTGTCACGGCTGTTGTCACGGGTTTAGTCACGGGTGTTGTCACGGGTGTTGTCACGGGTGTTGTCACGGGTGTTGTCACGGGTGTTGTCACTGTTGTTGTCACTGTTGTTGTCACTGCTGTTGTCACTGCTGTTGTCACTGCTGTTGTCACGGTTGTTGTCACGGTTGCTGTCACGGTTGTTGTCACGGTTGTCACGGTTGTTGTCACGGTTGTTGTCACGGTTGTTGTCACGGTTGTTGTCACGGTTGTTGTCACGGGTGTTGTCACGGGTGTTGTCTAGGGTGTTGTCACGGGTGTTGTCACGGGTGTTGTCACGGGTGTTGTCACGGTTGTTGTCACGGTTGTTGTCACGGTTGTATTCACGGGTGTTGTCACGGGTGTTGTCACGGGTGTTGTCACGGGTGTTGTCACGGGTGTTGTCACGGGTGTTGTCACGGGTGTTGTCACGGGTGTTGTCACGGGTGTTGTCACTGTTGCTGTCACTGTTGCTGTCACTGTTGCTGTCACTGTTGCTGTCACTGTTGCTGTCACTGTTGCTGTCACTGTTGCTGTCACTGTTGCTGTCACTGTTGCTGTCACTGTTGCTGTCACTGTTGCTGTCACGGTTGCCGTCACTGTTGCCGTCACTGTTGCCGTCACTGTTGCCGTCACTGTTGCTGTCACTGTTGCGGTCACTGTTGCTGTCACTGTTGCTGTCACTGTTGTTGTCGCGGTTGTTGTCGCGGTTGTTGTCGTGGTTGTTGTCGCGGTTGTTGTCGCGGTTGTTGTCGCGGTTGTTGTCGCGGTTGTTGTCACTGTTGTTGTCACTGTTGTTGTCACTGTTGTTGTCACTGTTGTTGTCACTGTTGCTGTCACTGTTGCTGTCACTGTTGCTGTCACGGTTGCTGTCAGGGTTGCTGTCACGGTTGCTGTCACGGTTGTTGTCACGGTTGTTGTCACGGTTGTTGTCACGGTTGTCACGGTTGTTGTCACGGTTGTTGTCACGGTTGTTGTCACGGTTGTCGTCACGGTTGTCGTCACGGTTGTCGTCACGGTTGTCGTCACGGTTGTCGTCACGGTTGTCGTCACGGGTGTCGTCACGGGTGTCGTCACGGGTGTCGTCACGGGTGTCGTCACGGTTGTCGTCACGGTTGTCGTCACGGTTGTCGTCACGGTTGTTGTCACGGTTGTTGGTGTTGGTGTTGGTGTTGGTGTTGTCACTGTTGTTGTCACTGTTGTTGTCACTGTTGTTGTCACGGTTGTTGTCACGGTTGTTGTCACGGTTGTTGTCACGGTTGCTGTCACGGTTGCTGTCACGGGTGCTGTCACGGGTGATGTCACGTGTGCTGTCACGGGTGCTGTCACGGGTGCTGTCACGGGTGCTGTCACGGGTGCTGTCACGGGTGTTGTCACGGGTGTTGTCACGGGTGTTGTCACGGGTGTTGTCACGGGTGTTGTCACGGGTGTTGTCGCTGTTGTTGTCGCTGTTGTTGTCGCTGTTGTTGTCGCTGTTGTTGTCGCTGTTGTTGTCGCTGTTGTTGTCGCTGTTGTTGTCGCTGTTGTTGTCGCTGTTGTTGTCGCGGGTGTTGTCGCGGGTGTTGTCGCGGGTGTTGTCGCGGGTGTTGTCGCGGGTGTTGTCGCGGGTGTCGTCGCGGGTGTTGTCGCGGGTGTCGTCCCGGGTGTCGTCACGGGTGTCGTCACGGGTGTCGTCACGGGTGTTGTCACTGTTGTCGTCACGGGTGCTGTCACTGTTTTTTCACTGTTGCTGTCACTGTTGCTGTCACTGTTGTCACTGTTGCTGTCACTGTTGCTGTCACTGTTGCTGTCACTGTTGCTGTCACGGTTGTTGTCACTGTTGCTGTCACTGTTGCTGTCACTGTTGCTGTCACTGTTGCTGTCACTGTTGCTGTCACTGTTGCTGTCACGGTTGCTGTCACGGTTGTTGTCACGGTTGCTGTCACGGTTGTTGTCACTGTTGTTGTCACGGTTGTTGTCACTGTTGCTGTCACTGTTGCTGTCACTGTTGCTGTCACTTTTGTTGTCACTGTTGTTGTCACTGTTGTTGTCACTGTTGTTGTCACTGTTGTTGTCACTGTTGTTGTCACTGTTGTTGTCACTGTTGCTTTCACTGTTGCTGTCACTGTTGCTGTCACTGTTGTTGTCACTGTTGTTGTCACTGTTGCTGTCACTGTTGCTGTCACTGTTGCTGTCACTGTTGCTGTCCGGTTGCTGACACGGTTGCTGTCACTGTTGCTGTCACTGTTGCTGTCACTGTTGCTGTCACTGTTGCTGTCACTGTTGCTGTCACTGTTGCTGTCACTGATGCTGTCACGGTTGTTGTCACGGTTGTTGTCACGGTTGTTGTCACTGTTGCTGTCACTGTTGCTGTCACTGTTGTTGTCACTGTTGTTGTCACTGTTGCCGTCACTGTTGCCGTCACTGTTGCCGTCACTGTTGCCGTCACTGTTGCCGTCACTGTTGCCGTCACTGTTGCTGTCACTGTTGCTGTCACGGTTGCTGACACGGTTGCTGTCACTGTTGTCACTGTTGTTGTCTCTGTTGCTGTCACTGTTGCTGTCACGGTTACTGTCACGGTTGTTGTCACGGTTGTTGTCACGGTTGCTGTCACGGTTGCTGTCACGGTTGCTGTCACGGTTGTCACTGTTGCTGTCACTGTTGCTGTCACTCTTGCTGTCACTGTTGTTGTCACTGTTGTTGTCACTGTTGTTGTCACTGTTGTTGTCACTGTCGCTGTCACGGTTGTTGTCACTGTTGCTGTCACTGTTGCTGTCACTGTTGCGGTCACTGTTGTTGTCACTGTTGCTGTCACTGTTGCTGTCACTGTTGCTGTCACTGTTGCTGTCACGGTTGCTGTCACGGTTGCTGTCACGGTTGTTGTCACGGTTGCTGTCACTGTTGCTGTCACTGTTGCTGTCACTGTTGTTGTCACTGTTGTTTTCACTGTTGCTGTCACGGTTGCTGTCACGGTTGCTGTCACGGTTGTTGTCACTGTTGTTGTCACTGTTGCTGTTACTGTTGCTGTCACTGTTGTCACTGTTGCTGTCACTGTTGCTGTCACTATTGCTGTCACTGTTGCTGTCACTGTTGCTGTCACTGTTGTTGTCACTGTTGTTGTCACTGTTGTTGTCACTGTTGCTGTCACTGTTGCTGTCACGGTTGCTGTCACGGTTGCTGTCACGGTTGCTGTCACGGTTGCTGTCACGGTTGTTGTCACTGTTGCTGTCACTGTTGCTGTCACTGTTGCTGTCACTGTTGTTGTCACTGTTGTTGTGACTGTTGTTGTCGCTGTTTTTGTCGCTGTTGTTGTCGCGGTTGTTGTCGCGGTTGTTGTCGCGGTTGCTGTCACTGTTGCTGTCACTGTTGCTGTCACTGTTGCTTTCACGGTTGTTGTCACGGTTGTTGTCACGGTTGTTGTCACGGGTGTTGTCACGGGTGTGGTCACGGGTGTGGTCACGGGTGTGGTCACGGGTGTGGTCACGGGTGTGGTCACGGGTGTGGTCACGGGTGTGGTCACGGGTGTGGTCACGGGTGTGGTCACGGGTGTCGTCACGGGTGTCTTCACGGGTGTCTTCACGGGTGTCGTCACGGGTGTCGTCACGGGTGTCGTCACGGGTGTCGTCACGGGTGTCGTCACGGGTGTCGTCACGGGTGTCGTCACGGGTGTCGTCACGGGTGTCGTCACGGGTGTCGTCACGGGTGTCGTCACGGGTGTCGTCACGGTTGTTGGTGTTGGTGTTGGTGTTGGGACTGTTGTTGTCACTGTTGTTGTCACGGTTGTTGTCACGGTTGTTGTCACGGTTGTTGTCACGGTTGTTGTCACGGTTGTTGTCACGGTTGTTGTCACGGGTGTTGTCACGGGTGTTGTCACGGCTGTTGTCACGGCTGTTGTCACGGGTGTTGTCACGGGTGTTGTCACGGGTGTTGTCACGGGTGTTGTCACGGGTGTAGTCACGGGTGTTGTCACGGGTGTTGTCACCGTTGTTGTCACTGCTGTTGTCACTGCTGTTGTCACGGTTGTTGTCACGGTTGTGGTCACGGTTGTCACGGTTGTCACGGTTGTTGTCACGGTTGTTGTCACGGTTGTTGTCACGGTTGTTGTCACGGTTGTTGGTGTTGGTGTTGGTGTTGTCACTGTTGTCACGTTTGTCACTGTTGTTGTCACTGTTGTTGTCACTGTTGTTGTCACTGTTGTTGTCACTGTTGTCACGGTTGTTGTCACGATTGTTGTCTCGGTTGCTGTCACGGTTGCTGTCACGGTTGCTGTCACGGATGCTGTCACGGGTGCTGTCACTGGTGCTGTCACGGGTGCTGTCACGGGTGATGTCACGGGTGATGTCACGGGTGCTGTCACGGGTGCTGTCACGGGTGCTGTCTAGGGTGCTGTCACGGGTGTTGTCACGGGTGTTGTCACGGGTGTTGTCACGGGTGTTGTCACGGGTGTTGTCACTGGTGTTGTCACTGGTGTTGTCACTGGTGTTGTCACTGGTGTTGTCACTGGTGTTGTCACTGTTGTTGTCACTGTTGTTGTCACTGTTGTTGTCACTGTTGTTGTCGCTGTTGTTGTCGCTGTTGTTGTCGCTGTTGTTGTCGCGGTTGTTGTCACGGGTGTTGTCACGGGTGTTGTCACGGGTGTTGTCACGGGTGTTGTCACGGGTGTTGTCACGGGTGTTGTCACGGGTGTTGTCACGGGTGTTGTCACGGGTGTGTTCACGGGTGTGTTCACGGGTGTGTTCACGGGTGTTGTCACGGGTGTTGTCACGGGTGTTGTCACGGGTGTTGTCACGGGTGTTGTCACTGTTGTTGTCACGGGTGTTGTCACGGGTGTTGTCACTGTTGTTGTCACGGGTGCTGTCACTGTTGCTGTCACTGTTGCTGTCACTGTTGCTGTCACTGTTGCTGTCACTGTTGCTGTCACTGTTGCTGTCACTGTTGCTGTCACTGTTGTTGTCACTGTTGCTGTCACTGTTGTTGTCACTGTTGCTGTCACTGTTGCTGTCACTGTTGCTGTCACTGTTGCTGTCACGGTTGCTGTCACGGTTGCTGTCACGGTTGTTGTCACTGTTGTTGTCACTGTTGCTGTCACTGTTGCTGTCACTGTTGCTGTCACTGTTGCTGTCACTGTTGCTGTCACTGTTGTTGTCACGGGTGTTGTCGCTGTTGTCGCGGTTGTTGTCGCGGTTGTTGTCGCGGTTGTTGTCGCGGTTGTTGTCGCGGTTGTTGTCGCGGTTGTTGTCACTGTTGCTGTCACTGTTGCTGTCACGGTTGCTGTCACGGTTACTGTCACGGTTGTTGTCACGGTTGTTGTCACGGTTGTCGTCACGGTTGTCGTCACGGGTGTCGTCACGGGTGTCGTCACGGGTGTCGTCACGGGTGTCGTCACGGGTGTCGTCACGGGTGTCGTCACGGGTGTCGTCACGGGTGTCGTCACGGGTGTCGTCACGGGTGTCGTCACGGGTGTCGTCACGGGTGTCGTCACGGGTGTCGTCACGGGTGTCGTCACGGGTGTCGTCACGGGTGTCGTCACGGGTGTCGTCACGGGTGTCGTCACGGTTGTTGGTGTTGGTGTTGGCACTGTTGTTGTCACTGTTGTTGTCACGGTTGTTGTCACGGTTGTTGTCACGGTTGTTGTCACGGTTGTTGTCACGGTTGTTGTCACGGGTGTTGTCACGGGTGTTGTCACGGCTGTTGTCACGGCTGTTGTCACGGGTGTTGTCACGGGTGTTGTCACGGGTGTTGTCACGGGTGTTGTCACGGGTGTTGTCACGGGTGTTGTCACGGGTGTTGTCACGGGTGTTGTCACGGGTGTTGTCACTGTTGTTGTCACTGTTGTTGTCACTGCTGTTGTCACTGCTGTTGTCACTGCTGTTGTCACGGTTGTTGTCACGGTTGTTGTCACGGTTGTTGTCACGGTTGTCACGGTTGTTGTCACGGTTGTTGTCACGGTTGTTGTCACGGTTGTTGTCACGGGTGTTGTCACGGGTGTTGTCTAGGGTGTTGTCACGGGTGTTGTCACGGTTGTTGTCACGGTTGTTGTCACGGTTGTTGTCACGGTTGTATTCAGGGGTGTTGTCACGGGTGTTGTCACGGGTGTTGTCACGGGTGTTGTCACGGGTGTTGTCACGGGTGTTGTCACGGGTGTTGTCACTGTTGCTGTCACTGTTGCTGTCACTGTTGCTGTCACTGTTGCTGTCACTGTTGCTGTCACTGTTGCTGTCACTGTTGCTGTCACGGTTGCTGTCACGGTTGCTGTCACTGTTGCTGTCACTGTTGCCGTCACTGTTGCCGTCACTGTTCCTGTCACTGTTGCTGTCACTGTTGCTGTCACGGGTGTTGTCACTGTTGTTGTCGCGGTTGTTGTCGCGGTTGTTGTCGCGGTTGTTGTCGCGGTTGTTTTCGCGGTTGTTGTCGCGGTTGTTGTCGCGGTTGCTGTCACGGTTGTTGTCACGGTTGTTGTCACGGTTGTTGTCACGGTTGTTGTCACGGTTGTTGTCACGGTTGTTGTCACGGTTGTTGTCACGGTTGTTGTCACGGTTGTCGTCACGGTTGTCGTCACGGTTGTCGTCACGGTTGTCGTCACGGTTGTCGTCACGGGTGTCGTCACGGGTGTCGTCACGGGTGTCGTCACGGGTGTCGTCACGGGTGTCGTCACGGGTGTCGTCACGGTTGTCGTCACGGTTGTCGTCACGGTTGTCGTCACGGTTGTTGGTGTTGGTGTTGGTGTTGTCACTGTTGTTGTCACTGTTGTTGTCACTGTTGTTGTCACTGTTGTTGTCACGGTTGTTGTCACGGTTGTTGTCACGGTTGTTGTCACGGTTGTTGTCACGGTTGTTGTCACGGTTGTTGTCACGGTTGCTGTCACGGTTGCTGTCACGGGTGCTGTCACGGGTGCTGTCACGGGTGATGTCACGGGTGATGTCACTGGTGCTGTCACGGGTGCTGTCACGGGTGATGTCACGGGTGATGTCACGGGTGCTGTCACGGGTGCTGTCATGGGTGCTGTCACGGGTGCTGTCACGGGTGTTGTCACGGGTGTTGTCACGGGTGTTGTCACGGGTGTTGTCACGGGTGTTGTCACTGGTGTTGTCACTGGTGTTGTCACTGTTGTTGTCACTGTTGTCACTGTTGTCACTGTTGTTGTCGCTGTTGTTGTCGCTGTTGTTGTCGCTGTTGTTGTCGCGGTTGTTGTCACGGGTGTTGTCACGGGTGTTGTCACGGGTGTTGTCACGGGTGTTGTCACGGGTGTTGTCACGGGTGTTGTCACGGGTGTTGTCACGGGTGTGTTCACGGGTGTTGTCACGGGTGTTGTCACGGGTGTTGTCACGGGTGTTGTCACGGGTGTTGTCACTGTTGTTGTCACGGGTGTTGTCACGGGTGTTGTCACTGTTGTTGTCACGGGTGCTGTCACTGTTGCTGTCACTGTTGCTGTCACTGTTGCTGTCACTGTTGCTGTCACTGTTGCTGTCACTGTTGCTGTCACTGTTGTTGTCACTGTTGCTGTCACTGTTGTTGTCACTGTTGCTGTCACTGTTGCTGTCACTGTTGCTGTCACTGTTGCTGTCACTGTTGCTGTCACGGTTGCTGTCACGGTTGCTGTCACGGTTGTTGTCACTGTTGCTGTCACTGTTGCTGTCACTGTTGCTGTCACTGTTGCTGTCACTGTTGTCACTGTTGTTGTCACGGGTGTTGTCGCTGTTGTCGCGGTTGTTGTCGCGGTTGTTGTCGCGGTTGTTGTCGCGGTTGTTGTCGCGGTTGTTGTCACTGTTGCTGTCACGGTTGCTGTCACGGTTGCTGTCACGGTTGTCACGGTTGTTGTCACGGTTGTTGTCACGGTTGTCGTCACGGGTGTCGTCACGGGTGTCGTCACGGGTGTCGTCACGGCTGTCGTCACGGGTGTCGTCACGGGTGTCGTCACGGGTCTCGTCACGGGTGTCGTCACGGGTGTAGTCACGGGTGTCGTCACGGGTGTCGTCACGGGTGTCGTCACGGGTGTCGTCACGGGTGTCGTCACGGTTGTTGGTGTTGGTGTTGGTGTTGGCACTGTTGTTGTCACTGTTGTTGTCACGGTTGTTGTCACGGTTGTTGTCACGGTTGTTGTCACGGTTGTTGTCACGGTTGTTGTCACGGGTGTTGTCACGGGTGTAGTCACGGCTGTTGTCACGGCTGTTGTCACGGGTGTTGTCACGGGTGTTGTCACGGGTGTTGTCACGGGTGTTGTCACGGGTGTTGTCACGGGTGTTGTCACGGGTGTTGTCACGGGTGTTGTCACTGTTGTCACTGCTGTTGTCACTGCTGTTGTCACTGCTGTTGTCACTGCTGTTGTCACGGTTGTTGTCACGGTTGTTGTCACGGTTGTTGTCACGGTTGTCACGGTTGTTGTCACGGTTGTTGTCACGGTTGTTGTCACGGTTGTTGTCACGGTTGTTGTCACGGGTGTTGTCACGGGTGTTGTCACGTGTGTTGTCTAGGGTGTTGTCACGGGTGTTGTCACGGTTGTTGTCACGGTTGTTGTCACGGTTGTTGTCACGGTTGTATTCAGGGGTGTTGTCACGGGTGTTGTCACGGGTGTTGTCACGGGTGTTGTCACGGGTGTTGTCAGGGGTGTTGTCACGGGTGTTGTCACGGGTGTTGTCACTGTTGCTGTCACTGTTGCTGTCACTGTTGCTGTCACTGTTGCTGTCACTGTTGCTGTCACTGTTGCTGTCACTGTTGCTGTCACTGTTGCTGTCACGGTTGCTGTCACTGTTGCTGTCACTGTTGCCGTCACTGTTGCTGTCACTGTTGCTGTCACTGTTGCTGTCACTGTTGCTGTCACGGGTGTTGTCACTGTTGTTGTCGCGGTTGTTGTCGCGGTTGTTGTCGCGGTTGTTGTCGCGGTTGTTGTCACGGTTGCTGTCACGGTTGTTGTCGCGGTTGTTGTCACGGTTGTTGTCACGGTTGTTGTCACGGTTGTTGTCACGGTTGTTGTCACGGTTGTTGTCACGGTTGTCGTCACGGTTGTCGTCACGGTTGTCGTCACGGGTGTCGTCACGGGTGTCGTCACGGGTGTCGTCACGGGTGTCGTCACGGGTGTCGTCACGGTTGTCGTCACGGTTGTCGTCACGGTTGTCGTCACGGTTGTTGGTGTTGGTGTTGGTGTTGGTGTTGGTGTTGTCACTGTTGTTGTCACTGTTGTTGTCACTGTTGTTGTCACTGTTGTTGTCACTGTTGTTGTCACGGTTGTTGTCACGGTTGTTGTCACGGTTGTTGTCACGGTTGTTGTCACGGGTGTGGTCACGGGTGTGGTCACGGGTGTGGTCACGGGTGTGGTCACGGGTGTGGTCACGGGTGTGGTCACGGGTGTCGTCACGGGTGTCGTCACGGGTGTCGTCACGGGTGTCTTCACGGGTGTCTTCACGGGTGTCTTCACGGGTGTCTTCAACGGTTCGTCACGGGTGTCGTCACGGGTGTCGTCACGGGTGTCGTCACGGGTGTCGTCACGGGTGTCGTCACGGGTGTCGTCACGGGTGTCGTCACGGGTGTCGTCACGGGTGTCGTCACGGGTGTCGTCACGGGTGTCGTCACGGGTGTCGTCACGGGTGTCGTCACGGGTGTCGTCACGGGTGTCGTCACGGTTGTTGGTGTTGGTGTTGGTGTTGGGACTGTTGTTGTCACTGTTGTTGTCACTGTTGTTGTCACTGTTGTTGTCACTGTTGTCACGGTTGTTGTCACGATTGTTGTCTCGGTTGCTGTCACGGTTGCTGTCACGGTTGCTGTCACGGATGCTGTCACGGGTGCTGTCACTGGTGCTGTCACGGGTGCTGTCACGGGTGATGTCACGGGTGCTGTCACGGGTGATGTCACGGGTGATGTCACGGGTGCTGTCACGGGTGCTGTCACGGGTGCTGTCACGGGTGCTGTCACGGGTGTTGTCACGGGTGTTGTCACGGGTGTTGTCACGGGTGTTGTCACTGGTGTTGTCACTGGTGTTGTCACTGGTGTTGTCACTGGTGTTGTCACTGTTGTTGTCACTGTTGTTGTCACTGTTGTCACTGTTGTTGTCGCTGTTGTTGTCGCTGTTGTTGTCGCTGTTGTTGTCGCGGTTGTTGTCACGGGTGTTGTCACGGGTGTTGTCACGGGTGTTGTCACGGGTGTTGTCACGGGTGTTGTCACGGGTGTTGTCACGGGTGTTGTCACGGGTGTGTTCACGGGTGTGTTCACGGGTGTGTTCACGGGTGTTGTCACGGGTGTTGTCACGGGTGTTGTCACGGGTGTTGTCACGGGTGTTGTCACGGGTGTTGTCACGGGTGTTGTCACGGGTGTTGTCACTGTTGTTGTCACGGGTGTTGTCACGGGTGTTGTCACTGTTGTTGTCACGGGTGCTGTCACTGTTGCTGTCACTGTTGCTGTCACTGTTGCTGTCACTGTTGCTGTCACTGTTGCTGTCACTGTTGCTGTCACTGTTGCTGTCACTGTTGCTGTCACTGTTGTTGTCACTGTTGCTGTCACTGTTGTTGTCACTGTTGCTGTCACTGTTGCTGTCACGGTTGCTGTCACGGTTGCTGTCACGGTTGCTGTCACGGTTGCTGTCACGGTTGTTGTCACTGTTGTTGTCACTGTTGCTGTCACTGTTGCTGTCACTGTTGCTGTCACTGTTGCTGTCACTGTTGCTGTCACTGTTGTTGTCACTGTTGTTGTCACGGGTGTTGTCGCTGTTGTCGCGGTTGTTGTCGCGGTTGTTGTCGCGGTTGTTGTCGCGGTTGTTGTCGCGGTTGTTGTCGCGGTTGTTGTCACTGTTGCTGTCACTGTTGCTGTCACGGTTGCTGTCACGGTTGCTGTCACGGTTGTTGTCACGGTTGTTGTCACGGTTGTCGTCACGGGTGTCGTCACGGGTGTCGTCACGGGTGTCGTCACGGGTGTCGTCACGGGTGTCGTCACGGGTGTCGCCACGGGTGTCGTCACGGGTGTCGTCACGGGTGTCGTCACGGGTGTCGTCACGGGTGTCGTCACGGGTGTCGTCACGGGTGTCGTCACGGGTGTCGTCACGGGTGTCGTCACGGTTGTTGGTGTTGGTGTTGGTGTTGTCACTGTTGTTGTCACGGTTGTTGTCACGGTTGTTGTCACGGTTGTTGTCACGGTTGTTGTCACGGGTGTTGTCACGGGTGTTGTCACGGCTGTTGTCACGGCTGTTGTCACGGGTGTTGTCACGGGTGTTGTCACGGGTGTTGTCACGGGTGTTGTCACGGGTGTTGTCACGGGTGTTGTCACGGGTGTTGTCACGGGTGTTGTCACTGTTGTTGTCACTGTTGTTGTCACTGCTGTTGTCACTGCTGTTGTCACTGCTGTTGTCACGGTTGTTGTCACGGTTGTTGTCACGGTTGTTGTCACGGTTGTCACGGTTGTTGTCACGGTTGTTGTCACGGTTGTTGTCACGGCTGTTGTCACGGGTGTTGTCACGGGTGTTGTCACGGGTGTTGTCAGGGGTGTTGTCACGGGTGTTGTCACGGGTGTTGTCACGGGTGTTGTCACGGGTGTTGTCACGGGTGTTGTCACCGTTGTTGTCACTGCTGTTGTCACTGCTGTTGTCACTGCTGTTGTCACGGTTGTTGTCACGGTTGTTGTCACGGTTGTCACGGTTGTTGTCACGGTTGTTGTCACGGTTGTTGTCACGGTTGTTGTCACGGGTGTTGTCACGGGTGTTGTGACGGGTGTTGTCTAGGGTGTTGTCACGGTTGTTGTCACGGTTGTTGTCAACGTTGTATTCACGGGTGTTGTCACGGGTGTTGTCACGGGTGTTGTCACGGGTTTTGTCACGGGTGTTGTCACGGGTGTTGTCACGGGTGTTGTCACGGGTGTTGTCACGGGTGTTGTCACGGGTGTTGTCACGGGTGTTGTCACTGTTGCTGTCATTGTTGCTGTCACTGTTGCTGTCACTGTTGCTGTCACTGTTGCTGTCACTGTTGCTGTCACTGTTGCTGTCACTGTTGCTGTCACTGTTGCTGTCACGGTTGCTGTCACGGTTGCTGTCACGGTTGCTGTCACGGTTGCTGTCACTGTTGCTGTCACTGTTGCTGTCACTGTTGCTGTCACTGTTGTTGTCGCCGTTGTTGTCGCGGTTGTTGTCGCGGTTGTTGTCGCGGTTGTTGTCGCGGTTGTTGTCGCGGTTGTTGTCGCGGTTGTTGTCGCGGTTGTTGTCACTGTTGTTGTCACTGTTGTTGTCACTGTTGCTGTCACTGTTGCTGTCACTGTTGCTGTCACTGTTGCTGTCACGGTTGTTGTCACGGTTGTTGTCACGGTTGTTGTCACGGTTGTTGTCACGGTTGTGGTCACGGTTGTTGTCACGGTTGTTGTCACGGTTGTTGTCACGGTTGTCGTCACGGTTGTCGTCACGGTTGTCGTCACGGTTGTCGTCACGGTTGTCGTCACGGTTGTCGTCACGGTTGTCGTCACGGTTGTCGTCACGGTTGTCGTCACGGTTGTCGTCACGGTTGTCGTCACGGTTGTCGTCACGGGTGTCGTCACGGGTGTCGTCACGGGTGTCGTCACGGGTGTCGTCACGGGTGTCGTCACGGTTGTCGTCACGGTTGTCGTCACGGTTGTCGTCACGGTTGTTGTCACGGTTCGTGTTGGTGTTGGTGATGGTGTTGGTGTTGTCACTGTTGTTGTCACTGTTGTTGTCACTGTTGTTGTCACTGTTGTTGTCACGGTTGTTGTCACGGTTGTTGTCACGGTTGTTGTCACGGTTGTTGTCACGGTTGCTGTCACGGTTGCTGGCACGGGTGCTGTCACGGGTGATGTCACGGGTGCTGTCAAGGGTGCTGTCACGGGTGCTGTCACGGGTGCTGTCACGGGTGCTGTCACGGGTGTTGTCACGGGTGTTGTCACGGGTGTTGTCACGGGTGTTGTCACGGGTGTTGTCAAGGGTGTTGTCACGGGTGTTGTCACGGGTGTTGTCACGGGTGTTGTCACTGGTGTTGTCACTGTTGTTGTCACTGTTGTTGTCGCTGTTGTTGTCGCTTTTGTTGTCGCTGTTGTTGTCGCTGTTGTTGTCGCTGTTGTTGTCGCGGTTGTTGTCGCGGTTGTTGTCGCGGGTGTTGTCGCGGGTGTTGTCGCGGGTGTTGTCGCGGGTATTGTCGCGGGTGTTGTCGCGGGTGTTGTCGCGGGTGTTGTCGTGGGTGTTGTCACGGGTGTTGTCACGGGTGTTGTCACGGGTGTTGTCACGGGTGTTGTCACTGTTGTTGTCACGGGTGCTGTCACTGTTGCTGTCACTGTTGCCCTCACTGTTGCTGTCACTGTTGTTGTCACTGTTGCTGTCACTGTTGCTGTCACTGTTGCTGTCACTGTTGCTGTCACTGTTGCTGTCACTGTTGCTGTCACGGTTGTTGTCACGGTTGTTGTCACTGTTGCTGTCACTGTTGCTGTCACTGTTGCTGTCACGGTTGCTGTCACGGTTGCTGTCACGGTTGTTGTCACGGTTGCTGTCACGGTTGTTGTCACGGTTGCTGTCACGGTTGTTGTCACGGTTGCTGTCACGGTTGTTGTCACTGTTGCTGTCACTGTTGCTGTCACTGTTGCTGTCACTGTTGCTGTCAATGTTGCTGTCACTGTTGTTGTCACTGTTGTTGTCACTGTTGTTGTCACTGTCGCTGTCACGGTTGTTGTCACTGTTGCTGTCACTGTTGCTGTCACTGTTGCTGTCACTGTTGTTGTCACTGTTGCTGTCACTGTTGCTGTCACTGTTGCTGTGTCTGTTGCTGTCACGGTTGCTGTCACGGTTGCTGTCACTGTTGTTGTCACTGTTGCTGTCACTGTTGCTGTCACTGTTGCTGTCACTGTTGTTGTCACTGTTGTTTTCACTGTTGCTGTCACGGTTGCTGTCACGGTTGCTGTCACTGTTGTTGTCACTGTTGCTGTCACTGTTGCTGTCACTGTTGTCACTGTTGCTGTCACTGTTGCTGTCACTGTTGCTGTCACTGTTGCTGTCACTGTTGTTGTCACTGTTGTTGTCACTGTTGTTGTCACTGTTGTTGTCACTGTTGTTGTCACGGTTGCTGTCACGGTTGCTGTCACGGTTGCTGTCACGGTTGTTGTCACGGTTGCTGGCACTGTTGCTGTCACTGTTGCTGTCACTGTTGCTGTCACTGTTGTTGTCACTGTTGCTGTCGCTGTTGTTGTCGCTGTTTTTGTCGCTGTTGTTGTCGCTGTTGTTGTCGCGGTTGTTGTCGCGGTTGCTGTCGCGGTTGCTGTCACTGTTGCTGTCACTGTTGCTGTCACGGTTGCTTTCACGGTTGTCACGGTTGTGGTCACGGTTGTGGTCACGGGTGTGGTCACGGGTGTGGTCACGGGTGTGGTCACGGGTGTGGTCACGGGTGTGGTCACGGGTGTGGTCACGGGTGTGGTCACGGGTGTGGTCACGGGTGTCGTCACGGGTGTCGTCACGGGTGTCGTCACGGGTGTCGTCACGGGTGTCTTCACGGGTGTCGTCACGGGTGTCGTCACGGTTGTCGTGACGGTTGTCGTCACGGTTGTCGTCACGGTTGTCGTCACGGTTGTTGGTGTTGTCACTGTTGTTGTCACTGTTGTCACTGTTGTCACTGTTGTTGTCACTGTTGTTGTCACTGTTGTTGTCACGGTTGTTGTCACGGTGTTGTCACGGGTGCTGTCACGGGTGCTGTCGCGGGTGCTGTCGCGGGTGCTGTCGCGGGTGCTGTCGCGGGTGCTGTCGCGGGTGCTTTCGCGGGTGCTTTCGCGGGTGCTGTCGCGGGTGCTGTCGCGGGTGTTGTCGCGGGTGTTGTCGCGGGTGTTGTCGCGGGTGTTGTCGCGGGTGTTGTCACGGGTGTTGTCACGGGTGTTGTCACGGGTGTTGTCACGGGTGTTGTCACGGGTGTTGTCACGGGTGTTGTCACGGCTGTTGCCACGGGTGTTGCCACGGGTGTTGTCACGGGTGTTGTCACGGGTGTTGTCACGGGTGATGTCACGGGTGTTGTGTCGGGTGTTGTCACGGGTGTTGTCACTGGTGTTGTCACTGGTGTTGTCACTGGTGTTGTCACTGGTGTTGTCACTGTTGTTGTCACTGTTGTTGTCACTGTTGTCACTGTTGTTGTCACTGTTGTTGTCACTGTTGCCGTCACTGTTGCCGTCACTGTTGCCGTCACTGTTGCCGTCACGGTTGCCGTCACGGTTGTTTTCATGGTTGTTGTCACTGTTGCTGTCACTGATGCTGTCACTGTTGCTGTCACTGTTGCTGTCACGGTTGCTGTCACTGTTGCTGTCACTGTTGTTGTCACTGTTGTTGTCTCTGTTGCTGTCACTGTTGCTGTCACGGTTGCTGTCACGGTTGTTGTCACTGTTGTTGTCACTGTTGTTGTCACGGTTGCTGTCACGGTTGCTGTCACGGTTGTTGTCACTGTTGTTGTCACTGTTGCTGTCACTGTTGCTGTCACTGTTGCTGTCACGGTTGCTGTCACTGTTGTTGTCACTGTTGTTGTCACGGTTGCTGTCACGGTTGCTGTCACGGTTGTTGTCACTGTTGCTGTCACTGTTGCTGTCACTGTTGCTGTCACTGTTGTTGTCACTGTTGTTGTTACTGTTGTTGTCACTGTTGCTTTCACTGTTGCTTTCACGGTTGTTGTCACTGTTGCTGTCACTGTTGCTCTCACTGTTGCTGTCACTGTTGCTGTCACTGTTGTTGTCACTGTTGCTGTCACTGTTGCTGTCACGGTTGCTGTCACGGTTGCTGTCACGGTTGTTGTCACGGTTGTTGTCACTGTTGTTGTCACTGTTGTTGTCACTGTTGCTGTCACTGTTGCTGTCACTGTTGCTGTCACTGTTGTTGTCACTGTTGTTGTCACTGTTGCTGTCACTGTTGCTGTCACGGTTGCTGTCACGGTTGTTGTCACTGTTGTTGTCACTGTTGCTGTCACTGTTGCTGTCACTGTTGCTGTCACTTTTGCTGTCACTGTTGCTGTCACTGTTGCTGTCACGGTTGCTGTCACGGTTGCTGTCACTGTTGTTGTCACTGTTGTTGTCACTGTCACTGTTGCTGTCACTGTTGCTGTCACTGTTGCTGTCACTGTTGCTGTCACTGTTGCTGTCACTGTTGCTGTCACTGTTGCTGTCACGGTTGCTGTCACGGTTGCTGTCACTGTTGCTGTCACTGTTGCTGTCACTGTTGCTGTCACTGTTGCTGTCACGGGTGTTGTCACCGTTGTTGTCGCCGTTGTTGTCGCGGTTGTTGTCGCGGTTGTTGTCGCGGTTGTTGTCGCGGTTGTTGTCGCGGTTGTTGTCGCGGTTGTTGTCGCGGTTGTTGTCACTGTTGTTGTCACTGTTGCTGTCACTGTTGCTGTCACTGTTGCTGTCACTGTTGCTGTCACGGTTGTTGTCACGGTTGTTGTCACGGTTGTTGTCACGGTTGTTGTCACGGTTGTTGTCACGGTTGTTGTCACGGTTGTTGTCACGGTTGTTGTCACGGTTGTTGTCACGGTTGTTGTCACGGTTGTTGTCACGGTTGTTGTCACGGTTGTCGTCACGGTTGTCGTCACGGTTGTCGTCACGGTTGTCGTCACGGTTGTCGTCACGGTTGTCGTCACGGGTGTCGTCACGGGTGTCGTCACGGGTGTCGTCACGGGTGTCGTCACGGGTGTCGTCACGGGTGTCGTCACGGGTGTCGTCACGGGTGTCGTCACGGGTGTCGTCACGGTTGTCGTCACGGTTGTCGTCACGGTTGTTGTCACGGTTGTTGTCACGGTTGTTCGTGTTGGTGTTGGTGTTGGTGTTGTCACTGTTGTTGTCACTGTTGTTGTCACTGTTGTTGTCACTGTTGTTGTCACGGTTTTTGTCACGGTTGTTGTCACGGTTGTTGTCACGGTTGTTGTCACGGTTGTTGTCACGGTTGTTGTCACGGTTGTTGTCACGGGTGTTGTCACGGGTGTTGTCGCGGGTGTTGTCACGGGTGTTGGCACGGGTGTTGTCACTTTTGTTGTCACTGTTGTTGTCACGGTTGTTGTCACGGTTGTTGGTGTTGGTGTTGGTGTTACTGTTGTTGTTACTGTTGTCTTTACTGTTGTTGTTACTGTTGTACTCACGGTTGTTGTCACGGTTGTTGTCACGGTTGTTGTCACAGTTGTTGTCACGGTTGTTGTCACGGTTTTTGTCACGGTTGTTGTCACGGTTGTAGTCACGGTTGTTGTCACGGTTGTTGTCACGGTTGTTGTCACGGTTGTTGTCACGGGTGTTGTCACGGGTGTTGTCACGGGTGTTGTCACGGGTGTTGTCACGGGTGTTGTCACGGGTGTTGTCACGGGTGTTGCCACGGGTGTTGCCACGGGTGTTGCCACGGGTGTTGTCACGGGTGTTGTCACGGGTGTTGTCACGGGTGTTGTCACGGGTGTTGTCACGGGTGTTGTCACGGGTGTTGTCACGGGTGTTGTCACGGGTGTTGTCACTGTTGTCACTGTTGCTGTCACTGTTGCTGTCACGGTTGTTGTCACGGTTGTTGTCACGGTTGTTGTCACGGTTGTTGTCACGGGTGTTGTCACGGGTGTTGTCACGGGTGTTGTCACGGGTGTTGTCACGGGTGTTGTCACGGGTGTTGTCACGGGTGTACTCACGGGTGTTGTCACGGGTGTTGTCACGGGTGTTGTCACGGGTGTTGTCACGGGTGTTGTCACGGGGGTTGTCACGGGGGTTGTCACGGGGGTTGTCTCGGGTGTGGTCACGGGTGTGGACACGGGTGTAGTCACGGGTGTGGTCACGGGTGTGGTCACGGGTGTGGTCACGGGTGTGGTCACGGGTGTGGTCACGGGTGTGGTCACGGGTGTGGTCACTGTTGTCACGGTTTTTGTCACGGTTGTCACGGTTGTTGTCACGGTTGTTGTCACGGTTGCTGTCACGGTTGCTGTCACGGGTGCTGTCACGGGTGCTGTCACGGGTGTTGTCACCGGTGTTGTCACGGGTGTTGTCACGGGTGTTGTCACGGGTGTTGTCACGGGGGTTGTCACGGGGGTTGTCACGGGTGTGGTCACGGGTGTTGTCACGGGTGTAGTCACGGGTGTAGTCACGGGTGTTGTCACTGTTGTTGTCACGGGTGTTGTCGCTGTTGTTGTCGCGGTTGTTGTCGCGGTTGTTGTCGCGGTTGTTGTCGCGGTTGCTGTCGCGGTTGCTGTCACTGTTGCTGTCACTGTTGCTGTCACTGTTGCTGTCACGGTTGCTGTCACGGTTGTTGTCACGGTTGTGGTCACGGTTGTCGTCACGGTTGTCGTCACGGTTGTCGTCACGGTTGTCGTCACGGGTGTCATCACGGGTGTCGTCACGGGTGTCGTCACGGGTGTCGTCACGGGTGTCGTCACGGATGTCGTCACGGATGTCGTCACGGGTGTCGTCACGGGTGTCGTCACGGGTGTCGTCACGGGTGTCGTCACGGGTGTCGTCACGGGTGTCGTCACGGGTGTCGTCACGGGTGTCGTCACGGTTGTCGTCACGGTTGTCGTCACGGTTGTTGGTGTTGGTGTTGGTGTTGTCACTCTTGTTGTCACTGTTGTTGTCACTGTTGTTGTCACTGTTGTTGTCACTGTTGTTGTCACTGTTGTCACCGTTGTTGTCACTGTTGTTGTCACTGTTGCTGTCACGGTTGCTGTCACTGTTGCTGTCACGGTTGCTGTCACGGTTGCTGTCACGGTTGCTGTCACGGGTGCTGTCACGGGTTATGTCACGGGGGCTGTCACGGGGGCTGTCACGGGTGCTGTCACGGGTGCTGTCACGGGTGCTGTCACGGGTGCTGTCACGGGTGCTGTCACGGGTGTTGTCACGGGTGTTGTCACGGGTGTTTTCACGGGTCTTGTCACGGGTCTTGTCACGGGTCTTGTCACGGGTCTTGTCACGGGTGTTGCCACGGGTGTTGCCACGGGTGTTGCCACGGGTGTTGCCACGGGTGTTGCCACGGGTGTTGCCACGGGTGTTGCCACGGGTGTTGCCACGGGTGTTGTCACCTGTGTTGTCACGGGTGGTGTCACGGGTGTTGTCACGGGTGTTGTCACGGGTGTTGTCACGGGTGTTATCACGGGTGTTGTCACGGGTGTTGTCACGGGTGTTGTCACGGGTGTTGTCACGGGTGTTGTGACGGGTGTTGTGACGGGTGTTGTGACGGGTGTTGTGACGGGTGTTGTGACGGGTGTTGTGACGGGTGTTGTCGCGGGTGTTGTCGCGGATGTTGTCGCGGGTGTTGTCGCGGGTGTTGTCGCTTGTGTTGTCGCTTGTGTTGTCCCGGGTGTTGTCCCGGGCGTTGTCACGGGTGTTGTCACGGGTGTTGTCACGGGTGTTGTCACGGGTGTTGTTACGGCTGTTGACACGGGTGTTGACACGGGTGTTGTCACGGGTGTTGTCACGGGTGTTGTCACGGGTGTTGTCACGGGTGTTGTCACGGGTGATGTCACGGGTGTTGTCACTGGTGTTGTCACTGGTGTTGTCACTGGTGTTGTCACTGGTGTAGTCACTGGTGTAGTCACTGGTGTTGTCACTGGTGTTGTCACTGTTGTTGTCACTGTTGTTGTCACTGTTGTTGTCACTGTTTGTTCACTGTTTGTTGTCACGGTTGTTGTCACGGTTGTTGTCACGGTTGTTGTCACGGTTGTTGTCACGGGTGTTGTCACGGTTGTTGTCACGGGTGTTGTCACGGGTGTTGTCACGGGTGTGGTCACGGGTGTGGTCACGGGTGTGGTCACGGGTGTGGTCACGGGTGTGGTCACGGGTGTGGTCACGGGTGTGGTCACGGGTGTCGTCACGGGTGTCGTCACGGGTGTCGTCACGGGTGTCTTCACGGGTGTCTTCACGGGTGTCGTCACGGGTGTCGTCACGGGTGTCGTCACGGGTGTCGTCACGGGTGTCGTCACGGGTGTCGTCACGGGTGTCGTCACGGGTGTCGTCACGGGTGTCGTCACGGGTGTCGTCACGGGTGTCGTCACGGGTGTCGTCACGGTTGTTGGTGTTGGTGTTGGTGTTGGGACTGTTGGTGTCACTGTTGTTGTCACGGTTGTTGTCACGGTTGTTGTCACGGTTGTTGTCACGGTTGTTGTCACGGTTGTTGTCACGGTTGTTGTCACGGGTGTTGTCACGGGTGTTGTCACGGCTGTTGTCACGGCTGTTGTCACGGGTGTTGTCACGGGTGTTGTCACGGGTGTTGTCACGGGTGTAGTCACGGGTGTTGTCACGGGTGTTGTCACCGTTGTTGTCACTGCTGTTGTCACTGCTGTTGTCACGGTTGTTGTCACGGTTGTTGTCACGGTTGTCACGGTTGTTGTCACGGTTGTTGTCACGGTTGTTGTCACGGTTGTTGTCACGGTTGTTGTCACGGTTGTTGTCACGGTTGTTGGTGTTGGTGTTGGTGTTGTCACTGTTGTCACTGTTGTTGTCACTGTTGTTGTCACTGTTGTTGTCACTGTTGTTGTCACTGTTGTCACGGTTGTTGTCACGATTGTTGTCTCGGTTGCTGTCACGGTTGCTGTCACGGTTGCTGTCACGGATGCTGTCACGGGTGCTGTCACGGGTGTTGTCACGGGTGTTGTCACGGGTGTTGTCACGGGTGTATCACGGGTGTTGTCACTGGTGTTGTCACTGGTGTTGTCACTGGTGTTGTCACTGGTGTTGTCACTGTTGTTGTCACTGTTGTTGTCGCTGTTGTTGTCACTGTTGTTGTCGCTGTTGTTGTCGCTGTTGTTGTCGCTGTTGTTGTCGCGGTTGTTGTCACGGGTGTTGTCACGGGTGTTGCCACGGGTGTTGTCACGGGTGTTGTCACGGGTGTTGTCACGGGTGTTGTCACGGGTGTTGTCACGGGTGTTGTCACGGGTGTGTTCACGGGTGTGTTCACGGGTGTGTTCACGGGTGTTGTCACGGGTGTTGTCACGGGTGTTGTCACGTGAGTTGTCACGGGTGTCACTGTTGTTGTCACGGGTGTTGTCACGGGTGTTGTCACGGGTGCTGTCACTGTTGCTGTCACTGTTGCTGTCACTGTTGCTGTCACTGTTGCTGTCACTGTTGTTGTCACTGTTGCTGTCACTGTTGTTGTCACTGTTGCTGTCACTGTTGCTGTCACTGTTGCTGTCACGGTTGCTGTCACGGTTGCTGTCACGGTTGCTGTCACGGTTGTTGTCACTGTTGTTGTCACTGTTGCTATCACTGTTGCTGTCACTGTTGCTGTCACTGTTGCTGTCACTGTTGTTGTCACGGGTGTTGTCGCTGTTGTCGCGGTTGTTGTCGCGGTTGTTGTCGCGGTTGTTGTCGCGGTTGTTGTCGCGGTTGTTGTCGCGGTTGCTGTCACTGTTGCTGTCACGGTTGCTGTCACGGTTGCTGTCACGGTTGTTGTCACGGTTGTTGTCACGGTTGTCGTCACGGTTGTCGTCACGGGTGTCGTCACGGGTGTCGTCACGAGTGTCGGCACGGGTGTCGTCACGGGTGTCGTCACGGGTGTCGTCACGGGTGTCGTCATGGGTGTCGTCACGGGTGTCGTCACGGGTGTCGTCACGGGTGTCGTCACGGGTGTCGTCACGGGTGTCGTCACGGGTGTCGTCACGGGTGTCGTCACGGGTGTCGTCACGGTTGTTGGTGTTGGTGTTGGCACTGTTGTTGTCACTGTTGTTGTCACGGTTGTTGTCACGGTTGTTGTCACGGTTGTTGTCACGGTTGTTGTCACGGGTGTTGTCACGGGTGTTGTCACGGCTGTTGTCACGGCTGTTGTCACGGGTGTTGTCACGGGTGTTGTCACGGGTGTTGTCACGGGTGTTGTCACGGGTGTTGTCACGGGTGTTGTCACGGGTGTTGTCACGGGTGTTGTCACTGTTGTTGTCACTGTTTTTGTCACTGCTGTTGTCACTGCTGTTGTCACTGCTGTTGTCACGGTTGTTGTCACGGTTGTTGTCACGGTTGTTGTCACGGTTGTTGTCACGGTTGTCACGGTTGTTGTCACGGTTGTTGTCACGGTTGTTGTCACGGTTGTTGTCACGGTTGTTGTCACGGTTGTTGTCACGGGTGTTGTCACGGGTGTTGTCTAGGGTGTTGTCTAGGGTGTTGTCACGGGTGTTGTCACGGTTGTTGTCACGGTTGTTGTCACGGTTGTTGTCACGGTTGTATTCAGGGGTGTTGTCACGGGTGTTGTCACGGGTGTTGTCACGGGTGTTGTCACGGGTGTTGTCACGGGTGTTGTCACTGTTGCTGTCACTGTTGCTGTCACTGTTGCTGTCACTGTTGCTGTCACTGTTGCTGTCACTGTTGCTGTCACTGTTGCTGTCACTGTTGCTGTCACTGTTGCTGTCACGGTTGCTGTCACTGTTGCTGTCACTGTTGCCGTCACTGTTGCTGTCACTGTTGCTGTCACTGTTGCTGTCACTGTTGCTGTCACGGGTGTTGTCACTGTTGTTGTCGCGGTTGTTGTCGCGGTTGTTGTCGCGGTTGTTGTCGCGGTTGTTGTCGCGGTTGTTGTCGCGGTTGTTGTCGCGGTTGTTGTCACGGTTGCTGTCACGGTTGTTGTCACGGTTGTTGTCACGGTTGTTGTCACGGTTGTTGTCACGGTTGTTGTCACGGTTGTTGTCACGGTTGTCGTCACGGTTGTCGTCACGGTTGTCGTCACGGTTGTCGTCACGGGTGTCGTCACGGGTGTCGTCACGGGTGTCGTCACGGGTGTCGTCACGGGTGTCGTCACGGGTGTCGTCACGGTTGTCGTCACGGTTGTCGTCACGGTTGTCGTCACGGTTGTCGTCACGGTTGTCGTCACGGTTGTCGTCACGGGTGTCATCACGGGTGTCGTCACGGGTGTCGTCACGGGTGTCGTCACGGGTGTCGTCACGGATGTCGTCACGGATGTCGTCACGGGTGTCGTCACGGGTGTCGTCACGGGTGTCGTCACGGGTGTCGTCACGGGTGTCGTCACGGGTGTCGTCACGGGTGTCGTCACGGGTGTCGTCACGGTTGTCGTCACGGTTGTCGTCACGGTTGTTGGTGTTGGTGTTGGTGTTGTCACTCTTGTTGTCACTGTTGTTGTCACTGTTGTTGTCACTGTTGTTGTCACTGTTGTTGTCACTGTTGTCACCGTTGTTGTCACTGTTGTTGTCACTGTTGCTGTCACGGTTGCTGTCACTGTTGCTGTCACGGTTGCTGTCACGGTTGCTGTCACGGTTGCTGTCACGGGTGCTGTCACGGGTTATGTCACGGGGGCTGTCACGGGGGCTGTCACGGGTGCTGTCACGGGTGCTGTCACGGGTGCTGTCACGGGTGCTGTCACGGGTGTTGTCACGGGTGTTGTCACGGGTGTTTTCACGGGTCTTGTCACGGGTCTTGTCACGGGTCTTGTCACGGGTCTTGTCACGGGTGTTGCCACGGGTGTTGCCACGGGTGTTGCCACGGGTGTTGCCACGGGTGTTGCCACGGGTGTTGCCACGGGTGTTGCCACGGGTGTTGCCACGGGTGTTGTCACCTGTGTTGTCACGGGTGGTGTCACGGGTGTTGTCACGGGTGTTGTCACGGGTGTTGTCACGGGTGTTATCACGGGTGTTGTCACGGGTGTTGTCACGGGTGTTGTCACGGGTGTTGTCACGGGTGTTGTGACGGGTGTTGTGACGGGTGTTGTGACGGGTGTTGTGACGGGTGTTGTGACGGGTGTTGTGACGGGTGTTGTCGCGGGTGTTGTCGCGGATGTTGTCGCGGGTGTTGTCGCGGGTGTTGTCGCTTGTGTTGTCGCTTGTGTTGTCCCGGGTGTTGTCCCGGGCGTTGTCACGGGTGTTGTCACGGGTGTTGTCACGGGTGTTGTCACGGGTGTTGTTACGGCTGTTGACACGGGTGTTGACACGGGTGTTGTCACGGGTGTTGTCACGGGTGTTGTCACGGGTGTTGTCACGGGTGTTGTCACGGGTGATGTCACGGGTGTTGTCACTGGTGTTGTCACTGGTGTTGTCACTGGTGTTGTCACTGGTGTAGTCACTGGTGTAGTCACTGGTGTTGTCACTGGTGTTGTCACTGTTGTTGTCACTGTTGTTGTCACTGTTGTTGTCACTGTTTGTTCACTGTTTGTTGTCACGGTTGTTGTCACGGTTGTTGTCACGGTTGTTGTCACGGTTGTTGTCACGGGTGTTGTCACGGTTGTTGTCACGGGTGTTGTCACGGGTGTTGTCACGGGTGTGGTCACGGGTGTGGTCACGGGTGTGGTCACGGGTGTGGTCACGGGTGTGGTCACGGGTGTGGTCACGGGTGTGGTCACGGGTGTCGTCACGGGTGTCGTCACGGGTGTCGTCACGGGTGTCTTCACGGGTGTCTTCACGGGTGTCGTCACGGGTGTCGTCACGGGTGTCGTCACGGGTGTCGTCACGGGTGTCGTCACGGGTGTCGTCACGGGTGTCGTCACGGGTGTCGTCACGGGTGTCGTCACGGGTGTCGTCACGGGTGTCGTCACGGGTGTCGTCACGGGTGTCGTCACGGTTGTTGGTGTTGGTGTTGGTGTTGGGACTGTTGGTGTCACTGTTGTTGTCACGGTTGTTGTCACGGTTGTTGTCACGGTTGTTGTCACGGTTGTTGTCACGGTTGTTGTCACGGTTGTTGTCACGGGTGTTGTCACGGGTGTTGTCACGGCTGTTGTCACGGCTGTTGTCACGGGTGTTGTCACGGGTGTTGTCACGGGTGTTGTCACGGGTGTAGTCACGGGTGTTGTCACGGGTGTTGTCACCGTTGTTGTCACTGCTGTTGTCACTGCTGTTGTCACGGTTGTTGTCACGGTTGTTGTCACGGTTGTCACGGTTGTTGTCACGGTTGTTGTCACGGTTGTTGTCACGGTTGTTGTCACGGTTGTTGTCACGGTTGTTGTCACGGTTGTTGGTGTTGGTGTTGGTGTTGTCACTGTTGTCACTGTTGTTGTCACTGTTGTTGTCACTGTTGTTGTCACTGTTGTTGTCACTGTTGTCACGGTTGTTGTCACGATTGTTGTCTCGGTTGCTGTCACGGTTGCTGTCACGGTTGCTGTCACGGATGCTGTCACGGGTGCTGTCACGGGTGTTGTCACGGGTGTTGTCACGGGTGTTGTCACGGGTGTATCACGGGTGTTGTCACTGGTGTTGTCACTGGTGTTGTCACTGGTGTTGTCACTGGTGTTGTCACTGTTGTTGTCACTGTTGTTGTCGCTGTTGTTGTCACTGTTGTTGTCGCTGTTGTTGTCGCTGTTGTTGTCGCTGTTGTTGTCGCGGTTGTTGTCACGGGTGTTGTCACGGGTGTTGCCACGGGTGTTGTCACGGGTGTTGTCACGGGTGTTGTCACGGGTGTTGTCACGGGTGTTGTCACGGGTGTTGTCACGGGTGTGTTCACGGGTGTGTTCACGGGTGTGTTCACGGGTGTTGTCACGGGTGTTGTCACGGGTGTTGTCACGTGAGTTGTCACGGGTGTCACTGTTGTTGTCACGGGTGTTGTCACGGGTGTTGTCACTGTTGTTGTCACGGGTGCTGTCACTGTTGCTGTCACTGTTGCTGTCACTGTTGCTGTCACTGTTGCTGTCACTGTTGTTGTCACTGTTGCTGTCACTGTTGTTGTCACTGTTGCTGTCACTGTTGCTGTCACTGTTGCTGTCACGGTTGCTGTCACGGTTGCTGTCACGGTTGCTGTCACGGTTGTTGTCACTGTTGTTGTCACTGTTGCTATCACTGTTGCTGTCACTGTTGCTGTCACTGTTGCTGTCACTGTTGTTGTCACGGGTGTTGTCGCTGTTGTCGCGGTTGTTGTCGCGGTTGTTGTCGCGGTTGTTGTCGCGGTTGTTGTCGCGGTTGTTGTCGCGGTTGCTGTCACTGTTGCTGTCACGGTTGCTGTCACGGTTGCTGTCACGGTTGTTGTCACGGTTGTTGTCACGGTTGTCGTCACGGTTGTCGTCACGGGTGTCGTCACGGGTGTCGTCACGAGTGTCGGCACGGGTGTCGTCACGGGTGTCGTCACGGGTGTCGTCACGGGTGTCGTCATGGGTGTCGTCACGGGTGTCGTCACGGGTGTCGTCACGGGTGTCGTCACGGGTGTCGTCACGGGTGTCGTCACGGGTGTCGTCACGGGTGTCGTCACGGGTGTCGTCACGGTTGTTGGTGTTGGTGTTGGCACTGTTGTTGTCACTGTTGTTGTCACGGTTGTTGTCACGGTTGTTGTCACGGTTGTTGTCACGGTTGTTGTCACGGGTGTTGTCACGGGTGTTGTCACGGCTGTTGTCACGGCTGTTGTCACGGGTGTTGTCACGGGTGTTGTCACGGGTGTTGTCACGGGTGTTGTCACGGGTGTTGTCACGGGTGTTGTCACGGGTGTTGTCACGGGTGTTGTCACTGTTGTTGTCACTGTTTTTGTCACTGCTGTTGTCACTGCTGTTGTCACTGCTGTTGTCACGGTTGTTGTCACGGTTGTTGTCACGGTTGTTGTCACGGTTGTTGTCACGGTTGTCACGGTTGTTGTCACGGTTGTTGTCACGGTTGTTGTCACGGTTGTTGTCACGGTTGTTGTCACGGTTGTTGTCACGGGTGTTGTCACGGGTGTTGTCTAGGGTGTTGTCTAGGGTGTTGTCACGGGTGTTGTCACGGTTGTTGTCACGGTTGTTGTCACGGTTGTTGTCACGGTTGTATTCAGGGGTGTTGTCACGGGTGTTGTCACGGGTGTTGTCACGGGTGTTGTCACGGGTGTTGTCACGGGTGTTGTCACTGTTGCTGTCACTGTTGCTGTCACTGTTGCTGTCACTGTTGCTGTCACTGTTGCTGTCACTGTTGCTGTCACTGTTGCTGTCACTGTTGCTGTCACTGTTGCTGTCACGGTTGCTGTCACTGTTGCTGTCACTGTTGCCGTCACTGTTGCTGTCACTGTTGCTGTCACTGTTGCTGTCACTGTTGCTGTCACGGGTGTTGTCACTGTTGTTGTCGCGGTTGTTGTCGCGGTTGTTGTCGCGGTTGTTGTCGCGGTTGTTGTCGCGGTTGTTGTCGCGGTTGTTGTCGCGGTTGTTGTCACGGTTGCTGTCACGGTTGTTGTCACGGTTGTTGTCACGGTTGTTGTCACGGTTGTTGTCACGGTTGTTGTCACGGTTGTTGTCACGGTTGTCGTCACGGTTGTCGTCACGGTTGTCGTCACGGTTGTCGTCACGGTTGTCGTCACGGGTGTCGTCACGGGTGTCGTCACGGGTGTCGTCACGGGTGTCGTCACGGGTGTCGTCACGGGTGTCGTCACGGTTGTCGTCACGGTTGTCGTCACGGTTGTCGTCACGGTTGTTGGTGTTGGTGTTGGTGTTGGTGTTGTCACTGTTGTTGTCACTGTTGTTGTCACTGTTGTTGTCACTGTTGTTGTCACTGTTGTTGTCACGGTTGTTGTCACGGTTGTTGTCACGGTTGTTGTCACGGTTGTTGTCACGGTTGTTGTCACGGTTGCTGTCACGGTTGCTGTCACGGGTGCTGTCACGGGTGATGTCACTGGTGCTGTCACGGGTGCTGTCACGGGTGATGTCACGGGTGATGTCACGGGTGCTGTCACGGGTGCTGTCACGGGTGCTGTCACGGGTGCTGTCACGGGTGTTGTCACGGGTGTTGTCACGGGTGTTGTCACGGGTGTTGTCACGGGTGTTGTCACTGGTGTTGTCACTGGTGTTGTCACTGTTGTTGTCACTGTTGTTGTCACTGTTGTTGTCACTGTTGTTGTCGCTGTTGTTGTCGCTGTTGTTGTCGCTGTTGGTATCGCGGTTGTTGTCACGGGTGTTGTCACGGGTGTTGTCACGGGTGTTGTCACGGGTGTTGTCACGGGTGTTGTCACGGGTGTTGTCACGGGTGTTGTCACGGGTGTTGTCACGGGTGTGTTCACGGGTGTTGTCACGGGTGTTGTCACGGGTGTTGTCACGGGTGTTGTCACGGGTGTTGTCACTGTTGTTGTCACGGGTGTTGTCACGGGTGTTGTCACTGTTGTTGTCACGGGTGCTGTCACTGTTGCTGTCACTGTTGCTGTCACTGTTGCTGTCACTGTTGCTGTCACTGTTGCTGTCACTGTTGCTGTCACTGTTGCTGTCACTGTTGTTGTCACTGTTGCTGTCACTGTTGTTGTCACTGTTGCTGTCACTGTTGCTGTCACTGTTGCTGTCACTGTTGCTGTCACGGTTGCTGTCACGGTTGCTGTCACGGTTGCTGTCACGGTTGTTGTCACTGTTGCTGTCACTGTTGCTGTCACTGTTGCTGTCACTGTTGCTGTCACTGTTGCTGTCACTGTTGCTGTCACTGTTGTTGTCACGGGTGTTGTCGCTGTTGTCGCGGTTGTTGTCGCGGTTGCTGTCACGGATGCTGTCACGGGTGCTGTCACTGGTGCTGTCACGGGTGCTGTCACGGGTGATGTCACGGGTGATGTCACGGGTGCTGTCACGGGTGCTGTCACGGGTGCTGTCACGGGTGCTGTCACGGGTGTTGTCACGGGTGTTGTCACGGGTGTTGTCACGGGTGTTGTCACGGGTGTTGTCACTGGTGTTGTCACTGGTGTTGTCACTGGTGTTGTCACTGGTGTTGTCACTGTTGTTGTCACTGTTGTTGTCACTGTTGTCACTGTTGTTGTCGCTGTTGTTGTCGCTGTTGTTGTCGCTGTTGTTGTCGCGGTTGTTGTCACGGGTGTTGTCACGGGTGTTGTCACGGGTGTTGTCACGGGTGTTGTCACGGGTGTTGTCACGGGTGTTGTCACGGGTGTTGTCACGGGTGTTGTCACGGGTGTGTTCACGGGTGTGTTCACGGGTGTTGTCACGGGTGTTGTCACGGGTGTTGTCACGGGTGTTGTCACGGGTGTTGTCACGGGTGTTGTCACTGTTGTTGTCACGGGTGTTGTCACGGGTGTTGTCACTGTTGTTGTCACGGGTGCTGTCACTGTTGCTGTCACTGTTGCTGTCACTGTTGCTGTCACTGTTGCTGTCACTGTTGCTGTCACTGTTGCTGTCACTGTTGTTGTCACTGTTGCTGTCACTGTTGTTGTCACTGTTGCTGTCACTGTTGCTGTCACTGTTGCTGTCACTGTTGCTGTCACGGTTGCTGTCACGGTTGCTGTCACGGTTGTTGTCACTGTTGTTGTCACTGTTGCTGTCACTGTTGCTGTCACTGTTGCTGTCACTGTTGCTGTCACTGTTGCTGTCACTGTTGTTGTCACGGGTGTTGTCGCTGTTGTCGCGGTTGTTATCGCGGTTGTTGTCGCGGTTGTTGTCGCGGTTGTTGTCGCGGTTGTTGTCGCGGTTGTTGTCACTGTTGCTGTCACTGTTGCTGTCACGGTTGCTGTCACGGTTGCTGTCACGGTTGTTGTCACGGTTGTCGTCACGGTTGTCGTCACGGGTGTCGTCACGGGTGTCGTCACGGGTGTCGTCACGGGTGTCGTCACGGGTGTCGTCACGGGTGTCGTCACGGGTGTCGTCACGGGTGTCGTCACGGGTGTCGTCACGGGTGTCGTCACGGGTGTCGTCACGGGTGTCGTCACGGGTGTCGTCACGGGTGTCGTCACGGGTGTCGTCACGGGTGTCGTCACGGGTGTCGTCACGGGTGTCGTCACGGGTGTCGTCACGGGTGTCGTCACGGTTGTTGGTGTTGGTGTTGGTGTTGGCACTGTTGTTGTCACTGTTGTTGTCACGGTTGTTGTCACGGTTGTTGTCACGGTTGTTGTCACGGTTGTTGTCACGGTTGTTGTCACGGGTGTTGTCACGGGTGTTGTCACGGCTGTTGTCACGGCTGTTGTCACGGGTGTTGTCACGGGTGTTGTCACGGGTGTTGTCACTGTTTTTGTCACTGTTTTTGTCACTGTTGTCACGGTTGTTGGTGTTGGTGTTGGTGTTACTGTTGTTACTGCTGTCTTTACTGTTGTTGTTACTGTTGTACTCACGGTTGTTGTCACGGTTGTTGTCACGGTTGTTGTCACAGTTGTTGTGACGGTTGTTGTCACGGTTGTTGACACGGTTGTTGTCACGGTTGTTGTCACGGTTGTTGTCACGGTTGTCGTCACGGTTGTTGGTGTTGGTGTTGGTGTTGTCACTGTTGTCACTGTTGTTGTCACTGTTGTTGTCACTGTTGTTGTCACTGTTGTTGTCACGGTTGTTGTCACGGTTGTTGTCACGGTTGTTGTCACGATTGTTGTCTCGGTTGCTGTCACGGTTGCTGTCACGGATGCTGTCACGGGTGCTGTCACTGGTGCTGTCACGGGTGCTGTCACGGGTGATGTCACGGGTGCTGTCACGGGTGCTGTCACGGGTGCTGTCACGGGTGCTGTCACGGGTGTTGCCACGGGTGTTGTCACGGGTGTTGTCACGGGTGTTGTCACGGGTGTTGTCACGGGTGTTGTCACGGGTGTTGTCACTGGTGTTGTCACTGTTGTTACTGTTGTTGTCACTGTTGTTGTCACTGTTGTTGTCACTGTTGTTGTTACTGTCGTTGTCGCTGTTGTTTTCGCGGTTGTTGTCGCGGTTGTTGTCACGGTTGTTGTCACGGGTGTTGTCACGGGTGTTGTCACGGGTGTTGTCACGGGAGTTGTCACGGGTGTTGTCACGGGTGTTGTCACAGGTGTTGTCACGGTTGTTGTCACGGGTGTTGTCACGGGTGTTGTCACGGGTGTTGTCACGGGTGTTGTCACGGGTGTTTTCACGGGTGTTGTCACGGGTGTTGTCACGGGTGTTGTCACGGGTGTTGTCACGGGTGTTGTCACGGGTGTTGTCACGGGTGTTGTCACGGGTGTTGTCACGGGTGTTGTCACGGGTGTTGTCACGGGTGTTGTCACTGTTGTTGTCACTGTTGTTGTCACTGTTGTTGTCACTGTTGTTGTCACTGTTGTTGTCACTGTTGCTGTCACTGTTGCTGTCACTGTTGCTGTCTGTGTTGCTGTCACGGTGGTTGTCACTGTTGTTGTCACTGTTGCTGTCACTGTTGCTGTCACTGTTGCTGTCACTGTTGTTGTCACTGTTGTTGTCACGGTTGCTGTCACTGTTGCTGTCACTGTTGCTGTCACTGTTGCTGTCACTGTTGCTGTCACTGTTGCTGTCACTGTTGCTGTCACTGTTGCTGTCACTGTTGTTGTCACTGTTGTTGTCACTGTTGCTGTCACTGTTGCTGTCACGGTTGTTGTCACTGTTGTTGTCACTGTTGCTGTCACTGTTGCTGTCACTGTTGCTGTCACTGTTGCTGTCACTGTTGTCACTGTTGTTGTCACTGTTGTTGTCACTGTTGTTGTCGCTGTTGTTGTCGCTGTTGTTGTCGCGGTTGTTGTCGCGGTTGTTGTAACGGTTGTTGTAACGGTTGTTGTCACGGGTGTTGTCACGGGTGTTGTGACGGGTGTTGTCACGGGTGCTGCCACCGGTGTTGTCACGGGTGTTGTCACGGGTGTTGTCACGGGTGTTGTCACGGGTGTTGTCACGGGTGCTGTCACGGTTGTTGTCACGGGTGTTGTCACGGGTGTTGTCACTGTTATTGTCACTGTTATTGTCACTGTTGCTGTCACTGTTGTTGTCACTGTTGTTGTCACTGTTGTTGTCACTGTTGTTGTCACTGTTGCTGTCACTGTTGCTGTCACTGTTGTCACTGTTGTTGTCACTGTTGTTGTCACTGTTGCTGTCACGGTTGCTGTCACGGTTGCTGTCACTGTTGTTGTCACTGTTGCTGTCACTGTTGCTGTCACTGTTGCTGTCACTGTTGCTGTCACTGTTGCTGTCACTGTTGTTGTCACTGTTGTTGTTACTGTTGCTGTCACTGTTGCTGTCACGGTTGTCACTGTTGTTGTCACTGTTGCTGTCACTGTTGTTGTCACTGTTGATGTCACTGTTGTTGTCACTGTTGTTGTCACTTTTGTTGTCACGGTTGTTGTCACGGTTGTTGTCACGGTTGTTGTCACGGTTGTTGTCACGGTTGTTGGTGTTGGTGTTGGTGTTGTCACTGTTGTCACTGTTGTTGTCACTGTTGTTGTCACTGTTGTTGTCACGGTTGTTGTCACGGTTGTTGTCACGATTGTTGTCTCGGTTGCTGTCACGGTTGCTGTCACTGTTGCTGTCACTGTTGTTGTCACTGTTGCTGTCACGGTTGCTGTCACTGTTGCTGTCACTGTTGTTGTCACTGTTGCTGTCACTTTTGCTGTCACTGTTGCTGTCACTGTTGCTGTCACTGTTGTCACTGTTGTCACTGTTGCTGTCACGGTTGCTGTCACGGTTGCTGTCACTGTTGTTGTCACTGTTGCTGTCACTGTTGCTGTCACTGTTGCTGTCACTGTTGCTGTCACTGTTGCTGTCACTGTTGTCACTGTTGTTGTCACTGTTGTTGTCACTGTTGTTGTCGCTGTTGTTGTCGCTGTTGTTGTCGCGGTTGTTGTCGCGGTTGTTGTCGCGGTTGTTGTAACGGTTGTTGTCACGGGTGTTGTCACGGGTGTTGTGACGGGTGTTGTCACGGGTGTTGTCACGGGTGTTGTCACGGGTGTTGTCACGGGTGTTGTCACGGGTGTTGTCACGGGTGCTGTCACGGTTGTTGTCACGGGTGTTGTCACGGGTGTTGTCACGGGTGTTGTCACTGTTATTGTCACTGTTGCTGTCACTGTTGTTGTCACTGTTGTTGTCACTGTTGTTGTCACTGTTGTCACTGTTGTTGTCACTGTTGCTGTCACTGTTGCTGTCACTGTTGTCACTGTTGTTGTCACTGTTGTTGTCACTGTTGCTGTCACGGTTGCTGTCACGGTTGCTGTCACTGTTGTTGTCACTGTTGCTGTCACTGTTGCTGTTACTGTTGCTGTCACTGTTGCTGTCACTGTTGCTGTCACTGTTGTTGTCACTGTTGTTGTCACTGTTGCTGTCACTGTTGCTGTCACGGTTGTCACTGTTGTTGTCACTGTTGCTGTCACTGTTGTTGTCACTGTTGTTGTCACTGTTGTTGTCACTGTTGTTGTCACTTTTGTTGTCACTGTTGTTGTCGCTGTTGTTGTCGCGGTTGTTGTCGCGGTTGTTGTAACGGTTGTTGTCACGGGTGTTGTCACGGGTGTTGTCACGGGTGTTGTCACGGGTGTTGTCACGGGTGTTGCCACGGGTGTTGTCACGGGTGTTGTCACGGGTGCTGTCACGGGTGCTGTCACGGGTGTTGTCACGGGTGTTGTCACGGGTGTTGTCACGGGTGTTCTCACGGGTGTTCTCACGGGTGTTGTCACGGGTGTTGTCACTGTTATTGTCACTGTTGCTGTCACTGTTGCTGTCACTGTTGTTGTCACTGTTGTTGTCACTGTTGTTGTCACTGTTGTTGTCACTGTTGCTGTCACTGTTGCTGTCACTGTTGCTGTCACTGTTGCTGTCACTGTTGCTGTCACGGTTGTTGTCACTGTTGTTGTCACTGTTGTCGTCACTGTTGCTGTCACTGTTGCTGTCACTGTTGCTGTCACTGTTGGTGTCACTGTTGTTGTCACTGTTGTTGTCACTGTTGCTGTCATTGCTGTCACTGTTGCTGTCACGGTTGCTGTCACTGTTGTTGTCACTGTTGCATTCAATGTTTCTGTCACTGTTGTTGTCACTGTTGTTGTCACTTTTGCTGTCACTGTTGCTGTCACTGTTGCCGCCACTGTTGCTGTGACGGTTGTTGTCACTGTTGCTGTCACTGTTGCTGTCACTGTTGTTGTCACTGTTGCTGTCACGGTTGCTGTCACTGTTGTTGTCACTGTTGCTGTCACTGTTGCTGTCACTGTTGTTGTCACTGTTGTTGTCACTGTTGTTGTCACTGTTGCTGTCACTGTTGCTGTCACGGTTGCTGTCACTGTTGTTGTCACTGTTGTTGTCACTGTTGTTGTCACTGTTGCTGTCACTGTTGTTGTCACTGTTGTTGTCACTGTTATTGTCACTGTTGTTGTCACTGTTGCTGTCACGGTTGTTGTCACTGTTGTTGTCACTGTTGCTGTCACTGTTGCTGTCACTGTTGCTGTCACTGTTGTTGCCACTGTTGTTGTCACTGTTGCTGTCACTGTTGCTGTCACTGTTGCTGTCACTGTTGCTGTCACTGTTGCTGTCACGGTTGCTGTCACGGTTGTTGTCGCTGTCGTTGTCGCTGTCGTTGTCGCTGTTGTTGTCACTGTTGCTGTCACTGTTGCTGTCACTGTTGCTTGCACTGTTGCTGTCACGGTTGCTGTCACGGTTGTTGTCACTGTTGTTGTCACTGTTGCTGTCACTGTTGCTGTCATTGTTGCTGTCACTGTTGCTGTCACTGTTGCTGTCACTGTTGCTGTCACTGTTGCTGTCACTGTTGTTGTCACTGATGCTGTCACTGTTGCTGTCACTGTTGCTGTCACGGTTGTTGTCACTGTTGTTGTCACTGTTGTTGTCACTGTTGTTGTCACTGTTGTCACTGTTGCTGTCACTGTTGCTGTCACTGTTGTTGTCACTGTTGTTGTCACTGTTGTTGTCGCTGTTGTTGTCGCTGTTGTTGTCGCTGTTGTTGTCGCGGTTCCTGTCGCGGTTCCTGTCGCGGTTGTTGTCACGGGTGTTGTCACGAGTGTTGTCACGGGTGTTGTCACGGGTGTTGTCACGGGTGTTGTCACGGGTGTTGTCACGGGTGTTTTCACGGGTGTTGTCACGGGTGTTGTCACGGGTGTGGTCACGTGTGTTGTCACGGGTGTTGTCACTGTTGTTGTCACTGTTGTCACTGTTGTTGTCACGGTTGTTGTCGCTGTCGTTGTCGCTGTCGTTGTCGCTGTTGTCGCTGTTGCTGTCACTGTTGCTTCACTGTTGCTGTCACGGTTGTTGTCACTGTTGTTGTCACTGTTGCTGTCACTGTTGCTGTCACTGTTGCTGTCACTGTTGCTGTCACTGTTGTTGTCACTGTTGTTGTCACTGTTGTTGTCACTGTTGTTGTCACTGTTGCTGTCACTGTTGCTGTCACTGTTGCTGTCACTGTTGCTGTCACGGTGGTTGTCACTGTGGTTGTCACTGTTGCTGTCACTGTTGCTGTCACTGTTGCTGTCACTGTTGTTGTCACTGTTGTTGTCACTGTTGTTGTCACTGTTGCTGTCACTGTTGCTGTCACTGTTGCTGTCACTGTTGCTGTCACGGTTGCTGTCACGGTTGCTGTCACGGTTGCTGTCACGGTTGCTGTAACGGTTGCTGTAACGGTTGCTGTCACGGTTGCTGTCACGGTTGCTGTCACGGTTGCTGTCACGGTTGCTGTCACTGTTGCTGTCACTGTTGCTGTCACTGTTGCTGTCACTGTTGCTGTCACTGTTGTTGTCACGGGTGTTGTCACTGTTGTTGTCGCGGTTGTTGTCGCGGTTGTTGTCGCGGTTGTTGTCGCGGTTGTTGTCGCGGTTGTTGTCACTGTTGTTGTCACTGTTGTTGTCACTGTTGCTGTCACTGTTGCTGTCACTGTTGCTGTCACTGTTGCTGTCACGGTTGTCGTCACGGTTGTTGTCACGGTTGTCGTCACGGTTGTTGTCACGGTTGTAGTCACGGTTGTAGTCACGGGTGTCGTCACGGGTGTCGTCACGGGTGTCGTCACGGGTGTCGTCACGGGTGTCGTCACGGGTGCCGTCACGGGTTTTGTCACGGTTGTTGTCACGGTTGTTGTCACGGTTGTTGGTGTTGGTGTTGGTGTTGTCACTGTTGCTGTCACTGTTGTTGTCACTGTTGTTGTCACTGTTGTTGTCACTGTTGTTGTCACTGTTGTTGTCACTGTTGTTGTCACGGTTGTTGTCACGATTGTTGTCTCGGTTGCTGTCACGGTTGCTGTCACGGATGCTGTCACGGGTGCTGTCACTGGTGCTGTCACGGGTGATGTCACGGGTGCTGTCACGGGTGCTGTCACTGGTGCTGTCACGGGTGCTGTCACGGGTGCTGTCACGGGTGCTGTCACGGGTGTTGTCACGGGTGTTGTCACGGGTGTTGTCACGGGTGTTGTCACGGGTGTTGTCACTGGTGTTGTCACTGTTGTTGTCACTGTTGTTGTCACTGTTGTTGTCACTGTTGTTGTCACTGTTGTTGTCGCTGTTGCTGTCGCTGTTGCTGTCGCGGTTGTTGTCGCGGTTGTTGTCGCGGTTGTTGTCGCGGTTGTTGTCGCGGGTGTTGTCACGGGTGTTGTCACGGGTGTTGTCACGGGAGTTGTCACGGGTGCTGTCACGGGTGCTGTCACGGGTGATGTCACGGGTGCTGTCACGGGTGCTGTCACGGGTGCTGTCACGGGTGCTGTCACGGGTGTTGTCACGGGTGTTGTCACGGGTGTTGTCACGGGTGTTGTCACGGGTGTTGTCACTGGTGTTGTCACTGTTGTTGTCACTGTTGTTGTCACTGTTGTTGTCACTGTTGTTGTCACTGTTGTTGTCGCGGTTGTTGTCGCGGTTGTTGTCGCGGTTGTCGCGGTTGTTGTCGCGGTTGTTGTCACGGTTGTTGTCACGGGTGTTGTCACGGGTGTTGTCACGGGTGTTGTCACGGGTGTTGTCACGGGTGTTGTCACGGGAGTTGTCACGGGTGTTGTCACGGGTGTTGTCACGGGTGTTGTCATGGGTGTTGTCACGGGTGTTGTCACGGGTGTTGTCACGGATGTTGTCACGGGTGTTGTACGGGTGTTGTCACGGGTGTTGTCACGGGTGTTGTCACGGGTGTTGTCACGGGTGTTGTCACGGGTGTTGTCACTGTTGTTGTCACTGTTGTTGTCACTGTTGTTGTCACTGTTGTTGTCACTGTTGTCACTGTTGCTGTCACTGTTGCTGTCACTGTTGCTGTCACTGTTGCTGTCACTGTTGCTGTCTGTGTTGCTGTCACGGTGGTTGTCACTGTTGTTGTCACTGTTGCTGTCACTGTTGCTGTCACTGTTGTTGTCACTGTTGTTGTCACTGTTGTTGTCACGGTTGCTGTCACGGTTGCTGTCACGGTTGCTGTCACTGTTGTTGTCACTGTTGTTGTCACTGTTGTTGTCACTGTTGCTGTCACTGTTCTGTCACTGTTGTTGTCACTGTTGCTGTCACTGTTGCTGTCACGGTTGCTGTCACGGTTGCTGTCACTGTTGCTGTCACTGTTGCTGTCACTGTTGTTGTCACTGTTGCTGTCACTGTTGCTGTCACTGTTGCTGTCACGGTTGCTGTCACGGTTGCTGTCACGGTTGCTGTCACGGTTGCTGTCACTGTTCTGTCACTGTTCTGTCACTGTTGCTGTCACTGTTGCTGTCACTGTTGTTGTCACTGTTGTTGTCACTGTTGTTGTCGCTGTTGTCGCTGTTGTTGTCGCTGTTGTTGTCGCGGTTGTTGTCGCGGTTGCTGTCGCGGTTGCTGTCACTGTTGCTGTCACTGTTGCTGTCACTGTTGCTGTCACTGTTGCTGTCACTGTTGCTGTCACGGTTGCTGTCACGGTTGTTGTCGCGGGTGTTGTCGCGTGTGTTGTCGCGGGTGTTGTCGCGGGTGCTGTCGCGGGTGCTGTCGCGGGTGCTGTCGCGGGTGTCGTCACGGGTGTCGTCACGGGTGTCGTCACGGATGTCGTCACGGGTGTCGTCACGGGTGTCGTCACGGGTGTCGTCACGGGTGTCGTCTCGGGTGTCGTCACGGGTGTCGTCACGGGTGTCGTCACGGGTGTCGTCACGGGTGTCGTCACGGGTGTCGTCACGGTTGTTGGTGTTGGTGTTGTCACTGTTGTTTTCACTGTTGCTGTCACTGTTGCTGTCACTGTTGCTGTCACTGTTGCTGTCACTGTTGCTGTCACTGTTGCTGTCACTGTTGCTGTCACGGTTGTTGTCACGGTTGTTGTCACTGTTGTTGTCACTGTTGCTGTCACTCTTGCTGTCACTGTTGCTGTCACTCTTGCTGTCACTGTTGCTGTCACTGTTGTTGTCACTGTTGTTGTCACTGTTGTTGTCACTGTTGCTGTCACTGTTGCTGTCACTGTTGCTGTCACTGTTGCTGTCACGGTGGTTGTCACTGTGGTTTTCACTGTTGCTGTCACTGTTGCTGTCACTGTTGCTGTTACTGTTGTTGTCACTGTTGTTGTCACTGTTGTTGTCACTGTTGCAGTCACTGTTGCTGTCACTGTTGCTGTCACGGTTGCTGTCACGGTTGCTGTCACGGTTGCTGTCACGGTTGTTGTCACTTGCTGTCACTGTTGCTGTCACTGTTGCTGTCACGGTTGCTGTCACGGTTGTTGTCACTGTTGTTGTCACTGTTGCTGTCACTGTTGCTGTCACTGTTGTTGTCACTGTTGTTGTCACTGTTGCTGTCACTGTTGCTGTCACTGTTGCTGTCACTGTTGCTGTCACTGTTGCTGTCCGGTTGCTGTCACTGTTGTTGTCACTGTTGTTGTCACGGTTGTTGTCACGGTTGTTGTCACGGTTGTTGTCACGGTTGTTGTCACGGTTGTTGTCACGGTTGTTGTCACGGGTGTTGTCACGGGTGTTGTCACGGGTGTTGTCACGGGTGTTGTCACGGGTGTTGTCACGGGTGTTGTCACGGGTGTTGTCACGGGTGTTGTCACGGGTGTTGTCACGGGTGTTGTCACGGGTGTTGTCACTGTTTTTGTCACTGTTTTTGTCACTGTTTTTGTCACTGTTTTTGTCACTGTTTTTGTCACTGTTGTTGTCACGGTTGTTGTCACGGTTGTTGGTGTTGGTGTTGGTGTTGGTGTTACTGTTGTTGTTACTGCTGTCTTTACTGTTGTTGTTACTGTTGTACTCACGGCTGTTGTCACGGTTGTTGTCACGGTTGTTGTCACAGTTGTTGTGACGGTTGTTGTCACGGTTGTTGTCACGGTTGTTGTCACGGTTGTTGTCACGGTTGTTGTCACGGTTGTTGTCACGGTTGTTGTCACGGTTGTTGGTGTTGGTGTTGGTGTTGTCACTGTTGTCACTGTTGTTTTCACTGTTGTTGTCACTGTTGTTGTCACTGTTGTCACTGTTGTTGTCACTGTTGTTGTCACTGTTGTTGTCACTGTTGTTGTCACGGTTGTTGTCACTGTTGCTTTCACTGTTGTTGTCACTGTTGTTGTCACTGTTGCTGTCACTGTTTCTGTCACTGTTGCTGTCACTGTTGCTGTCCGGTTGCTGTCACTGTTGTTGTCACTGTTGTTGTCACTGTTGTTGTCACGGTTGTTGTCACGGTTGTTGTCACGGTTGTTGTCACGGTTGTTGTCACGGGTGTTGTCACGGGTGTTGTCACGGGTGTTGTCACGGGTGTTGTCACGGGTGTTGTCACGGGTGTTGTCACGGGTGTTGTCACGGGTGTTGTCACTTTTGTTGTCACTGTTTTTGTCACTGTTTTTGTCACTGTTTTTGTCACTGTTTTTGTCACTGTTGTTGTCACGGTTGTTGGTGTTGGTGTTGGTGTTACTGTTGTTGTTACTGCTGTCTTTACTGTTGTTGTTACTGTTGTACTCACGGTTGTTGTCACGGTTGTTGTCACGGTTGTTGTCACAGTTGTTGTGACGGTTGTTGTCACGGTTGTTGTCACGGTTGTTGTCACGGTTGTTGTCACGGTTGTTGTCACGGTTGTTGGTGTTGGTGTTGGTGTTGTCACTGTTGTCACTGTTGTTTTCACTGTTGTTGTCACTGTTGTTGTCACTGTTGTTGTCACTGTTGTCACTGTTGTTGTCAGTTGTCACTGTTGTTGTCACTGTTGTTGTCACTGTTGTTGTCACGGTTGTTGTCACGGTTGTTGTCACGATTGTTGTCTCGGTTGCTGTCACGGTTGCTGTCACGGATGCTGTCACGGGTGCTGTCACTGGTGCTGTCACGGGTGCTGTCACGGGTGATGTCACGGGTGCTGTCACGGGTGCTGTCACGGGTGCTGTCACGGGTGCTGTCACGGGTGTTGTCACGGGTGTTGTCACGGGTGTTGTCACGGGTGTTGTCACTGGTGGTGTCACTGGTGTTGTCACTGTTGTTGTCACTGTTCTTGTCACTGTTGTTGTCACTGTTGTTGTCACTGTTGTTGTCGCTGTTGTTGTCGCGGTTGTTGTCGCGGTTGTTGTCGCGGTTGTTGTCGCGGTTGTTGTCCCGGTTGTTGTCACGGGTGTTGTCACGGGTGTTGTCACGGGTGTTGTCACGGGTGTTGTCACGGGAGTTGTCACGGGTGTTGTCACGGGTGTTGTCACGGGTGTTGTCACGGGTGTTGTCACGGGTGTTGTCACGGGCGTTGTCACGGGTGTTGTCACGGGTGTTGTCACGGGTGTTGTACGGGTGTTGTCACGGGTGTTGTCACGGGTGTTGTCACGGGTGTTGTCACGGGTGTTGTCACGGGTGTTGTCACGGGTGTTGTCACGGGTGTTGTCACGGGTGTTGTCACTGTTGTTGTCACTGTTGTCACTGTTGTTGTCACTGTTGTTGTCACTGTTGTTGTCACTGTTGTTGTCACTGTTGTTGTCACTGTTGTTGTCACTGTTGCTGTCACTGTTGCTGTCACTGTTGCTGTCACTGTTGCTGTCTGTGTTGCTGTCACGGTGGTTGTCACTGTTGTCACTGTTGCTGTCACTGTTGCTGTCACTGTTGTTGTCACTGTTGTTGTCACTGTTGTTGTGACTGTTGCTGTCACGGTTGCTGTCACGGTTGTTGTCACTGTTGTTGTCACTGTTGCTGTCACTGTTGCTGTCACTGTTGTTGTCACTGTTGTTGTCACTGTTGCTGTCACTGTTGCTGTCACGGTTGTTGTCACTGTTGTTGTCACTGTTGCTGTCACTGTTGTTGTCACTGTTGTTGTCACTGTTGTTGTCACTGTTGTTGTCACTGTTGTTGTCACTGTTGCTGTCACTGTTGCTGTCACTGTTGCTGTCACTGTTGCTGTCACTGTTGCTGTCACGGTGGTTGTCACTGTTGTCACTGTTGCTGTCACTGTTGTTGTCACTGTTGTTGTCACTGTTGCTGTCACGGTTGCTGTCACTGTTGTTGTCACTGTTGTTGTCACTGTTGTTGTCACTGTTGTTGTCACTGTTGTTGTCACTGTTGTTGTCACTGTTGCTGTCACTGTTGCTGTCACGGTTGTTGTCACTGTTGTTGTCACTGTTGCTGTCACTGTTGCTGTCACTGTTGTTGTCACTGTTGTTGTCGCTGTTGTTGTCGCTGTTGTTGTCGCTGTTGTTGTCGCTGTTGTTGTCGCGGTTGTTGTCGCGGTTGTTGTCGCGGTTGTTGTCGCGGTTGTCGCGGTTGTTGTCGCGGTTGTTGTCACGGTTGTTGTCACGGGTGTTGTCACGGTTGTTGTCACGGGTGTTGTCACGGGTGTTGTCACGGGAGTTGTCACGGGTGTTGTCACGGGTGTTGTCACGGGTGTTGTCACGGGTGTTGTCACGGGTGTTGTCACGGGTGTTGTCACGGATGTTGTCACGGGTGTTGTCACGGGTGTTGTACGGGTGTTGTCACGGGTGTTGTCACGGGTGTTGTCACGGGTGTTGTCACGGTTGCTGTCACGGTTGCTGTCACTGTTGTTGTCACTGTTGTTGTCACTGTTGTTGTCACTGTTGCTGTCACTGTTCTGTCACTGTTGTTGTCACTGTTGCTGTCACTGTTGCTGTCACGGTTGCTGTCACGGTTGCTGTCACTGTTGCTGTCACTGTTGCTGTCACTGTTGTTGTCACTGTTGCTGTCACTGTTGCTGTCACTGTTGCTGTCACGGTTGCTGTCACGGTTGCTGTCACGGTTGCTGTCACGGTTGCTGTCACTGTTCTGTCACTGTTGCTGTCACTGTTGCTGTCACTGTTGTTGTCACTGTTGCTTGCACTGTTGCTGTCACGGTTGCTGTCACGGTTGTTGTCACTGTTGTCACTGTTGCTGTCACTGTTGCTGTCACTGTTGTTGTCACTGTTGTTGTCGCTGTTGTTGTCGCTGTTGTTGTCGCGGTTCCTGTCGCGGTTTTTGTCACGGTTGTTGTCACGGGTGTTGTAACGGGTGTTGTCACGGGTGTTGTCACGGGTGTTGTCACGGGTGTTGTCACGGGTGTTGTCACGGGTGTTGTCACGGGTGTTGTCACGGGTGTGGTCACGGGTGTTGTCACGGGTGTTGTCACTGGTGTTGTCACTGTTGTTGTCACTGTTGTTGTCACTGTTGTTGTCACGGTTGTTGTCGCTGTCGTTGTCGCTGTCGTTGTCGCTGTTGTTGTCACTGTTGCTGTCACTGTTGCTGTCACTGTTGCTGTCACTGTTGCTTGCAATGTTGCTGTCACGGTTGTTGTCACTGTTGTTGTCACTGTTGCTGTCACTGTTGCTGTCACTGTTGCTGTCACTGTTGCTGTCACTGTTGCTGTCACTGTTGCTGTCACTGTTGTTGTCACTGTTGTTGTCACTGATGCTGTCACTGTTGCTGTCACTCTTGCTGTCACTGTTGCTGTCACAGTTGTTGTCACTGTTGTTGTCACTGTTGTTGTCACTGTTGCTGTCACTGTTGCTGTCACTGTTGCTGTCACTGTTGCTGTCACGGTGGTTGTCACTGTGGTTGTCACTGTTGTTGTCACTGTTGCTGTCACTGTTGCTGTCACTGTTGTTGTCACTGTTGTTGTCACTGTTGTTGTCACTGTTGTTGTCACTGTTGCTGTCACTGTTGCTGTCACTGTTGCTGTCACGGTTGCTGTCACGGTTGCTGTCACGGTTGTTGTCACTGTTGCTGTCACTGTTGCTGTCACTGTTGCTGTCACGGTTGTTGTCACGGTTGTTGTCACTGTTGTTGTCACTGTTGCTGTCACTGTTGTTGTCACTGTTGTTGTCACTGTTGTTGTCACTGTTGCTGTCACTGTTGGTGTCACTGTTGCTGTCACTGTTGCTGTCCGGTTGCTTTCACTGTTGTTGTCACTGTTGTTGTCACTGTTGTTGTCACTTTTGTTGTCACTGTTGTCACGGTTGTTGTCACGGTTGTTGTCACGGTTGTTGTCACGGTTGTTGTCACGGGTGTTGTCACGGGTGTTGTCACGGGTGTTGTCACGGGTGTTGTCACGGGTGTTGTCACGGGTGTTGTCACGGGTGTTGTCACGGGTGTTGTCACTTTTGTTGTCACTGTTTTTGTCACTGTTTTTGTCACTGTTGTTGTCACGGTTGTTGTCACGGTTGTTGGTGTTGGTGTTGGTGTTACTGTTGTTGTTACTGTTGTCTTTACTGTTGTTGTTACTGTTGTACTCACGGTTGTTGTTACTGTTGTACTCACGGTTGTTGTCACGGTTGTTGTCACAGTTGTTGTGACGGTTGTTGTCACGGTTGTTGTCACGGTTGTTGTCACGGTTGTTGTCACGGTTTTTGTCACAGTTGTTGGTGTTGGTGTTGTCACTGTTGTCACTGTTGTTGTCACTGTTGTTGTCACTGTTGTTGTCACTGTTGTTGTCACTGTTGTTGTCACTGTTGTTGTCACTGTTGTTGTCACGATTGTTGTCTCGGTTGCTGTCACGGTTGCTGTCACGGATGCTGTCACGGGTGCTGTCACTGGTGCTGTCACGGGTGATGTCACGGGTGCTGTCACGGGTGCTGTCACGGGTGCTGTCACGGGTGCTGTCACGGGTGCTGTCACGGGTGCTGTCACGGGTGTTGTCACGGGTGTTGTCACGGGTGTTGTCACGGGTGTTGTCACGGGTGTTGTCACTGGTGTTGTCACTGTTGTTGTCACTGTTGTTGTCACTGTTGTTGTCACTGTTGTTGTCACTGTTGTTGTCACTGTTGTTGTCGCTGTTGCTGTCGCTGTTGTTGTCGCGGTTGTTGTCGCGGTTGTTGTCGCGGTTGTTGTCGCGGTTGTTGTCGCGGGTGTTGTCACGGGTGTTGTCACGGGTGTTGTCACGGGAGTTGTCACGGGTGCTGTCACGGGTGCTGTCACGGGTGATGTCACGGGTGCTGTCACGGGTGCTGTCACGGGTGCTGTCACAGGTGCTGTCACGGGTGTTGTCACGGGTGTTGTCACGGGTGTTGTCACGGGTGTTGTCACGGGTGTTGTCACTGGTGTTGTCACTGTTGTTGTCACTGTTGTTGTCACTGTTGTTGTCACTGTTGTTGTCACTGTTGTTGTCACTGTTGTTGTCACTGTTGTTGTCGCGGTTGTTGTCGCGGTTGTTGTCGCGGTTGTCGCGGTTGTTGTCGCGGTTGTTGTCACGGGTGTTGTCACGGGTGTTGTCACGGTTGTTGTCACGGGTGTTGTCACGGGAGTTGTCACGGGTGTTGTCACGGGTGTTGTCACGGGTGTTGTCATGGGTGTTGTCACGGGTGTTGTCACGGATGTTGTCACGGGTGTTGTACGGGTGTTGTCACGGGTGTTGTCACGGGTGTTGTCACGGGTGTTGTCACGGGTGTTGTCACTGTTGTTGTCACTGTTGTTGTCACTGTTGTTGTCACTGTTGTCACTGTTGCTGTCACTGTTGCTGTCACTGTTGCTGTCACTGTTGCTGTCACTGAGCTGTCACTGTTGCTGTCTGTGTTGCTGTCACGGTGGTTGTCACTGTTGTTGTCACTGTTGCTGTCACTGTTGCTGTCACTGTTGTTGTCACTGTTGTTGTCACTGTTGTTGTCACGGTTGCTGTCACGGTTGCTGTCACGGTTGCTGTCACTGTTGTTGTCACTGTTGTTGTCACTGTTGTTGTCACTGTTGCTGTCACTGTTCTGTCACTGTTGTTGTCACTGTTGCTGTCACGGTTGCTGTCACGGTTGCTGTCACGGTTGCTGTCACTGTTGCTGTCACTGTTGCTGTCACTGTTGTTGTCACTGTTGCTGTCACTGTTGCTGTCACTGTTGCTGTCACGGTTGCTGTCACGGTTGCTGTCACGGTTGCTGTCACGGTTGCTGTCACTGTTCTGTCACTGTTCTGTCACTGTTGCTGTCACTGTTGCTGTCACTGTTGTTGTCACTGTTGTTGTCACTGTTGTTGTCGCTGTTGTCGCTGTTGTTGTCGCTGTTGTTGTCGCGGTTGTTGTCGCGGTTGCTGTCGCGGTTGCTGTCACTGTTGCTGTCACTGTTGCTGTCACTGTTGCTGTCACTGTTGCTGTCACTGTTGCTGTCACGGTTGCTGTCACGGTTGTTGTCGCGGGTGTTGTCGCGGGTGTTGTCGCGGGTGTTGTCGCGGGTGCTGTCGCGGGTGCTGTCGCGGGTGCTGTCGCGGGTGTCGTCACGGATGTCGTCACGGGTGTCGTCACGGATGTCGTCACGGGTGTCGTCACGGGTGTCGTCACGGGTGTCGTCACGGGTGTCGTCTCGGGTGTCGTCACGGGTGTCGTCACGGGTGTCGTCACGGGTGTCGTCACGGGTGTCGTCACGGGTGTCGTCACGGTTGTTGGTGTTGGTGTTGTCACTGTTGTTTTCACTGTTGCTGTCACTGTTGCTGTCACTGTTGCTGTCACGGTTGTTGTCACGGTTGTTGTCACTGTTGTTGTCACTGTTGCTGTCACTCTTGCTGTCACTGTTGCTGTCACTCTTGCTGTCACTGTTGCTGTCACTGTTGTTGTCACTGTTGTTGTCACTGTTGCTGTCACTGTTGCTGTCACTGTTGCTGTCACTGTTGCTGTCACTGTTGCTGTCACGGTGGTTGTCACTGTGGTTTTCACTGTTGCTGTCACTGTTGCTGTCACTGTTGCTGTCACTGTTGTTGTCACTGTTGTTGTCACTGTTGTTGTCACTGTTGCAGTCACTGTTGCTGTCACTGTTGCTGTCACGGTTGCTGTCACGGTTGCTGTCACGGTTATTGTCACGGTTGTTGTCACTGTTGCTGTCACTGTTGCTGTCACTGTTGCTGTCACGGTTGTTGTCACGGTTGTTGTCACTGTTGTTGTCACTGTTGCTGTCACTGTTGCTGTCACTGTTGCTGTCACTGTTGTTGTCACTGTTGTTGTCACTGTTGCTGTCACTGTTGCTGTCACTGTTGCTGTCACTGTTGCTGTCACTGTTGCTGTCACTGTTGTTGTCACTGTTGTTGTCACGGTTGTTGTCACGGTTGTTGTCACGGTTGTTGTCACGGTTGTTGTCACGGTTGTTGTCACGGTTGTTGTCACGGTTTTTGTCACGGTTGTTGTCACGGGTGTTGTCACGGGTGTTGTCACGGGTGTTGTCACGGGTGTTGTCACGGGTGTTGTCACGGGTGTTGTCACGGGTGTTGTCACTGTTTTTGTCACTGTTTTTGTCACTGTTTTTGTCACTGTTGTTGTCACGGTTGTTGTCACGGTTGTTGGTGTTGGTGTTGGTGTTGGTGTTACTGTTGTTGTTACTGCTGTCTTTACTGTTGTTGTTACTGTTGTACTCACGGCTGTTGTCACGGTTGTTGTCACGGTTGTTGTCACAGTTGTTGTGACGGTTGTTGTCACGGTTGTTGTCACGGTTGTTGTCACGGTTGTTGTCACGGTTGTTGTCACGGTTGTTGTCACGGTTGTTGGTGTTGGTGTTGGTGTTGTCACTGTTGTCACTGTTGTTTTCACTGTTGTTGTCACTGTTGTTGTCACTGTTGTTGTCACTGTTGTTGTCACTGTTGTTGTCACTGTTGTTGTCACGGTTGTTGTCACGGTTGTTGTCACGATTGTTGTCTCGGTTGCTGTCACGGTTGCTGTCACGGGTTCTGTCACTGGTGCTGTCACGGGTGCTGTCACGGGTGATGTCACGGTTGCTGTCACGGGTGCTGTCACGGGTGCTGTCACGGGTGCTGTCACGGGTGCTGTCACGGGTGTTGTCACGGGTGTTGTCACGGGTGTTGTCACGGGTGTTGTCACGGGTGTTGTCACGGGTGTTGTCACGGGTGTTGTCACGGGTGTTGTCACTGGTGTTGTCACTGTTGTTGTCACTGTTGTAGTCACTGTTGTTGTCACTGTTGTTGTCGCTGTTGTTGTCGCGGTTGTTGTCGCGGTTGTTGTCACGGTTGTTGTCACGGGTGTTGTCACGGGTGTTGTCACGGGTGTTGTCACGGGTGTTGTCACGGGTGTTGTCACGGGAGTTGTCACGGGTGTTGTCACGGGTGTTGTAACGGGTGTTGTCACGGGTGTTGTCACGGGTGTTGTCACGGGTGTTGTCACGGGTGTTGTCACGGGTGTTGTCACGGGTGTTGTACGGGTGTTGTACGGGTGTTGTCACGGGTGTTGTCACGGGTGTTGTCACGGGTGTTGTCACGGGTGTTGTCACGGGTGTTGTCACGGGTGTTGTCACGGGTGTTGTCACGGGTGTTGTCACTGTTGTTGTCACTGTTGTTGTCACTGTTGTTGTCACTGTTGTTGTCACTGTTGTTGTCACTGTTGTTGTCACTGTTGTTGTCACTGTTGCTGTCACTGTTGCTGTCACTGTTGCTGTCACTGTTGCTGTCACTGTTGCTGTCTGTGTTGCTGTCACGGTGGTTGTCACTGTTGTTGTCACTGTTGCTGTCACTGTTGCTGTCACTGTTGTTGTCACTGTTGTTGTCACTGTTGTTGTCACTGTTGCTGTCACTGTTGCTGTCACGGTTGTTGTCACTGTTGTTGTCACTGTTGCTGTCACTGTTGCTGTCACTGTTGTTGTCACTGTTGTTGTCACTGTTGTTGTCACTGTTGTTGTCACTCTTGTTGTCGCTGTTGTTGTCGCTGTTGTTGTCGCTGTTGTCGCGGTTGTTGTCACGGTTGTTGTAACGGTTGTTGTCACGGGTGTTGTCACGGGTGTTGTGACGGGTGTTGTCACGGGTGTTGTCACGGGTGTTGCCACGGGTGCTGTCACGGTTGTTGTCACGGGTGTTGTCACGGGTGTTTTCACTGTTATTGTCACTGTTGCTGTCACTGTTGCTGTCACTGTTGTTGTCACTGTTGTTGTCACTGTTGTTGTCACTGTTGCTGTCACTGTTGCTGTGACTGTTGTTGTCACTGTTGTTGTCACTGTTGTTGTCACTGTTGCTGTCACGGTTGCTGTCACGGTTGTTGTCACTGTTGTTGTCACTGTTGCTGTCACTGTTGCTGTCACTGTTGCTGTCACTGTTGTTGTCACTGTTGTTGTCACTGTTGCTGTCACTGTTGCTGTCACTGTTGTTGTCACTGTTGTTACTGTTGTTGTCACTGTTGTTGTCACTGTTGTTGTCGCTGTTGTTGTCGCGGTTGTTGTCGCGGTTGTTGTAACGGTTGTTGTCACGGGTGTTGTCACGGGTGTTGTCACGGGTGTTGTCACGGGTGTTGTCACGGGTGTTGTCACGGGTGTTGCCACGGGTGTTGTCACGGGTGTTGTCACGGGTGCTGTCACGGTTGTTGTCACGGGTGTTGTCACGGGTGTTCTCACGGGTGTTGTCACGGGTGTTCTCACGGGTGTTGTCACGGGTGTTGTCACGGGTGTTGTCACTGTTATTGTCACTGTTGCTGTCACTGTTGCTGTCACTGTTGTTGTCACTGTTGTTGTCACTGTTGTTGTCACTGTTGCTGTCACTGTTGCTGTCACTGTTGCTGTCACTGTTGCTGTCACTGTTGCTGTCACGGTTGTTGTCACTGTTGTTGTCACTGTTGTTGTCACTGTTGCTGTCACTGTTGCTGTCACTGTTGGTGTCACTGTTGTTGTCACTGTTGTTGTCACTGTTGCTGTCACTGTTGTTGTCGCTGTTGCTGTCACTGTTGCTGTCACGGTTGCTGTCACTGTTGTTGTCACTGTTGCATTCAATGTTTGTCACAGTTGTTGTCACTGTTGTTGTCACTTTTGCTGTCACTGTTGCTGTCACTGTTGCCGCCACTGTTGCTGTCACGGTTGTTGTCACTGTTGTTGTCACTGTTGCAGTCACTGTTGCTGTCACTGTTGCTGTCACTGTTGCTGTCACTGTTGCTGTCACTGTTGTTGTCACTGTTGTTGTCACTGTTGTTGTCACTGATGCTGTCACGGTTGCTGTCACTGTTGTTGTCACTGTTGTTGTCACTGTTGCTGTCACTGTTGCTGTCACTGTTGTTGTCACTGTTGTTGTCACTGTTGTTGTCACTGTTGCTGTCACTGTTGCTGTCACGGTTGCTGTCACGGTTGCTGTCACTGTTGTTGTCACTGTTGTTGTCACTGTTGTTGTCACTGTTGCTGTCACGGTTGTTGTCACTGTTGCTGTCACTGTTGCTGTCACTGTTGTTGCCACTGTTGTTGTCACTGTTGTTGTCACTGTTGCTGTCACTGTTGCTGTCACGGTTGCTGTCACGGTTGTTGTCGCTGTCGTTGTCGCTGTTGTTGTCGCTGTTGTTGTCACTGTTGCTGTCACTGTTGCTGTCACTGTTGCTTGCACTGTTGCTGTCACGGTTGCTGTCACGGTTGTTGTCACTGTTGTTGTCACTGTTGCTGTCACTGTTGCTGTCACTGTTGCTGTCACTGTTGTTGTCACTGTTGTTGTCCCTGTTGTCGCGGTTCCTGTCGCGGTTTTTGTCACGGTTGTTGTCACGGGTGTTGTCACGAGTGTTGTCACGGGTGTTGTCACGGGTGTTGTCACGGGTGTTGTCACGGGTGTTGTCACGGGTGTTGTCACGGGTGTTGTCACGGGTGTGGTCACGGGTGATGTCACTGGTGTTGTCACTGTTGTTGTCACTGTTGTTGTCACTGTTGTTGTCACGGTTGTTGTCGCTGTCGTTGTCGCTGTCGTTGTCGCTGTTGTTGTCACTGTTGCTGTCACTGTTGCTGTCACTGTTGCTTGCACTGTTGCTGTCACGGTTGTTGTCACTGTTGCTGTCACTGTTGCTGTCACTGTTGCTGTCACTGTTGCTTTCACTGTTGTTGTCACTGTTGCTGTCACTGATGCTGTCACTGTTGCTGTCACTCTTTCTGTCACTGTTGCTGTCACAGTTGTCACTGTTGTTGTCACTGTTGTTGTCACTGTTGCTGTCACTGTTGCTGTCACTGTTGCTGTCACGGTGGTTGTCACTGTGGTTGTCACTGTTGTTGTCACTGTTGCTGTCACTGTTGCTGTCACTGTTGTTGTCACTGTTGTTGTCACTGTTGTTGTCACTGTTGTTGTCACTGTTGCTGTCACTGTTGCTGTCACTGTTGCTGTCACGGTTGCTGTCACGGTTGCTGTCACGGTTGTTGTCACGGTTGTTGTCACTGTTGCTGTCACTGTTGCTGTCACTGTTGCTGTCACGGTTGTTGTCACGGTTGTTGTCACTGTTGTCACTGTTGCTGTCACTGTTGTTGTCACTGTTGTCACTGTTGTTGTCACTGTTGCTGTCACTGTTGCTGTCACTGTTGCTGTCACTGTTGCTGTCCGGTTGCTGTCACTGTTGTTGTCACTGTTGTTGTCACTGTTGTTGTCACTGTTGTTGTCACTGTTGTTGTCACGGTTGTTGTCACCGTTGTTGTCACGGTGGTTGTCAAGGTTGTTGTCACGGGTGTTGTCACGGGTGTTGTCACGGGTGTTGTCACGGGTGTTGTCACGGGTGTTGTCACTTTTGTTGTCACTGTTTTTGTCACTGTTTTTGTCACTGTTGTTGTCACAGTTGTTGTCACGGTTGTTGGTGTTGGTGTTGGTGTTACTGTTGTTGTTACTGTTGTCTTTACTGTTGTTGTTACTGTTGTACTCACGGTTGTTATCACGGTTGTTGTCACGGTTGTTGTCACAGTTGTTGTCACAGTTGTTGTGACGGTTGTTGTCACGGTTGTTGTCACGGTTGTTGTCACGGTTGTTGTCACGGTTGTTGTCACGGTTGTTGTCACGGTTGTTGTCACGGTTGTTGTCACGGTTGTTGTCACGGTTGTTGGTGTTGGTGTTGTCACTGTTGTCATTGTTGTTGTCACTGTTGTTGTCACTGTTGTTGTCAGTGTTGTTGTCACTGTTGTTGTCACTGTTGTTGTCACGGTTGTTGTCACGATTGTTGTCTCGGTTGCCGTCACGGTTGCTGTCACGGGTGCTGTCACGGGTGATGTCACGGGTGCTGTCACGGGTGCTGTCACGGGTGCTGTCACGGGTGCTGTCACGGGTGTTGTCACGGGTGTTGTCACGGGTGTTGTCACGGGTGTTGTCACGGGTGTTGTCACGGGTGTTGTCACTGGTGTTGTCACTGTTGTTGTCACTGTTGTTGTCACTGTTGTTGTCACTGTTGTTGTCACTGTTGTTGTCACTGTTGTTGTCACTGTTGTTGTCGCTGTTGTCGCTGTTGTTGTCGCGGTTGTTGTCGCGGTTGTTGTCGCGGTTGTTGTCACGGGTGTTGTCACGGGTGTTGTCACGGGTGTTGTCACGGGAGTTGTCACGGGTGTTGTCACGGGTGCTGTCACGGGTGCTTTCACGGGTGCTGTCACGGGTGTTGTCACGGGTGTTGTCACGGGTGTTGTCACGGGTGTTGTCACGGGTGTTGTCACGGGTGTTGTCACGGGTGTTGTCACGGGTGTTGTCACTGGTGTTGACACTGTTGTTGTCACTGTTGTTGTCACTGTTGCTGTCACTGTTGCTGTCACTGTTGCTGTCGCTGTTGTTGTCGCTGTTGTTGTCGCTGTTGTTGTCGCTGTTGTTGTCGCTGTTGTTGTCGCGGTTGCTGTCGCGGTTGCTGTCACTGTTGCTGTCACTGTTGCTGTCACTGTTGCTGTCACTGTTGCTGTCGCGGGTGTTGTCGCGGGTCTTGTCGTGGGTCTTGTCGCGGGTGCTGTCGCGGGTGCTGTCGCGGGTGCTGTCGCGGGTGTTGTCGCGGGTGTTGTCGCGGGTGTCGTCGCGGGTGTCGTCGCGGGTGTCGTCGCGGGTGTCGTCACGGGTGTCGTCACGGGTGTCGTCACGGGTGTCGTCACGGGTGTCGTCAAGGGTGTCGTCTCGGGTGTCGTCACGGGTGTCGTCACGGGTGTCGTCACGGGTGTCGTCACGGGTGTCGTCACGGTTGTTGGTGTTGGTGTTGTCACTGTTGTTGTCACTGTTGTCACGGTTGTTGTCACGGTTTTTGTCACGGTTGTTGTCACGGTTGTTGTCACGGTTGTTGTCACGGTTGTTGTCACGGTTGTTGTCACGGGTGTTGTCACGGGTGTTGTCACGGCTGTTGTCAAGGGTGTTGTCACGGGTGTTGTCACGGGTGTTGTCACGGGTGTTGTCACGGGTGTTGACACGGGTGTTGACACGGGTGTTGTCACGGGTGTTGTCACGGGTGTTGTCACGGGTGTTGTCACTGGTGTTGTCACTGTTGTTGTCACTGCTGTTGTCACTGTTGTTGTCACTTTTGTTCTCACGGTTGTTGTCACGGTTGTTGTCACGGTTGTTGTCACGGTTGTTGTCACGGTTGTTGTCACGGTTGTTGTCACGGTTGTTGTCACGGTTGTTGTCACGGTTGATGTCACGGTTGTTGTCACGGGTGTTGTCACGGGTGTTGTCACGGGTGTTGTCTAGGGTGTTGTCACGGGTGTTGTCACGGGTGTTGTCGCGGGTGTTGTCGCGGGTGTTCTCACGGGTGTTGTCACGGGTGTTGTCACGGGTGTTGTCACGGGTGTTGTCACGGGTGTTGTCACGGTTGTTGTCACGGGTGTTGTCACGGTTGTTGTCACGGGTTTTGTCACGGGTGTTGTCACGGGTTTTGTCAAGGGTGTTGTCACAGGAGTTGTCACGGGTGTTGTCACGGGTGTTGTCACTGTTGCTGTCACTGTTGCTGTCACGGTTGCTGTCACAGTTGCTGCCACGGTTGCTGTCACGGTTGCTGTCACGGTTGCTGTCACGGTTGCTGTCACTGTTGCTGTCACCGTTGCTGTCACCGTTGCTGTCACCGTTGCTGTCACTGTTGCTGTCACTGTTGATGTCACTGTTGTTGTCGCGGTTGTTGTCGCGGTTGTTGTCGCGGTTGTTGTCGCGGTTGTTGTCGCGGTTGTTGTCGCGGTTGTTGTCGCGGTTGTTGTCACTGTTGTTGTCACTGTTGTTGCCACTGTTGCTGTCACTGTTGCTGTCACGGTTGCTGTCACGGTTGCTGTCACGGTTGCTGTCACGGTTGTTGTCACGGTTGTTGTCACGGTTGGTGTCACGGTTGTTGTCACGGTTGTTGTCACGGTTGTGGTCACGGTTGTGGTCACGGGTGTCGTCACGGGTGTCGTCACGGGTGTCGTCACGGGTGTCGTCACGGGTGTCGTCACGGGTGTCGTCACGGGTGTCGTCACGGGTGTTGTCACGGTTGTTGTCACGGTTGTTGTCACGGTTGTTGTCACGGTTGTTGGTGTTGGTGTTGGTGTTGTCACTGTTGTTGTCACTGTTGTTGTCACTGTTGATGTCACTGTTGTTGTCACTGTTGTTGTCACGGTTGTTGTCAAGGTTGTTGTCACGGTTGTTGTCACGGTTGTTGTCACGGTTGCTGTCACGGTTGCTGTCACGGGTGCTGTCACGGGTGCTGTCACGGGTGCTGTCACGGGTGCTGTCACGGCTGCTGTCACGGGTGCTGTCACGGGTGCTGTCACGGGTGTTGTCACGGGTGTTGTCACGGGTGTTGTCACGGGTGTTGTCACGGGTGTTGTCACGGGTGTTGTCACGGGTGTTGTCATTGGTGTTGTCACGGGTGTTGTCACTGGTGTTGTCACTGGTGTTGTCACTGTTGTTGTCACTGTTGTTGTCACTGTTGTTGTCACTGTTGTTGTCGCTGTTGTCGCTGTTGTTGTCGCTGTTGTGTTCGCGGTTGTTGTCGCGGTTGTTGTCGCGGTTGTTGTCACGGGTGTTGTCACGGGTGTTGTCACGGGTGTTGTCACGGGTGTTGTCACGGGTGTTGTCACGGGTGTTGTCACGGGTGTTGTCACGGGTGTTGTCACGGGTGTTGTCACGGGTGTTGTCACGGGTGTTGTCACGGGTGTTGTCACGGGTGTTGTCACGGGTGTTGTCACGGGTGTTGTCACGGGTGTTGTCACGGTTGCTGTCACTGTTGCTGTCACTGTTGCTGTCACTGTTGCTGTCACTGTTGCTGTCACTGTTGCTGTCACTGTTGCTGTCACTGTTGCTGTGACTGTTGCTGTCACTGTTGTTGTCACTGTTGCTGTCACTGTTGCTGTCACTGTTGCTGTCACTGTTGCTGTCACTGTTGCTGTCACTGTTGCTGTCACGGTTGCTGTCACGGTTGCTGTCACGGTTGCTGTCACGGTTGCTGTCACGGTTGCTGTCACTGTTGTTGTCACTGTTGTTGTCACTGTTGCTGTCACTGTTGCTGTCACTGTTGCTGTCACTGTTGCTGTCACTGTTGCTGTCACTGTTTCTGTCACTGTTGTTGTCACTGTTGTTGTCGCGGGTGTTGTCGCGGTTGTTGTCGCGGTTGTTGTCGCGGTTGTTGTCGCGGTTGTTGTCGCGGTTGCTGTCCCTGTTGCTGTCACGGTTGCTGTCACGGTTGCTGTCACGGTTGCTGTCACGGTTGCTGTCACGGTTGCTGTCACGGTTGCTGTCACGGTTGCTGTCACGGTTGCTGTCACGGGTGTCGTCACGGGTGTCGTCACGGGTGTCGTCACGGGTGTCGTCACGGGTGTCGTCACGGGTGTCGTCACGGGTGTCGTCACGGGTGTCGTCACGGGTGTCGTCACGGTTGTTGGTGTTGGTGTTGGCACTGTTGTCACGGTTGTTGTCACGGTTGTTGTCACGGTTGTTGTCACGGTTGTTGTCACGGGTGTTGTCACGGCTGTTGTCACGGCTGTTGTCACGGCTGTTGTCACGGGTGTTGTCACGGGTGTTGTCACGGGTGTTGTCACGGGTGTTGTCACGGGTGTTGTCACTGCTGTTGTCACGGCTGTTGTCACGGCTGTTGTCACGGCTGTTGTCACGGCTGTTGTCACGGCTGTTGTCACGGTTGTCACGGTTGTTGTCACGGTTGTTGTCACGGTTGTTGTCACGGTTGTTGTCACGGTTGTTGTCACGGTTGTTGTCACGGGTGTTGTCTAGGGTGTTGTCACGGGTGTTGTCACGGGTGTTGTCACGGGTGTTGTCACGGGTGTTGTCACGGGTGTTGTCACTGGTGTTGTCACTGTTGATGTCACTGTTGATGTCACTGTTGTTGTCACTGTTGTTGTCACGGTTGTTGTCAAGGTTGTTGTCACGGTTGTTGTCACGGTTGTTGTCACGGTTGCTGTCACGGTTGCTGTCACGGGTGCTGTCACGGGTGCTGTCACGGGTGCTGTCACGGGTGCTGTCACGGGTGCTGTCACGGGTGCTGTCACGGGTGCTGTCACGGGTGCTGTCACGGGTGTTGTCACGGGTGCTGTCACGGGTGTTGTCACGGGTGTTGTCACGGGTGTTGTCACGGGTGTTGTCACGGGTGTTGTCACGGGTGTTGTCACGGGTGTTGTCACGGGTGTTGTCACGGGTGTTGTCACTGGTGTTGTCACTGGTGTTGTCACTGTTGTTGTCACTGTTGTTGTCACTGTTGTTGTCACTGTTGTTGTCGCTGTTGTTGTCGCTGTTGTTGTCGCTGTTGTGTTCGCGGTTGTTGTCGCGGTTGTTGTCGCGGTTGTTGTCACGGGTGTTGTCACGGGTGTTGTCACGGGTGTTGTCACGGGTGTTGTCACGGGTGTTGTCACGGGTGTTGTCACGGGTGTTGTCACGGGTGTTGTCACGGGTGTTGTCACGGGTGTTGTCACGGGTGTTGTCACGGGTGTTGTCACGGGTGTTGTCACGGGTGTTGTCACGGGTGTTGTCACGGGTGTTGTCACGGGTGTTGTCACGGGTGTTGTCACGGTTGCTGTCACGGTTGCTGTCACTGTTGCTGTCACTGTTGCTGTCACTGTTGCTGTCACTGTTGCTGTCACTGTTGCTGTCACTGTTGCTGTCACTGTTGCTGTGACTGTTGCTGTCACTGTTGCTGTCACTGTTGCTGTCACTGTTGCTGTCACTGTTGCTGTCACTGTTGCTGTCACTGTTGCTGTCACTGTTGCTGTCACGGTTGCTGTCACGGTTGCTGTCACGGTTGCTGTCACGGTTGCTGTCACGGTTGCTGTCACGGTTGTTGTCACTGTTGTTGTCACTGTTGCTGTCACTGTTGCTGTCACTGTTGCTGTCACTGTTGCTGTCACTGTTGTTGTCACTGTTGTTGTCGCGGGTGTTGTCGCGGTTGTTGTCGCGGTTGTTGTCGCGGTTGTTGTCGCGGTTGTTGTCGCGGTTGTTGTCGCGGTTGCTGTCACTGTTGCTGTCACGGTTGCTGTCACGGTTGCTGTCACGGTTGCTGTTACGGTTGCTGTCACGGTTGCTGTCACGGTTGCTGTCACGGTTTCTGTCACGGTTGCTGTCACGGGTGTCGTCACGGGTGTCGTCACGGGTGTCGTCACGGGTGTCGTCACGGGTGTCGTCACGGGTGTCGTCACGGGTGTCGTCACGGGTGTCGTCACGGGTGTCGTCACGGTTGTTGGTGTTGGTGTTGGCACTGTTGTCACGGTTGTTGTCACGGTTGTTGTCACGGTTGTTGTCACGGGTGTTGTCACGGGTGTTGTCACGGCTGTTGTCACGGCTGTTGTCACGGGTGTTGTCACGGGTGTTGTCACGGGTGTTGTCACGGGTGTTGTCACGGGTGTTGTCACGGGTGTTGTCACTGCTGTTGTCACGGCTGTTGTCACGGCTGTTGTCACGGCTGTTGTCACGGCTGTTGTCACGGCTGTTGTCACGGTTGTCACGGTTGTTGTCACGGTTGTTGTCACGGTTGTTGTCACGGTTGTTGTCACGGTTGTTGTCACGGTTGTTGTCACGGGTGTTGTCTAGGGTGTTGTCACGGGTGTTGTCGCGGGTGTTGTCGCGGGTGTTGTCACTGGTGTTGTCACGGGTGTTGTCACTGGTGTTGTCACTGTTGTTGTCACTGCTGTTGTCACTGCTGTTGTCACTTTTGTTGTCACGGTTGTTGTCACGGTTGTTGTCACGGTTGTTGTCACGGTTGTTGTCACGGTTGTTGTCACGGTTGTTGTCACGGTTGTCACGGTTGTTGTCACGGTTGATGTCACGGTTGTTGTCACGGTTGTTGTCACGGGTGTTGTCACGGGTTTTGTCAAGGGTGTTGTCACGGGAGTTGTCACGGGTGTTGTCACGGGTGTTGTCACTGTTGCTGTCACGGTTGCTGTCACGGTTGCTGTCACGGTTGCTGCCACGGTTGCTGTCACTGTTGCTGTCACTGTTGCTGTCACTGTTGCTGTCACTGTTGCTGTCACTGTTGCTGTCACTGTTGCTGTCACGGGTGTTGTCGCGGGTGTTGTCGCGGTTGTTGTCGCGGTTGTTGTCGCGGTTGTTGTCGCGGTTGTTGTCGCGGTTGTTGTCGCGGTTGTTGTCGCGGTTGTTGTCGCGGTTGTTGTCGCGGTTGTTGTCGCGGTTGTTGTCGCGGTTGTTGTCACTGTTGTTGTCACTGTTGTTGTCACTGTTGCTGTCACGGTTGCTGTCACGGTTGCTGTCACGGTTGCTGTCACGGTTGTTGTCACGGTTGTTGTCACGGTTGTTGTCACGGTTGTGGTCACGGTTGTGGTCACGGTTGTGGTCACGGGTGTCGTCACGGGTGTCGTCACGGGTGTCGTCACGGGTGTCGTCACGGGTGTCGTCACGGGTGTCGTCACGGGTGTCGTCACGGGTGTCGTCACGGTTGTCGTCACGGTTGTCGTCACGGTTGTTGTCACGGTTGTTGGTGTTGGTGTTGGTGTTGTCACTGTTGTTGTCACTGTTGTTGTCACTGTTGATGTCACTGTTGTTGTCACTGTTGTTGTCACGGTTGTTGTCAAGGTTGTTGTCACGGTTGTTGTCACGGTTGTTGTCACGGTTGCTGTCACGGTTGCTGTCACGGGTGCTGTCACGGGTGCTGTCACGGGTGCTGTCACGGGTGCTGTCACGGGTGCTGTCACGGGTGCTGTCACGGGTGCTGTCACGGGTGCTGTCACGGGTGCTGTCACGGGTGCTGTCACGGGTGTTGTCACGGTTGTTGTCACGGGTGTTGTCACGGGTGTTGTCACGGGTGTTGTCACGGGTGTTGTCACTGGTGTTGTCACTGGTGTTGTCACTGTTGTTGTCGCTGTTGTTGTCGCTGTTGTTGTCGCTGTTGTTGTCGCTGTTGTTGTCGCGGTTGTTGTCACGGGTGTTGTCACGGGTGTTGTCACGGGTGTTGTCACGGGTGTTGTCACGGGTGTTGTCACGGGTGTTGTCACGGGTGTTGTCACGGGTGTTGTCATGGGTGTTGTCACTGTTGTTGTCACGGGTGCTGTCACTGTTGCTGTCACTGTTGCTGTCACTGTTGCTGTCACTGTTGCTGTCACTGTTGCTGTCACTGTTGCTGTCACTGTTGTTGTCACTGTTGTTGTCACGGGTGTTGTCGCTGTTGTCGCGGTTGTTGTCGCGGTTGTTGTCGCGGTTGTTGTCACGGTTTTTGTCACGGTTGTTGTCACGGGTGTTATCACGGGTGTTGTCACGGGTGTTGTCACGGGTGTTGTCACGGGTGTTGTCACGGGTGTTGTCACGGGTGTTGTCACTGTTTTTGTCACTGTTTTTGTCACTGTTTTTGTCACTGTTGTTGTCACGGTTGTTGTCACGGTTGTTGGTGTTGGTGTTGGTGTTGGTGTTACTGTTGTTGTTACTGCTGTCTTTACTGTTGTTGTTACTGTTGTACTCACGGCTGTTGTCACGGTTGTTGTCACGGTTGTTGTCACAGTTGTTGTGACGGTTGTTGTCACGGTTGTTGTCACGGTTGTTGTCACGGTTGTTGTCACGGTTGTTGTCACGGTTGTTGGTGTTGGTGTTGGTGTTGTCACTGTTGTCACTGTTGTTTTCACTGTTGTTGTCACTGTTGTTGTCACTGTTGTTGTCACTGTTGTTGTCACTGTTGTTGTCACTGTTGTTGTCACGGTTGTTGTCACGGTTGTTGTCACGATTGTTGTCTCGGTTGCTGTCACGGTTGCTGTCACGGGTTCTGTCACTGGTGCTGTCACGGGTGCTGTCACGGGTGATGTCACGGTTGCTGTCACGGGTGCTGTCACGGGTGCTGTCACGGGTGCTGTCACGGGTGCTGTCACGGGTGTTGTCACGGGTGTTGTCACGGGTGTTGTCACGGGTGTTGTCACGGGTGTTGTCACGGGTGTTGTCACGGGTGTTGTCACGGGTGTTGTCACTGGTGTTGTCACTGTTGTTGTCACTGTTGTAGTCACTGTTGTTGTCACTGTTGTTGTCGCTGTTGTTGTCGCGGTTGTTGTCGCGGTTGTTGTCACGGTTGTTGTCACGGGTGTTGTCACGGGTGTTGTCACGGGTGTTGTCACGGGTGTTGTCACGGGTGTTGTCACGGGAGTTGTCACGGGTGTTGTCACGGGTGTTGTAACGGGTGTTGTCACGGGTGTTGTCACGGGTGTTGTCACGGGTGTTGTCACGGGTGTTGTCACGGGTGTTGTCACGGGTGTTGTACGGGTGTTGTACGGGTGTTGTCACGGGTGTTGTCACGGGTGTTGTCACGGGTGTTGTCACGGGTGTTGTCACGGGTGTTGTCACGGGTGTTGTCACGGGTGTTGTCACTGTTGTTGTCACTGTTGTTGTCACTGTTGTTGTCACTGTTGTTGTCACTGTTGTTGTCACTGTTGTTGTCACTGTTGTTGTCACTGTTGCTGTCACTGTTGCTGTCACTGTTGCTGTCACTGTTGCTGTCACTGTTGCTGTCTGTGTTGCTGTCACGGTGGTTGTCACTGTTGTTGTCACTGTTGCTGTCACTGTTGCTGTCACTGTTGTTGTCACTGTTGTTGTCACTGTTGTTGTCACTGTTGCTGTCACTGTTGCTGTCACGGTTGTTGTCACTGTTGTTGTCACTGTTGCTGTCACTGTTGCTGTCACTGTTGTTGTCACTGTTGTTGTCACTGTTGTTGTCACTGTTGTTGTCACTCTTGTTGTCACTGTTGTTGTCGCTGTTGTTGTCGCTGTTGTCGCGGTTGTTGTCACGGTTGTTGTAACGGTTGTTGTCACGGGTGTTGTCACGGGTGTTGTGACGGGTGTTGTCACGGGTGTTGTCACGGGTGTTGCCACGGGTGCTGTCACGGTTGTTGTCACGGGTGTTGTCACGGGTGTTTTCACTGTTATTGTCACTGTTGCTGTCACTGTTGCTGTCACTGTTGTTGTCACTGTTGTTGTCACTGTTGTTGTCACTGTTGCTGTCACTGTTGCTGTGACTGTTGTTGTCACTGTTGTTGTCACTGTTGTTGTCACTGTTGCTGTCACGGTTGCTGTCACGGTTGTTGTCACTGTTGTTGTCACTGTTGCTGTCACTGTTGCTGTCACTGTTGCTGTCACTGTTGTTGTCACTGTTGTTGTCACTGTTGCTGTCACTGTTGCTGTCACTGTTGTTGTCACTGTTGTTACTGTTGTTGTCACTGTTGTTGTCACTGTTGTTGTCGCTGTTGTTGTCGCGGTTGTTGTCGCGGTTGTTGTAACGGTTGTTGTCACGGGTGTTGTCACGGGTGTTGTCACGGGTGTTGTCACGGGTGTTGTCACGGGTGTTGTCACGGGTGTTGCCACGGGTGTTGTCACGGGTGTTGTCACGGGTGCTGTCACGGTTGTTGTCACGGGTGTTGTCACGGGTGTTCTCACGGGTGTTGTCACGGGTGTTCTCACGGGTGTTGTCACGGGTGTTGTCACGGGTGTTGTCACTGTTATTGTCACTGTTGCTGTCACTGTTGCTGTCACTGTTGTTGTCACTGTTGTTGTCACTGTTGTTGTCACTGTTGCTGTCACTGTTGCTGTCACTGTTGCTGTCACTGTTGCTGTCACTGTTGCTGTCACGGTTGTTGTCACTGTTGTTGTCACTGTTGTTGTCACTGTTGCTGTCACTGTTGCTGTCACTGTTGGTGTCACTGTTGTTGTCACTGTTGTTGTCACTGTTGCTGTCACTGTTGTTGTCGCTGTTGCTGTCACTGTTGCTGTCACGGTTGCTGTCACTGTTGTTGTCACTGTTGCATTCAATGTTTGTCACAGTTGTTGTCACTGTTGTTGTCACTTTTGCTGTCACTGTTGCTGTCACTGTTGCCGCCACTGTTGCTGTCACGGTTGTTGTCACTGTTGTTGTCACTGTTGCAGTCACTGTTGCTGTCACTGTTGCTGTCACTGTTGCTGTCACTGTTGCTGTCACTGTTGTTGTCACTGTTGTTGTCACTGTTGTTGTCACTGATGCTGTCACGGTTGCTGTCACTGTTGTTGTCACTGTTGTTGTCACTGTTGCTGTCACTGTTGCTGTCACTGTTGTTGTCACTGTTGTTGTCACTGTTGTTGTCACTGTTGCTGTCACTGTTGCTGTCACGGTTGCTGTCACGGTTGCTGTCACGGTTGCTGTCACTGTTGTTGTCACTGTTGTTGTCACTGTTGTTGTCACTGTTGCTGTCACGGTTGTTGTCACTGTTGTTGTCACTGTTGCTGTCACTGTTGCTGTCACTGTTGTTGCCACTGTTGTTGTCACTGTTGTTGTCACTGTTGCTGTCACTGTTGCTGTCACGGTTGCTGTCACGGTTGTTGTCGCTGTCGTTGTCGCTGTTGTTGTCGCTGTTGTTGTCACTGTTGCTGTCACTGTTGCTTGCACTGTTGCTGTCACGGTTGCTGTCACGGTTGTTGTCACTGTTGTTGTCACTGTTGCTGTCACTGTTGCTGTCACTGTTGCTGTCACTGTTGTTGTCACTGTTGTTGTCGCGGTTCCTGTCGCGGTTTTTGTCACGGTTGTTGTCACGGGTGTTGTCACGAGTGTTGTCACGGGTGTTGTCACGGGTGTTGTCACGGGTGTTGTCACGGGTGTTGTCACGGGTGTTGTCACGGGTGTTGTCACGGGTGTGGTCACGGGTGATGTCACTGGTGTTGTCACTGTTGTTGTCACTGTTGTTGTCACTGTTGTTGTCACGGTTGTTGTCGCTGTCGTTGTCGCTGTCGTTGTCGCTGTTGTTGTCACTGTTGCTGTCACTGTTGCTGTCACTGTTGCTTGCACTGTTGCTGTCACGGTTGTTGTCACTGTTGCTGTCACTGTTGCTGTCACTGTTGCTGTCACTGTTGCTTTCACTGTTGTTGTCACTGTTGCTGTCACTGATGCTGTCACTGTTGCTGTCACTCTTTCTGTCACTGTTGCTGTCACAGTTGTCACTGTTGTTGTCACTGTTGTTGTCACTGTTGCTGTCACTGTTGCTGTCACTGTTGCTGTCACGGTGGTTGTCACTGTGGTTGTCACTGTTGTTGTCACTGTTGCTGTCACTGTTGCTGTCACTGTTGTTGTCACTGTTGTTGTCACTGTTGTTGTCACTGTTGTTGTCACTGTTGCTGTCACTGTTGCTGTCACTGTTGCTGTCACGGTTGCTGTCACGGTTGCTGTCACGCTTGTTGTCACGGTTGTTGTCACTGTTGCTGTCACTGTTGCTGTCACTGTTGCTGTCACGGTTGTTGTCACGGTTGTTGTCACTGTTGTCACTGTTGCTGTCACTGTTGTTGTCACTGTTGTCACTGTTGTTGTCACTGTTGCTGTCACTGTTGCTGTCACTGTTGCTGTCACTGTTGCTGTCCGGTTGCTGTCACTGTTGTTGTCACTGTTGTTGTCACTGTTGTTGTCACTGTTGTTGTCACTGTTGTTGTCACGGTTGTTGTCACCGTTGTTGTCACGGTGGTTGTCAAGGTTGTTGTCACGGGTGTTGTCACGGGTGTTGTCACGGGTGTTGTCACGGGTGTTGTCACGGGTGTTGTCACGGGTGTTGTCACTTTTGTTGTCACTGTTTTTGTCACTGTTTTTGTCACTGTTGTTGTCACAGTTGTTGTCACGGTTGTTGGTGTTGGTGTTGGTGTTACTGTTGTTGTTACTGTTGTCTTTACTGTTGTTGTTACTGTTGTACTCACGGTTGTTATCACGGTTGTTGTCACGGTTGTTGTCACAGTTGTTGTCACAGTTGTTGTGACGGTTGTTGTCACGGTTGTTGTCACGGTTGTTGTCACGGTTGTTGTCACGGTTGTTGTCACGGTTGTTGTCACGGTTGTTGTCACGGTTGTTGTCACGGTTGTTGGTGTTGGTGTTGTCACTGTTGTCATTGTTGTTGTCACTGTTGTTGTCACTGTTGTTGTCAGTGTTGTTGTCACTGTTGTTGTCACTGTTGTTGTCACGGTTGTTGTCACGATTGTTGTCTCGGTTGCCGTCACGGTTGCTGTCACGGGTGCTGTCACGGGTGATGTCACGGGTGCTGTCACGGGTGCTGTCACGGGTGCTGTCACGGGTGCTGTCACGGGTGTTGTCACGGGTGTTGTCACGGGTGTTGTCACGGGTGTTGTCACGGGTGTTGTCACGGGTGTTGTCACTGGTGTTGTCACTGTTGTTGTCACTGTTGTTGTCACTGTTGTTGTCACTGTTGTTGTCACTGTTGTTGTCACTGTTGTTGTCACTGTTGTTGTCGCTGTTGTTGTCGCTGTTGTTGTCGCGGTTGTTGTCGCGGTTGTTGTCGCGGTTGTTGTCACGGGTGTTGTCACGGGTGTTGTCACGGGTGTTGTCACGGGAGTTGTCACGGGTGTTGTCACGGGTGCTGTCACGGGTGCTTTCACGGGTGCTGTCACGGGTGTTGGCACGGGTGTTGTCACGGGTGTTGTCACGGGTGTTGTCACGGGTGTTGTCACGGGTGTTGTCACGGGTGTTGTCACGGGTGTTGTCACTGGTGTTGACACTGTTGTTGTCACTGTTGTTGTCACTGTTGCTGTCACTGTTGCTGTCACTGTTGCTGTCGCTGTTGTTGTCGCTGTTGTTGTCGCTGTTGTTGTCGCTGTTGTTGTCGCTGTTGTTGTCGCGGTTGCTGTCGCGGTTGCTGTCACTGTTGCTGTCACTGTTGCTGTCACTGTTGCTGTCACTGTTGCTGTCGCGGGTGTTGTCGCGGGTCTTGTCGTGGGTCTTGTCGCGGGTGCTGTCGCGGGTGCTGTCGCGGGTGCTGTCGCGGGTGTTGTCGCGGGTGTCGTCGCGGGTGTCGTCGCGGGTGTCGTCGCGGGTGTCGTCGCGGGTGTCGTCACGGGTGTCGTCACGGGTGTCGTCACGGGTGTCGTCACGGGTGTCGTCAAGGGTGTCGTCTCGGGTGTCGTCACGGGTGTCGTCACGGGTGTCGTCACGGGTGTCGTCACGGGTGTCGTCACGGTTGTTGGTGTTGGTGTTGTCACTGTTGTTGTCACTGTTGTCACGGTTGTTGTCACGGTTTTTGTCACGGTTGTTGTCACGGTTGTTGTCACGGTTGTTGTCACGGTTGTTGTCACGGGTGTTGTCACGGGTGTTGTCACGGCTGTTGTCAAGGGTGTTGTCACGGGTGTTGTCACGGGTGTTGTCACGGGTGTTGTCACGGGTGTTGACACGGGTGTTGACACGGGTGTTGTCACGGGTGTTGTCACGGGTGTTGTCACGGGTGTTGTCACTGGTGTTGTCACTGTTGTTGTCACTGCTGTTGTCACTGTTGTTGTCACTTTTGTTCTCACGGTTGTTGTCACGGTTGTTGTCACGGTTGTTGTCACGGTTGTTGTCACGGTTGTTGTCACGGTTGTTGTCACGGTTGTTGTCACGGTTGTTGTCACGGTTGATGTCACGGTTGTTGTCACGGGTGTTGTAACGGGTGTTGTCTAGGGTGTTGTCACGGGTGTTGTCACGGGTGTTGTCGCGGGTGTTGTCGCGGGTGTTCTCACGGGTGTTGTCACGGGTGTTGTCACGGGTGTTGTCACGGGTGTTGTCACGGGTGTTGTCACGGTTGTTGTCACGGGTGTTGTCACGGTTGTTGTCACGGGTGTTGTCACGGGTGTTGTCACGGGTTTTGTCAAGGGTGTTGTCACAGGAGTTGTCACGGGTGTTGTCACGGGTGTTGTCACGGTTGTTGTCACGGTTGCTGTCACGGTTGCTGTCACGGTTGCTGTCACGGTTGCTGTCACTGTTGCTGTCACCGTTGCTGTCACCGTTGCTGTCACCGTTGCTGTCACTGTTGTTGTCGCGGTTGTTGTCGCGGTTGTTGTCGCGGTTGTTGTCGCGGTTGTTGTCGCGGTTGTTGTCGCGGTTGTTGTCGCGGTTGTTGTCACTGTTGTTGTCACTGTTGTTGCCACTGTTGCTGTCACTGTTGCTGTCACGGTTGCTGTCACGGTTGCTGTCACGGTTGCTGTCACGGTTGTTGTCACGGTTGTTGTCACGGTTGGTGTCACGGTTGTTGTCACGGTTGTGGTCACGGTTGTGGTCACGGTTGTGGTCACGGGTGTCGTCACGGGTGTCGTCACGGGTGTCGTCACGGGTGTCGTCACGGGTGTCGTCACGGGTGTCGTCACGGGTGTCGTCACGGGTGTTGTCACGGTTGTTGTCACGGTTGTTGTCACGGTTGTTGTCACGGTTGTTGGTGTTGGTGTTGGTGTTGTCACTGTTGTTGTCACTGTTGTTGTCACTGTTGATGTCACTGTTGTTGTCACTGTTGTTGTCACGGTTGTTGTCAAGGTTGTTGTCACGGTTGTTGTCACGGTTGTTGTCACGGTTGCTGTCACGGTTGCTGTCACGGGTGCTGTCACGGGTGCTGTCACGGGTGCTGTCACGGGTGCTGTCACGGCTGCTGTCACGGGTGCTGTCACGGGTGCTGTCACGGGTGTTGTCACGGGTGTTGTCACGGGTGTTGTCACGGGTGTTGTCACGGGTGTTGTCACGGGTGTTGTCACGGGTGTTGTCACGGGTGTTGTCATGGGTGTTGTCACGGGTGTTGTCACTGGTGTTGTCACTGGTGTTGTCACTGTTGTTGTCACTGTTGTTGTCACTGTTGTTGTCACTGTTGTTGTCGCTGTTGTCGCTGTTGTTGTCGCTGTTGTGTTCGCGGTTGTTGTCGCGGTTGTTGTCGCGGTTGTTGTCACGGGTGTTGTCACGGGTGTTGTCACGGGTGTTGTCACGGGTGTTGTCACGGGTGTTGTCACGGGTGTTGTCACGGGTGTTGTCACGGGTGTTGTCACGGGTGTTGTCACGGGTGTTGTCACGGGTGTTGTCACGGGTGTTGTCACGGGTGTTGTCACGGGTGTTGTCACGGGTGTTGTCACGGGTGTTGTCACGGGTGTTGTCACGGTTGCTGTCACTGTTGCTGTCACTGTTGCTGTCACTGTTGCTGTCACTGTTGCTGTCACTGTTGCTGTCACTGTTGCTGTCACTGTTGCTGTCACTGTTGCTGTGACTGTTGCTGTCACTGTTGTTGTCACTGTTGCTGTCACTGTTGCTGTCACTGTTGCTGTCACTGTTGCTGTCACTGTTGCTGTCACTGTTGCTGTCACGGTTGCTGTCACGGTTGCTGTCACGGTTGCTGTCACGGTTGCTGTCACGGTTGCTGTCACTGTTGTTGTCACTGTTGTTGTCACTGTTGCTGTCACTGTTGCTGTCACTGTTGCTGTCACTGTTGCTGTCACTGTTGCTGTCACTGTTTCTGTCACTGTTGTTGTCACTGTTGTTGTCGCGGGTGTTGTCGCGGTTGTTGTCGCGGTTGTTGTCGCGGTTGTTGTCGCGGTTGTTGTCGCGGTTGCTGTCCCTGTTGCTGTCACGGTTGCTGTCACGGTTGCTGTCACGGTTGCTGTCACGGTTGCTGTCACGGTTGCTGTCACGGTTGCTGTCACGGTTGCTGTCACGGTTGCTGTCACGGGTGTCGTCACGGGTGTCGTCACGGGTGTCGTCACGGGTGTCGTCACGGGTGTCGTCACGGGTGTCGTCACGGGTGTCGTCACGGGTGTCGTCACGGGTGTCGTCACGGTTGTTGGTGTTGGTGTTGGCACTGTTGTCACGGTTGTTGTCACGGTTGTTGTCACGGTTGTTGTCACGGTTGTTGTCACGGGTGTTGTCACGGCTGTTGTCACGGCTGTTGTCACGGGTGTTGTCACGGGTGTTGTCACGGGTGTTGTCACGGGTGTTGTCACGGGTGTTGTCACTGCTGTTGTCACGGCTGTTGTCACGGCTGTTGTCACGGCTGTTGTCACGGCTGTTGTCACGGCTGTTGTCACGGTTGTCACGGTTGTTGTCACGGTTGTTGTCACGGTTGTTGTCACGGTTGTCACGGTTGTTGTCACGGTTGTTGTCACGGGTGTTGTCTAGGGTGTTGTCACGGGTGTTGTCACGGGTGTTGTCACGGGTGTTGTCACGGGTGTTGTCACGGGTGTTGTCACTGGTGTTGTCACTGTTGATGTCACTGTTGATGTCACTGTTGTTGTCACTGTTGTTGTCACGGTTGTTGTCAAGGTTGTTGTCACGGTTGTTGTCACGGTTGTTGTCACGGTTGCTGTCACGGTTGCTGTCACGGGTGCTGTCACGGGTGCTGTCACGGGTGCTGTCACGGGTGCTGTCACGGGTGCTGTCACGGGTGCTGTCACGGGTGCTGTCACGGGTGCTGTCACGGGTGTTGTCACGGGTGCTGTCACGGGTGTTGTCACGGGTGTTGTCACGGGTGTTGTCACGGGTGTTGTCACGGGTGTTGTCACGGGTGTTGTCACGGGTGTTGTCACGGGTGTTGTCACTGGTGTTGTCACTGGTGTTGTCACTGTTGTTGTCACTGTTGTTGTCACTGTTGTTGTCACTGTTGTTGTCGCTTTTGTCGCTGTTGTTGTCGCTGTTGTGTTCGCGGTTGTTGTCGCGGTTGTTGTCGCGGTTGTTGTCACGGGTGTTGTCACGGGTGTTGTCACGGGTGTTGTCACGGGTGTTGTCACGGGTGTTGTCACGGGTGTTGTCACGGGTGTTGTCACGGGTGTTGTCACGGGTGTTGTCACGGGTGTTGTCACGGGTGTTGTCACGGGTGTTGTCACGGGTGTTGTCACGGGTGTTGTCACGGGTGTTGTCACGGGTGTTGTCACGGGTGTTGTCACGGTTGCTGTCACGGTTGCTGTCACTGTTGCTGTCACTGTTGCTGTCACTGTTGCTGTCACTGTTGCTGTCACTGTTGCTGTCACTGTTGCTGTCACTGTTGCTGTGACTGTTGCTGTCACTGTTGCTGTCACTGTTGCTGTCACTGTTGCTGTCACTGTTGCTGTCACTGTTGCTGTCACTGTTGCTGTCACTGTTGCTGTCACGGTTGCTGTCACGGTTGCTGTCACGGTTGCTGTCACGGTTGTTGTCACTGTTGTTGTCACTGTTGCTGTCACTGTTGCTGTCACTGTTGCTGTCACTGTTGCTGTCACTGTTGCTGTCACTGTTGTTGTCACTGTTGTTGTCGCGGGTGTTGTCGCGGTTGTTGTCGCGGTTGTTGTCGCGGTTGTTGTCGCGGTTGTTGTCGCGGTTGTTGTCGCGGTTGCTGTCACTGTTGCTGTCACGGTTGCTGTCACGGTTGCTGTCACGGTTGCTGTTACGGTTGCTGTCACGGTTGCTGTCACGGTTGCTGTCACGGTTTCTGTCACGGTTGCTGTCACGGGTGTCGTCACGGGTGTCGTCACGGGTGTCGTCACGGGTGTCGTCACGGGTGTCGTCACAGGTGTCGTCACGGGTGTCGTCACGGGTGTCGTCACGGGTGTCGTCACGGGTGTCGTCACGGTTGTTGGTGTTGGTGTTGGCACTGTTGTCACGGTTGTTGTCACGGTTGTTGTCACGGTTGTTGTCACGGGTGTTGTCACGGGTGTTGTCACGGCTGTTGTCACGGCTGTTGTCACGGGTGTTGTCACGGGTGTTGTCACGGGTGTTGTCACGGGTGTTGTCACGGGTGTTGTCACGGGTGTTGTCACTGCTGTTGTCACGGCTGTTGTCACGGCTGTTGTCACGGCTGTTGTCACGGCTGTTGTCACGGCTGTTGTCACGGTTGTCACGGTTGTTGTCACGGTTGTTGTCACGGTTGTTGTCACGGTTGTTGTCACGGTTGTTGTCACGGTTGTTGTCACGGGTGTTGTCTAGGGTGTTGTCACGGGTGTTGTCGCGGGTGTTGTCACGGGTGTTGTCACTGGTGTTGTCACGGGTGTTGTCACTGGTGTTGTCACTGTTGTTGTCACTGCTGTTGTCACTGCTGTTGTCACTTTTGTTGTCACGGTTGTTGTCACGGTTGTTGTCACGGTTGTTGTCACGGTTGTTGTCACGGTTGTTGTCACGGTTGTTGTCACGGTTGTCACGGTTGTTGTCACGGTTGATGTCACGGTTGTTGTCACGGGTGTTGTCACGGGTTTTGTCAAGGGTGTTGTCACGGGAGTTGTCACGGGTGTTGTCACGGGTGTTGTCACTGTTGCTGTCACGGTTGCTGTCACGGTTGCTGTCACGGTTGCTGCCACGGTTGCTGTCACTGTTGCTGTCACTGTTGCTGTCACTGTTGCTGTCACTGTTGCTGTCACTGTTGCTGTCACTGTTGCTGTCACGGGTGTTGTCGCGGGTGTTGTCGCGGTTGTTGTCGCGGTTGTTGTCGCGGTTGTTGTCGCGGTTGTTGTCGCGGTTGTTGTCGCGGTTGTTGTCGCGGTTGTTGTCGCGGTTGTTGTCGCGGTTGTTGTCGCGGTTGTTGTCACTGTTGTTGTCACTGTTGTTGTCACTGTTGCTGTCACGGTTGCTGTCACGGTTGCTGTCACGGTTGCTGTCACGGTTGTTGTCACGGTTGTTGTCACGGTTGTTGTCACGGTTGTTGTCACGGTTGTGGTCACGGTTGTGGTCACGGTTGTGGTCACGGTTGTGGTCACGGGTGTCGTCACGGGTGTCGTCACGGGTGTCGTCACGGGTGTCGTCACGGGTGTCGTCACGGGTGTCGTCACGGGTGTCGTCACGGTTGTCGTCACGGTTGTCGTCACGGTTGTTGTCACGGTTGTTGAAGTTGGTGTTGGTGTTGTCACTGTTGTTGTCACTGTTGTTGTCACTGTTGATGTCACTGTTGTTGTCACTGTTGTTGTCACGGTTGTTGTCAAGGTTGTTGTCACGGTTGTTGTCACGGTTGTTGTCACGGTTGCTGTCACGGTTGCTGTCACGGGTGCTGTCACGGGTGCTGTCACGGGTGCTGTCACGGGTGCTGTCACGGGTGCTGTCACGGGTGCTGTCACGGGTGCTGTCACGGGTGCTGTCACGGGTGCTGTCACGGGTGCTGTCACGGGTGTTGTCACGGTTGTTGTCACGGGTGTTGTCACGGGTGTTGTCACGGGTGTTGTCACGGGTGTTGTCACTGGTGTTGTCACTGGTGTTGTCACTGTTGTTGTCGCTGTTGTTGTCGCTGTTGTTGTCGCTGTTGTTGTCGCTGTTGTTGTCGCGGTTGTTGTCACGGGTGTTGTCACGGGTGTTGTCACGGGTGTTGTCACGGGTGTTGTCACGGGTGTTGTCACGGGTGTTGTCACGGGTGTTGTCACGGGTGTTGTCATGGGTGTTGTCACTGTTGTTGTCACGGGTGCTGTCACTGTTGCTGTCACTGTTGCTGTCACTGTTGCTGTCACTGTTGCTGTCACTGTTGCTGTCACTGTTGCTGTCACTGTTGTTGTCACTGTTGTTGTCACGGGTGTTGTCGCTGTTGTCGCGGTTGTTGTCGCGGTTGTTGTCGCGGTTGTTGTCGCGGTTGTTGTCGCGGTTGTTGTCGCGGTTGCTGTCACTGTTGCTGTCACTGTTGCTGTCACATTTGCTGTCACTGTTGCTGTCACTGTTGCTGTCACGGTTGCTGTCACGGTTGCTGTCACGGTTGCTGTCACGGTTGCTGTCACGGTTGTTTTCACGGTTGTTGTCACGGTTGTTGTCACGGGTGTCGTCACGGGTGTCGTCACGGGTGTCGTCACGGGTGTCGTCACGGGTGTCGTCACGGGTGTCGTCACGGGTGTCGTCACGGGTGTCGTCACGGGTGTCGTCACGGGTGTCGTCACGGGTGTCGTCACGGGTGTCGTCACGGGTGTCGTCACGGGTGTCGTCACGGGTGTCGTCATGGTTGTTGGTGTTGGTGTTGGTGTTGGCACTGTTGTTGTCACTGTTGTTGTCACTGTTGTTGTCACGGTTGTTGTCACGGTTGTTGTCACGGTTGTTGTCACGGTTGTTGTCACGGGTGTTGTCACGGGTGTTGTCACGGGTGTTGTCACGGGTGTTGTCACGGCTGTTGTCACGGCTGTTGTCACGGTGGTTGTCACGGGTGTTGTCACGGGTGTTGTCACGGGTGTTGTCACGGGTGTTGTCACGGGTGTTGTCACTGCTGTTGTCACTGCTGTTGTCACGGTTGTTGTCACGGTTGTTGTCACGGTTGTTGTCACGGTTGTCACGGTTGTTGTCACGGTTGTTGTCACGTTTGTCACGGTTGTTGTCACGGGTGTTGTCACGGGTGTTGTCACGGGTGTTGTCACGGGTGTTGTCACGGGTGTTGTCACGGTTGTTGTCACGGTTGTTGTCACGGTTGTATTCACGGGTGTTGTCACGGGTGTTGTCACGGGTGTTGTCACGGGTTTTGTCACGGGTGTTGTCACGGGTGTTGTCACGGGTGTTGTCACGGGTGTTGTCACGGGTGTTGTCACGGGTGTTGTCACTGTTGCTGTCACTGTTGCTGTCACTGTTGCTGTCACTGTTGCTGTCACTGTTGCTGTCACTGTTGCTGTCACTGTTGCTGTCACTGTTGCTGTCACTGTTGCTGTCACTGTTGTTGTCGCGGTTGTTGTCGCGGTTGTTGTCGCGGTTGTTGTCGCGGTTGTTGTCGCGGTTGTTGTCGCGGTTGTTGTCGCGGTTGTTGTCGCTGTTGTATTCACTGTTGTTGTCACTGTTGTTGTCACTGTTGCTGTCACTGTTGCTGTCACTGTTGCTGTCACGGTTGCTGTCACGGTTGCTGTCACGGTTGCTGTCACGGTTGTTGTCACGGTTGTTGTCACGGTTGTTGTCACGGTTGTTGTCACGGTTGTCGTCACGGTTGTCGTCACGGTTGTCGTCACGGTTGTCGTCACGGTTGTCGTCACGGTTGTCGTCACGGGTGTCGTCACGGGTGTCGTCACGGGTGTCGTCACGGGTGTCGTCACGGGTGTCGTCACGGGTGTCGTCACGGGTGTCGTCACGGGAGTCGTCACGGTTGTCGTCACGGTTGTCGTCACGGTTGTCGTGACGGTTGTCGTCACGGTTGTTGGTGTTGGTGTTGGTGTTGGTGTTGTCACTGTTGTTGTCACTGTAGTTGTCACTGTTGTTGTCACGGGTGTTGTCACGGTTGTTGTCACGGTTGTTGTCACGGTTGTTGTCACGGTTGTTGTCACGGTTGCTGTCACGGTTGCTGTCACGGTTGCTGTCACGGGTGCTGTCACGGGTGATGTCACGGGTGATGTCACGGGTGCTGTCAAGGGTGCTGTCACGGGTGCTGTCACGGGTGCTGTCACGGGTGTTGTCACGGGTGTTGTCACGGGTGTTGTCACGGGTGTTGTCACGGGTGTTGCCACGGGTGTTGTCACTGGTGTTGTCACTGTTGTTGTCGCTGTTGTTGTCGCTGTTGTTGTCGCTGTTGTTGTCGCTGTTGTTGTCGCTGTTGTTGTCGCTGTTGTTGTCGCTGTTGTTGTCGCGGTTGTTGTCACTGTTGTTGTCACTGTTGTTGTCACTGTTGTTGTCACTGTTGCTGTCACTGTTGCTGTCACTGTTGCTGTCTGTGTTGCTGTCACGGTGGTAGTCACTGTTGTTGTCACTGTTGCTGTCACTGTTGCTGTCACTGTTGTTGTCACTGTTGTTGTCACTGTTGCTGTCACGGTTGCTGTCACTATTGTTGTCACTGTTGTTGTCACTGTTGCTGTCACTGTTGCTGTCACTGTTGCTGTCACTGTTGTTGTCACTGTTGTCACTGTTGCTGTCACTGTTGCTGTCACGGTTGTTGTCACTGTTGTTGTCACTGTTGCTGTCACTGATGCTGTCACTGTTGTTGTCTCTGTTGTTGTCACTGTTGTTGTCACTGTTGTTGTCACTGTTGTTGTCACTGTTGTTGTCACTGTTGTTGTCACTGTTGTTGTCGCTGTTGTTGTCGCGGTTGTTGTCGCGGTTGTTGTAACGGGTGTTGTCACCGGTGTTGTCACGGGTGTTGTCACGGGTGTTGTCACGGGTGTTGCCACGGGTGTTGTCACGGGTGTTGTCACGGGTGCTGTCACGGTTGTTGTCACGGGTGTTGTCACTGTTATTGTCACTGTTGCTGTCACTGTTGCTGTCACTGTTGTCACTGTTGTTATCACTGTTGTTGTCACTGTTGTTGTCACTGTTGCTGTCACTGTTGCTGTCACTGCTGCTGTCACTGTTGTTGTCACTGTTGTTGTCACTGTTGTTGTCACTGTTTCTGTCACTGTTGCTGTCACGGTTGCTGTCACTGTTGTTGTCACTGTTGTTGTCACTGTTGCTGTCACTGTTGCTGTCACTGTTGCTGTCACTGTTGTTGTCTCTGTTGTTGTCACTGTTGCTGTCACTGTTGCTGTCACGGTTGTTGTCACTGTTGTTGTCACTGTTGCTGTCACTGTTGCTGTCACTGTTGTTGTCACTGTTGTTGTCACTGTTGTTGTCACTGTTGTCACTGTTGTTGTCACTGTTGTTGTCACTGTTGTTGTCACTGTTGTTGTCGCTGTTGTTGTCGCGGTTGTTGTCGCGGTTGTTGTAACGGTTGTTGTCACGGGTGTTGTCACGGGTGTTGTCACGGGTGTTGTCACGGGTGTTGTCACGGGTGTTGCCACGGGTGTTGTCACGGGTGTTGTCACGGCTGTTGTCACGGCTGTTGTCACGGGTGTTGTCACGGGTGTTGTCACGGGTGTTGTCACTGTTGCTGTCACGGTTGCTGTCACGGTTGTTGTCACGGTTGTCGTCACGGTTGTCGTCACGGGTGTCGTCACGGTTGTCGTCACGGGTGTCGTCGCGGGTGTCGTCGCGGGTGTCGTCACGGGTGTCGTCACGGGTGTCGTCACGGGTGTCGTCACGGTTGTCGTCACGGTTGTTGTCACGGTTGTTGGTGTTGGTGTTGGTGTTGGTGTTGTCACTGTTGTTGTCACTGTTGTTGTCACTGTTGTTGTCACTGTTGTTGTCACTGTTGTTGTCACTGTTGTTGTCACTGTTGTTGTCACTGTTGCTGTCACTGTTGCTGTCACTGTTGCTGTCACTGTTGCTGTCACTGTTGTTGTCACTGTTGTTGTCACGGGTGTTGTCGCTGTTGTCGCGGTTGTTGTCGCGGTTGTTGTCGCGGTTGTTGTCGCGGTTGTTGTCGCGGTTGTTGTCACTGTTGCTGTCACTGTTGCTGTCACTGTTGCTGTCACTGTTGCTGTCACGGTTGCTGTCACGGTTGTTGTCACGGTTGTCGTCACGGTTGTCGTCACGGGTGTCGTCACGGGTGTCGTCACGGTTGTTGTCACGATTGTTGTCTCGGTTGCTGTCACGGTTGCTGTCACGGATGCTGTCACGGGTGCTGTCACTGGTGCTGTCACGGGTGCTGTCACGGGTGATGTCACGGGTGCTGTCACGGGTGCTGTCACGGGTGCTGTCACGGGCGCTGTCACGGGTGTTGTCACGGGTGTTGTCACGTGTGTTGTCACGGGTGTTGTCACGGGTGTTGTCACGGGTGTTGTCACGGGTGTTGTCACTGGTGTTGTCACTGGTGTGTTCACTGTTGTTGTCACTGTTGTTGTCACTGTTGTTGTCACTGTTGTTGTCACTGTTGTTGTCGCTGTTGTTGTCGCGGTTGTTGTCGCGGTTGTTGTCACGGTTGTTGTCACGGTTGTTGTCACGGGTGTTGTCACGGGTGTTGTCACGGGTGTTGTCACGGGAGTTGTCACGGGTGTTGTCACGGGTGTTGTGAAGGTTGTTGTCACGGGTGTTATCACGGGTGTTGTCACGGGTGTTGTCACGGGTGTTGTCACGGGTGTTGTAGGGTGTTGTACGGGTGTTGTCACGGGTGTTGTCACGGGTGTTGTCACGGATGTTGTCACGGGTGTTGTCACGGGTGTTGTCACGGGTGTTGTCACTGTTGTTGTCACTGTTGTTGTCACTGTTGTTGTCACTGTTGTTGTCACTGTTGTTGTCACTGTTGTTGTCACTGTTGCTGTCACTGTTGCTGTCACTGTTGCTGTCACTGTTGCTGTCTGTGTTGCTGTCACGGTGGTTGTCACTGTTGTTGTCTCTGTTGCTGTCACTGTTGCTGTCACTGTTGCTGTCACTGTTGTTGTCACTGTTGCTGTCACTGTTGTTGTCACTGTTGTTGTCACTGTTGCTGTCACGGTTGCTGTCACTGTTGTCACTGTTGTTGTCACTGTTGTTGTCACTGTTGCTGTCACTGTTGTTGTCACTGTTGCTGTCACTGTTGCTGTCACTGTTGCTGTCACGGTTGTTGTCACTGTTGCTGTCACTGTTGCTGTCACTGTTGCTGTCACTGTTGTTGTCACTGTTGTTGTCACTGTTGTTGTCACTGTTGTTGTCACTGTTGTTGTCACTGTTGTTGTCACTGTTGTTGTCGCTGTTGTTGTCGCGGTTGTTGTCGCGGTTGTTGTCGCGGTTATTGAACGGTTGTTGTCACGGGTGTTGTCACGGGTGTTGTGACGGGTGTTGTCACGGGTGTTGTCACGGGTGTTGCCACGGGTGCTGTCACGGTTGTTGTCACGGGTGTTGTCACTGTTATTGTCACTGTTGCTGTCACTGTTGCTGTCACTGTTGTTGTCACTGTTGTTGTCACTGTTGTTGTCACTGTTGTTGTCACTGTTGTTGTCACTGTTGTCACTGTTGCTGTCACTGTTGCTGTCACTGTTGTTGTCACTGTTGTTGTCACTGTTGTTGTCACGGTTGCTGTCACGGTTGCTGTCACTGTTGTTGTCACTGTTGTTGTCACTGTTGCTGTCACTGTTGCTGTCACTGTTGTTGTCACTGTTGCTGTCACGGTTGCTGTCACGGTTGTTGTCACTGTTGTTGTCACTGTTGCTGTCACTGTTGCTGTCACTGTTGTTGTCACTGTTGTTGTCACTGTTGTTGTCACTGTTGTCACTGTTGTTGTCACTGTTGTTGTCGCTGTTGTTGTCGCTGTTGTTGTCGCGGTTGTTGTCGCGGTTGTTGTAACGGTTGTTGTCACGGGTGTTGTCACGGGTGTTGTCACGGGTGTTGTCACGGGTGTTGTCACGGGTGTTGTCACGGGTGTTGCCACGGGTGTTGTCACGGGTGTTGTCACGGTTGTTGTCGCGGGTGTTGTCACGGGTGTTGTCACGGGTGTGGTCACGGGTGTTGTCACGGGTGTTGTCACGGGTGTTGTCACTGTTATTGTCACTGTTGCTGTCACTGTTGCTGTCACTGTTGTTGTCACTGTTGTTGTCACTGTTGGCACTGTTGCTGTCACTGTTGCTGTCACTGTTGCTGTCACTGTTGCTGTCACTGTTGCTGTCACGGTTGTTGTCACTGTTGTTGTCACTGTTGCTGTCACTGTTGCTGTCACTGTTGGTGTCACTGTTGTTGTCACTGTTGTTGTCACTGTTGCTGTCACTGTTGTTGTCGCTGTTGCTGTCACTGTTGCTGTCACGGTTGCTGTCACTGTTGTTGTCACTGTTGCATTCAATGTTTCTGTCACTGTTGTTGTCACTGTTCTTGTCACTTTTGCTGTCACTGTTGCTGTCACTGTTGCCGCCACTGTTGCTGTCACGGTTGTTGTCACTGTTGCTGTCACTGTTGCTGTCACTGTTGTTGTCACTGTTGCTGTCACGGTTGCTGTCACTGTTGTTGTCACTGTTGTTGTCACTGTTGTTGTCACTGTTGTTGTCACTGTTGTTGTCACTGTTGCTGTCACTGTTGCTGTCACGGTTGCTGTCACGGTTGCTGTCACTGTTGTTGTCACTGTTGTTGTCACTGTTGTTGTCACTGTTGCTGTCACTGTTGTTGTCACTGTTGTTGTCACTGTTGTTGTCACGGTTGTTGTCACTGTTGTTGTCACTGTTGCTGTCACTGTTGCTGTCACTGTTGTTGCCACTGTTGTTGTCACTGTTGTTGTCACTGTTGCTGTCACTGTTGCTGTCACTGTTGCTGTCACGGTTGCTGTCACGGTTGTTGTCGCTGTCGTTGTCGCTGTTGTTGTCACTGTTGCTGTCACTGTTGCTGTCACTGTTGCTTGCACTGTTGCTGTCACGGTTGCTGTCACGGTTGTTGTCACTGTTGTTGTCACTGTTGCTGTCACTGTTGCTGTCACTGTTGCTGTCACTGTTGCTGTCACTGTTGTTGTCACTGTTGTTGTCGCTGTTGTTGTCGCTGTTGTTGTCGCGGTTTTTGTCACGGTTGTTGTCACGGGTGTTGTCACGAGTGTTGTCACGGGTGTTGTCACGGGTGTTGTCACGGGTGTTGTCACGGGTGTTTTCACGGGTGTTGTCACGGGTGTGGTCACGGGTGTTGTCACGGGTGTTGTCACTGGTGTTGTCACTGTTGTTGTCACTGTTGTTGTCACTGTTTTTGTCACGGTTGTTGTCGCTGTCGTTGTCGCTGTCGTTGTCGCTGTTGTTGTCGCTGTTGCTGTCACTGTTGCTGTCACTGTTGCTTGCACTGTTGCTGTCACGGTTGCTGTCACGGTTGTTGTCACTGTTGTTGTCACTGTTGTTGTCACTGTTGCTGTCACTGTTGCTGTAACTGTTGCTGTCACTCTTGCTGTCACTGTTGCTGTCACTGTTGCTGTCACTGTTGCTGTCACTGTTGTTGTCACTGTTGTTGTCACTGATGCTGTCACTGTTGCTGTCACTCTTGCTGTCACTGTTGCTGTCACAGTTGTTGTCACTGTTGTTGTCACTGTTGTTGTCACTGTTGCTGTCACTGTTGCTGTCACTGTTGCTGTCACTGTTGCTGTCACGGTGGTTGTCACTGTGGTTGTCACTGTTGTTGTCACTGTTGCTGTCACTGTTGCTGTCACTGTTGTTGTCACTGTTGTTGTCACTGGTGTTGTCACTGTTGTTGTCACTGTTGCTGTCACTGTTGCTGCCACTGTTGCTGTCACGGTCTCTGTCACGGTTGCTTTCACGGTTGCTGTCACGGTTGTTGTCACGGTTGTTGTCACTGTTGCTGTCACTGTTGCTGTCACTGTTGCTGTCACTGTTGCTGTCACTGTTGCTGTCACGGTTGTTGTCATGGTTGTTGTCACTGTTGTTGTCACTGTTGCTGTCACTGTTGTTGTCACTGTTGTTGTCACTGTTGCTGTCACTGTTGCTGTCACTGTTGCTGTCACTGTTGCTGTCCGGTTGCTGTCACTGTTGTTGTCACTGTTGTTGTCACTGTTGTTGTCACGGTTGTTGTCACGGTTGTTGTCACGGTTGTTGTCACGGTTGTCACGGGTGTTGTCACGGGTGTTGTCACGGGTGTTGTCACGGGTGTTGTCACGGGTGTTGTCACGGGTGTTGTCACGGGTGTTGTCACGGGTGTTGTCACTTTTGTTGTCACTGTTTTTGTCACTGTTTTTGTCACTGTTATTGTCACTGTTGTTGTCACGGTTGTTGTCACCGTTGTTGGTGTTGGTGTTGGTGTTACTGTTGTTGTTACTGTTGTCTTTACTGTTGTTGTTACTGTTGTACTCACGGTTGTTGTCACGGTTGTTGTCACGGTTGTTGTCACAGTTGTTGTGACGGTTGTTGTCACGGTTGTTGTCACGGTTGTTGTCACGGTTGTTGTCACGGTTGTTGTCACGGTTGTCACGGTTGTTGGTGTTGGTGTTGTCACTGTTGTCACTGTTGTTGTCACTGTTGTTGTCACTGTTGTTGTCACTGTTGTTGTCACTGTTGTTGTCACGGTTGTTGTCACGGTTGTTGTCACGATTGTTGTCTCGGTTGCTGTCACGGTTGCTGTCACGGTTGCTGTCACGGATGCTGTCACGGGTGCTGTCACTGGTGCTGTCACGGGTGCTGTCACGGGTGATGTCACGGGTGCTGTCACGGGTGCTGTCACGGGTGCTGTCACGGGTGTTGTCACGGGTGTTGTCACGGGTGTTGTCACGGGTGTTGTCACGGGTGTTGTCACGGGTGTTGTCACGGGTGTTGTCACGGGTGTTGTCACGGGTGTTGTCACTGGTGTTGTCACTGTCGTTGTCACTGTTGTTGTCACTGTTGTTGTCACTGTTGTTGTCACTGTTGTTGTCACTGTTGTTGTCGCTGTTGTTGTCGCTGTTGTTGTCGCTGTTGTTGTCGCGGTTGTTGTCGCGGTTGTTGTCGCGGTTGTTGTCGCGGGTGTTGTCGCGGGTGTTGTCACGGGTGTTGTCACTGTTGTTGTCACTGTTGTTGTCACTGTTGTTGTCACTGTTGCTGTCACTGTTGTTGTCACTGTTGCTGTCACTGTTGCTGTCACTGTTGCTGTCACGGTTGTTGTCACTGTTGTTGTCACTGTTGCTGTCACTGTTGCTGTCACTGTTGTTGTCACTGTTGTTGTCACTGTTGTTGTCACTGTTGTTGTCACTGTTGTTGTCGCTGTTGTTGTCGCTGTTGTTGTCGCGGTTGTTGTCGCGGTTATTGTAACGGTTGTTGTCACGGGTGTTGTCACGGGTGTTGTGACGGGTGTTGTCACGGGTGTTGTGACGGGTGTTGCCACGGGTGCTGTCACGGTTGTTGTCACGGGTGTTGTCACGGGTGTTGTCACTGTTATTGTCACTGTTGCTGTCACTGTTGCTGTCACTGTTGTTGTCACTGTTGTTGTCACTGTTGTTGTCACTGTTGTTGTCACTGTTGCTGTCACTGTTGCTGTCACTGTTGTTGTCACTGTTGTTGTCACTGTTGCTGTCACGGTTGCTCTCACTGTTGTTGTCACTGTTGTTGTCACTGTTGCTGTCACTGTTGTTGTCACTGTTGTTGTCACTGTTGCTGTCACTGTTGCTGTCACTGTTGCTGTCTTAGTTGTTGTCACTGTTGTTGTCACTGTTGCTGTCACGGTTGTTGTCACTGTTGTTGTCACTGTTGTTGTCACTGTTGTCACTGTTGTTGTCGCTGTTGTCGCTGTTGTTGTCGCGGTTGTTGTCGCGGTTGTAACGGTTGTTTTCACGGGTGTTGTCACGGGTGTTGTCACGGGTGTTGTCACGGGTGTTGTCACGGGTGTTGCCACGGGTGTTGCCACGGGTGTTGTCACGGGTGTTGTCACGGGTGTTGTCACTGTTATTGTCACTGTTATTGTCACTGTTGCTGTCACTGTTGCTGTCACTGTTGTTGTCACTGTTGTTGTCACCTTTGTTGTCACTGTTGTTGTCACTGTTGTTGTCACTGTTGCTGTCACTGTTGCTGTCACTGTTGCTGTCACTGTTGCTGTCACGGTTGTTGTCACTGTTGTTGTCACTGTTGTTGTCACTGTTGCTGTCACTGTTGCTGTCACTGTTGGTGTCACTGTTGTTGTCACTGTTGCTGTCACTGTTGTTGTCGCTGTTGCTGTCACTGTTGCTGTCACGGTTGCTGTCACTGTTGTTGTCACTGTTGCATTCAATGTTTCTGTCACTGTTGTTGTCACTGTTCTTGTCACTTTTGCTGTCACTGTTGCTGTCACTGTTGCCGCCACTGTTGCTGTCACGGTTGTTGTCACTGTTGTTGTCACTGTTGCTGTCACTGTTGCTGTCACTGTTGCTGTAACTGTTGCTGTCACTGTTGTTGTCACTGTTGCTGTCACGGTTGCTGTCACTGTTGTTGTCACTGTTGCTGTCACTGTTGTTGTCACTGTTGTTGTCACTGTTGTTGTCACTGTTGCTGTCACGGTTGCTGTCACGGTTGCTGTCACTGTTGTTGTCACTGTTGCTGTCACTGTTGCTGTCACTGTTGTCACTGTTGTCACTGTTGTTGTCACGGTTGTTGTCACTGTTGTTGTCACTGTTGCTGTCACTGTTGCTGTCACTGTTGTTGCCACTGTTGTTGTCACTGTTGTTGTCACTGTTGTTGTCACTGTTGCTGTCACTGTTGCTGTCACTGTTGCTGTCACGGTTGCTGTCACGGTTGCTGTCACGGTTGCTGTCGCTGTCGTTGTCGCTGTTGTTGTCGCTGTTGTTGTCACTGTTGCTGTCACTGTTGCTGTCACTGTTGCTTGCACTGTTGCTGTCACGGTTGCTGTCACGGTTGTTGTCACTGTTGTCACTGTTGCTGTCACTGTTGCTGTCACTGTTGCTGTCACTGTTGCTGTCACTGTTGTTGTCGCTGTTGTTGTCGCTGTTGTTGTTGCTGTTGTTGTCGCGGTTCCTGTCGCGGTTCCTGTCGCGGTTTTTGTCACGGTTGATGTCACGGGTGTTGTCACGAGTGTTGTCACGGGTGTTGTCACGGGTGTTGTCACGGGTGTTGTCACGGGTGTTGTCACGGGTGTTGTCACGGGTGTTGTCACGGGTGTTGTCACGGGTGTGGTCACGGGTGTTGTCACGGGTGTGGTCACTGGTGTTGTCACTGGTGTTGTCACTGTTGTTGTCACTGTTGTTGTCACGGTTGTTGTCGCTGTCGTTGTCGCTGTCGTTGTCGCTGTTGTTGTCGCTGTTGCTGTCACTGTTGCTGTCACTGTTGCTTGCACTGTTGCTGTCACGGTTGTTGTCACTGTTGTTGTCACTGTTGCTGTCACTGTTGCTGTCACTGTTGCTGTCACTGTTGCTGTCACTGTTGCTGTCACTGTTGCTGTCACTGTTGCTGTCACTGTTGTTGTCACTGTTGTTGTCACTGATGCTGTCACTGTTGCTGTCACTCTTGCTGTCACTGTTGCTGTCACAGTTGCTGTCACTGTTGTTGTCACTGTTGTTGTCACTGTTGCTGTCACTGTTGCTGTCACTGTTGCTGTCACTGTTGCTGTCACGGTGGTTGTCACTGTGGTTGTCACTGTGGTTGTCACTGTTGCTGTCACTGTTGCTGTCACTGTTGCTGTCACTGTTGTTGTCACTGTTGTTGTCACTGTTGCTGTCACTGTTGCTGTCAAGGTTGCTGTCACGGTTGCTGTCACGGTTGTTGTCACGGTTGTTGTCACTGTTGCTGTCACTGTTGCTGTCACTGTTGCTGTCACTGTTGCTGTCACGGTTGTTGTCACTGTTGTTGTCACTGTTGCTGTCACTGTTGTTGTCACTGTTGTTGTCACTGTTGTTGTCACTGTTGCTGTCACTGTTGCTGTCACTGTTGCTGTCACTGTTGCTGTCCGGTTGCTGTCACTGTTGTTGTCACTGTTGTTGTCACTGTTGTTGTCACTGTTGTTGTCACGGTTGTTGTCACGGTTGTTGTCACGGTTGTCACGGGTGTTGTCACGGGTGTTGTCACGGGTGTTGTCACGGGTGTTGTCACGGGTGTTGTCACGGGTGTTGTCACGGGTGTTGTCACGGGTGTTGTCACGGGTGTTGTCACTTTTGTTGTCACTTTTGTTGTCACTGTTTTTGTCACTGTTTTTGTCACTGTTATTGTCACTGTTGTTGTCACGGTTGTTGTCACGGTTGTTGGTGTTGGTGTTGGTGTTACTGTTGTTGTTACTGTTGTCTTTACTGTTGTTGTTACTGTTGTACTCACGGTTGTTGTCACGGTTGTTGTCACAGTTGTTGTGACGGTTGTTGTCACGGTTGTTGTCACGGTTGTTGTCACGGTTGTTGTCACGGTTGTTGTCACGGTTGTTGGTGTTGGTGTTGGTGTTGTCACTGTTGTCACTGTTGTTGTCACTGTTGTTGTCACTGTTGTTGTCACTGTTGTTGTCACTGTTGTTGTCACTGTTGTTGTCACTGTTGTCGCGGTTGTTGTCACGGTTGTTGTCACGATTGTTGTCTCGGTTGCTGTCACGGTTGCTGTCACGGTTGCTGTCACGGATGCTGTCACGGGTGCTGTCACTGGTGCTGTCACGGGTGCTGTCACGGGTGATGTCACGGGTGCTGTCACGGGTGCTGTCACGGGTGCTGTCACGGGTGCTGTCACGGGTGCTGTCACGGGTGTTGTCACGGGTGTTGTCACGGGTGTTGTCACGGGTGTTGTCACGGGTGTTGTCACTGGTGTTGTCACTGGTGTTGTCACTGGTGTTGTCACTGTTGTTGTCGCTGTTGTTGCTGTTGTTGTCGCTGTTGTTGTCGCTGTTGTTGTCGCTGTTGTTGTCGCGGTTGTTGTCACGGGTGTTGTCACGGGTGTTGTTACGGGTGTTGTCACGGGTGTTGTCACGGGTGTTGTCACGGGTGTTGTCACGGGTGTTGTCACGGGTGTTGTCACGGGTGTTGTCACGGGTGTGTTCACGGGTGTTGTCACGGGTGTTGTCACGGGTGTTGTCACGGGTGTTGTCACGGGTGTTGTCACGGGTGTTGTCACGGGTGTTGTCACTGTTGTTGTCACGGGTGTTGTCACGGGTGTTGTCACTGTTGTTGTCACGGGTGCTGTCACTGTTGCTGTCACTGTTGCTGTCACTGTTGCTGTCACTGTTGCTGTCACTGTTGCTGTCACTGTTGCTGTCACTGTTGCTGTCACTGTTGCTGTCACTGTTGCTGTCACTGTTGCTGTCACTGTTGCTGTCACTGTTGCTGTCACTGTTGTTGTCACTGTTGCTGTCACTGTTGCTGTCACTGTTGCTGTCACTGTTGCTGTCACTGTTGCTGTCACGGTTGCTGTCACGGTTGCTGTCACGGTTGTTGTCACTGTTGCTGTCACTGTTGCTGTCACTGTTGCTTTCACTGTTGCTGTCACTGTTGCTGTCACTGTTGCTGTCACTGTTGTTGTCACTGTTGTTGTCACGGGTGTTGTCGCTGTTGTCGCGGTTGTTGTCGCGGTTGTTGTCGCGGTTGTTGTCGCGGTTGTTGTCACTGTTGCTGTCACTGTTGCTGTCACTGTTGCTGTCACGGTTGCTGTCACGGTTGTCGTCACGGTTGTCGTCACGGTTGTCGTCACGGGTGTCGTCACGGGTGTCGTCACGGGTGTCGTCACGGGTGTCGTCACGGGTGTCGTCACGGGTGTCGTCACGGGTGTCGTCACTGGTGTCGTCACGGGTGTCGTCACGGGTGTCGTCACGGGTGTCGTCACGGGTGTCGTCACGGTTGTTGGTGTTGGTGTTGGTGTTGGCACTGTTGTTGTCACTGTTGTTGTCACGGTTGTTGTCACGGTTGTTGTCACGGTTGTTGTCACGGGTGTTGTCACGGCTGTTGTCACGGCTGTTGTCACGGGTTTAGTCACGGGTGGTGTCACGGGTGTTGTCACGGGTGTTGTCACGGGTGTTGTCACGGGTGTTGTCACGGGTGTTGTCACTGTTGTTGTCACTGTTGTTGTCACTGCTGTTGTCACTGCTGTTGTCACTGCTGTTGTCACGGTTGTTGTCACGGTTGCTGTCACGGTTGTTGTCACGGTTGTCACGGTTGTTGTCACGGTTGTTGTCACGGTTGTTGTCACGGTTGTTGTCACGGGTGTTGTCACGGGTGTTGTCTAGGGTGTTGTCACGGGTGTTGTCACGGGTGTTGTCACGGTTGTTGTCACGGTTGTTGTCACGGTTGTATTCACGGGTGTTGTCACGGGTGTTGTCACGGGTGTTGTCACGGGTGTTGTCACGGGTGTTGTCACGGGTGTTGTCACGGGTGTTGTCACGGGTGTTGTCACGGGTGTTGTCACTGTTGCTGTCACTGTTGCTGTCACTGTTGCTGTCACTGTTGCTGTCACTGTTGCTGTCACTGTTGCTGTCACTGTTGCTGTCACGGTTGCTGTCACGGTTGCTGTCACGGTTGCTGTCACTGTTGCCGTCACTGTTGCCGTCACTGTTGCTGTCACTGTTGTTGTCGCGGTTGTTGTCGCGGTTGTTGTCGCGGTTGTTGTCGCGGTTGTTGTCGCGGTTGTTGTCGCGGTTGTTGTCGCGGTTGTTGTCACTGTTGTTGTCACTGTTGTTGTCACTGTTGCTGTCACTGTTGCTGTCACTGTTGCTGTCACTGTTGCTGTCACGGTTGCTGTCAGGGTTGCTGTCACGGTTGCTGTCACGGTTGTTGTCACGGTTGTTGTCACGGTTGTTGTCACGGTTGTCACGGTTGTTGTCACGGTTGTTGTCACGGTTGTCGTCACGGTTGTCGTCACGGTTGTCGTCACGGTTGTCGTCACGGTTGTCGTCACGGGTGTCGTCGCGGGTGTCGTCGCGGGTGTCGTCACGGGTGTCGTCACGGGTGTCGTCACGGGTGTCGTCACGGTTGTCGTCACGGTTGTTGTCACGGTTGTTGGTGTTGGTGTTGGTGTTGGTGTTGTCACTGTTGTTGTCACTGTTGTTGTCACTGTTGTTGTCACTGTTGTTGTCACTGTTGTTGTCACTGTTGTTGTCACTGTTGTTGTCACTGTTGCTGTCACTGTTGCTGTCACTGTTGCTGTCACTGTTGCTGTCACTGTTGTTGTCACTGTTGTTGTCACGGGTGTTGTCGCTGTTGTCGCGGTTGTTGTCGCGGTTGTTGTCGCGGTTGTTGTCGCGGTTGTTGTCGCGGTTGTTGTCACTGTTGCTGTCACTGTTGCTGTCACTGTTGCTGTCACGGTTGCTGTCACGGTTGTTGTCACGGTTGTCGTCACGGTTGTCGTCACGGGTGTCGTCACGGGTGTCGTCACGGGTGTCGTCACGGGTGTCGTCACGGGTGTCGTCACGGGTGTCGTCACGGGTGTCGTCACGGGTGTCGTCACGGGTGTCGTCACGGGTGTCGTCACGGGTGTCGTCACGGGTGTCGTCACGGGTGTCGTCACGGGTGTCGTCACGGTTGTTGGTGTTGGTGTTGGTGTTGGCACTGTTGTTGTCACTGTTGTTGTCACGGTTGTTGTCACGGTTGTTGTCACGGTTGTTGTCACGGTTGTTGTCACGGCTGTTGTCACGGCTGTTGTCACGGGTTTAGTCACGGGTGTTGTCACGGGTGTTGTCACGGGTGTTGTCACGGGTGTTGTCACGGGTGTTGTCACGGGTGTTGTCACTGTTGTTGTCACTGTTGTTGTCACTGCTGTTGTCACTGCTGTTGTCACTGCTGTTGTCACGGTTGTTGTCACGGTTGCTGTCACGGTTGTTGTCACGGTTGTCACGGTTGTTGTCACGGTTGTTGTCACGGTTGTTGTCACGGTTGTTGTCACGGTTGTTGTCACGGGTGTTGTCACGGGTGTTGTCACGGGTGTTGTCTAGGGTGTTGTCACGGGTGTTGTCACGGGTGTTGTCACGGTTGTTGTCACGGTTGTTGTCACGGTTGTATTCACGGGTGTTGTCACGGGTGTTGTCACGGGTGTTGTCACGGGTGTTGTCACGGGTGCTGTCACGGGTGTTGTCACGGGTGTTGTCACGGGTGTTGTCACTGTTGCTGTCACTGTTGCTGTCACTGTTGCTGTCACTGTTGCTGTCACTGTTGCTGTCACTGTTGCTGTCACTGTTGCTGTCACTGTTGCTGTCACGGTTGCTGTCACTGTTGCTGTCACTGTTGCCGTCACTGTTGCCGTCACTGTTGCCGTCACTGTTGCGGTCACTGTTGCTGTCACTGTTGCTGTCGCGGTTGTTGTCGCGGTTGTTGTCGCGGTTGTTGTCGCGGTTGTTGTCGCGGTTGTTGTCGCGGTTGTTGTCACTGTTGTTGTCACTGTTGTTGTCACTGTTGTTGTCACTGTTGCTGTCACTGTTGCTGTCACTGTTGCTGTCACGGTTGCTGTCAGGGTTGCTGTCACGGTTGCTGTCACGGTTGTTGTCACGGTTGTTGTCACGGTTGTTGTCACGGTTGTCACGGTTGTTGTCACGGTTGTTGTCACGGTTGTTGTCACGGTTGTTGTCACGGTTGTCGTCACGGTTGTCGTCACGGTTGTCGTCACGGTTGTCGTCGCGGGTGTCGTCGCGGGTGTCGTCGCGGGTGTCGTCACGGGTGTCGTCACGGGTGTCGTCACGGTTGTCGTCACGGTTGTCGTCACGGTTGTTGTCACGGTTGTTGGTGTTGGTGTTGGTGTTGGTGTTGGTGTTGTCACTGTTGTTGTCACTGTTGTTGTCACTGTTGTTGTCACTGTTGTTGTCACTGTTGTTGTCACTGTTGTTGTCACTGTTGTTGTCACTGTTGCTGTCACTGTTGTTGTCGCTGTTGCTGTCACTGTTGCTGTCACGGTTGCTGTCACTGTTGTTGTCACTGTTGCATTCAATGTTTCTGTCACTGTTGTTGTCACTGTTCTTGTCACTTTTGCTGTCACTGTTGCTGTCACTGTTGCCGCCACTGTTGCTGTCACGGTTGTTGTCACTGTTGTTGTCACTGTTGCTGTCACTGTTGCTGTCACTGTTGCTGTCACTGTTGTTGTCACTGTTGCTGTCACGGTTGCTGTCACTGTTGTTGTCACTGTTGTTGTCACTGTTGTTGTCACTGTTGCTGTCACTGTTGTTGTCACTGTTGTTGTCACTGTTGTTGTCACTGTTGCTGTCACGGTTGCTGTCACGGTTGCTGTCACTGTTGTTGTCACTGTTGCTGTCACTGTTGCTGTCACTGTTGTCACGGTTGTTGTCACTGTTGTTGTCACGGTTGTTGTCACTGTTGTTGTCACGGTTGTTGTCACTGTTGTTGTCACTGTTGCTGTCACTGTTGCTGTCACTGTTGTTGCCACTGTTGTTGTCACTGTTGTTGTCACTGTTGTTGTCACTGTTGCTGTCACTGTTGCTGTCACTGTTGCTGTCACGGTTGCTGTCAAGGTTGCTGTCGCTGTCGTTGTCGCTGTTGTTGTCGCTGTTGTTGTCACTGTTGCTGTCACTGTTGCTGTCACTGTTGCTTGCACTGTTGCTGTCACGGTTGCTGTCACGGTTGTTGTCACTGTTGTTGTCACTGTTGCTGTCACTGTTGCTGTCACTGTTGCTGTCACTGTTGTTGTCACTGTTGTTGTCGCTGTTGTGGTTGCTGTTGTTGTCGCGGTTCCTGTCGCGGTTTTTGTCACGGTTGTTGTCACGGGTGTTGTCACGAGTGTTGTCACGGGTGTTGTCACGGGTGTTGTCACGGGTGTTGTCACGGGTGTGGTCACGGGTGTTGTCACGGGTGTGGTCACTGGTGTTGTCACTGGTGTTGTCACTGTTGTTGTCACTGTTGTTGTCACGGTTGTTGTCGCTGTCGTTGTCGCTGTCGTTGTCGCTGTTGCTGTCACTGTTGCTGTCACTGTTGCTTGCACTGTTGCTGTCACGGTTGTTGTCACTGTTGTTGTCACTGTTGCTGTCACTGTTGCTGTCACTGTTGCTGTCACTGTTGCTGTCACTGTTGCTGTCACTGTTGCTGTCACTGTTGCTGTCACTGTTGCTGTCACTGTTGTTGTCACTGTTGTTGTCACTGATGCTGTCACTGTTGCTGTCACTCTTGCTGTCACTGTTGCTGTCACAGTTGCTGTCACTGTTGTTGTCACTGTTGTTGTCACTGTTGCTGTCACTGTTGCTGTCACTGTTGCTGTCACTGTTGCTGTCACGGTGGTTGTCACTGTGGTTGTCACTGTGGTTGTCACTGTTGCTGTCACTGTTGCTGTCACTGTTGCTGTCACTGTTGTTGTCACTGTTGTTGTCACTGTTGTTGTCACTGTTGCTGTCACTGTTGCTGTCACTGTTGCTGTCACGGTTGCTGTCACGGTTGCTGTCACGGTTGTTGTCACGGTTGTTGTCACTGTTGCTGTCACTGTTGCTGTCACTGTTGCTGTCACTGTTGCTGTCACGGTTGTTGTCACTGTTGTTGTCACTGTTGCTGTCACTGTTGTCACTGTTGTTGTCACTGTTGTTGTCACTGTTGTTGTCACTGTTGCTGTCACTGTTGCTGTCACTGTTGCTGTCACTGTTGCTGTCCGGTTGCTGTCACTGTTGTTGTCACTGTTGTTGTCACTGTTGTTGTCACTGTTGTTGTCACGGTTGTTGTCACGGTTGTTGTCACTGTTGTTGTCACGGGTGTTGTCACGGGTGTTGTCACGGGTGTTGTCACGGGTGTTGTCACGGGTGTTGTCACGGGTGTTGTCACGGGTGTTGTCACGGGTGTTGTCACGGGTGTTGTCACTTTTGTTGTCACTTTTGTTGTCACTGTTTTTGTCACTGTTTTTGTCACTGTTATTGTCACTGTTGTTGTCACGGTTGTTGTCACGGTTGTTGGTGTTGGTGTTGGTGTTACTGTTGTTGTTACTGTTGTCTTTACTGTTGTTGTTACTGTTGTACTCACGGTTGTTGTCACGGTTGTTGTCACGGTTGTTGTCACAGTTGTTGTGACGGTTGTTGTCACGGTTGTTGTCACGGTTGTTGTCACGGTTGTTGTCACGGTTGTTGTCACGGTTGTTGTCACGGTTGTTGTCACGGTTGTTGGTGTTGGTGTTGGTGTTGTCACTGTTGTCACTGTTGTTGTCACTGTTGTTGTCACTGTTGTTGTCACTGTTGTTGTCACTGTTGTTGTCACTGTTGTTGTCACGGTTGTTGTCACGGTTGTTGTCACGATTGTTGTCTCGGTTGCTGTCACGGTTGCTGTCACGGTTGCTGTCACGGATGCTGTCACGGGTGCTGTCACTGGTGCTGTCACGGGTGCTGTCACGGGTGATGTCACGGGTGCTGTCACGGGTGATGTCACGGGTGCTGTCACGGGTGCTGTCACGGGTGCTGTCACGGGTGTTGTCACGGGTGTTGTCACGGGTGTTGTCACGGGTGTTGTCACGGGTGTTGTCACTGGTGTTGTCACTGGTGTTGTCACTGTTGTTGTCACTGTTTTTGTCGCTGTTGTTGTCGCTGTTGTTGTCGCTGTTGTCGCTGTTGTTGTCGCGGTTGTTGTCGCGGGTGTTGTCACGGGTGTTGTCACGGGTGTTGTCACGGGTGTTGTCACGGGTGTTGTCACGGGTGTTGTCACGGGTGTTGTCACGGGTGTTGTCACGGGTGTTGTCACGGGTGTTGTCACGGGTGTTGTCACGGGTGTTGTCACGGGTGTTGTCACGGGTGTTGTCACGGGTGTTGTCACGGGTGTTGTCACTGTTGTTGTCACGGGTGTTGTCACGGGTGTTGTCACTGTTGTTGTCACGGGTGCTGTCACTGTTGCTGTCACTGTTGCTGTCACTGTTGCTGTCACTGTTGCTGTCACTGTTGCTGTCACTGTTGCTGTCACTGTTGTTGTCACTGTTGCTGTCACTGTTGCTGTCACTGTTGCTGTCACTGTTGCTGTCACTGTTGCTGTCACTGTTGCTGTCACGGTTGCTGTCACGGTTGCTGTCACGGTTGCTGCCACGGTTGCTGTCACTGTTGCTGTCACTGTTGCTGTCACTGTTGCTGTCACTGTTGCTGTCACTGTTGCTGTCACTGTTGCTGTCACGGGTGTTGTCGCGGGTGTTGTCGCGGTTGTTGTCGCGGTTGTTGTCGCGGTTGTTGTCGCGGTTGTTGTCGCGGTTGTTGTCGCGGTTGTTGTCGCGGTTGTTGTCGCGGTTGTTGTCACTGTTGTTGTCACTGTTGTTGTCACTGTTGCTGTCACGGTTGCTGTCACGGTTGCTGTCACGGTTGCTGTCACGGTTGCTGTCACGGTTGTTGTCACGGTTGTTGTCACGGTTGTTGTCACGGTTGTTGTCACGGTTGTGGTCACGGTTGTGGTCACGGTTGTGGTCACGGGTGTCGTCACGGGTGTCGTCACGGGTGTCGTCACGGGTGTCGTCACGGGTGTCGTCACGGGTGTCGTCACGGGTGTCGTCACGGTTGTTGGTGTTGGTGTTGGTGTTGTCACTGTTGTTGTCACTGTTGTTGTCACTGTTGATGTCACTGTTGTTGTCACTGTTGTTGTCACGGTTGTTGTCAAGGTTGTTGTCACGGTTGTTGTCACGGTTGTTGTCACGGTTGCTGTCACGGTTGCTGTCACGGGTGCTGTCACGGGTGCTGTCACGGGTGCTGTCACGGGTGCTGTCACGGGTGCTGTCACGGGTGCTGTCACGGGTGCTGTCACGGGTGCTGTCACGGGTGCTGTCACGGGTGCTGTCACGGGTGTTGTCACGGTTGTTGTCACGGGTGTTGTCACGGGTGTTGTCACGGGTGTTGTCACGGGTGTTGTCACTGGTGTTGTCACTGGTGTTGTCACTGTTGTTGTCGCTGTTGTTGTCGCTGTTGTTGTCGCTGTTGTTGTCGCTGTTGTTGTCGCGGTTGTTGTCGCGGGTGTTGTCACGGGTGTTGTCACGGGTGTTGTCACGGGTGTTGTCACGGGTGTTGTCATGGGTGTTGTCACTGTTGTTGTCACGGGTGCTGTCACTGTTGCTGTCACTGTTGCTGTCACTGTTGCTGTCACTGTTGCTGTCACTGTTGCTGTCACTGTTGCTGTCACTGTTGTTGTCACTGTTGTTGTCACGGGTGTTGTCGCTGTTGTCGCGGTTGTTGTCGCGGTTGTTGTCGCGGTTGTTGTCGCGGTTGTTGTCGCGGTTGTTGTCGCGGTTGCTGTCACTGTTGCTGTCACTGTTGCTGTCACATTTGCTGTCACTGTTGCTGTCACTGTTGCTGTCACGGTTGCTGTCACGGTTGCTGTCACGGTTGCTGTCACGGTTGCTGTCACGGTTGTTTTCACGGTTGTTGTCACGGTTGTTGTCACGGGTGTCGTCACGGGTGTCGTCACGGGTGTCGTCACGGGTGTCGTCACGGGTGTCGTCACGGGTGTCGTCACGGGTGTCGTCACGGGTGTCGTCACGGGTGTCGTCACGGGTGTCGTCACGGGTGTCGTCACGGGTGTCGTCACGGGTGTCGTCACGGGTGTCGTCACGGGTGTCGTCATGGTTGTTGGTGTTGGTGTTGGTGTTGGCACTGTTGTTGTCACTGTTGTTGTCACTGTTGTTGTCACGGTTGTTGTCACGGTTGTTGTCACGGTTGTTGTCACGGTTGTTGTCACGGGTGTTGTCACGGGTGTTGTCACGGGTGTTGTCACGGGTGTTGTAACGGCTGTTGTCACGGCTGTTGTCACGGTGGTTGTCACGGGTGTTGTCACGGGTGTTGTCACGGGTGTTGTCACGGGTGTTGTCACGGGTGTTGTCACTGCTGTTGTCACTGCTGTTGTCACTGCTGTTGTCACGGTTGTTGTCACGGTTGTTGTCACGGTTGTTGTCACGGTTGTCACGGTTGTTGTCACGGTTGTTGTCACGTTTGTCACGGTTGTTGTCACGGGTGTTGTCACGGGTGTTGTCACGGGTGTTGTCACGGGTGTTGTCACGGGTGTTGTCACGGTTGTTGTCACGGTTGTTGTCACGGTTGTATTCACGGGTGTTGTCACGGGTGTTGTCACGGGTGTTGTCACGGGTTTTGTCACGGGTGTTGTCACGGGTGTTGTCACGGGTGTTGTCACGGGTGTTGTCACGGGTGTTGTCACGGGTGTTGTCACTGTTGCTGTCACTGTTGCTGTCACTGTTGCTGTCACTGTTGCTGTCACTGTTGCTGTCACTGTTGCTGTCACTGTTGCTGTCACTGTTGCTGTCACTGTTGCTGTCACTGTTGCTGTCACTGTTGTTGTCGCGGTTGTTGTCGCGGTTGTTGTCGCGGTTGTTGTCGCGGTTGTTGTCGCGGTTGTTGTCGCGGTTGTTGTCGCTGTTGTATTCACTGTTGTTGTCACTGTTGTTGTCACTGTTGCTGTCACTGTTGCTGTCACTGTTGCTGTCACGGTTGCTGTCACGGTTGCTGTCACGGTTGCTGTCACGGTTGTTGTCACGGTTGTTGTCACGGTTGTTGTCACGGTTGTTGTCACGGTTGTTGTCACGGTTGTCGTCACGGTTGTCGTCACGGTTGTCGTCACGGTTGTCGTCACGGGTGTCGTCACGGGTGTCGTCACGGGTGTCGTCACGGGTGTCGTCACGGGTGTCGTCACGGGTGTCGTCACGGGTGTCGTCACGGGAGTCGTCACGGTTGTCGTCACGGTTGTCGTCACGGTTGTCGTCACGGTTGTCGTCACGGTTGTTGGTGTTGGTGTTGGTGTTGGTGTTGTCACTGTTGTTGTCACTGTAGTTGTCACTGTTGTTGTCACTGTTGTTGTCACGGTTGTTGTCACGGTTGTTGTCACGGTTGTTGTCACGGTTGTTGTCACGGTTGCTGTCACGGTTGCTGTCACGGTTGCTGTCACGGGTGCTGTCACGGGTGATGTCACGGGTGATGTCACGGGTGCTGTCAAGGGTGCTGTCACGGGTGCTGTCACGGGTGCTGTCACGGGTGCTGTCACGGGTGTTGTCACGGGTGTTGTCACGGGTGTTGTCACGGGTGTTGTCACGGGTGTTGCCACGGGTGTTGTCACTGGTGTTGTCACTGTTGTTGTCGCTGTTGTTGTCGCTGTTGTTGTCGCTGTTGTTGTCGCTGTTGTTGTCGCTGTTGTTGTCGCTGTTGTTGTCGCTGTTGTTGTCGCGGTTGTTGTCACTGTTGTTGTCACTGTTGTTGTCACTGTTGTTGTCACTGTTGCTGTCACTGTTGCTGTCACTGTTGCTGTCTGTGTTGCTGTCACGGTGGTAGTCACTGTTGTTGTCACTGTTGCTGTCACTGTTGCTGTCACTGTTGTTGTCACTGTTGTTGTCACTGTTGCTGTCACGGTTGCTGTCACTATTGTTGTCACTGTTGTTGTCACTGTTGCTGTCACTGTTGCTGTCACTGTTGCTGTCACTGTTGTTGTCACTGTTGTCACTGTTGCTGTCACTGTTGCTGTCACGGTTGTTGTCACTGTTGTTGTCACTGTTGCTGTCACTGATGCTGTCACTGTTGTTGTCTCTGTTGTTGTCACTGTTGTTGTCACTGTTGTTGTCACTGTTGTTGTCACTGTTGTTGTCACTGTTGTTGTCACTGTTGTTGTCACTGTTGTTGTCGCTGTTGTTGTCGCGGTTGTTGTCGCGGTTGTTGTAACGGGTGTTGTCACCGGTGTTGTCACGGGTGTTGTCACGGGTGTTGTCACGGGTGTTGCCACGGGTGTTGTCACGGGTGTTGTCACGGGTGCTGTCACGGTTGTTGTCACGGGTGTTGTCACTGTTATTGTCACTGTTGCTGTCACTGTTGCTGTCACTGTTGTCACTGTTGTTATCACTGTTGTTGTCACTGTTGTTGTCACTGTTGCTGTCACTGTTGCTGTCACTGCTGCTGTCACTGTTGTTGTCACTGTTGTTGTCACTGTTGTTGTCACTGTTTCTGTCACTGTTGCTGTCACGGTTGCTGTCACTGTTGTTGTCACTGTTGTTGTCACTGTTGCTGTCACTGTTGCTGTCACTGTTGCTGTCACTGTTGTTGTCTCTGTTGTTGTCACTGTTGCTGTCACTGTTGCTGTCACGGTTGTTGTCACTGTTGTTGTCACTGTTGCTGTCACTGTTGCTGTCACTGTTGTTGTCACTGTTGTTGTCACTGTTGTTGTCACTGTTGTCACTGTTGTTGTCACTGTTGTTGTCACTGTTGTTGTCACTGTTGTTGTCACTGTTGTTGTCGCTGTTGTTGTCGCGGTTGTTGTCGCGGTTGTTGTAACGGTTGTTGTCACGGGTGTTGTCACGGGTGTTGTCACAGGTGTTGTCACGGGTGTTGTCACGGGTGTTGCCACGGGTGTTGTCACGGGTGTTGTCACGGCTGTTGTCACGGCTGTTGTCACGGGTGTTGTCACGGGTGTTGTCACGGGTGTTGTCACGGGTGTTGTCACTGTTATTGTCACTGTTGCTGTCACTGTTGCTGTCACTGTTGTTGTCACTGTTGTTGTCACTGTTGTTGTCACTGTTGTTGTCACTGTTGCTGTCACTGTTGCTGTCACTGTTGCTGTCACTGTTGCTGTCACGGTTGTTGTCACTGTTGTTGTCACTGTTGCTGTCACTCTTGCTGTCACTGTTGCTGTCACTGTTGTTGTCACTGTTGTTGTCACTGTTGTTGTCACTGTTGCTGTCACTGTTGCTGTCACGGTGGTTGTCACGGTGGTTTTCACTGTTGCTGTCACTGTTGCTGTCACTGTTGCTGTCACTGTTGTTGTCACTGTTGTTGTCACTGTTGCAGTCACTGTTGCTGTCACTGTTGCTGTCACGGTTGCTGTCACGGTTGCTGTCACGGTTGTTGTCACGGTTGTTGTCACTGTTGCTGTCACTGTTGCTGTCACTGTTGCTGTCACGGTTGCTGTCACGGTTGTTGTCACTGTTGTTGTCACTGTTGCTGTCACTGTTGCTGTCACTGTTGTTGTCACTGTTGTTGTCACTGTTGCTGTCACTGTTGTTGTCACGGTTGTTGTCACGATTGTTGTCTCGGTTGCTGTCACGGTTGCTGTCACGGATGCTGTCACGGGTGCTGTCACTGGTGCTGTCACGGGTGCTGTCACGGGTGATGTCACGGGTGCTGTCACGGGTGCTGTCACGGGTGCTGTCACGGGCGCTGTCACGGGTGTTGTCACGGGTGTTGTCACGTGTGTTGTCACGGGTGTTGTCACGGGTGTTGTCACGGGTGTTGTCACGGGTGTTGTCACTGGTGTTGTCACTGGTGTGTTCACTGTTGTTGTCACTGTTGTTGTCACTGTTGTTGTCACTGTTGTTGTCACTGTTGTTGTCGCTGTTGTTGTCGCGGTTGTTGTCGCGGTTGTTGTCACGGTTGTTGTCACGGTTGTTGTCACGGGTGTTGTCACGGGTGTTGTCACGGGTGTTGTCACGGGAGTTGTCACGGGTGTTGTCACGGCTGTTGTCACGGCTGTTGTCACGGGTGTTGTCACGGGTGTTGTCACGGGTGTTGTCACGGGTGTTGTCACTGTTATTGTCACTGTTGCTGTCACGGTTGTTGTCACTGTTGTTGTCACTGTTGCTGTCACGGTTGCTGTCACGGTTGTTGTCACGGTTGTTGTCACTGTTGCTGTCACTGTTGCTGTCACTGTTGCTGTCACGGTTGCTGTCACGGTTGTTGTCACTGTTGTTGTCACTGTTGCTGTCACTGTTGCTGTCACTGTTGTTGTCACTGTTGCTGTCACTGTTGCTGTAACTGTTGCTGTCACTCTTGCTGTCACTGTTGCTGTCACTGTTGCTGTCACTGTTGCTGTCACTGTTGTTGTCACTGTTGTTGTCACTGATGCTGTCACTGTTGCTGTCACTCTTGCTGTCACTGTTGCTGTCACAGTTGTTGTCACTGTTGTTGTCACTGTTGTTGTCACTGTTGCTGTCACTGTTGCTGTCACTGTTGCTGTCACTGTTGCTGTCACGGTGGTTGTCACTGTGGTTGTCACTGTTGTTGTCACTGTTGCTGTCACTGTTGCTGTCACTGTTGTTGTCACTGTTGTTGTCACTGGTGTTGTCACTGTTGTTGTCACTGTTGCTGTCACTGTTGCTGCCACTGTTGCTGTCACGGTCTCTGTCACGGTTGCTTTCACGGTTGCTGTCACGGTTGTTGTCACGGTTGTTGTCACTGTTGCTGTCACTGTTGCTGTCACTGTTGCTGTCACTGTTGCTGTCACTGTTGCTGTCACGGTTGTTGTCATGGTTGTTGTCACTGATGTTGTCACTGTTGCTGTCACTGTTGTTGTCACTGTTGTTGTCACTGTTGCTGTCACTGTTGCTGTCACTGTTGCTGTCACTGTTGCTGTCCGGTTGCTGTCACTGTTGTTGTCACTGTTGTTGTCACTGTTGTTGTCACGGTTGTTGTCACGGTTGTTGTCACGGTTGTTGTCACGGTTGTCACGGGTGTTGTCACGGGTGTTGTCACGGGTGTTGTCACGGGTGTTGTCACGGGTGTTGTCACGGGTGTTGTCACGGGTGTTGTCACGGGTGTTGTCACTTTTGTTGTCACTGTTTTTGTCACTGTTTTTGTCACTGTTATTGTCACTGTTGTTGTCACGGTTGTTGTCACGGTTGTTGGTGTTGGTGTTGGTGTTACTGTTGTTGTTACTGTTGTCTTTACTGTTGTTGTTACTGTTGTACTCACGGTTGTTGTCACGGTTGTTGTCACGGTTGTTGTCACAGTTGTTGTGACGGTTGTTGTCACGGTTGTTGTCACGGTTGTTGTCACGGTTGTTGTCACGGTTGTTGTCACGGTTGTCACGGTTGTTGGTGTTGGTGTTGTCACTGTTGTCACTGTTGTTGTCACTGTTGTTGTCACTGTTGTTGTCACTGTTGTTGTCACTGTTGTTGTCACGGTTGTTGTCACGGTTGTTGTCACGATTGTTGTCTCGGTTGCTGTCACGGTTGCTGTCACGGTTGCTGTCACGGATGCTGTCACGGGTGCTGTCACTGGTGCTGTCACGGGTGCTGTCACGGGTGATGTCACGGGTGCTGTCACGGGTGCTGTCACGGGTGCTGTCACGGGTGTTGTCACGGGTGTTGTCACGGGTGTTGTCACGGGTGTTGTCACGGGTGTTGTCACGGGTGTTGTCACGGGTGTTGTCACGGGTGTTGTCACGGGTGTTGTCACTGGTGTTGTCACTGTCGTTGTCACTGTTGTTGTCACTGTTGTTGTCACTGTTGTTGTCACTGTTGTTGTCACTGTTGTTGTCGCTGTTGTTGTCGCTGTTGTTGTCGCTGTTGTTGTCGCGGTTGTTGTCGCGGTTGTTGTCGCGGTTGTTGTCGCGGGTGTTGTCGCGGGTGTTGTCACGGGTGTTGTCACTGTTGTTGTCACTGTTGTTGTCACTGTTGTTGTCACTGTTGCTGTCACTGTTGTTGTCACTGTTGCTGTCACTGTTGCTGTCACTGTTGCTGTCACGGTTGTTGTCACTGTTGTTGTCACTGTTGCTGTCACTGTTGCTGTCACTGTTGTTGTCACTGTTGTTGTCACTGTTGTTGTCACTGTTGTTGTCACTGTTGTTGTCGCTGTTGTTGTCGCTGTTGTTGTCGCGGTTGTTGTCGCGGTTATTGTAACGGTTGTTGTCACGGGTGTTGTCACGGGTGTTGTGACGGGTGTTGTCACGGGTGTTGTGACGGGTGTTGCCACGGGTGCTGTCACGGTTGTTGTCACGGGTGTTGTCACGGGTGTTGTCACTGTTATTGTCACTGTTGCTGTCACTGTTGCTGTCACTGTTGTTGTCACTGTTGTTGTCACTGTTGTTGTCACTGTTGTTGTCACTGTTGCTGTCACTGTTGCTGTCACTGTTGTTGTCACTGTTGTTGTCACTGTTGCTGTCACGGTTGCTCTCACTGTTGTTGTCACTGTTGTTGTCACTGTTGCTGTCACTGTTGTTGTCACTGTTGTTGTCACTGTTGCTGTCACTGTTGCTGTCACTGTTGCTGTCTTAGTTGTTGTCACTGTTGTTGTCACTGTTGCTGTCACGGTTGTTGTCACTGTTGTTGTCACTGTTGTTGTCACTGTTGTCACTGTTGTTGTCGCTGTTGTCGCTGTTGTTGTCGCGGTTGTTGTCGCGGTTGTAACGGTTGTTTTCACGGGTGTTGTCACGGGTGTTGTCACGGGTGTTGTCACGGGTGTTGTCACGGGTGTTGCCACGGGTGTTGCCACGGGTGTTGTCACGGGTGTTGTCACGGGTGTTGTCACTGTTATTGTCACTGTTATTGTCACTGTTGCTGTCACTGTTGCTGTCACTGTTGTTGTCACTGTTGTTGTCACCTTTGTTGTCACTGTTGTTGTCACTGTTGTTGTCACTGTTGCTGTCACTGTTGCTGTCACTGTTGCTGTCACTGTTGCTGTCACGGTTGTTGTCACTGTTGTTGTCACTGTTGTTGTCACTGTTGCTGTCACTGTTGCTGTCACTGTTGGTGTCACTGTTGTTGTCACTGTTGTTGTCACTGTTGCTGTCACTGTTGTTGTCGCTGTTGCTGTCACTGTTGCTGTCACGGTTGCTGTCACTGTTGTTGTCACTGTTGCATTCAATGTTTCTGTCACTGTTGTTGTCACTGTTCTTGTCACTTTTGCTGTCACTGTTGCTGTCACTGTTGCCGCCACTGTTGCTGTCACGGTTGTTGTCACTGTTGTTGTCACTGTTGCTGTCACTGTTGCTGTCACTGTTGCTGTCACTGTTGTTGTCACTGTTGCTGTCACGGTTGCTGTCACTGTTGTTGTCACTGTTGCTGTCACTGTTGTTGTCACTGTTGTTGTCACTGTTGTTGTCACTGTTGCTGTCACGGTTGCTGTCACGGTTGCTGTCACTGTTGTTGTCACTGTTGCTGTCACTGTTGCTGTCACTGTTGTCACTGTTGTCACTGTTGTTGTCACGGTTGTTGTCACTGTTGTTGTCACTGTTGCTGTCACTGTTGCTGTCACTGTTGTTGCCACTGTTGTTGTCACTGTTGTTGTCACTGTTGTTGTCACTGTTGCTGTCACTGTTGCTGTCACTGTTGCTGTCACGGTTGCTGTCACGGTTGCTGTCACGGTTGCTGTCGCTGTCGTTGTCGCTGTTGTTGTCGCTGTTGTTGTCACTGTTGCTGTCACTGTTGCTGTCACTGTTGCTTGCACTGTTGCTGTCACGGTTGCTGTCACGGTTGTTGTCACTGTTGTCACTGTTGCTGTCACTGTTGCTGTCACTGTTGCTGTCACTGTTGCTGTCACTGTTGTTGTCGCTGTTGTTGTCGCTGTTGTTGTTGCTGTTGTTGTCGCGGTTCCTGTCGCGGTTCCTGTCGCGGTTTTTGTCACGGTTGTTGTCACGGGTGTTGTCACGAGTGTTGTCACGGGTGTTGTCACGGGTGTTGTCACGGGTGTTGTCACGGGTGTTGTCACGGGTGTTGTCACGGGTGTTGTCACGGGTGTGGTCACGGGTGTTGTCACGGGTGTGGTCACTGGTGTTGTCACTGGTGTTGTCACTGTTGTTGTCACTGTTGTTGTCACGGTTGTTGTCGCTGTCGTTGTCGCTGTCGTTGTCGCTGTTGTTGTCGCTGTTGCTGTCACTGTTGCTGTCACTGTTGCTTGCACTGTTGCTGTCACGGTTGTTGTCACTGTTGTTGTCACTGTTGCTGTCACTGTTGCTGTCACTGTTGCTGTCACTGTTGCTGTCACTGTTGCTGTCACTGTTGCTGTCACTGTTGCTGTCACTGTTGTTGTCACTGTTGTTGTCACTGATGCTGTCACTGTTGCTGTCACTCTTGCTGTCACTGTTGCTGTCACAGTTGCTGTCACTGTTGTTGTCACTGTTGTTGTCACTGTTGCTGTCACTGTTGCTGTCACTGTTGCTGTCACTGTTGCTGTCACTGTTGCTGTCACGGTGGTTGTCACTGTGGTTGTCACTGTGGTTGTCACTGTGGTTGTCACTGTTGCTGTCACTGTTGCTGTCACTGTTGCTGTCACTGTTGTTGTCACTGTTGTTGTCACTGTTGCTGTCACTGTTGCTGTCACGGTTGCTGTCACGGTTGCTGTCACGGTTGTTGTCACGGTTGTTGTCACTGTTGCTGTCACTGTTGCTGTCACTGTTGCTGTCACTGTTGCTGTCACGGTTGTTGTCACTGTTGTTGTCACTGTTGCTGTCACTGTTGTTGTCACTGTTGTTGTCACTGTTGTTGTCACTGTTGCTGTCACTGTTGCTGTCACTGTTGCTGTCACTGTTGCTGTCCGGTTGCTGTCACTGTTGTTGTCACTGTTGTTGTCACTGTTGTTGTCACTGTTGTTGTCACGGTTGTTGTCACGGTTGTTGTCACGGTTGTCACGGGTGTTGTCACGGGTGTTGTCACGGGTGTTGTCACGGGTGTTGTCACGGGTGTTGTCACGGGTGTTGTCACGGGTGTTGTCACGGGTGTTGTCACTTTTGTTGTCACTTTTGTTGTCACTGTTTTTGTCACTGTTTTTGTCACTGTTATTGTCACTGTTGTTGTCACGGTTGTTGTCACGGTTGTTGGTGTTGGTGTTGGTGTTACTGTTGTTGTTACTGTTGTCTTTACTGTTGTTGTTACTGTTGTACTCACGGTTGTTGTCACGGTTGTTGTCACAGTTGTTGTGACGGTTGTTGTCACGGTTGTTGTCACGGTTGTTGTCACGGTTGTTGTCACGGTTGTTGTCACGGTTGTTGGTGTTGGTGTTGGTGTTGTCACTGTTGTCACTGTTGTTGTCACTGTTGTTGTCACTGTTGTTGTCACTGTTGTTGTCACTGTTGTTGTCACTGTTGTCGCGGTTGTTGTCACGGTTGTTGTCACGATTGTTGTCTCGGTTGCTGTCACGGTTGCTGTCACGGTTGCTGTCACGGATGCTGTCACGGGTGCTGTCACTGGTGCTGTCACGGGTGCTGTCACGGGTGATGTCACGGGTGCTGTCACGGGTGCTGTCACGGGTGCTGTCACGGGTGCTGTCACGGGTGCTGTCACGGGTGTTGTCACGGGTGTTGTCACGGGTGTTGTCACGGGTGTTGTCACGGGTGTTGTCACTGGTGTTGTCACTGGTGTTGTCACTGTTGTTGTCGCTGTTGTTGCTGTTGTTGTCGCTGTTGTTGTCGCTGTTGTTGTCGCTGTTGTTGTCGCGGTTGTTGTCACGGGTGTTGTCACGGGTGTTGTTACGGGTGTTGTCACGGGTGTTGTCACGGGTGTTGTCACGGGTGTTGTCACGGGTGTTGTCACGGGTGTTGTCACGGGTGTTGTCACGGGTGTGTTCACGGGTGTTGTCACGGGTGTTGTCACGGGTGTTGTCACGGGTGTTGTCACGGGTGTTGTCACGGGTGTTGTCACGGGTGTTGTCACTGTTGTTGTCACGGGTGTTGTCACGGGTGTTGTCACTGTTGTTGTCACGGGTGCTGTCACTGTTGCTGTCACTGTTGCTGTCACTGTTGCTGTCACTGTTGCTGTCACTGTTGCTGTCACTGTTGCTGTCACTGTTGCTGTCACTGTTGCTGTCACTGTTGCTGTCACTGTTGCTGTCACTGTTGCTGTCACTGTTGCTGTCACTGTTGTTGTCACTGTTGCTGTCACTGTTGCTGTCACTGTTGCTGTCACTGTTGCTGTCACTGTTGCTGTCACGGTTGCTGTCACGGTTGCTGTCACGGTTGTTGTCACTGTTGCTGTCACTGTTGCTGTCACTGTTGCTGTCACTGTTGCTGTCACTGTTGCTGTCACTGTTGCTGTCACTGTTGTTGTCACTGTTGTTGTCACGGGTGTTGTCGCTGTTGTCGCGGTTGTTGTCGCGGTTGTTGTCGCGGTTGTTGTCGCGGTTGTTGTCACTGTTGCTGTCACTGTTGCTGTCACTGTTGCTGTCACGGTTGCTGTCACGGTTGTCGTCACGGTTGTCGTCACGGTTGTCGTCACGGGTGTCGTCACGGGTGTCGTCACGGGTGTCGTCACGGGTGTCGTCACGGGTGTCGTCACGGGTGTCGTCACGGGTGTCGTCACGGGTGTCGTCACTGGTGTCGTCACGGGTGTCGTCACGGGTGTCGTCACGGGTGTCGTCACGGGTGTCGTCACGGTTGTTGGTGTTGGTGTTGGTGTTGGCACTGTTGTTGTCACTGTTGTTGTCACGGTTGTTGTCACGGTTGTTGTCACGGTTGTTGTCACGGGTGTTGTCACGGCTGTTGTCACGGCTGTTGTCACGGGTTTAGTCACGGGTGGTGTCACGGGTGTTGTCACGGGTGTTGTCACGGGTGTTGTCACGGGTGTTGTCACGGGTGTTGTCACTGTTGTTGTCACTGTTGTTGTCACTGCTGTTGTCACTGCTGTTGTCACTGCTGTTGTCACGGTTGTTGTCACGGTTGCTGTCACGGTTGTTGTCACGGTTGTCACGGTTGTTGTCACGGTTGTTGTCACGGTTGTTGTCACGGTTGTTGTCACGGTTGTTGTCACGGGTGTTGTCACGGGTGTTGTCTAGGGTGTTGTCACGGGTGTTGTCACGGGTGTTGTCACGGTTGTTGTCACGGTTGTTGTCACGGTTGTATTCACGGGTGTTGTCACGGGTGTTGTCACGGGTGTTGTCACGGGTGTTGTCACGGGTGTTGTCACGGGTGTTGTCACGGGTGTTGTCACGGGTGTTGTCACGGGTGTTGTCACTGTTGCTGTCACTGTTGCTGTCACTGTTGCTGTCACTGTTGCTGTCACTGTTGCTGTCACTGTTGCTGTCACTGTTGCTGTCACTGTTGCTGTCACTGTTGCTGTCACGGTTGCTGTCACGGTTGCTGTCACTGTTGCTGTCACTGTTGCCGTCACTGTTGCCGTCACTGTTGCTGTCACTGTTGTTGTCGCGGTTGTTGTCGCGGTTGTTGTCGCGGTTGTTGTCGCGGTTGTTGTCGCGGTTGTTGTCGCGGTTGTTGTCACTGTTGTTGTCACTGTTGTTGTCACTGTTGCTGTCACTGTTGCTGTCACTGTTGCTGTCACTGTTGCTGTCACGGTTGCTGTCAGGGTTGCTGTCACGGTTGCTGTCACGGTTGTTGTCACGGTTGTTGTCACGGTTGTTGTCACGGTTGTCACGGTTGTTGTCACGGTTGTTGTCACGGTTGTTGTCACGGTTGTCGTCACGGTTGTCGTCACGGTTGTCGTCACGGTTGTCGTCACGGGTGTCGTCGCGGGTGTCGTCACGGGTGTCGTCACGGGTGTCGTCACGGGTGTCGTCACGGTTGTCGTCACGGTTGTTGTCACGGTTGTTGGTGTTGGTGTTGGTGTTGGTGTTGTCACTGTTGTTGTCACTGTTGTTGTCACTGTTGTTGTCACTGTTGTTGTCACTGTTGTTGTCACTGTTGTTGTCACTGTTGTTGTCACTGTTGCTGTCACTGTTGCTGTCACTGTTGCTGTCACTGTTGCTGTCACTGTTGTTGTCACTGTTGTTGTCACGGGTGTTGTCGCTGTTGTCGCGGTTGTTGTCGCGGTTGTTGTCGCGGTTGTTGTCGCGGTTGTTGTCGCGGTTGTTGTCACTGTTGCTGTCACTGTTGCTGTCACTGTTGCTGTCACGGTTGCTGTCACGGTTGTTGTCACGGTTGTTGTCACGGTTGTCGTCACGGGTGTCGTCACGGGTGTCGTCACGGGTGTCGTCACGGGTGTCGTCACGGGTGTCGTCACGGGTGTCGTCACGGGTGTCGTCACGGGTGTCGTCACGGGTGTCGTCACGGGTGTCGTCACGGGTGTCGTCACGGGTGTCGTCACGGGTGTCGTCACGGGTGTCGTCACGGGTGTCGTCACGGTTGTTGGTGTTGGTGTTGGTGTTGGCACTGTTGTTGTCACTGTTGTTGTCACGGTTGTTGTCACGGTTGTTGTCACGGTTGTTGTCACGGTTGTTGTCACGGGTGTTGTCACGGCTGTTGTCACGGCTGTTGTCACGGGTTTAGTCACGGGTGTTGTCACGGGTGTTGTCACGGGTGTTGTCACGGGTGTTGTCACGGGTGTTGTCACGGGTGTTGTCACGGGTGTTGTCACTGTTGTTGTCACTGTTGTTGTCACTGCTGTTGTCACTGCTGTTGTCACTGCTGTTGTCACGGTTGTTGTCACGGTTGCTGTCACGGTTGTTGTCACGGTTGTCACGGTTGTTGTCACGGTTGTTGTCACGGTTGTTGTCACGGTTGTTGTCACGGTTGTTGTCACGGGTGTTGTCACGGGTGTTGTCACGGGTGTTGTCTAGGGTGTTGTCACGGGTGTTGTCACGGGTGTTGTCACGGTTGTTGTCACGGTTGTTGTCACGGTTGTATTCACGGGTGTTGTCACGGGTGTTGTCACGGGTGTTGTCACGGGTGTTGTCACGGGTGTTGTCACGGGTGTTGTCACGGGTGTTGTCACGGGTGTTGTCACTGTTGCTGTCACTGTTGCTGTCACTGTTGCTGTCACTGTTGCTGTCACTGTTGCTGTCACTGTTGCTGTCACTGTTGCTGTCACTGTTGCTGTCACGGTTGCTGTCACTGTTGCTGTCACTGTTGCCGTCACTGTTGCCGTCACTGTTGCCGTCACTGTTGCGGTCACTGTTGCTGTCACTGTTGCTGTCGCGGTTGTTGTCGCGGTTGTTGTCGCGGTTGTTGTCGCGGTTGTTGTCGCGGTTGTTGTCGCGGTTGTTGTCGCGGTTGTTGTCACTGTTGTTGTCACTGTTGTTGTCACTGTTGTTGTCACTGTTGCTGTCACTGTTGCTGTCACTGTTGCTGTCACTGTTGCTGTCACGGTTGCTGTCAGGGTTGCTGTCACGGTTGCTGTCACGGTTGTTGTCACGGTTGTTGTCACGGTTGTTGTCACGGTTGTCACGGTTGTTGTCACGGTTGTTGTCACGGTTGTTGTCACGGTTGTTGTCACGGTTGTCGTCACGGTTGTCGTCACGGTTGTCGTCACGGTTGTCGTCGCGGGTGTCGTCGCGGGTGTCGTCGCGGGTGTCGTCACGGGTGTCGTCACGGGTGTCGTCACGGTTGTCGTCACGGTTGTCGTCACGGTTGTTGTCACGGTTGTTGGTGTTGGTGTTGGTGTTGGTGTTGGTGTTGTCACTGTTGTTGTCACTGTTGTTGTCACTGTTGTTGTCACTGTTGTTGTCACTGTTGTTGTCACTGTTGTTGTCACTGTTGCTGTCACTGTTGTTGTCGCTGTTGCTGTCACTGTTGCTGTCACGGTTGCTGTCACTGTTGTTGTCACTGTTGCATTCAATGTTTCTGTCACTGTTGTTGTCACTGTTCTTGTCACTTTTGCTGTCACTGTTGCTGTCACTGTTGCCGCCACTGTTGCTGTCACGGTTGTTGTCACTGTTGTTGTCACTGTTGCTGTCACTGTTGCTGTCACTGTTGCTGTCACTGTTGTTGTCACTGTTGCTGTCACGGTTGCTGTCACTGTTGTTGTCACTGTTGTTGTCACTGTTGTTGTCACTGTTGCTGTCACTGTTGTTGTCACTGTTGTTGTCACTGTTGTTGTCACTGTTGCTGTCACGGTTGCTGTCACGGTTGCTGTCACTGTTGTTGTCACTGTTGCTGTCACTGTTGCTGTCACTGTTGTCACGGTTGTTGTCACTGTTGTTGTCACGGTTGTTGTCACTGTTGTTGTCACGGTTGTTGTCACTGTTGTTGTCACTGTTGCTGTCACTGTTGCTGTCACTGTTGTTGCCACTGTTGTTGTCACTGTTGTTGTCACTGTTGTTGTCACTGTTGCTGTCACTGTTGCTGTCACTGTTGCTGTCACGGTTGCTGTCACGGTTGCTGTCGCTGTCGTTGTCGCTGTTGTTGTCGCTGTTGTTGTCACTGTTGCTGTCACTGTTGCTGTCACTGTTGCTTGCACTGTTGCTGTCACGGTTGCTGTCACGGTTGTTGTCACTGTTGTTGTCACTGTTGCTGTCACTGTTGCTGTCACTGTTGCTGTCACTGTTGTTGTCACTGTTGTTGTCGCTGTTGTGGTTGCTGTTGTTGTCGCGGTTCCTGTCGCGGTTTTTGTCACGGTTGTTGTCACGGGTGTTGTCACGAGTGTTGTCACGGGTGTTGTCACGGGTGTTGTCACGGGTGTTGTCACGGGTGTGGTCACGGGTGTTGTCACGGGTGTGGTCACTGGTGTTGTCACTGGTGTTGTCACTGTTGTTGTCACTGTTGTTGTCACGGTTGTTGTCGCTGTCGTTGTCGCTGTCGTTGTCGCTGTTGCTGTCACTGTTGCTGTCACTGTTGCTTGCACTGTTGCTGTCACGGTTGTTGTCACTGTTGTTGTCACTGTTGCTGTCACTGTTGCTGTCACTGTTGCTGTCACTGTTGCTGTCACTGTTGCTGTCACTGTTGCTGTCACTGTTGCTGTCACTGTTGCTGTCACTGTTGTTGTCACTGTTGTTGTCACTGATGCTGTCACTGTTGCTGTCACTCTTGCTGTCACTGTTGCTGTCACAGTTGCTGTCACTGTTGTTGTCACTGTTGTTGTCACTGTTGCTGTCACTGTTGCTGTCACTGTTGCTGTCACTGTTGCTGTCACGGTGGTTGTCACTGTGGTTGTCACTGTGGTTGTCACTGTTGCTGTCACTGTTGCTGTCACTGTTGCTGTCACTGTTGTTGTCACTGTTGTTGTCACTGTTGTTGTCACTGTTGCTGTCACTGTTGCTGTCACTGTTGCTGTCACGGTTGCTGTCACGGTTGCTGTCACGGTTGTTGTCACGGTTGTTGTCACTGTTGCTGTCACTGTTGCTGTCACTGTTGCTGTCACTGTTGCTGTCACGGTTGTTGTCACTGTTGTTGTCACTGTTGCTGTCACTGTTGTCACTGTTGTTGTCACTGTTGTTGTCACTGTTGTTGTCACTGTTGCTGTCACTGTTGCTGTCACTGTTGCTGTCACTGTTGCTGTCCGGTTGCTGTCACTGTTGTTGTCACTGTTGTTGTCACTGTTGTTGTCACTGTTGTTGTCACGGTTGTTGTCACGGTTGTTGTCACTGTTGTTGTCACGGGTGTTGTCACGGGTGTTGTCACGGGTGTTGTCACGGGTGTTGTCACGGGTGTTGTCACGGGTGTTGTCACGGGTGTTGTCACGGGTGTTGTCACGGGTGTTGTCACTTTTGTTGTCACTTTTGTTGTCACTGTTTTTGTCACTGTTTTTGTCACTGTTATTGTCACTGTTGTTGTCACGGTTGTTGTCACGGTTGTTGGTGTTGGTGTTGGTGTTACTGTTGTTGTTACTGTTGTCTTTACTGTTGTTGTTACTGTTGTACTCACGGTTGTTGTCACGGTTGTTGTCACGGTTGTTGTCACAGTTGTTGTGACGGTTGTTGTCACGGTTGTTGTCACGGTTGTTGTCACGGTTGTTGTCACGGTTGTTGTCACGGTTGTTGTCACGGTTGTTGTCACGGTTGTTGGTGTTGGTGTTGGTGTTGTCACTGTTGTCACTGTTGTTGTCACTGTTGTTGTCACTGTTGTTGTCACTGTTGTTGTCACTGTTGTTGTCACTGTTGTTGTCACTGTTGTTGTCACGGTTGTTGTCACGGTTGTTGTCACGATTGTTGTCTCGGTTGCTGTCACGGTTGCTGTCACGGTTGCTGTCACGGATGCTGTCACGGGTGCTGTCACTGGTGCTGTCACGGGTGCTGTCACGGGTGATGTCACGGGTGCTGTCACGGGTGATGTCACGGGTGCTGTCACGGGTGCTGTCACGGGTGCTGTCACGGGTGTTGTCACGGGTGTTGTCACGGGTGTTGTCACGGGTGTTGTCACGGGTGTTGTCACTGGTGTTGTCACTGGTGTTGTCACTGTTGTTGTCACTGTTTTTGTCGCTGTTGTTGTCGCTGTTGTTGTCGCTGTTGTTGTCGCTGTTGTTGTCGCGGTTGTTGTCGCGGGTGTTGTCACGGGTGTTGTCACGGGTGTTGTCACGGGTGTTATCACGGGTGTTGTCACGGGTGTTGTCACGGGTGTTGTCACGGGTGTTGTCACGGGTGTTGTCACGGGTGTTGTCACGGGTGTTGTCACGGGTGTTGTCACGGGTGTTGTCACGGGTGTTGTCACGGGTGTTGTCACGGGTGTTGTCACGGGTGTTGTCACTGTTGTTGTCACGGGTGTTGTCACGGGTGTTGTCACTGTTGTTGTCACGGGTGCTGTCACTGTTGCTGTCACTGTTGCTGTCACTGTTGCTGTCACTGTTGCTGTCACTGTTGCTGTCACTGTTGTTGTCACTGTTGCTGTCACTGTTGTTGTCACTGTTGCTGTCACTGTTGCTGTCACTGTTGCTGTCACTGTTGCTGTCACGGTTGCTGTCACGGTTGCTGTCACTGTTGTTGTCACTGTTGTTGTCACTGTTGCTGTCACTGTTGCTGTCACTGTTGCTGTCACTGTTGCTGTCACTGTTGTTGTCACTGTTGTTGTCACGGGTGTTGTCGCTGTTGTCGCGGTTGTTGTCGCGGTTGTTGTCGCGGTTGTTTTCGCGGTTGTTGTCACTGTTGCTGTCACTGTTGCTGTCACTGTTGCTGTCACGGTTGCTGTCACGGTTGTTGTCACGGTTGTTGTCACGGTTGTCGTCACGGTTGTCGTCACGGGTGTCGTCACGGGTGTCGTCACGGGTGTCGTCACGGGTGTCGTCACGGGTGTCGTCACGGGTGTCGTCACGGGTGTCGTCACGGGTGTCGTCACGGGTGTCGTCACGGGTGTCGTCACGGGTGTCGTCACGGGTGTCGTCACGGGTGTCGTCACGGTTGTTGGTGTTGGTGTTGGCACTGTTGTTGTCACTGTTGTTGTCACGGTTGTTGTCACGGTTGTTGTCACGGTTGTTGTCACGGTTGTTGTCACGGTTGTTGTCACGGTTGTTGTCACGGGTGTTGTCACGGGTGTTATCACGGCTGTTGTCACGGCTGTTGTCACGGGTTTAGTCACGGGTGTTGTCACGGGTGTTGTCACGGGTGTTGTCACGGGTGTTGTCACGGGTGTTGTCACGGGTGTTGTCACGGGTGTTGTCACTGTTGTTGTCACTGTTGTTGTCACTGCTGTTGTCACTGCTGTTGTCACTGCTGTTGTCACGGTTGTTGTCACGGTTGCTGTCACGGTTGTTGTCACGGTTGTCACGGTTGTTGTCACGGTTGTTGTCACGGTTGTTGTCACGGTTGTTGTCACGGTTGTTGTCACGGTTGTTGTCACGGGTGTTGTCACGGGTGTTGTCTAGGGTGTTGTCACGGGTGTTGTCACGGGTGTTGTCACGGTTGTTGTCACGGTTGTTGTCACGGTTGTATTCACGGGTGTTGTCACGGGTGTTGTCACGGGTGTTGTCACGGGTGTTGTCACGGGTGTTGTCACGGGTGTTGTCACGGGTGTTGTCACGGGTGTTGTCACGGGTGTTGTCACTGTTGCTGTCACTGTTGCTGTCACTGTTGCTGTCACTGTTGCTGTCACTGTTGCTGTCACTGTTGCTTTCACTGTTGCTGTCACTGTTGCTGTCACTGTTGCTGTCACTGTTGCTGTCACGGTTGCCGTCACTGTTGCCGTCACTGTTGCCGTCACTGTTGCCGTCACTGTTGCTGTCACTGTTGCTGTCACTGTTGCTGTCACTGTTGTTGTCGCGGTTGTTGTCGCGGTTGTTGTCGCGGTTGTTGTCGCGGTTGTTGTCGCGGTTGTTGTCGCGGTTGTTGTCACTGTTGTTGTCACTGTTGTTGTCACTGTTGTTGTCACTGTTGTTGTCACTGTTGCTGTCACTGTTGCTGTCACTGTTGCTGTCACGGTTGCTGTCAGGGTTGCTGTCACGGTTGCTGTCACGGTTGTTGTCACGGTTGTTGTCACGGTTGTTGTCACGGTTGTCACGGTTGTTGTCACGGTTGTTGTCACGGTTGTTGTCACGGTTGTCGTCACGGTTGTCGTCACGGTTGTCGTCACGGTTGTCGTCACGGTTGTCGTCACGGTTGTCGTCACGGGTGTCGTCACGGGTGTCGTCACGGGTGTCGTCACGGGTGTCGTCACGGTTGTCGTCACGGTTGTCGTCACGGTTGTCGTCACGGTTGTTGTCACGGTTGTTGGTGTTGGTGTTGGTGTTGGTGTTGTCACTGTTGTTGTCACTGTTGTTGTCACTGTTGTTGTCACTGTTGTTGTCACGGTTGTTGTCACGGTTGTTGTCACGGTTGTTGTCACGGTTGCTGTCACGGTTGCTGTCACGGGTGCTGTCACGGGTGATGTCACGTGTGCTGTCACGGGTGCTGTCACGGGTGCTGTCACGGGTGCTGTCACGGGTGTTGTCACGGGTGTTGTCACGGGTGTTGTCACGGGTGTTGTCACGGGTGTTGTCACGGGTGTTGTCACGGGTGTTGTCACTGTTGTTGTCGCTGTTGTTGTCGCTGTTGTTGTCGCTGTTGTTGTCGCTGTTGTTGTCGCTGTTGTTGTCGCGGGTGTTGTCGCGGGTGTTGTCGCGGGTGTTGTCGCGGGTGTTGTCGCGGGTGTTGTCGCGGGTGTCGTCGCGGGTGTTGTCGCGGGTGTCGTCCCGGGTGTCGTCACGGGTGTCGTCACGGGTGTCGTCACGGGTGTTGTCACTGTTGTCGTCACGGGTGCTGTCACTGTTTTTTCACTGTTGCTGTCACTGTTGCTGTCACTGTTGTCACTGTTGCTGTCACTGTTGCTGTCACTGTTGCTGTCACGGTTGTTGTCACTGTTGCTGTCACTGTTGCTGTCACTGTTGCTGTCACTGTTGCTGTCACTGTTGCTGTCACTGTTGCTGTCACGGTTGCTGTCACTGTTGTTGTCACTGTTGCATTCAATGTTTCTGTCACTGTTGTTGTCACTGTTCTTGTCACTTTTGCTGTCACTGTTGCTGTCACTGTTGCCGCCACTGTTGCTGTCACGGTTGTTGTCACTGTTGTTGTCACTGTTGCTGTCACTGTTGCTGTCACTGTTGCTGTCACTGTTGTTGTCACTGTTGCTGTCACGGTTGCTGTCACTGTTGTTGTCACTGTTGTTGTCACTGTTGTTGTCACTGTTGCTGTCACTGTTGTTGTCACTGTTGTTGTCACTGTTGTTGTCACTGTTGCTGTCACGGTTGCTGTCACGGTTGCTGTCACTGTTGTTGTCACTGTTGCTGTCACTGTTGCTGTCACTGTTGTCACGGTTGTTGTCACTGTTGTTGTCACGGTTGTTGTCACTGTTGTTGTCACGGTTGTTGTCACTGTTGTTGTCACTGTTGCTGTCACTGTTGCTGTCACTGTTGCTGTCACTGTTGTTGCCACTGTTGTTGTCACTGTTGTTGTCACTGTTGTTGTCACTGTTGCTGTCACTGTTGCTGTCACTGTTGCTGTCACGGTTGCTGTCACGGTTGCTGTCGCTGTCGTTGTCGCTGTTGTTGTCGCTGTTGTTGTCACTGTTGCTGTCACTGTTGCTGTCACTGTTGCTTGCACTGTTGCTGTCACGGTTGCTGTCACGGTTGTTGTCACTGTTGTTGTCACTGTTGCTGTCACTGTTGCTGTCACTGTTGCTGTCACTGTTGTTGTCACTGTTGTTGTCGCTGTTGTGGTTGCTGTTGTTGTCGCGGTTCCTGTCGCGGTTTTTGTCACGGTTGTTGTCACGGGTGTTGTCACGAGTGTTGTCACGGGTGTTGTCACGGGTGTTGTCACGGGTGTTGTCACGGGTGTGGTCACGGGTGTTGTCACGGGTGTGGTCACTGGTGTTGTCACTGGTGTTGTCACTGTTGTTGTCACTGTTGTTGTCACGGTTGTTGTCGCTGTCGTTGTCGCTGTCGTTGTCGCTGTTGTTGTCGCTGTTGCTGTCACTGTTGCTGTCACTGTTGCTTGCACTGTTGCTGTCACGGTTGTTGTCACTGTTGTTGTCACTGTTGCTGTCACTGTTGCTGTCACTGTTGCTGTCACTGTTGCTGTCACTGTTGCTGTCACTGTTGCTGTCACTGTTGCTGTCACTGTTGTTGTCACTGTTGTTGTCACTGATGCTGTCACTGTTGCTGTCACTCTTGCTGTCACTGTTGCTGTCACAGTTGCTGTCACTGTTGTTGTCACTGTTGTTGTCACTGTTGCTGTCACTGTTGCTGTCACTGTTGCTGTCACTGTTGCTGTCACGGTGGTTGTCACTGTGGTTGTCACTGTGGTTGTCACTGTTGCTGTCACTGTTGCTGTCACTGTTGCTGTCACTGTTGTTGTCACTGTTGTTGTCACTGTTGTTGTCACTGTTGCTGTCACTGTTGCTGTCACTTGCTGTCACGGTTGCTGTCACGGTTGCTGTCACGGTTGTTGTCACGGTTGTTGTCACGGTTGTTGTCACTGTTGCTGTCACTGTTGCTGTCACTGTTGCTGTCACTGTTGCTGTCACGGTTGTTGTCACTGTTGTTGTCACTGTTGCTGTCACTGTTGTTGTCACTGTTGTTGTCACTGTTGTTGTCACTGTTGCTGTCACTGTTGCTGTCACTGTTGCTGTCACTGTTGCTGTCCGGTTGCTGTCACTGTTGTTGTCACTGTTGTTGTCACTGTTGTTGTCACTGTTGTTGTCACGGTTGTTGTCACGGTTGTTGTCACTGTTGTTGTCACGGGTGTTGTCACGGGTGTTGTCACGGGTGTTGTCACGGGTGTTGTCACGGGTGTTGTCACGGGTGTTGTCACGGGTGTTGTCACGGGTGTTGTCACGGGTGTTGTCACTTTTGTTGTCACTTTTGTTGTCACTGTTTTTGTCACTGTTTTTGTCACTGTTTTTGTCACTGTTATTGTCACTGTTGTTGTCACGGTTGTTGTCACGGTTGTTGGTGTTGGTGTTGGTGTTACTGTTGTTGTTACTGTTGTCTTTACTGTTGTTGTTACTGTTGTACTCACGGTTGTTGTCACGGTTGTTGTCACGGTTGTTGTCACAGTTGTTGTGACGGTTGTTGTCACGGTTGTTGTCACGGTTGTTGTCACGGTTGTTGTCACGGTTGTTGTCACGGTTGTTGTCACGGTTGTTGTCACGGTTGTTGTCACGGTTGTTGGTGTTGGTGTTGGTGTTGTCACTGTTGTCACTGTTGTTGTCACTGTTGTTGTCACTGTTGTTGTCACTGTTGTTGTCACTGTTGTTGTCACTGTTGTTGTCACTGTTGTTGTCACGGTTGTTGTCACGGTTGTTGTCACGATTGTTGTCTCGGTTGCTGTCACGGTTGCTGTCACGGTTGCTGTCACGGATGCTGTCACGGGTGCTGTCACTGGTGCTGTCACGGGTGCTGTCACGGGTGATGTCACGGGTGCTGTCACGGGTGATGTCACGGGTGCTGTCACGGGTGCTGTCACGGGTGCTGTCACGGGTGTTGTCACGGGTGTTGTCACGGGTGTTGTCACGGGTGTTGTCACGGGTGTTGTCACTGGTGTTGTCACTGTTGTTGTCACTGTTTTTGTCGCTGTTGTTGTCGCTGTTGTTGTCGCTGTTGTTGTCGCTGTTGTTGTCGCGGTTGTTGTCGCGGGTGTTGTCACGGGTGTTGTCACGGGTGTTGTCACGGGTGTTGTCACGGGTGTTGTCACGGGTGTTGTCACGGGTGTTGTCACGGGTGTTGTCACGGGTGTTGTCACGGGTGTTGTCACGGGTGTTGTCACGGGTGTTGTCACGGTTGTTGTCACGGTTGTTGTCACGGTTGTATTCACGGGTGCTGTCACGGGTGCTGTCACGGGTGTTGTCACGGGTGTTGTCACGGGTGTTGTCACGGGTGTTGTCACGGGTGTTGTCACTGGTGTTGTCACTGTTGTTGTCACTGTTTTTGTCGCTGTTGTTGTCGCTGTTGTTGTCGCTGTTGTTGTCGCTGTTGTTGTCGCGGTTGTTGTCGCGGGTGTTGTCACGGGTGTTGTCACGGGTGTTGTCACGGGTGTTGTCACGGGTGTTGTCACGGGTGTTGTCACGGGTGTTGTCACGGGTGTTGTCACGGGTGTTGTCACGGGTGTTGTCACGGGTGTTGTCACTGTTGCTGTCACTGTTGCTGTCACTGTTGCTGTCACTGTTCCTGTCACTGTTGCTGTCACGGTTGCTGTCACGGTTGCTGTCACTGTTGTTGTCACTGTTGTTGTCACTGTTGCTGTCACTGTTGCTGTCACTGTTGCTGTCACTGTTGCTGTCACTGTTGTTGTCACTGTTGTTGTCACGGGTGTTGTCGCTGTTGTCGCGGTTGTTGTCGCGGTTGTTGTCGCGGTTGTTGTCGCGGTTGTTTTCGCGGTTGTTGTCACTGTTGCTGTCACTGTTGCTGTCACTGTTGCTGTCACGGTTGCTGTCACGGTTGTTGTCACGGTTGTCGTCACGGTTGTCGTCACGGGTGTCGTCACGGGTGTCGTCACGGGTGTCGTCACGGGTGTCGTCACGGGTGTCGTCACGGTTGTCGTCACGGGTGTCGTCACGGGTGTCGTCACGGGTGTCGTCACGGGTGTCGTCACGGGTGTCGTCACGGGTGTCGTCACGGGTGTCGTCACGGGTGTCGTCACGGGTGTCGTCACGGGTGTCGTCACGGGTGTCGTCACGGTTGTTGGTGTTGGTGTTGGTGTTGGCACTGTTGTTGTCACTGTTGTTGTCACGGTTGTTGTCACGGTTGTTGTCACGGTTGTTGTCACGGTTGTTGTCACGGTTGTTGTCACGGGTGTTGTCACGGGTGTTGTCACGGGTGTTGTCACGGCTGTTGTCACGGCTGTTGTCACGGGTTTAGTCACGGGTGTTGTCACGGGTGTTGTCACGGGTGTTGTCACGGGTGTTGTCACGGGTGTTGTCACGGGTGTTGTCACTGTTGTTGTCACTGTTGTTGTCACTGCTGTTGTCACTGCTGTTGTCACTGCTGTTGTCACGGTTGTTGTCACGGTTGCTGTCACGGTTGTTGTCACGGTTGTCACGGTTGTTGTCACGGTTGTTGTCACGGTTGTTGTCACGGTTGTTGTCACGGTTGTTGTCACGGTTGTTGTCACGGGTGTTGTCACGGGTGTTGTCTAGGGTGTTGTCACGGGTGTTGTCACGGGTGTTGTCACGGTTGTTGTCACGGTTGTTGTCACGGTTGTATTCACGGGTGTTGTCACGGGTGTTGTCACGGGTGTTGTCACGGGTGTTGTCACGGGTGTTGTCACGGGTGTTGTCACGGGTGTTGTCACGGGTGTTGTCACGGGTGTTGTCACTGTTGCTGTCACTGTTGCTGTCACTGTTGCTGTCACTGTTGCTGTCACTGTTGCTGTCACTGTTGCTGTCACTGTTGCTGTCACTGTTGCTGTCACTGTTGCTGTCACTGTTGCATCACTGTTGCTGTCACGGTTGCCGTCACTGTTGCCGTCACTGTTGCCGTCACTGTTGCCGTCACTGTTGCTGTCACTGTTGCGGTCACTGTTGCTGTCACTGTTGCTGTCACTGTTGTTGTCGCGGTTGTTGTCGCGGTTGTTGTCGCGGTTGTTGTCGCGGTTGTTGTCGCGGTTGTTGTCGCGGTTGTTGTCGCGGTTGTTGTCACTGTTGTTGTCACTGTTGTTGTCACTGTTGTTGTCACTGTTGTTGTCACTGTTGCTGTCACTGTTGCTGTCACTGTTGCTGTCACGGTTGCTGTCAGGGTTGCTGTCACGGTTGCTGTCACGGTTGTTGTCACGGTTGTTGTCACGGTTGTCACGGTTGTTGTCACGGTTGTTGTCACGGTTGTTGTCACGGTTGTCGTCACGGTTGTCGTCACGGTTGTCGTCACGGTTGTCGTCACGGTTGTCGTCACGGTTGTCGTCACGGGTGTCGTCACGGGTGTCGTCACGGGTGTCGTCACGGGTGTCGTCACGGTTGTCGTCACGGTTGTCGTCACGGTTGTCGTCACGGTTGTTGTCACGGTTGTTGGTGTTGGTGTTGGTGTTGGTGTTGTCACTGTTGTTGTCACTGTTGTTGTCACTGTTGTTGTCACGGTTGTTGTCACGGTTGTTGTCACGGTTGTTGTCACGGTTGCTGTCACGGTTGCTGTCACGGGTGCTGTCACGGGTGATGTCACGTGTGCTGTCACGGGTGCTGTCACGGGTGCTGTCACGGGTGCTGTCACGGGTGCTGTCACGGGTGTTGTCACGGGTGTTGTCACGGGTGTTGTCACGGGTGTTGTCACGGGTGTTGTCACGGGTGTTGTCACGGGTGTTGTCACTGTTGTTGTCGCTGTTGTTGTCGCTGTTGTTGTCGCTGTTGTTGTCGCTGTTGTTGTCGCTGTTGTTGTCGCTGTTGTTGTCGCTGTTGTTGTCGCTGTTGTTGTCGCGGGTGTTGTCGCGGGTGTTGTCGCGGGTGTTGTCGCGGGTGTTGTCGCGGGTGTTGTCGCGGGTGTCGTCGCGGGTGTTGTCGCGGGTGTCGTCCCGGGTGTCGTCACGGGTGTCGTCACGGGTGTCGTCACGGGTGTTGTCACTGTTGTCGTCACGGGTGCTGTCACTGTTTTTTCACTGTTGCTGTCACTGTTGCTGTCACTGTTGTCACTGTTGCTGTCACTGTTGCTGTCACTGTTGCTGTCACTGTTGCTGTCACGGTTGTTGTCACTGTTGCTGTCACTGTTGCTGTCACTGTTGCTGTCACTGTTGCTGTCACTGTTGCTGTCACTGTTGCTGTCACGGTTGCTGTCACGGTTGTTGTCACGGTTGCTGTCACGGTTGTTGTCACTGTTGTTGTCACGGTTGTTGTCACTGTTGCTGTCACTGTTGCTGTCACTGTTGCTGTCACTTTTGTTGTCACTGTTGTTGTCACTGTTGTTGTCACTGTTGTTGTCACTGTTGTTGTCACTGTTGTTGTCACTGTTGTTGTCACTGTTGCTTTCACTGTTGCTGTCACTGTTGCTGTCACTGTTGTTGTCACTGTTGTTGTCACTGTTGCTGTCACTGTTGCTGTCACTGTTGCTGTCACTGTTGCTGTCCGGTTGCTGACACGGTTGCTGTCACTGTTGCTGTCACTGTTGCTGTCACTGTTGCTGTCACTGTTGCTGTCACTGTTGCTGTCACTGTTGCTGTCACTGATGCTGTCACGGTTGTTGTCACGGTTGTTGTCACGGTTGTTGTCACTGTTGCTGTCACTGTTGCTGTCACTGTTGTTGTCACTGTTGTTGTCACTGTTGCCGTCACTGTTGCCGTCACTGTTGCCGTCACTGTTGCCGTCACTGTTGCCGTCACTGTTGCTGTCACTGTTGCTGTCACGGTTGCTGACACGGTTGCTGTCACTGTTGTCACTGTTGTTGTCTCTGTTGCTGTCACTGTTGCTGTCACGGTTACTGTCACGGTTGTTGTCACGGTTGTTGTCACGGTTGCTGTCACGGTTGCTGTCACGGTTGCTGTCACGGTTGTCACTGTTGCTGTCACTGTTGCTGTCACTCTTGCTGTCACTGTTGTTGTCACTGTTGTTGTCACTGTTGTTGTCACTGTTGTTGTCACTGTCGCTGTCACGGTTGTTGTCACTGTTGCTGTCACTGTTGCTGTCACTGTTGCGGTCACTGTTGTTGTCACTGTTGCTGTCACTGTTGCTGTCACTGTTGCTGTCACTGTTGCTGTCACGGTTGCTGTCACGGTTGCTGTCACGGTTGTTGTCACGGTTGCTGTCACTGTTGCTGTCACTGTTGCTGTCACTGTTGTTGTCACTGTTGTTTTCACTGTTGCTGTCACGGTTGCTGTCACGGTTGCTGTCACGGTTGTTGTCACTGTTGTTGTCACTGTTGCTGTTACTGTTGCTGTCACTGTTGTCACTGTTGCTGTCACTGTTGCTGTCACTATTGCTGTCACTGTTGCTGTCACTGTTGCTGTCACTGTTGTTGTCACTGTTGTTGTCACTGTTGTTGTCACTGTTGCTGTCACTGTTGCTGTCACGGTTGCTGTCACGGTTGCTGTCACGGTTGCTGTCACGGTTGTTGTCACTGTTGCTGTCACTGTTGCTGTCACTGTTGCTGTCACTGTTGTTGTCACTGTTGTTGTGACTGTTGTTGTCGCTGTTTTTGTCGCTGTTGTTGTCGCGGTTGTTGTCGCGGTTGTTGTCGCGGTTGCTGTCACTGTTGCTGTCACTGTTGCTGTCACTGTTGCTTTCACGGTTGTTGTCACGGTTGTTGTCACGGTTGTTGTCACGGGTGTTGTCACGGGTGTTGTCACGGGTGTGGTCACGGGTGTGGTCACGGGTGTGGTCACGGGTGTGGTCACGGGTGTGGTCACGGGTGTGGTCACGGGTGTGGTCACGGGTGTGGTCACGGGTGTCGTCACGGGTGTCTTCACGGGTGTCTTCACGGGTGTCGTCACGGGTGTCGTCACGGGTGTCGTCACGGGTGTCGTCACGGGTGTCGTCACGGGTGTCGTCACGGGTGTCGTCACGGGTGTCGTCACGGGTGTCGTCACGGGTGTCGTCACGGGTGTCGTCACGGGTGTCGTCACGGTTGTTGGTGTTGGTGTTGGTGTTGGGACTGTTGTTGTCACTGTTGTTGTCACGGTTGTAGTCACGGTTGTTGTCACGGTTGTTGTCACGGTTGTTGTCACGGTTGTTGTCACGGTTGTTGTCACGGGTGTTGTCACGGGTGTTGTCACGGCTGTTGTCACGGCTGTTGTCACGGGTGTTGTCACGGGTGTTGTCACGGGTGTTGTCACGGGTGTTGTCACGGGTGTAGTCACGGGTGTTGTCACGGGTGTTGTCACCGTTGTTGTCACTGCTGTTGTCACTGCTGTTGTCACGGTTGTTGTCACGGTTGTTGTCACGGTTGTCACGGTTGTTGTCACGGTTGTTGTCACGGTTGTTGTCACGGTTGTTGTCACGGTTGTTGGTGTTGGTGTTGGTGTTGTCACTGTTGTCACTGTTGTTGTCACTGTTGTTGTCACTGTTGTTGTCACTGTTGTTGTCACTGTTGTCACGGTTGTTGTCACGATTGTTGTCTCGGTTGCTGTCACGGTTGCTGTCACGGTTGCTGTCACGGATGCTGTCACGGGTGCTGTCACTGGTGCTGTCACGGGTGCTGTCACGGGTGATGTCACGGGTGATGTCACGGGTGCTGTCACGGGTGCTGTCACGGGTGCTGTCACGGGTGCTGTCACGGGTGTTGTCACGGGTGTTGTCACGGGTGTTGTCACGGGTGTTGTCACGGGTGTTGTCACTGGTGTTGTCACTGGTGTTGTCACTGGTGTTGTCACTGGTGTTGTCACTGGTGTTGTCACTGTTGTTGTCACTGTTGTTGTCACTGTTGTTGTCACTGTTGTTGTCGCTGTTGTTGTCGCTGTTGTTGTCGCTGTTGTTGTCGCGGTTGTTGTCACGGGTGTTGTCACGGGTGTTGTCACGGGTGTTGTCACGGGTGTTGTCACGGGTGTTGTCACGGGTGTTGTCACGGGTGTTGTCACGGGTGTTGTCACGGGTGTGTTCACGGGTGTGTTCACGGGTGTGTTCACGGGTGTTGTCACGGGTGTTGTCACGGGTGTTGTCACGGGTGTTGTCACGGGTGTTGTCACTGTTGTTGTCACGGGTGTTGTCACGGGTGTTGTCACTGTTGTTGTCACGGGTGCTGTCACTGTTGCTGTCACTGTTGCTGTCACTGTTGCTGTCACTGTTGCTGTCACTGTTGCTGTCACTGTTGTTGTCACTGTTGCTGTCACTGTTGCTGTCACTGTTGCTGTCACTGTTGCTGTCACTGTTGCTGTCACTGTTGCTGTCACGGTTGCTGTCACGGTTGCTGTCACGGTTGCTGTCACTGTTGTTGTCACTGTTGCTGTCACTGTTGCTGTCACTGTTGCTGTCACTGTTGCTGTCACTGTTGCTGTCACTGTTGTTGTCACGGGTGTTGTCGCTGTTGTCGCGGTTGTTGTCGCGGTTGTTGTCGCGGTTGTTGTCGCGGTTGTTGTCGCGGTTGTTGTCGCGGTTGTTGTCACTGTTGCTGTCACTGTTGCTGTCACGGTTGCTGTCACGGTTACTGTCACGGTTGTTGTCACGGTTGTTGTCACGGTTGTCGTCACGGTTGTCGTCACGGGTGTCGTCACGGGTGTCGTCACGGGTGTCGTCACGGGTGTCGTCACGGGTGTCGTCACGGGTGTCGTCACGGGTGTCGTCACGGGTGTCGTCACGGGTGTCGTCACGGGTGTCGTCACGGGTGTCGTCACGGGTGTCGTCACGGGTGTCGTCACGGGTGTCGTCACGGTTGTTGGTGTTGGTGTTGGCACTGTTGTTGTCACTGTTGTTGTCACGGTTGTTGTCACGGTTGTTGTCACGGTTGTTGTCACGGTTGTTGTCACGGTTGTTGTCACGGTTGTTGTCACGGGTGTTGTCACGGGTGTTGTCACGGCTGTTGTCACGGCTGTTGTCACGGGTGTTGTCACGGGTGTTGTCACGGGTGTTGTCACGGGTGTTGTCACGGGTGTTGTCACGGGTGTTGTCACGGGTGTTGTCACGGGTGTTGTCACGGGTGTTGTCACTGTTGTTGTCACTGTTGTTGTCACTGCTGTTGTCACTGCTGTTGTCACTGCTGTTGTCACGGTTGTTGTCACGGGTGTTGTCACGGGTGTTGTCTAGGGTGTTGTCACGGGTGTTGTCACGGTTGTTGTCACGGTTGTTGTCACGGTTGTTGTCACGGTTGTTGTCACGGTTGTATTCAGGGGTGTTGTCACGGGTGTTGTCACGGGTGTTGTCACGGGTGTTGTCACGGGTGTTGTCACGGGTGTTGTCACGGGTGTTGTCACGGGTGTTGTCACGGGTGTTGTCACTGTTGCTGTCACTGTTGCTGTCACTGTTGCTGTCACTGTTGCTGTCACTGTTGCTGTCACTGTTGCTGTCACTGTTGCTGTCACGGTTGCTGTCACGGTTGCTGTCACTGTTGCCGTCACTGTTGCCGTCACTGTTGCCGTCACTGTTGCTGTCACTGTTGCTGTCACTGTTGCTGTCACGGGTGTTGTCACTGTTGTTGTCGCGGTTGTTGTCGCGGTTGTTGTCGCGGTTGTTGTCGCGGTTGTTGTCGCGGTTGTTGTCGCGGTTGTTGTCGCGGTTGTTGTCGCGGTTGCTGTCACGGTTGTTGTCACGGTTGTTGTCACGGTTGTTGTCACTGTTGTTGTCACGGGTGCTGTCACTGTTGCTGTCACTGTTGCTGTCACTGTTGCTGTCACTGTTGCTGTCACTGTTGCTGTCACTGTTGTTGTCACTGTTGCTGTCACTGTTGCTGTCACTGTTGCTGTCACTGTTGCTGTCACTGTTGCTGTCACTGTTGCTGTCACGGTTGCTGTCACGGTTGCTGTCACGGTTGCTGTCACTGTTGTTGTCACTGTTGCTGTCACTGTTGCTGTCACTGTTGCTGTCACTGTTGCTGTCACTGTTGCTGTCACTGTTGTTGTCACGGGTGTTGTCGCTGTTGTCGCGGTTGTTGTCGCGGTTGTTGTCGCGGTTGTTGTCGCGGTTGTTGTCGCGGTTGTTGTCGCGGTTGTTGTCACTGTTGCTGTCACTGTTGCTGTCACGGTTGCTGTCACGGTTACTGTCACGGTTGTTGTCACGGTTGTTGTCACGGTTGTCGTCACGGTTGTCGTCACGGGTGTCGTCACGGGTGTCGTCACGGGTGTCGTCACGGGTGTCGTCACGGGTGTCGTCACGGGTGTCGTCACGGGTGTCGTCACGGGTGTCGTCACGGGTGTCGTCACGGGTGTCGTCACGGGTGTCGTCACGGGTGTCGTCACGGGTGTCGTCACGGGTGTCGTCACGGTTGTTGGTGTTGGTGTTGGCACTGTTGTTGTCACTGTTGTTGTCACGGTTGTTGTCACGGTTGTTGTCACGGTTGTTGTCACGGTTGTTGTCACGGTTGTTGTCACGGTTGTTGTCACGGGTGTTGTCACGGGTGTTGTCACGGCTGTTGTCACGGCTGTTGTCACGGGTGTTGTCACGGGTGTTGTCACGGGTGTTGTCACGGGTGTTGTCACGGGTGTTGTCACGGGTGTTGTCACGGGTGTTGTCACGGGTGTTGTCACGGGTGTTGTCACTGTTGTTGTCACTGTTGTTGTCACTGCTGTTGTCACTGCTGTTGTCACTGCTGTTGTCACGGTTGTTGTCACGGGTGTTGTCACGGGTGTTGTCTAGGGTGTTGTCACGGGTGTTGTCACGGTTGTTGTCACGGTTGTTGTCACGGTTGTTGTCACGGTTGTTGTCACGGTTGTATTCAGGGGTGTTGTCACGGGTGTTGTCACGGGTGTTGTCACGGGTGTTGTCACGGGTGTTGTCACGGGTGTTGTCACGGGTGTTGTCACGGGTGTTGTCACGGGTGTTGTCACTGTTGCTGTCACTGTTGCTGTCACTGTTGCTGTCACTGTTGCTGTCACTGTTGCTGTCACTGTTGCTGTCACTGTTGCTGTCACGGTTGCTGTCACGGTTGCTGTCACTGTTGCCGTCACTGTTGCCGTCACTGTTGCCGTCACTGTTGCTGTCACTGTTGCTGTCACTGTTGCTGTCACGGGTGTTGTCACTGTTGTTGTCGCGGTTGTTGTCGCGGTTGTTGTCGCGGTTGTTGTCGCGGTTGTTGTCGCGGTTGTTGTCGCGGTTGTTGTCGCGGTTGTTGTCGCGGTTGCTGTCACGGTTGTTGTCACGGTTGTTGTCACGGTTGTTGTCACTGTTGTTGTCACGGGTGCTGTCACTGTTGCTGTCACTGTTGCTGTCACTGTTGCTGTCACTGTTGCTGTCACTGTTGCTGTCACTGTTGCTGTCACTGTTGTTGTCACTGTTGTTGTCACGGGTGTTGTCGCTGTTGTCGCGGTTGTTGTCGCGGTTGTTGTCGCGGTTGTTGTCGCGGTTGTTGTCGCGGTTGTTGTCACTGTTGCTGTCACGGTTGCTGTCACGGTTGCTGTCACGGTTGTCACGGTTGTTGTCACGGTTGTTGTCACGGTTGTCGTCACGGGTGTCGTCACGGGTGTCGTCACGGGTGTCGTCACGGCTGTCGTCACGGGTGTCGTCACGGGTGTCGTCACGGGTGTCGTCACGGGTGTCGTCACGGGTGTAGTCACGGGTGTCGTCACGGGTGTCGTCACGGGTGTCGTCACGGGTGTCGTCACGGGTGTCGTCACGGTTGTTGGTGTTGGTGTTGGTGTTGGCACTGTTGTTGTCACTGTTGTTGTCACGGTTGTTGTCACGGTTGTTGTCACGGTTGTTGTCACGGTTGTTGTCACGGTTGTTGTCACGGGTGTTGTCACGGGTGTAGTCACGGCTGTTGTCACGGCTGTTGTCACGGGTGTTGTCACGGGTGTTGTCACGGGTGTTGTCACGGGTGTTGTCACGGGTGTTGTCACGGGTGTTGTCACGGGTGTTGTCACGGGTGTTGTCACGGGTGTTGTCACGGGTGTTGTCACGGGTGTTGTCACTGTTGTCACTGCTGTTGTCACTGCTGTTGTCACTGCTGTTGTCACTGCTGTTGTCACGGTTGTTGTCACGGTTGTTGTCACGGTTGTTGTCACGGTTGTCACGGTTGTTGTCACGGTTGTTGTCACGGTTGTTGTCACGGTTGTTGTCACGGTTGTTGTCACGGTTGTTGTCACGGGTGTTGTCACGGGTGTTGTCACGTGTGTTGTCTAGGGTGTTGTCACGGGTGTTGTCACGGTTGTTGTCACGGTTGTTGTCACGGTTGTTGTCACGGTTGTATTCAGGGGTGTTGTCACGGGTGTTGTCACGGGTGTTGTCACGGGTGTTGTCACGGGTGTTGTCACGGGTGTTGTCACGGGTGTTGTCACGGGTGTTGTCACTGTTGCTGTCACTGTTGCTGTCACTGTTGCTGTCACTGTTGCTGTCACTGTTGCTGTCACTGTTGCTGTCACTGTTGCTGTCACTGTTGCTGTCACGGTTGCTGTCACTGTTGCTGTCACTGTTGCCGTCACTGTTGCTGTCACTGTTGCTGTCACTGTTGCTGTCACTGTTGCTGTCACGGGTGTTGTCACTGTTGTTGTCGCGGTTGTTGTCGCGGTTGTTGTCGCGGTTGTTGTCGCGGTTGTTGTCACGGTTGCTGTCACGGTTGTTGTCGCGGTTGTTGTCACGGTTGTTGTCACGGTTGTTGTCACGGTTGTTGTCACGGTTGTTGTCACGGTTGTTGTCACGGTTGTCGTCACGGTTGTCGTCACGGTTGTCGTCACGGTTGTCGTCACGGGTGTCGTCACGGGTGTCGTCACGGGTGTCGTCACGGGTGTCGTCACGGGTGTCGTCACGGTTGTCGTCACGGTTGTCGTCACGGTTGTCGTCACGGTTGTTGGTGTTGGTGTTGGTGTTGGTGTTGGTGTTGTCACTGTTGTTGTCACTGTTGTTGTCACTGTTGTTGTCACTGTTGTTGTCACTGTTGTTGTCACGGTTGTTGTCACGGTTGTTGTCACGGTTGTTGTCACGGTTGTTGTCACGGTTGTTGTCACGGGTGTGGTCACGGGTGTGGTCACGGGTGTGGTCACGGGTGTGGTCACGGGTGTGGTCACGGGTGTGGTCACGGGTGTCGTCACGGGTGTCGTCACGGTGGTCGTCACGGGTGTCTTCACGGGTGTCTTCACGGGTGTCTTCACGGGTGTCTTCAACGGTTCGTCACGGGTGTCGTCACGGGTGTCGTCACGGGTGTCGTCACGGGTGTCGTCACGGGTGTCGTCACGGGTGTCGTCACGGGTGTCGTCACGGGTGTCGTCACGGGTGTCGTCACGGGTGTCGTCACGGGTGTCGTCACGGGTGTCGTCACGGGTGTCGTCACGGGTGTCGTCACGGGTGTCGTCACGGTTGTTGGTGTTGGTGTTGGTGTTGGGACTGTTGTTGTCACTGTTGTTGTCACTGTTGTTGTCACTGTTGTTGTCACTGTTGTCACGGTTGTTGTCACGATTGTTGTCTCGGTTGCTGTCACGGTTGCTGTCACGGTTGCTGTCACGGATGCTGTCACGGGTGCTGTCACTGGTGCTGTCACGGGTGCTGTCACGGGTGATGTCACGGGTGCTGTCACGGGTGATGTCACGGGTGATGTCACGGGTGCTGTCACGGGTGCTGTCACGGGTGCTGTCACGGGTGCTGTCACGGGTGTTGTCACGGGTGTTGTCACGGGTGTTGTCACGGGTGTTGTCACTGGTGTTGTCACTGGTGTTGTCACTGGTGTTGTCACTGGTGTTGTCACTGTTGTTGTCACTGTTGTTGTCACTGTTGTCACTGTTGTTGTCGCTGTTGTTGTCGCTGTTGTTGTCGCTGTTGTTGTCGCGGTTGTTGTCACGGGTGTTGTCACGGGTGTTGTCACGGGTGTTGTCACGGGTGTTGTCACGGGTGTTGTCACGGGTGTTGTCACGGGTGTTGTCACGGGTGTTGTCACGGGTGTGTTCACGGGTGTGTTCACGGGTGTGTTCACGGGTGTTGTCACGGGTGTTGTCACGGGTGTTGTCACGGGTGTTGTCACGGGTGTTGTCACGGGTGTTGTCACGGGTGTTGTCACGGGTGTTGTCACGGGTGTTGTCACTGTTGTTGTCACGGGTGTTGTCACGGGTGTTGTCACTGTTGTTGTCACGGGTGCTGTCACTGTTGCTGTCACTGTTGCTGTCACTGTTGCTGTCACTGTTGCTGTCACTGTTGCTGTCACTGTTGCTGTCACTGTTGCTGTCACTGTTGCTGTCACTGTTGTTGTCACTGTTGCTGTCACTGTTGTTGTCACTGTTGCTGTCACTGTTGCTGTCACGGTTGCTGTCACGGTTGCTGTCACGGTTGCTGTCACGGTTGCTGTCACGGTTGTTGTCACTGTTGTTGTCACTGTTGCTGTCACTGTTGCTGTCACTGTTGCTGTCACTGTTGCTGTCACTGTTGCTGTCACTGTTGTTGTCACTGTTGTTGTCACGGGTGTTGTCGCTGTTGTCGCGGTTGTTGTCGCGGTTGTTGTCGCGGTTGTTGTCGCGGTTGTTGTCGCGGTTGTTGTCGCGGTTGTTGTCACTGTTGCTGTCACTGTTGCTGTCACGGTTGCTGTCACGGTTGCTGTCACGGTTGTTGTCACGGTTGTTGTCACGGTTGTCGTCACGGGTGTCGTCACGGGTGTCGTCACGGGTGTCGTCACGGGTGTCGTCACGGGTGTCGTCACGGGTGTCGTCACGGGTGTCGTCACGGGTGTCGTCACGGGTGTCGTCACGGGTGTCGTCACGGGTGTCGTCACGGGTGTCGTCACGGGTGTCGTCACGGGTGTCGTCACGGTTGTTGGTGTTGGTGTTGTCACTGTTGTTGTCACGGTTGTTGTCACGGTTGTTGTCACGGTTGTTGTCACGGTTGTTGTCACGGTTGTTGTCACGGGTGTTGTCACGGGTGTTGTCACGGCTGTTGTCACGGCTGTTGTCACGGGTGTTGTCACGGGTGTTGTCACGGGTGTTGTCACGGGTGTTGTCACGGGTGTTGTCACGGGTGTTGTCACGGGTGTTGTCACGGGTGTTGTCACTGTTGTTGTCACTGTTGTTGTCACTGCTGTTGTCACTGCTGTTGTCACTGCTGTTGTCACGGTTGTTGTCACGGTTGTTGTCACGGTTGTTGTCACGGTTGTCACGGTTGTTGTCACGGTTGTTGTCACGGTTGTTGTCACGGCTGTTGTCACGGGTGTTGTCACGGGTGTTGTCACGGGTGTTGTCAGGGGTGTTGTCACGGGTGTTGTCACGGGTGTTGTCACGGGTGTTGTCACGGGTGTTGTCACGGGTGTTGTCACCGTTGTTGTCACTGCTGTTGTCACTGCTGTTGTCACTGCTGTTGTCACGGTTGTTGTCACGGTTGTCACGGTTGTTGTCACGGTTGTTGTCACGGTTGTTGTCACGGTTGTTGTCACGGTTGTTGTCACGGGTGTTGTCACGGGTGTTGTGACGGGTGTTGTCTAGGGTGTTGTCACGGTTGTTGTCACGGTTGTTGTCACGGTTGTTGTCAACGTTGTATTCACGGGTGTTGTCACGTGTGTTGTCACGGGTGTTGTCACGGGTGTTGTCACGGGTGTTGTCACGGGTGTTGTCACGGGTGTTGTCACGGGTGTTGTCACGGGTGTTGTCACGGGTGTTGTCACGGGTGTTGTCACTGTTGCTGTCATTGTTGCTGTCACTGTTGCTGTCACTGTTGCTGTCACTGTTGCTGTCACTGTTGCTGTCACTGTTGCTGTCACTGTTGCTGTCACTGTTGCTGTCACGGTTGCTGTCACGGTTGCTGTCACGGTTGCTGTCACGGTTGCTGTCACTGTTGCTGTCACTGTTGCTGTCACTGTTGCTGTCACTGTTGTACTCGCCGTTGTTGTCGCGGTTGTTGTCGCGGTTGTTGTCGCGGTTGTTGTCGCGGTTGTTGTCGCGGTTGTTGTCGCGGTTGTTGTCACTGTTGTTGTCACTGTTGTTGTCACTGTTGCTGTCACTGTTGCTGTCACTGTTGCTGTCACTGTTGCTGTCACGGTTGTTGTCACGGTTGTTGTCACGGTTGTTGTCACGGTTGTTGTCACGGTTGTTGTCGCGGTTGTTGTCACGGTTGTTGTCACGGTTGTTGTCACGGTTGTCGTCACGGTTGTCGTCACGGTTGTCGTCACGGTTGTCGTCACGGTTGTCGTCACGGTTGTCGTCACGGTTGTCGTCACGGTTGTCGTCACGGTTGTCGTCACGGTTGTCGTCACGGTTGTCGTCACGGTTGTCGTCACGGGTGTCGTCACGGGTGTCGTCACGGGTGTCGTCACGGGTGTCGTCACGGGTGTCGTCACGGGTGTCGTCACGGGTGTCGTCACGGTTGTCGTCACGGTTGTCGTCACGGTTGTTGTCACGGTTCGTGTTGGTGTTGGTGATGGTGTTGGTGTTGTCACTGTTGTTGTCACTGTTGTTGTCACTGTTGTTGTCACTGTTGTTGTCACGGTTGTTGTCACGGTTGTTGTCACGGTTGTTGTCACGGTTGTTGTCACGGTTGCTGTCACGGTTGCTGGCACGGGTGCTGTCACGGGTGATGTCACGGGTGCTGTCAAGGGTGCTGTCACGGGTGCTGTCACGGGTGCTGTCACGGGTGCTGTCACGGGTGTTGTCACGGGTGTTGTCACGGGTGTTGTCACGGGTGTTGTCACGGGTGTTGTCAAGGGTGTTGTCACGGGTGTTGTCACGGGTGTTGTCACGGGTGTTGTCACTGGTGTTGTCACTGTTGTTGTCACTGTTGTTGTCGCTGTTGTTGTCGCTTTTGTTGTCGCTGTTGTTGTCGCTGTTGTTGTCGCTGTTGTTGTCGCGGTTGTTGTCGAGGTTGTTGTCGCGGGTGTTGTCGCGGGTGTTGTCGCGGGTGTTGTCGCGGGTATTGTCGCGGGTGTTGTCGCGGGTGTTGTCGCGGGTGTTGTCGCGGGTGTTGTCACGGGTGTTGTCACGGGTGTTGTCACGGGTGTTGTCACGGGTGTTGTCACGGGTGTTGTCACTGTTGTTGTCACGGGTGCTGTCACTGTTGCTGTCACTGTTGCCCTCACTGTTGCTGTCACTGTTGTTGTCACTGTTGCTGTCACTGTTGCTGTCACTGTTGCTGTCACTGTTGCTGTCACTGTTGCTGTCACTGTTGCTGTCACGGTTGCTGTCACGGTTGTTGTCACTGTTGCTGTCACTGTTGCTGTCACTGTTGCTGTCACGGTTGCTGTCACGGTTGCTGTCACGGTTGCTGTCACGGTTGCTGTCACGGTTGCTGTCACGGTTGCTGTCACGGTTGTTGTCACGGTTGTTGTCACTGTTGCTGTCACTGTTGCTGTCACTGTTGCTGTCAATGTTGCTGTCACTGTTGTTGTCACTGTTGTTGTCACTGTTGTTGTCACTGTCGCTGTCACGGTTGTTGTCACTGTTGCTGTCACTGTTGCTGTCACTGTTGCTGTCACTGTTGTTGTCACTGTTGCTGTCACTGTTGCTGTCACTGTTGCTGTGTCTGTTGCTGTCACGGTTGCTGTCACGGTTGCTGTCACTGTTGTTGTCACTGTTGCTGTCACTGTTGCTGTCACTGTTGCTGTCACTGTTGTTGTCACTGTTGTTTTCACTGTTGCTGTCACGGTTGCTGTCACGGTTGCTGTCACGGTTGTTGTCACTGTTGTTGTCACTGTTGCTGTCACTGTTGCTGTCACTGTTGTCACTGTTGCTGTCACTGTTGCTGTCACTGTTGCTGTCACTGTTGCTGTCACTGTTGTTGTCACTGTTGTTGTCACTGTTGTTGTCACTGTTGTTGTCACTGTTGCTGTCACGGTTGCTGTCACGGTTGCTGTCACGGTTGCTGTCACGGTTGTTGTCACGGTTGCTGGCACTGTTGCTGTCACTGTTGCTGTCACTGTTGTTGTCACTGTTGTTGTCACTGTTGTTTTCGCTGTTGTTGTCGCTGTTTTTGTCGCTGTTGTTGTCGCTGTTGTTGTCGCGGTTGTTGTCGCGGTTGCTGTCGCGGTTGCTGTCACTGTTGCTGTCACTGTTGCTGTCACGGTTGCTTTCACGGTTGTCACGGTTGTGGTCACGGTTGTGGTCACGGGTGTGGTCACGGGTGTGGTCACGGGTGTGGTCACGGGTGTGGTCACGGGTGTGGTCACGGGTGTGGTCACGGGTGTGGTCACGGGTGTGGTCACGGGTGTCGTCACGGGTGTCGTCACGGGTGTCGTCACGGGTGTCGTCACGGGTGTCTTCACGGGTGTCGTCACGGGTGTCGTCACGGTTGTCGTGACGGTTGTCGTCACGGTTGTCGTCACGGTTGTCGTCACGGTTGTTGGTGTTGTCACTGTTGTTGTCACTGTTGTCACTGTTGTCACTGTTGTTGTCACTGTTGTTGTCACTGTTGTTGTCACGGTTGTTGTCACGGTGTTGTCACGGGTGCTGTCACGGGTGCTGTCACGGGTGCTGTCGCGGGTGCTGTCGCGGGTGCTGTCGCGGGTGCTGTCGCGGGTGCTGTCGCGGGTGCTTTCGCGGGTGCTGTCGCGGGTGCTGTCGCGGGTGTTGTCGCGGGTGTTGTCGCGGGTGTTGTCGCGGGTGTTGTCCCGGGTGTTGTCGCGGGTGTTGTCACGGGTGTTGTCACGGGTGTTGTCACGGGTGTTGTCACGGGTGTTGTCACGGCTGTTGTCACGGCTGTTGCCACGGGTGTTGTCACGGGTGTTGTCACGGGTGTTGTCACGGGTGTTGTCACGGGTGATGTCACGGGTGTTGTGTCGGGTGTTGTCACGGGTGTTGTCACTGGTGTTGTCACTGGTGTTGTCACTGGTGTTGTCACTGGTGTTGTCACTGTTGTTGTCACTGTTGTTGTCACTGTTGTCACTGTTGTTGTCACTGTTGTTGTCACTGTTGCCGTCACTGTTGCCGTCACTGTTGCCGTCACTGTTGCCGTCACGGTTGCCGTCACGGTTGTTTTCATGGTTGTTGTCACTGTTGCTGTCACTGATGCTGTCACTGTTGCTGTCACTGTTGCTGTCACGGTTGCTGTCACTGTTGCTGTCACTGTTGTTGTCACTGTTGTTGTCTCTGTTGCTGTCACTGTTGCTGTCACGGTTGCTGTCACGGTTGTTGTCACTGTTGTTGTCACTGTTGTTGTCACGGTTGCTGTCACGGTTGCTGTCACGGTTGTTGTCACTGTTGTTGTCACTGTTGCTGTCACTGTTGCTGTCACTGTTGCTGTCACGGTTGCTGTCACTGTTGTTGTCACTGTTGTTGTCACGGTTGCTGTCACGGTTGCTGTCACGGTTGTTGTCACTGTTGCTGTCACTGTTGCTGTCACTGTTGCTGTCACTGTTGTTGTCACTGTTGTTGTTACTGTTGTTGTCACTGTTGCTGTCACTGTTGCTTTCACGGTTGTTGTCACTGTTGCTGTCACTGTTGCTCTCACTGTTGCTGTCACTGTTGCTGTCACTGTTGTTGTCACTGTTGCTGTCACTGTTGCTGTCACGGTTGCTGTCACGGTTGCTGTCACGGTTGTTGTCACGGTTGTTGTCACTGTTGTTGTCACTGTTGTTGTCACTGTTGCTGTCACTGTTGCTGTCACTGTTGCTGTCACTGTTGTTGTCACTGTTGTTGTCACTGTTGCTGTCACTGTTGCTGTCACGGTTGCTGTCACGGTTGTTGTCACTGTTGTTGTCACTGTTGCTGTCACTGTTGCTGTCACTGTTGCTGTCACTTTTGCTGTCACTGTTGCTGTCACTGTTGCTGTCACGGTTGCTGTCACGGTTGCTGTCACTGTTGCTGTCACTGTTGTTGTCACTGTCACTGTTGCTGTCACTGTTGCTGTCACTGTTGCTGTCACTGTTGCTGTCACTGTTGCTGTCACTGTTGCTGTCACGGTTGCTGTCACTGTTGCTGTCACTGTTGCTGTCACTGTTGCTGTCACTGTTGCTGTCACGGGTGTTGTCACTGTTGTTGTCGCCGTTGTTGTCGCGGTTGTTGTCGCGGTTGTTGTCGCGGTTGTTGTCGCGGTTGTTGTCGCGGTTGTTGTCGCGGTTGTTGTCGCGGTTGTTGTCACTGTTGTTGTCACTGTTGCTGTCACTGTTGCTGTCACTGTTGCTGTCACTGTTGCTGTCACGGTTGTTGTCACGGTTGTTGTCACGGTTGTTGTCACGGTTGTTGTCACGGTTGTTGTCACGGTTGTTGTCACGGTTGTTGTCACGGTTGTTGTCACGGTTGTTGTCACGGTTGTTGTCACGGTTGTTGTCACGGTTGTCGTCACGGTTGTCGTCACGGTTGTCGTCACGGTTGTCGTCACGGTTGTCGTCACGGGTGTCGTCACGGGTGTCGTCACGGGTGTCGTCACGGGTGTCGTCACGGGTGTCGTCACGGGTGTCGTCACGGGTGTCGTCACGGGTGTCGTCACGGGTGTCGTCACGGTTGTCGTCACGGTTGTCGTCACGGTTGTTGTCACGGTTGTTGTCACGGTTGTTCGTGTTGGTGTTGGTGTTGGTGTTGTCACTGTTGTTGTCACTGTTGTTGTCACTGTTGTTGTCACTGTTGTTGTCACGGTTTTTGTCACGGTTGTTGTCACGGTTGTTGTCACGGTTGTTGTCACGGTTGTTGTCACGGTTGTTGTCACGGTTGTTGTCACGGGTGTTGTCACGGGTGTTGTCGCGGGTGTTGTCACGGGTGTTGGCACGGGTGTTGTCACTTTTGTTGTCACTGTTGTTGTCACGGTTGTTGTCACGGTTGTTGGTGTTGGTGTTGGTGTTACTGTTGCTGTTACTGTTGTCTTTACTGTTGTTGTTACTGTTGTACTCACGGTTGTTGTCACGGTTGTTGTCACGGTTGTTGTCACAGTTGTTGTCACGGTTGTTGTCACGGTTTTTGTCACGGTTGTTGTCACGGTTGTAGTCACGGTTGTAGTCACGGTTGTTGTCACGGTTGTTGTCACGGTTGTTGTCACGGTTGTTGTCACGGGTGTTGTCACGGGTGTTGTCACGGGTGTTGTCACGGGTGTTGTCACGGGTGTTGTCACGGGTGTTGTCACGGGTGTTGTCACGGGTGTTGCCACGGGTGTTGCCACGGGTGTTGCCACGGGTGTTGTCACGGGTGTTGTCACGGGTGTTGTCACGGGTGTTGTCACGGGTGTTGTCACGGGTGTTGTCACGGGTGTTGTCACGGGTGTTGTCACGGGTGTTGTCACGGGTGTTGTCACGGGTGTTGTCACTGTTGTCACTGTTGTCACTGTTGCTGTCACTGTTGCTGTCACGGTTGTTGTCACGGTTGTTGTCACGGTTGTTGTCACGGTTGTTGTCACGGGTGTTGTCACGGGTGTTGTCACGGGTGTTGTCACGGGTGTTGTCACGGGTGTTGTCACGGGTGTTGTCACGGGTGTTGTCACGGGTGTACTCACGGGTGTTGTCACGGGTGTTGTCACGGGTGTTGTCACGGGTGTTGTCACGGGTGTTGTCACGGGGGTTGTCACGGGGGTTGTCACGGGGGTTGTCTCGGGTGTGGTCACGGGTGTGGACACGGGTGTAGTCACGGGTGTGGTCACGGGTGTGGTCACGGGTGTGGTCACGGGTGTGGTCACGGGTGTGGTCACGGGTGTGGTCACGGGTGTGGTCACTGTTGTCACGGTTTTTGTCACGGTTGTCACGGTTGTTGTCACGGTTGTTGTCACGGTTGCTGTCACGGTTGCTGTCACGGGTGCTGTCACGGGTGCTGTCACGGGTGTTGTCACCGGTGTTGTCACGGGTGTTGTCACGGGTGTTGTCACGGGTGTTGTCACGGGGGTTGTCACGGGGGTTGTCACGGGTGTGGTCACGGGTGTTGTCACGGGTGTAGTCACGGGTGTAGTCACGGGTGTTGTCACTGTTGTTGTCACGGGTGTTGTCGCTGTTGTTGTCGCGGTTGTTGTCGCGGTTGTTGTCACGGTTGTTGTCGCGGTTGTTGTCGCGGTTGCTGTCGCGGTTGCTGTCACTGTTGCTGTCACTGTTGCTGTCACGGTTGCTGTCACGGTTGTTGTCACGGTTGTGGTCACGGTTGTCGTCACGGTTGTCGTCACGGTTGTCGTCACGGTTGTCGTCACGGTTGTCGTCACGGGTGTCGTCACGGGTGTCGTCACGGGTGTCGTCACGGGTGTCGTCACGGGTGTCGTCACGGATGTCGTCACGGATGTCGTCACGGGTGTCGTCACGGGTGTCGTCACGGGTGTCGTCACGGGTGTCGTCACGGGTGTCGTCACGGTTGTCGTCACGGTTGTCGTCACGGTTGTTGGTGTTGGTGTTGTCACTCTTGTTGTCACTGTTGTTGTCACTGTTGTTGTCACTGTTGTTGTCACTGTTGTTGTCACTGTTGTCACTGTTGTTGTCACTGTTGTTGTCACTGTTGCTGTCACGGTTGCTGTCACTGTTGCTGTCACGGTTGCTGTCACGGTTGCTGTCACGGTTGCTGTCACGGGTGCTGTCACGGGTTATGTCACGGGGGCTGTCACGGGGGCTGTCACGGGTGCTGTCACGGGTGCTGTCACGGGTGCTGTCACGGGTGCTGTCACGGGTGCTGTCACGGGTGTTGTCACGGGTGTTTTCACGGGTCTTGTCACGGGTCTTGTCACGGGTCTTGTCACGGGTCTTGTCACGGGTGTTGCCACGGGTGTTGCCACGGGTGTTGCCACGGGTGTTGCCACGGGTGTTGCCACGGGTGTTGCCACGGGTGTTGCCACGGGTGTTGCCACGGGTGTTGTCACCTGTGTTGTCACGGGTGGTGTCACGGGTGTTGTCACGGGTGTTGTCACGGGTGTTGTCACGGGTGTTATCACGGGTGTTGTCACGGGTGTTGTCACGGGTGTTGTCACGGGTGTTGTCACGGGTGTTGTGACGGGTGTTGTGACGGGTGTTGTGACGGGTGTTGTGACGGGTGTTGTGACGGGTGTTGTGACGGGTGTTGTCGCGGGTGTTGTCGCGGATGTTGTCGCGGGTGTTGTCGCGGGTGTTGTCGCTTGTGTTGTCGCTTGTGTTGTCCCGGGTGTTGTCCCGGGCGTTGTCACGGGTGTTGTCACGGGTGTTGTCACGGGTGTTGTCACGGGTGTTGTTACGGCTGTTGACACGGGTGTTGACACGGGTGTTGTCACGGGTGTTGTCACGGGTGTTGTCACGGGTGTTGTCACGGGTGTTGTCACGGGTGATGTCACGGGTGTTGTCACTGGTGTTGTCACTGGTGTTGTCACTGGTGTTGTCACTGGTGTAGTCACTGCTGTAGTCACTGGTGTTGTCACTGTTGTTGTCACTGTTGTTGTCACTGTTGTTGTCACTGTTTGTTCACTGTTTGTTGTCACGGTTGTTGTCACGGTTGTTGTCACGGTTGTTGTCACGGTTGTTGTCACGGGTGTTGTCACGGTTGTTGTCACGGGTGTTGTCACGGGTGTTGTCACGGGTGTGGTCACGGGTGTGGTCACGGGTGTGGTCACGGGTGTGGTCACGGGTGTGGTCACGGGTGTGGTCACGGGTGTGGTCACGGGTGTCGTCACGGGTGTCGTCACGGGTGTCGTCACGGGTGTCTTCACGGGTGTCTTCACGGGTGTCGTCACGGGTGTCGTCACGGGTGTCGTCACGGGTGTCGTCACGGGTGTCGTCACGGGTGTCGTCACGGGTGTCGTCACGGGTGTCGTCACGGGTGTCGTCACGGGTGTCGTCACGGTTGTTGGTGTTGGTGTTGGTGTTGGGACTGTTGGTGTCACTGTTGTTGTCACGGTTGTTGTCACGGTTGTTGTCACGGTTGTTGTCACGGTTGTTGTCACGGTTGTTGTCACGGTTGTTGTCACGGGTGTTGTCACGGGTGTTGTCACGGCTGTTGTCACGGCTGTTGTCACGGGTGTTGTCACGGGTGTAGTCACGGGTGTTGTCACGGGTGTTGTCACCGTTGTTGTCACTGCTGTTGTCACTGCTGTTGTCACGGTTGTTGTCACGGTTGTTGTCACGGTTGTCACGGTTGTTGTCACGGTTGTTGTCACGGTTGTTGTCACGGTTGTTGTCACGGTTGTTGTCACGGTTGTTGGTGTTGGTGTTGGTGTTGTCACTGTTGTTGTCACTGTTGTTGTCACTGTTGTTGTCACTGTTGTTGTCACTGTTGTCACGGTTGTTGTCACGATTGTTGTCTCGGTTGCTGTCACGGTTGCTGTCACGGTTGCTGTCACGGATGCTGTCACGGGTGCTGTCACGGGTGTTGTCACGGGTGTTGTCACGGGTGTTGTCACGGGTGTATCACGGGTGTTGTCACTGGTGTTGTCACTGGTGTTGTCACTGGTGTTGTCACTGGTGTTGTCACTGTTGTTGTCACTGTTGTTGTCACTGTTGTTGTCACTGTTGTTGTCGCTGTTGTTGTCGCTGTTGTTGTCGCTGTTGTTGTCGCGGTTGTTGTCACGGGTGTTGTCACGGGTGTTGCCACGGGTGTTGTCACGGGTGTTGTCACGGGTGTTGTCACGGGTGTTGTCACGGGTGATGTCACGGGTGTTGTCACGGGTGTTGTCACGGGTGTGTTCACGGGTGTGTTCACGGGTGTGTTCACGGGTGTTGTCACGGGTGTTGTCACGGGTGTTGTCACGTGTGTTGTCACGGGTGTTGTCACTGTTGTTGTCACGGGTGTTGTCACGGGTGTTGTCACTGTTGTTGTCACGGGTGCTGTCACTGTTGCTGTCACTGTTGCTGTCACTGTTGCTGTCACTGTTGCTGTCACTGTTGTTGTCACTGTTGCTGTCACTGTTGTTGTCACTGTTGCTGTCACTGTTGCTGTCACTGTTGCTGTCACTGTTGCTGTCACGGTTGCTGTCACGGTTGCTGTCACGGTTGTTGTCACTGTTGTTGTCACTGTTGCTGTCACTGTTGCTATCACTGTTGCTGTCACTGTTGCTGTCACTGTTGCTGTCACTGTTGTTGTCACGGGTGTTGTCGCTGTTGTCGCGGTTGTTGTCGCGGTTGTTGTCGCGGTTGTTGTCGCGGTTGTTGTCGCGGTTGTTGTCGCGGTTGCTGTCACTGTTGCTGTCACGGTTGCTGTCACGGTTGCTGTCACGGTTGTTGTCACGGTTGTTGTCACGGTTGTCGTCACGGTTGTCGTCACGGGTGTCGTCACGGGTGTCGTCACGAGTGTCGGCACGGGTGTCGTCACGGGTGTCGTCACGGGTGTCGTCATGGGTGTCGTCACGGGTGTCGTCACGGGTGTCGTCACGGGTGTCGTCACGGGTGTCGTCACGGGTGTCGTCACGGGTGTCGTCACGGGTGTCGTCACGGGTGTCGTCACGGTTGTTGGTGTTGGTGTTGGCACTGTTGTTGTCACTGTTGTTGTCACGGTTGTTGTCACGGTTGTTGTCACGGTTGTTGTCACGGTTGTTGTCACGGGTGTTGTCACGGGTGTTGTCACGGCTGTTGTCACGGCTGTTGTCACGGGTGTTGTCACGGGTGTTGTCACGGGTGTTGTCACGGGTGTTGTCACGGGTGTTGTCACGGGTGTTGTCACGGGTGTTGTCACGGGTGTTGTCACTGTTGTTGTCACTGTTTTTGTCACTGCTGTTGTCACTGCTGTTGTCACTGCTGTTGTCACGGTTGTTGTCACGGTTGTTGTCACGGTTGTTGTCACGGTTGTCACGGTTGTTGTCACGGTTGTTGTCACGGTTGTTGTCACGGTTGTTGTCACGGTTGTTGTCACGGTTGTTGTCACGGTTGTTGTCACGGGTGTTGTCACGGGTGTTGTCTAGGGTGTTGTCTAGGGTGTTGTCACGGGTGTTGTCACGGTTGTTGTCACGGTTGTTGTCACGGTTGTTGTCACGGTTGTATTCAGGGGTGTTGTCACGGGTGTTGTCACGGGTGTTGTCACGGGTGTTGTCACGGGTGTTGTCACGGGTGTTGTCACTGTTGCTGTCACTGTTGCTGTCACTGTTGCTGTCACTGTTGCTGTCACTGTTGCTGTCACTGTTGCTGTCACTGTTGCTGTCACTGTTGCTGTCACTGTTGCTGTCACGGTTGCTGTCACTGTTGCTGTCACTGTTGCCGTCACTGTTGCTGTCACTGTTGCTGTCACTGTTGCTGTCACTGTTGCTGTCACGGGTGTTGTCACTGTTGTTGTCGCGGTTGTTGTCGCGGTTGTTGTCGCGGTTGTTGTCGCGGTTGTTGTCGCGGTTGTTGTCGCGGTTGTTGTCGCGGTTGTTGTCACGGTTGCTGTCACGGTTGTTGTCACGGTTGTTGTCACGGTTGTTGTCACGGTTGTTGTCACGGTTGTTGTCACGGTTGTTGTCACGGTTGTGGTCACGGTTGTCGTCACGGTTGTCGTCACGGTTGTCGTCACGGTTGTCGTCACGGTTGTCGTCACGGGTGTCGTCACGGGTGTCGTCACGGGTGTCGTCACGGGTGTCGTCACGGGTGTCGTCACGGGTGTCGTCACGGTTGTCGTCACGGTTGTCGTCACGGTTGTCGTCACGGTTGTTGGTGTTGGTGTTGGTGTTGGTGTTGTCACTGTTGTTGTCACTGTTGTTGTCACTGTTGTTGTCACTGTTGTTGTCACGGTTGTTGTCACGGTTGTTGTCACGGTTGTTGTCACGGTTGTTGTCACGGTTGTTGTCACGGTTGTTGTCACGGTTGCTGTCACGGTTGCTGTCACGGGTGCTGTCACGGGTGATGTCACTGGTGCTGTCACGGGTGCTGTCACGGGTGATGTCACGGGTGATGTCACGGGTGCTGTCACGGGTGCTGTCACGGGTGCTGTCACGGGTGCTGTCACGGGTGTTGTCACGGGTGTTGTCACGGGTGTTGTCACGGGTGTTGTCACGGGTGTTGTCACTGGTGTTGTCACTGGTGTTGTCACTGTTGTTGTCACTGTTGTTGTCACTGTTGTTGTCACTGTTGTTGTCGCTGTTGTTGTCGCTGTTGTTGTCGCTGTTGGTATCGCGGTTGTTGTCACGGGTGTTGTCACGGGTGTTGTCACGGGTGTTGTCACGGGTGTTGTCACGGGTGTTGTCACGGGTGTTGTCACGGGTGTTGTCACGGGTGTGTTCACGGGTGTTGTCACGGGTGTTGTCACGGGTGTTGTCACGGGTGTTGTCACTGTTGTTGTCACGGGTGTTGTCACGGGTGTTGTCACTGTTGTTGTCACGGGTGCTGTCACTGTTGCTGTCACTGTTGCTGTCACTGTTGCTGTCACTGTTGCTGTCACTGTTGCTGTCACTGTTGTTGTCACTGTTGCTGTCACTGTTGTTGTCACTGTTGCTGTCACTGTTGCTGTCACTGTTGCTGTCACTGTTGCTGTCACGGTTGCTGTCACGGTTGCTGTCACGGTTGCTGTCACGGTTGCTGTCACGGTTGTTGTCACTGTTGCTGTCACTGTTGCTGTCACTGTTGCTGTCACTGTTGCTGTCACTGTTGCTGTCACTGTTGTTGTCACTGTTGTTGTCACGGGTGTTGTCGCTGTTGTCGCGGTTGTTGTCGCGGTTGCTGTCGCGGATGCTGTCACGGGTGCTGTCACTGGTGCTGTCACGGGTGCTGTCACGGGTGATGTCACGGGTGATGTCACGGGTGCTGTCACGGGTGCTGTCACGGGTGCTGTCACGGGTGCTGTCACGGGTGTTGTCACGGGTGTTGTCACGGGTGTTGTCACGGGTGTTGTCACTGGTGTTGTCACTGGTGTTGTCACTGGTGTTGTCACTGGTGTTGTCACTGTTGTTGTCACTGTTGTTGTCACTGTTGTCACTGTTGTTGTCGCTGTTGTTGTCGCTGTTGTTGTCGCTGTTGTTGTCGCGGTTGTTGTCGCGGGTGTTGTCGCGGGTGTTGTCACGGGTGTTGTCACGGGTGTTGTCACGGGTGTTGTCACGGGTGTTGTCACGGGTGTTGTCACGGGTGTTGTCACGGGTGTTGTCACGGGTGTGTTCACGGGTGTGTTCACGGGTGTTGTCACGGGTGTTGTCACGGGTGTTGTCACGGGTGTTGTCACGGGTGTTGTCACGGGTGTTGTCACTGTTGTTGTCACGGGTGTTGTCACGGGTGTTGTCACTGTTGTTGTCACGGGTGCTGTCACTGTTGCTGTCACTGTTGCTGTCACTGTTGCTGTCACTGTTGCTGTCACTGTTGCTGTCACTGTTGCTGTCACTGTTGCTGTCACTGTTGTTGTCACTGTTGCTGTCACTGTTGCTGTCACTGTTGCTGTCACTGTTGCTGTCACTGTTGCTGTCACTGTTGCTGTCACGGTTGCTGTCACGGTTGCTGTCACGGTTGTTGTCACTGTTGTTGTCACTGTTGCTGTCACTGTTGCTGTCACTGTTGCTGTCACTGTTGCTGTCACTGTTGCTGTCACTGTTGTTGTCACTGTTGTTGTCACGGGTGTTGTCGCTGTTGTCGCGGTTGTTATCGCGGTTGTTGTCGCGGTTGTTGTCGCGGTTGTTGTCGCGGTTGTTGTCGCGGTTGTTGTCACTGTTGCTGTCACTGTTGCTGTCACGGTTGCTGTCACGGTTGCTGTCACGGTTGTCGTCACGGTTGTCGTCACGGTTGTCGTCACGGGTGTCGTCACGGGTGTCGTCACGGGTGTCGTCACGGGTGTCGTCACATGTGTCGTCACGGGTGTCGTCACGGGTGTCGTCACGGGTGTCGTCACGGGTGTCGTCACGGGTGTCGTCACGGGTGTCGTCACGGGTGTCGTCACGGGTGTCGTCACGGGTGTCGTCACGGGTGTCGTCACGGGTGTCGTCACGGGTGTCGTCACGGTTGTTGGTGTTGGTGTTGGTGTTGGCACTGTTGTTGTCACTGTTGTTGTCACGGTTGTTGTCACGGTTGTTGTCACGGTTGTTGTCACGGTTGTTGTCACGGTTGTTGTCACGGGTGTTGTCACGGGTGTTGTCACGGCTGTTGTCACGGCTGTTGTCACGGGTGTTGTCACGGGTGTTGTCACGGGTGTTGTCACGGGTGTTGTCACGGGTGTTGTCACGGGTGTTGTCACGGGTGTTGTCACGGGTGTTGTCACGGGTGTTGTCACGGGTGTTGTCACTGTTGTCACTGTTGTTGTCACTGCTGTTGTCACTGCTGTTGTCACTGCTGTTGTCACGGTTGTTGTCACGGTTGTTGTCACGGTTGTTGTCACGGTTGTTGTCACGGTTGTTGTCACGGTTGTCACGGTTGTTGTCACGGTTGTTGTCACGGTTGTTGTCACGGTTGTTGTCACGGTTGTTGTCACGGGTGTTGTCACGGGTGTTGTCTAGGGTGTTGTCTAGGGTGTTGTCACGGGTGTTGTCACGGTTGTTGTCACGGTTGTTGTCACGGTTGTTGTCACGGTTGTATTCAGGGGTGTTGTCACGGGTGTTGTCACGGGTGTTGTCACGGGTGTTGTCACGGGTGTTGTCACGGGTGTTGTCACGGGTGTTGTCACGGGTGTTGTCACTGTTGCTGTCACTGTTGCTGTCACTGTTGCTGTCACTGTTGCTGTCACTGTTGCTGTCACTGTTGCTGTCACTGTTGCTGTCACTGTTGCTGTCACGGTTGCTGTCACTGTTGCCGTCACTGTTGCCGTCACTGTTGCCGTCACTGTTGCTGTCACTGTTGCTGTCACTGTTGCTGTCACGGGTGTTGTCACTGTTGTTGTCGCGGTTGTTGTCGCGGTTGTTGTCGCGGTTGTTGTCGCGGTTGTTGTCGCGGTTGCTGTCGCGGTTGTTGTCGCGGTTGTTGTCACGGTTGTTGTCACGGTTGTTGTCACGGTTGTTGTCACGGTTGTCGTCACGGTTGTCGTCACGGTTGTCGTCACGGTTGTCGTCACGGTTGTCGTCACGGTTGTCGTCACGGGTGTCGTCACGGGTGTCGTCACGGGTGTCGTCACGGGTGTCGTCACGGGTGTCGTCACGGTTGTCGTCACGGTTGTCGTCACGGTTGTCGTCACGGTTGTTGGTGTTGGTGTTGGTGTTGGTGTTGGTGTTGTCACTGTTGTTGTCACTGTTGTTGTCACTGTTGTTGTCACTGTTGTTGTCACTGTTGTTGTCACGGTTGTTGTCACGGTTGTTGTCACGGTTGTTGTCACGGTTGTTGTCACGGTTGTTGTCACGGGTGTGGTCACGGGTGTGGTCACGGGTGTGGTCACGGGTGTGGTCACGGGTGTGGTCACGGGTGTGGTCACGGGTGTCGTCACGGGTGTCGTCGCGGGTGTCGTCACGGGTGTCTTCACGGGTGTCTTCACGGGTGTCTTCACGGGTGTCTTCACGGGTTCGTCACGGGTGTCGTCACGGGTGTCGTCACGGGTGTCGTCACGGGTGTCGTCACGGGTGTCGTCACGGGTGTCGTCACGGGTGTCGTCACGGGTGTCGTCACGGGTGTCGTCACGGGTGTCGTCACGGGTGTCGTCACGGGTGTCGTCACGGGTGTCGTCACGGTTGTTGGTGTTGGTGTTGGTGTTGGGACTGTTGTTGTCACTGTTGTTGTCACGGTTGTTGTCACGGTTGTTGTCACGGTTGTTGTCACGGTTGTTGTCACGGGTGTTGTCACGGGTGTTGTCACGGGTGTTGTCACGGCTGTTGTCACGGCTGTTGTCACGGGTGTTGTCACGGGTGTTGTCACGGGTGTTGTCACGGGTGTTGTCACGGGTGTTGTCACGGGTGTTGTCACGGGTGTTGTCACGGGTGTTGTCACCGTTGTTGTCACTGCTGTTGTCACTGCTGTTGTCACGGTTGTTGTCACGGTTGTTGTCACGGTTGTCACGGTTGTTGTCACGGTTGTTGTCACGGTTGTTGTCACGGTTGTTGTCACGGTTGTTGGTGTTGGTGTTGGTGTTGTCACTGTTGTCACTGTTGTTGTCACTGTTGTTGTCACTGTTGTTGTCACTGTTGTTGTCACTGTTGTCACGGTTGTTGTCACGATTGTTGTCTCGGTTGCTGTCACGGTTGCTGTCACGGTTGCTGTCACGGATGCTGTCACGGGTGCTGTCACTGGTGCTGTCACGGGTGCTGTCACGGGTGATGTCACGGGTGATGTCACGGGTGCTGTCACGGGTGCTGTCACGGGTGCTGTCACGGGTGCTGTCACGGGTGTTGTCACGGGTGTTGTCACGGGTGTTGTCACGGGTGTTGTCACGGGTGTTGTCACGGGTGTTGTCACTGGTGTTGTCACTGGTGTTGTCACTGGTGTTGTCACTGGTGTTGTCACTGTTGTTGTCACTGTTGTTGTCACTGTTGTCACTGTTGTTGTCGCTGTTGTTGTCGCTGTTGTTGTCGCTGTTGTTGTCGCGGTTGTTGTCACGGGTGTTGTCACGGGTGTTGTCACGGGTGTTGTCACGGGTGTTGTCACGGGTGTTGTCACGGGTGTTGTCACGGGTGTTGTCACGGGTGTTGTCACGGGTGTTGTCACGGGTGTGTTCACGGGTGTGTTCACGGGTGTTGTCACGGGTGTTGTCACGGGTGTTGTCACGGGTGTTGTCACGGGTGTTGTCACTGTTGTTGTCACGGGTGTTGTCACGGGTGTTGTCACGGGTGCTGTCACTGTTGCTGTCACTGTTGCTGTCACTGTTGCTGTCACTGTTGCTGTCACTGTTGCTGTCACTGTTGCTGTCACTGTTGCTGTCACTGTTGTTGTCACTGTTGCTGTCACTGTTGTTGTCACTGTTGCTGTCACTGTTGCTGTCACTGTTGCTGTCACTGTTGCTGTCACGGTTGCTGTCACGGTTGCTGTCACGGTTGTTGTCACTGTTGTTGTCACTGTTGCTGTCACTGTTGCTGTCACTGTTGCTGTCACTGTTGCTGTCACTGTTGTTGTCACTGTTGTTGTCACGGGTGTTGTCGCTGTTGTCGCGGTTGTTGTCGCGGTTGTTGTCGCGGTTGTTGTCGCGGTTGTTGTCGCGGTTGTTGTCGCGGTTGTTGTCACTGTTGCTGTCACTGTTGCTGTCACGGTTGCTGTCACGGTTGCTGTCACGGTTGTTGTCACGGTTGTTGTCACGGTTGTCGTCACGGGTTTCGTCACGGGTGTCGTCACGGGTGTCGTCACGGGTGTCGTCACGGGTGTCGTCACGGGTGTCGTCACGGGTGTCGTCACGGGTGTCGTCACGGGTGTCGTCACGGGTGTCGTCACGGGTGTCGTCACGGGTGTCGTCACGGGTGTCGTCACGGGTGTCGTCACGGGTGTCGTCACGGGTGTCGTCACGGGTGTCGTCACGGGTGTCGTCACGGGTGTCGTCACGGGTGTCGTCACGGTTGTTGGTGTTGGTGTTGGTGTTGGCACTGTTGTTGTCACTGTTGTTGTCACGGTTGTTGTCACGGTTGTTGTCACGGTTGTTGTCACGGTTGTTGTCACGGGTGTTGTCACGGGTGTTGTCACGGCTGTTGTCACGGCTGTTGTCACGGGTGTTGTCACGGGTGTTGTCACGGGTGTTGTCACGGGTGTTGTCACGGGTGTTGTCATGGGTGTTGTCACGGGTGTTGTCACTGTTGTTGTCACTGTTGTTGTCACTGCTGTTGTCACTGCTGTTGTCACTGCTGTTGTCACGGTTGTTGTCACGGTTGTTGTCACGGTTGTTGTCACGGTTGTCACGGTTGTTGTCACGGTTGTTGTCACGGTTGTTGTCACGGTTGTTGTCACGGTTGTTGTCACGGCTGTTGTCACGGGTGTTGTCACGGGTGTTGTCACGGGTGTTGTCAGGGGTGTTGTCACGGGTGTTGTCACGGGTGTTGTCACGGGTGTTGTCACGGGTGTTGTCACCGTTGTTGTCACCGTTGTTGTCACTGCTGTTGTCACTGCTGTTGTCACTGCTGTTGTCACGGTTGTTGTCACGGTTGTTGTCACGGTTGTCACGGTTGTTGTCACGGTTGTTGTCACGGTTGTTGTCACGGTTGTTGTCACGGGTGTTGTCACGGGTGTTGTGACGGGTGTTGTCTAGGGTGTTGTCACGGGTGTTGTCACGGGTGTTGTCACGGTTGTTGTCACGGTTGTTGTCACGGTTGTTGTCAAGGTTGTATTCACGGGTGTTGTCACGGGTGTTGTCACGGGTGTTGTCACGGGTGTTGTCACGGGTTTTGTCACGGGTGTTGTCACGGGTGTTGTCACGGGTGTTGTCACGGGTGTTGTCACGGGTGTTGTCACGGGTGTTGTCACTGTTGCTGTCACTGTTGCTGTCACTGTTGCTGTCACTGTTGCTGTCACTGTTGCTGTCACTGTTGCTGTCACTGTTGCTGTCACTGTTGCTGTCACGGTTGCTGTCACGGTTGCTGTCACGGTTGCTGTCACGGTTGCTGTCACTGTTGCTGTCACTGTTGCTGTCACTGTTGCTGTCACGGGTGCTGTCACTGTTGTTGTCGCCGTTGTTGTCGCGGTTGTTGTCGCGGTTGTTGTCGCGGTTGTTGTCGCGGTTGTTGTCGCGGTTGTTGTCGCGGTTGTTGTCGCGGTTGTTGTCACTGTTGTTGTCACTGTTGTTGTCACTGTTGCTGTCACTGTTGCTGTCACTGTTGCTGTCACTATTGCTGTCACGGTTGTTGTCACGGTTGTTGTCACGGTTGTTGTCACGGTTGTTGTCACGGTTGTTGTCACGGTTGTTGTCACGGTTGTTGTCACGGTTGTTGTCACGGGTGTTGTCACGGGTGTTGTCACGGCTGTTGTCACGGCTGTTGTCACGGGTGTTGTCACGGGTGTTGTCACGGGTGTTGTCACGGGTGTAGTCACGGGTGTTGTCACGGGTGTTGTCACCGTTGTTGTCACTGCTGTTGTCACTGCTGTTGTCACGGTTGTTGTCACGGTTGTTGTCACGGTTGTCACGGTTGTTGTCACGGTTGTTGTAACGGTTGTTGTCACGGTTGTTGTCACGGTTGTTGGTGTTGGTGTTGGTGTTGTCACTGTTGTCACTGTTGTTGTCACTGTTGTTGTCACTGTTGTTGTCACTGTTGTCACGGTTGTTGTCACGATTGTTGTCTCGGTTGCTGTCACGGTTGCTGTCACGGTTGCTGTCACGGATGCTGTCACGGGTGCTGTCACTGGTGCTGTCACGGGTGCTGTCACGGGTGCTGTCACGGGTGATGTCACGGGTGATGTCACGGGTGCTGTCACGGGTGCTGTCACGGGTGCTGTCACGGGTGCTGTCACGGGTGTTGTCACGGGTGTTGTCACGGGTGTTGTCACGGGTGTTGTCACGGGTGTTGTCACTGGTGTTGTCACTGGTGTTGTCACTGGTGTTGTCACTGGTGTTGTCACTGTTGTTGTCACTGTTGTTGTCACTGTTGTTGTCGCTGTTGTTGTCGCTGTTGTTGTCGCTGTTGTTGTCGCGGTTGTTGTCACGGGTGTTGTCACGGGTGTTGCCACGGGTGTTGCCACGGGTGTTGTCACGGGTGTTGTCACGGGTGTTGTCACGGGTGTTGTCACGGGTGTTGTCACGGGTGTTGTCACGGGTGTTGTTCACGGGTGTGTTCACGGGTGTGTTCACGGGTGTTGTCACGGGTGTTGTCACGGGTGTTGTCACGGGTGTTGTCACGGGTGTTGTCACTGTTGTTGTCACGGGTGTTGTCACGGGTGTTGTCACTGTTGTTGTCACGGGTGCTGTCACTGTTGCTGTCACTGTTGCTGTCACTGTTGCTGTCACTGTTGCTGTCACTGTTGCTGTCACTGTTGCTGTCACTGTTGCTGTCACTGTTGTTGTCACTGTTGCTGTCACTGTTGTTGTCACTGTTGCTCTCACTGTTGCTGTCACTGTTGCTGTCACGGTTGCTGTCACGGTTGCTGTCACGGTTGTTGTCACTGTTGTTGTCACTGTTGCTGTCACTGTTGCTGTCACTGTTGCTGTCACTGTTGCTGTCACTGTTGCTGTCACTGTTGTTGTCACGGGTGTTGTCGCTGTTGTCGCGGTTGTTGTCGCGGTTGTTGTCGCGGTTGTTGTCGCGGTTGTTGTCGCGGTTGTTGTCGCGGTTGTTGTCACTGTTGCTGTCACTGTTGCTGTCACGGTTGCTGTCACGGTTGCTGTCACGGTTGTTGTCACGGTTGTTGTCACGGTTGTCGTCACGGTTGTCGTCACGGGTGTCGTCACGGGTGTCGTCACGGGTGTCGTCACGGGTGTCGTCACGGGTGTCGTCACGGGTGTCGTCACGGGTGTCGTCACGGGTGTCGTCACGGGTGTCGTCACGGGTGTCGTCACGGGTGTCGTCACGGGTGTCGTCACGGGTGTCGTCACGGGTGTCGTCACGGGTGTCGTCACGGGTGTCGTCACGGTTGTTGGTGTTGGTGTTGGCACTGTTGTTGTCACTGTTGTTGTCACGGTTGTTGTCACGGTTGTTGTCACGGTTGTTGTCACGGTTGTTGTCACGGGTGTTGTCACGGGTGTTGTCACGGCTGTTGTCACGGCTGTTGTCACGGGTGTTGTCACGGGTGTTGTCACGGGTGTTGTCACGGGTGTTGTCACGGGTGTTGTCACTGTTGTTGTCACTGTTGTTGTCACTGCTGTTGTCACTGCTGTTGTCACTGCTGTTGTCACGGTTGTTGTCACGGTTGTTGTCACGGTTGTTGTCACGGTTGTCACGGTTGTTGTCACGGTTGTTGTCACGGTTGTTGTCACGGTTGTTGTCACGGTTGTTGTCACGGTTGTTGTCACGGGTGTTGTCACGGGTGTTGTCTAGGGTGTTGTCTAGGGTGTTGTCACTGCTGTTGTCACGGTTGTTGTCACGGTTGTTGTCACGGTTGTTGTCACGGTTGTCACGGTTGTTGTCACGGGTGTTGTCACGGGTGTTGTCACGGGTGTTGTCACGGGTGTTGTCACGGGTGTTGTCACGGGTGTTGTCACGGGTGTTGTCACGGGTGTTGTCACGGGTGTTGTCACGGGTGTTGTCACGGGTGTTGTCACTGTTGCTGTCACTGTTGCTGTCACTGTTGCTGTCACTGTTGCTGTCACTGTTGCTGTCACTGTTGCTGTCACTGTTGCTGTCACTGTTGCTGTCACTGTTGCTGTCACGGTTGCTGTCACTGTTGCTGTCACTGTTGCCGTCACTGTTGCTGTCACTGTTGCTGTCACTGTTGCTGTCACTGTTGCTGTCGCGGTTGTTGTCGCGGTTGTTGTCGCGGTTGTCGCGGTTGTTGTCGCGGTTGTTGTCGCGGTTGTTGTCACGGTTGCTGTCACGGTTGTTGTCACGGTTGTTGTCACGGTTGTTGTCACGGTTGTTGTCACGGTTGTTGTCACGGTTGTTGTCACGGTTGTTGTCACGGTTGTCGTCACGGTTGTCGTCACGGTTGTCGTCACGGTTGTCGTCACGGTTGTCGTCACGGGTGTCGTCACGGGTGTCGTCACGGGTGTCGTCACGGGTGTCGTCACGGGTGTCGTCACGGGTGTCGTCACGGTTGTCGTCACGGTTGTCGTCACGGTTGTCGTCACGGTTGTTGGTGTTGGTGTTGGTGTTGGTGTTGTCACTGTTGTTGTCACTGTTGTTGTCACTGTTGTTGTCACTGTTGTTGTCACTGTTGTTGTCACGGTTGTTGTCACGGTTGTTGTCACGGTTGTTGTCACGGTTGTTGTCACGGTTGTTGTCACGGTTGCTGTCACGGTTGCTGTCACGGGTGCTGTCACGGGTGATGTCACTGGTGCTGTCACGGGTGCTGTCACGGGTGATGTCACGGGTGATGTCACGGGTGCTGTCACGGGTGCTGTCACGGGTGCTGTCACGGGTGCTGTCACGGGTGTTGTCACGGGTGTTGTCACGGGTGTTGTCACGGGTGTTGTCACGGGTGTTGTCACGGGTGTTGTCACTGGTGTTGTCACTGGTGTTGTCACTGTTGTTGTCACTGTTGTTGTCACTGTTGTTGTCACTGTTGTTGTCGCTGTTGTTGTCGCTGTTGTTGTCGCTGTTGTTGTCGCTGTTGTTGTCGCGGTTGTTGTCACGGGTGTTGTCACGGGTGTTGTCACGGGTGTTGTCACGGGTGTTGTCACGGGTGTTGTCACGGGTGTGTTCACGGGTGTTGTCACGGGTGTTGTCACGGGTGTTGTCACGGGTGTTGTCTGTTGTTGTCACGGGTGTTGTCACGGGTGTTGTCACTGTTGTCACGGGTGCTGTCACTGTTGCTGTCACTGTTGCTGTCACTGTTGCTGTCACTGTTGCTGTCACTGTTGCTGTCACTGTTGCTGTCACTGTTGCTGTCACTGTTGCTGTCACTGTTGCTGTCACTGTTGCTGTCACTGTTGCTGTCACGGTTGCTGTCACGGTTGCTGTCACGGTTGCTGTCACGGTTGTTGTCACTGTTGCTGTCACTGTTGCTGTCACTGTTGCTGTCACTGTTGCTGTCACTGTTGCTGTCACTGTTGCTGTCACGGGTGTTGTCGCTGTTGTCGCGGTTGTTGTCGCGGTTGTTGTCGCGGTTGTTGTCGCGGTTGTTGTCGCGGTTGTTGTCGCGGTTGCTGTCACTGTTGCTGTCACGGTTGCTGTCACGGTTGCTGTCACGGTTGTTGTCACGGTTGTTGTCACGGTTGTTGTCACGGTTGTCGTCACGGGTGTCGTCACGGGTGTCGTCACGGGTGTCGTCACGGCTGTCGTCACGGGTGTCGTCACGGGTGTCGTCACGGGTGTCGTCACGGGTGTCGTCACGGGTGTAGTCACGGGTGTCGTCACGGGTGTCGTCACGGGTGTCGTCACGGGTGTCGTCACGGGTGTCGTCACGGTTGTTGGTGTTGGTGTTGGTGTTGGCACTGTTGTTGTCACTGTTGTTGTCACGGTTGTTGTCACGGTTGTTGTCACGGTTGTTGTCACGGTTGTTGTCACGGTTGTTGTCACGGGTGTTGTCACGGGTGTTGTCACGGCTGTTGTCACGGCTGTTGTCACGGGTGTTGTCACGGGTGTTGTCACGGGTGTTGTCACGGGTGTTGTCACGGGTGTTGTCACGGGTGTTGTCACGGGTGTTGTCACGGGTGTTGTCACGGGTGTTGTCACTGTTGTCACTGTTGTTGTCACTGCTGTTGTCACTGCTGTTGTCACTGCTGTTGTCACGGTTGTTGTCACGGTTGTTGTCACGGTTGTTGTCACGGTTGTCACGGTTGTTGTCACGGTTGTTGTCACGGTTGTTGTCACGGTTGTTGTCACGGTTGTTGTCACGGTTGTTGTCACGGTTGTTGTCACGGGTGTTGTCACGGGTGTTGTCTAGGGTGTTGTCTAGGGTGTTGTCACGGGTGTTGTCACGGTTGTTGTCACGGTTGTTGTCACGGTTGTTGTCACGGTTGTATTCAGGGGTGTTGTCACGGGTGTTGTCACGGGTGTTGTCACGGGTGTTGTCACGGGTGTTGTCACGGGTGTTGTCACGGGTGTTGTCACGGGTGTTGTCACTGTTGCTGTCACTGTTGCTGTCACTGTTGCTGTCACTGTTGCTGTCACTGTTGCTGTCACTGTTGCTGTCACTGTTGCTGTCACTGTTGCTGTCACGGTTGCTGTCACTGTTGCTGTCACTGTTGCCGTCACTGTTGCTGTCACTGTTGCTGTCACTGTTGCTGTCACTGTTGCTGTCACGGGTGTTGTCACTGTTGTTGTCGCGGTTGTTGTCGCGGTTGTTGTCGCGGTTGTTGTCGCGGTTGTTGTCACGGTTGCTGTCACGGTTGTTGTCGCGGTTGTTGTCACGGTTGTTGTCACGGTTGTTGTCACGGTTGTTGTCACGGTTGTTGTCACGGTTGTCGTCACGGTTGTCGTCACGGTTGTCGTCACGGTTGTCGTCACGGGTGTCGTCACGGGTGTCGTCACGGGTGTCGTCACGGGTGTCGTCACGGGTGTCGTCACGGTTGTCGTCACGGTTGTCGTCACGGTTGTCGTCACGGTTGTTGGTGTTGGTGTTGGTGTTGGTGTTGTCACTGTTGTTGTCACTGTTGTTGTCACTGTTGTTGTCACTGTTGTTGTCACTGTTGTTGTCACGGTTGTTGTCACGGTTGTTGTCACGGTTGTTGTCACGGTTGTTGTCACGGTTGTTGTCACGGGTGTGGTCACGGGTGTGGTCACGGGTGTGGTCACGGGTGTGGTCACGGGTGTGGTCACGGGTGTGGTCACGGGTGTCGTCACGGGTGTCGTCACGGGTGTCGTCACGGGTGTCTTCACGGGTGTCTTCACGGGTGTCTTCACGGGTGTCTTCACGGGTTCGTCACGGGTGTCGTCACGGGTGTCGTCACGGGTGTCGTCACGGGTGTCGTCACGGGTGTCGTCACGGGTGTCGTCACGGGTGTCGTCACGGGTGTCGTCACGGGTGTCGTCACGGTTGTTGGTGTTGGTGTAGGTGTTGGGACTGTTGTTGTCACTGTTGTTGTCACGGTTGTTGTCACGGTTGTTGTCACGGTTGTTGTCACGGTTGTTGTCACGGGTGTTGTCACGGGTGTTGTCACGGCTGTTGTCACGGCTGTTGTCACGGGTGTTGTCACGGGTGTTGTCACGGGTGTTGTCACGGGTGTTGTCACGGGTGTTGTCACGGGTGTTGTCACGGGTGTTGTCACGGGTGTTGTCACGGGTGTTGTCACGGGTGTTGTCACCGCTGTTGTCACTGCTGTTGTCACGGTTGTTGTCACGGTTGTTGTCACGGTTGTCACGGTTGTTGTCACGGTTGTTGTCACGGTTGTTGTCACGGTTGTTGTCACGGTTGTTGTCACGGTTGTTGGTGTTGGTGTTGGTGTTGTCACTGTTGTCACTGTTGTTGTCACTGTTGTTGTCACTGTTGTTGTCACTGTTGTTGTCACTGTTGTCACGGTTGTTGTCACGATTGTTGTCTCGGTTGCTGTCACGGTTGCGTTCACGGTTGCTGTCACGGATGCTGTCACGGGTGCTGTCACTGGTGCTGTCACGGGTGCTGTCACGGGTGATGTCACGGGTGATGTCACGGGTGCTGTCACGGGTGCTGTCACAGGTGCTGTCACGGGTGCTGTCACGGGTGTTGTCACGGGTGTTGTCACGGGTGTTGTCACGGGTGTTGTCACGGGTGTTGTCACTGGTGTTGTCACTGGTGTTGTCACTGGTGTTGTCACTGGTGTTGTCACTGTTGTTGTCACTGTTGTTGTCACTGTTGTCACTGTTGTTGTCGCTGTTGTTGTCGCTGTTGTTGTCGCTGTTGTTGTCGCGGTTGTTGTCACGGGTGTTGTCACGGGTGTTGTCACGGGTGTTGTCACGGGTGTTGTCACGGGTGTTGTCACGGGTGTTGTCACGGGTGTTGTCACGGGTGTGTTCACGGGTGTGTTCACGGGTGTTGTCACGGGTGTTGTCACGGGTGTTGTCACGGGTGTTGTCACGGGTGTTGTCACTGTTGTTGTCACGGGTGTTGTCACGGGTGTTGTCACTGTTGTTGTCACGGGTGCTGTCACTGTTGCTGTCACTGTTGCTGTCACTGTTGCTGTCACTGTTGCTGTCACTGTTGCTGTCACTGTTGCTGTCACTGTTGCTGTCACTGTTGTTGTCACTGTTGCTGTCACTGTTGTTGTCACTGTTGCTGTCACTGTTGCTGTCACTGTTGCTGTCACTGTTGCTGTCACGGTTGCTGTCACGGTTGCTGTCACGGTTGTTGTCACTGTTGTTGTCACTGTTGCTGTCACTGTTGCTGTCACTGTTGCTGTCACTGTTGCTGTCACTGTTGTTGTCACTGTTGTTGTCACGGGTGTTGTCGCTGTTGTCGCGGTTGTTGTCGCGGTTGTTGTCGCGGTTGTTGTCGCGGTTGTTGTCGCGGTTGTTGTCGCGGTTGTTGTCACTGTTGCTGTCACTGTTGCTGTCACGGGTGTTGTCACGGGTTTTGTCACGGGTGTTGTCACGGTTGTTGTCACGGTTGTCGTCACGGGTGTCGTCACGGGTGTCGTCACGGGTGTCGTCACGGGTGTCGTCACGGGTGTCGTCACGGGTGTCGTCACGGGTGTCGTCACGGGTGTCGTCACGGGTGTCGTCACGGGTGTCGTCACGGGTGTCGTCACGGGTGTCGTCACGGGTGTCGTCACGGGTGTCGTCACGGGTGTCGTCACGGGTGTCGTCACGGGTGTCGTCACGGTTGTTGGTGTTGGTGTTGGTGTTGGCACTGTTGTTGTCACTGTTGTTGTCACGGTTGTTGTCACGGTGGTTGTCACGGTTGTTGTCACGGTTGTTGTCACGGTTGTTGTCACGGGTGTTGTCACGGGTGTTGTCACGGCTGTTGTCACGGCTGTTGTCACGGGTGTTGTCACGGGTGTTGTCACGGGTGTTGTCACGGGTGTTGTCACGGGTGTTGTCACGGGTGTTGTCACGGGTGTTGTCATGGGTGTTGTCACGGGTGTTGTCACTGTTGTTGTCACTGTTGTTGTCACTGCTGTTGTCACTGCTGTTGTCACTGCTGTTGTCACGGTTGTTGTCACGGTTGTTGTCACGGTTGTTGTCACGGTTGTTGTCACGGTTGTTGTCACGGTTGTTGTCACGGTTGTTGTCACGGTTGTTGTCACGGCTGTTGTCACGGGTGTTGTCACGGGTGTTGTCACGGGTGTTGTCAGGGGTGTTGTCACGGGTGTTGTCACGGGTGTTGTCACGGGTGTTGTCACGGGTGTTGTCACGGGTGTTGTCACCGTTGTTGTCACTGCTGTTGTCACTGCTGTTGTCACTGCTGTTGTCACGGTTGTTGTCACGGTTGTTGTCACGGTTGTCACGGTTGTTGTCACGGTTGTTGTCACGGTTGTTGTCACGGGTGTTGTCACGGGTGTTGTGACGGGTGTTGTCTAGGGTGTTGTCACGGGTGTTGTCACGGGTGTTGTCACGGTTGTTGTCACGGTTGTTGTCACGGTTGTTGTCAAGGTTGTATTCACGGGTGTTGTCACGGGTGTTGTCACGGGTGTTGTCACGGGTGTTGTCACGGGTTTTGTCACGGGTGTTGTCACGGGTGTTGTCACGGGTGTTGTCACGGGTGTTGTCACGGGTGTATTCACGGGTGTTGTCACTGTTGCTGTCACTGTTGCTGTCACTGTTGCTGTCACTGTTGCTGTCACTGTTGCTGTCACTGTTGCTGTCACTGTTGCTGTCACTGTTGCTGTCACTGTTGCTGTCACGGTTGCTGTCACGGTTGCTGTCACGGTTGCTGTCACTGTTGCTGTCACTGTTGCTGTCACTGTTGCTGTCACTGTTGCTGTCACGGGTGCTGTCACTGTTGTTGTCGCCGTTGTTGTCGCGGTTGTTGTCGCGGTTGTTGTCGCGGTTGTTGTCGCGGTTGTTGTCGCGGTTGTTGTCACTGTTGTTGTCACTGTTGTTGTCACTGTTGCTGTCACTGTTGCTGTCACTGTTGCTGTCACTGTTGCTGTCACGGTTGTTGTCACGGTTGTTGTCACGGTTGTTGTCACGGTTGTTGTCACGGTTATTGTCACGGTTCTTGTCACGGTTGTTGTCACGGTTGTTGTCACGGTTGTTGTCACGGTTGTCGTCACGGTTGTCGTCACGGTTGTCGTCACGGTTGTCGTCACGGTTGTCGTCACGGTTGTCGTCACGGTTGTCGTCACGGGTGTCGTCACGGGTGTCGTCACGGGTGTCGTCACGGGTGTCGTCACGGGTGTCGTCACGGTTGTTGTCACGGTTGTCGTCACGGTTGTTGTCACGGTTTTGTCACGGTTCGTGTTGGTGTTGGTGTTGGTGTTGGTGTTGTCACTGTTGTTGTCACTGTTGTTGTCACTGTTGTTGTCACTGTTGTTGTCACTGTTGTTGTCACGGTTGTTGTCACGGTTGTTGTCACGGTTGTTGTCACGGTTGTTGTCACGGTTGCTGTCACGGTTGCTGGCACGGGTGCTGTCACGGGTGATGTCACGGGTGCTGTCAAGGGTGCTGTCACGGGTGCTGTCACGGGTGCTGTCACGGGTGCTGTCACGGGTGCTGTCACGGGTGTTGTCACGGGTGTTGTCACGGGTGTTGTCACGGGTGTTGTCAAGGGTGTTGTCACGGGTGTTGTCACGGGTGTTGTCACGGGTGTTGTCACTGGTGTTGTCACTGTTGTTGTCACTGTTGTTGTCGCTGTTGTTGTCGCTGTTGTTGTCGCTGTTGTTGTCGCTGTTGTTGTCGCTGTTGTTGTCGCGGTTGTTGTCGCGGTTGTTGTCGCGGGTGTTGTCGCGGGTGTTGTCGCGGGTGTTGTCGCGGGTATTGTCGCGGGTGTTGTCGCGGGTGTTGTCGCGGGTGTTGTCGCGGGTGTTGTCACGGGTGTTGTCACGGGTGTTGTCACGGGTGTTGTCACGGGTGTTGTCACGGGTGTTGTCACTGTTGTTGTCACGGGTGCTGTCACTGTTGCTGTCACTGTTGCCCTCACTGTTGCTGTCACTGTTGTTGTCACTGTTGCTGTCACTGTTGCTGTCACTGTTGCTGTCACTGTTGCTGTCACTGTTGCTGTCACTGTTGCTGTCACGGTTGTTGTCACGGTTGTTGTCACTGTTGCTGTCACTGTTGCTGTCACTGTTGCTGTCACGGTTGCTGTCACGGTTGCTGTCACGGTTGTTGTCACGGTTGCTGTCACGGTTGTTGTCACGGTTGTTGTCACTGTTGCTGTCACTGTTGCTGTCACTGTTGGTGTCACTGTTGCTGTCAATGTTGCTGTCACTGTTGTTGTCACTGTTGTTGTCACTGTTGTTGTCACTGTCGCTGTCACGGTTGTTGTCACTGTTGCTGTCACTGTTGCTGTCACTGTTACTGTCACTGTTGTTGTCACTGTTGCTGTCACTGTTGCTGTCACTGTTGCTGTGTCTGTTGCTGTCACGGTTGCTGTCACGGTTGCTGTCACTGTTGTTGTCACTGTTGCTGTCACTGTTGCTGTCACTGTTGCTGTCACTGTTGTTGTCACTGTTGTTTTCACTGTTGCTGTCACGGTTGCTGTCACGGTTGCTGTCACGGTTGTTGTCACTGTTGTTGTCACTGTTGCTGTCACTGTTGCTGTCACTGTTGCTGTCACTGTTGTCACTGTTGCTGTCACTGTTGCTGTCACTGTTGCTGTCACTGTTGCTGTCACTGTTGTTGTCACTGTTGTTGTCACTGTTGTTGTCACTGTTGCTGTCACGGTTGCTGTCACGGTTGCTGTCACGGTTGCTGTCACGGTTGTTGTCACGGTTGCTGGCACTGTTGCTGTCACTGCTGCTGTCACTGTTGTTGTCACTGTTGTTGTCACTGTTGTTGTCGCTGTTGTCGCTGTTTTTGTCGCTGTTGTTGTCGCTGTTGTTGTCGCGGTTGTTGTCGCGGTTGCTGTCGCTGTTGCTGTCACTGTTGCTGTCACTGTTGCTGTCACGGTTGCTTTCACGGTTGTCACGGTTGTGGTCACGGTTGTGGTCACGGGTGTGGTCACGGGTGTGGTCACGGGTGTGGTCACGGGTGTGGTCACGGGTGTGGTCACGGGTGTGGTCACGGGTGTGGTCACGGGTGTGGTCACGGGTGTCGTCACGGGTGTCGTCACGGGTGTCGTCACGGGTGTCGTCACGGGTGTCTTCACGGGTGTCGTCACGGGTGTCGTCACGGTTGTCGTGACGGTTGTCGTCACGGTTGTCGTCACGGTTGTCGTCACGGTTGTTGGTGTTGTAACTGTTGTTGTCACTGTTGTCACTGTTGTCACTGTTGTTGTCACTGTTGTTGTCACTGTTGTTGTCACGGTTGTTGTCACGGTGTTGTCACGGTTGCTGTCACGGTTGCTGTCACGGGTGCTGTCACGGGTGCTGTCGCGGGTGCTGTCGCGGGTGCTGTCGCGGGTGCTGTCGCGGGTGCTGTCGCGGGTGCTTTCGCGGGTGCTGTCGCGGGTGCTGTCGCGGGTGTTGTCGCGGGTGTTGTCGCGGGTGTTGTCGCGGGTGTTGTCCCGGGTGTTGTCGCGGGTGTTGTCACGGGTGTTGTCACGGGTGTTGTCACGGGTGTTGTCACGGGTGTTATCACGGCTGTTGTCACGGCTGTTGCCACGGGTGTTGTCACGGGTGTTGTCACGGGTGTTGTCACGGGTGTTGTCACGGGTGATGTCACGGGTGTTGTGTCGGGTGTTGTCACGGGTGTTGTCACTGGTGTTGTCACTGGTGTTGTCACTGGTGTTGTCACTGGTGTTGTCACTGTTGTTGTCACTGTTGTTGTCACTGTTGTCACTGTTGTTGTCACTGTTGTTGTCACTGTTGCCGTCACTGTTGCCGTCACTGTTGCCGTCACTGTTGCCGTCACTGTTGCCGTCACGGTTGCCGTCACGGTTGTTTTCACGGTTGTTGTCACTGTTGCTGTCACTGATGCTGTCACTGTTGCTGTCACTGTTGCTGTCACGGTTGCTGTCACTGTTGCTGTCACTGTTGTTGTCACTGTTGTTGTCTCTGTTGCTGTCACTGTTGCTGTCACGGTTGCTGTCACTGTTGTTGTCACTGTTGTTGTCACTGTTGTTGTCACGGTTGCTGTCACGGTTGCTGTCACGGTTGTTGTCACTGTTGTTGTCACTGTTGCTGTCACTGTTGCTGTCACTGTTGCTGTCACGGTTGCTGTCACTGTTGTTGTCACTGTTGTTGTCACGGTTGCTGTCACGGTTGCTGTCACGGTTGTTGTCACTGTTGCTGTCACTGTTGCTGTCACTGTTGCTGTCACTGTTGTTGTCACTGTTGTTGTTACTGTTGTTGTCACTGTTGTTGTCACTGTTGCTTTCACGGTTGTTGTCACTGTTGCTGTCACTGTTGCTCTCACTGTTGCTGTCACTGTTGCTGTCACTGTTGTTGTCACTGTTGCTGTCACTGTTGCTGTCACGGTTGCTGTCACGGTTGCTGTCACGGTTGTTGTCACGGTTGTTGTCACTGTTGTTGTCACTGTTGCTGTCACTGTTGCTGTCACTGTTGCTGTCACTGTTGTTGTCACTGTTGTTGTCACTGTTGCTGTCACTGTTGCTGTCACGGTTGCTGTCACGGTTGTTGTCACTGTTGTTGTCACTGTTGCTGTCACTGTTGCTGTCACTGTTGCTGTCACTTTTGCTGTCACTGTTGCTGTCACTGTTGCTGTCACGGTTGCTGTCACGGTTGCTGTCACTGTTGCTGTCACTGTTGTTGTCACTGTTGTTGTCACTGTCACTGTTGCTGTCACTGTTGCTGTCACTGTTGCTGTCACTGTTGCTGTCACTGTTGCTATCACTGTTGCTGTCACTGTTGCTGTCACGGTTGCTGTCACTGTTGCTGTCACTGTTGCTGTCACTGTTGCTGTCACTGTTGCTGTCACGGGTGTTGTCACTGTTGTTGTCGCCGTTGTTGTCGCGGTTGTTGTCGCGGTTGTTGTCGCGGTTGTTGTCGCGGTTGTTGTCGCGGTTGTTGTCGCGGTTGTTGTCGCGGTTGTTGTCACTGTTGTCACTGTTGTTGTCACTGTTGTTGTCACTGTTGCTGTCACTGTTGCTGTCACTGTTGCTGTCACTGTTGCTGTCACGGTTGTTGTCACGGTTGTTGTCACGGTTGTTGTCACGGTTGTTGTCACGGTTGTTGTCACGGTTGTTGTCACGGTTGTTGTCACGGTTGTTGTCACGGTTGTTGTCACGGTTGTTGTCACGGTTGTTGTCACGGTTGTTGTCACGGTTGTCGTCACGGTTGTCGTCACGGTTGTCGTCACGGTTGTCGTCACGGGTGTCGTCACGGGTGTCGTCACGGGTGTCGTCACGGGTGTCGTCACGGGTGTCGTCACGGGTGTCGTCACGGGTGTCGTCACGGGTGTCGTCACGGTTGTCGTCACGGTTGTCGTCACGGTTGTTGTCACGGTTGTTGTCACGGTTGTTCGTGTTGGTGTTGGTGTTGGTGTTGTCACTGTTGTTGTCACTGTTGTTGTCACTGTTGTTGTCACTGTTGTTGTCACGGTTTTTGTCACGGTTGTTGTCACGGTTGTTGTCACGGTTGTTGTCACGGTTGTTGTCACGGTTGTTGTCACGGTTGTTGTCACGGTTGTTGTCACGGGTGTTGTCACGGGTGTTGTCGCGGGTGTTGTCACGGGTGTTGGCACGGGTGTTGTCACTTTTGTTGTCACTGTTGTTGTCACGGTTGTTGTCACGGTTGTTGGTGTTGGTGTTGGTGTTACTGTTGTTGTTACTGTTGTCTTTACTGTTGTTGTTACTGTTGTACTCACGGTTGTTGTCACGGTTGTTGTCACGGTTGTTGTCACAGTTGTTGTCACGGTTGTTGTCACGGTTTTTGTCACGGTTGTTGTCACGGTTGTAGTCACGGTTGTAGTCACGGTTGTTGTCACGGTTGTTGTCACGGTTGTTGTCACGGTTGTTGTCACGGGTGTTGTCACGGGTGTTGTCACGGGTGTTGTCACGGGTGTTGCCACGGGTGTTGCCACGGGTGTTGTCACGGGTGTTGTCACGGGTGTTGTCACGGGTGTTGTCACGGGTGTTGTCACGGGTGTTGTCACGGGTGTTGTCACGGGTGTTGTCACGGGTGTTGTCACGGGTGTTGTCACTGTTGTCACTGTTGTCACTGTTGCTGTCACTGTTGCTGTCACGGTTGTTGTCACGGTTGTTGTCACGGTTGTTGTCACGGTTGTTGTCACGGTTGTTGTCACGGGTGTTGTCACGGGTGTTGTCACGGGTGTTGTCACGGGTGTTGTCACGGGTGTTGTCACGGGTGTTGTCACGGGTGTACTCACGGGTGTTGTCACGGGTGTTGTCACGGGTGTTGTCACGGGTGTTGTCACGGGTGTTGTCACGGGGGTTGTCACGGGGGTTGTCACGGGGGTTGTCTCGGGTGTGGTCACGGGTGTGGACACGGGTGTAGTCACGGGTGTGGTCACGGGTGTGGTCACGGGTGTGGTCACGGTGTGGTCACGGGGTGGTGTGTCAGGTGTCGGTCGGTGTTGTCACGGGTGGTGGTCACGGTGTGGGTGGTCACGGTGTTGTCACGGGTTTTGTTGTCACGGTTGTCACGGTTGTTGTACGGTTGTTTTGTCTACGGTTGTTGTCACGGTTGCTGTCACGGTTGCTGTCACGGGTGCTGTCACGGGTGCTGTCACGGGTGTTGTCACCGGTGTTGTCACGGGTGTTGTCACGGGTGTTGTCACGGGTGTTGTCACGGGGGTTGTCACGGGGGTTGTCACGGGTGTGGTCACGGGTGTTGTCACGGGTGTAGTCACGGGTGTAGTCACGGGTGTTGTCACTGTTGTTGTCACGGGTGTTGTCGCTGTTGTTGTCGCGGTTGTTGTCGCGGTTGTTGTCGCGGTTGTTGTCGCGGTTGCTGTCGCGGTTGCTGTCACTGTTGCTGTCACTGTTGCTGTCACTGTTGCTGTCACGGTTGCTGTCACGGTTGTTGTCACGGTTGTGGTCACGGTTGTCGTCACGGTTGTCGTCACGGTTGTCGTCACGGTTGTCGTCACGGGTGTCGTCACGGGTGTCGTCACGGGTGTCGTCACGGGTGTCGTCACGGGTGTCGTCACGGATGTCGTCACGGATGTCGTCACGGGTGTCGTCACGGGTGTCGTCACGGGTGTCGTCACGGGTGTCGTCACGGGTGTCGTCACGGGTGTCGTCACGGGTGTCGTCACGGGTGTCGTCACGGTTGTCGTCACGGTTGTCGTCACGGTTGTTGGTGTTGGTGTTGGTGTTGTCACTCTTGTTGTCACTGTTGTTGTCACTGTTGTTGTCACTGTTGTTGTCACTGTTGTTGTCACTGTTGTTGTCACTGTTGTCACTGTTGTTGTCACTGTTGTTGTCACTGTTGCTGTCACGGTTGCTGTCACTGTTGCTGTCACGGTTGCTGTCACGGTTGCTGTCACGGTTGCTGTCACGGGTGCTGTCACGGGTTATGTCACGGGGGCTGTCACGGGGGCTGTCACGGGTGCTGTCACGGGTGCTGTCACGGGTGCTGTCACGGGTGCTGTCACGGGTGCTGTCACGGGTGCTGTCACGGGTGTTGTCACGGGTGTTGTCACGGGTCTTGTCACGGGTCTTGTCACGGGTCTTGTCACGGGTCTTGTCACGGGTCTTGTCACGGGTGTTGCCACGGGTGTTGCCACGGGTGTTGCCACGGGTGTTGCCACGGGTGTTGCCACGGGTGTTTCCACGGGTGTTGCCACGGGTGTTGTCACCTGTGTTGTCACGGGTGGTGTCACGGGTGTTGTCACGGGTGTTGTCACGGGTGTTGTCACGGGTGTTGTCACGGGTGTTGTCACGGGTGTTGTCACGGGTGTTGTCACGGGTGTTGTGACGGGTGTTGTGACGGGTGTTGTGACGGGTGTTGTGACGGGTGTTGTGACGGGTGTTGTCGCGGGTGTTGTCGCGGATGTTGTCGCGGGTGTTGTCGCGGGTGTTGTCGCGGGTGTTGTCGCTTGTGTTGTCGCTTGTGTTGTCCCGGGTGTTGTCCCGGGTGTTGTCACGGGTGTTGTCACGGGTGTTGTCACGGGTGTTGTCACGGGTGTTGTTACGGCTGTTGACACGGGTGTTGACACGGGTGTTGTCACGGGTGTTGTCACGGGTGTTGTCACGGGTGTTGTCACGGGTGTTGTCACGGGTGATGTCACGGGTGTTGTCACTGGTGTTGTCACTGGTGTTGTCACTGGTGTTGTCACTGGTGTAGTCACTGGTGTAGTCACTGGTGTTGTCACTGGTGTTGTCACTGGTGTTGTCACTGTTGTTGTCACTGTTGTTGTCACTGTTGTTGTCACTGTTTGTTCACTGTTTGTTGTCACGGTTGTTGTCACGGTTGTTGTCACGGTTGTTGTCACGGTTGTTGTCACGGTTGTTGTCACGGGTGTTGTCACGGTTGTTGTCACGGGTGTTGTCACGGGTGTTGTCACGGGTGTTGTCACGGGTTTTGTCACGGGTGTTGTCACGGGTTTTGTCACTTTTGTTGTCACTGTTTTTGTCACTGTTTTTGTCACTGTTTTTGTCACGGTTGTTGGTGTTGGTGTTGGTGTTACTGTTGTCTTTACTGTTGTTGTTACTGTTGTACTCACGGTTGTTGTCACGGTTGTTGTCACGGTTGTTGTCACGGTTGTTGTCACGGTTGTTGTCACGGTTGTTGTCACGGTTGTTGTCACGGTTGTTGTCACGGTTGTTGTCACAGATGTTGTCACGGGTGTTGTCACGGTTGTTGTCACGGATTATGTCACGGGTGTTGTCACGGGTGTTGTCACGGGTGTTGTCACGGGTGTTGTCACGGGTGTTGTCACGGGTGTTGTCACGGGTGTTGTCACTGTTGTTGTCACTGTTGTTGTCACTGTTGTTGTCACTGTTGTTGTCACTGTTTTAGTCACGGTTGTTGTCACGGTTGTTGTCACGGGTGTTGTCACGGGTGTTGTCACGGGTGTTGTCACGGGTGTTGTCACGGGTGTTGTCACGGGTGTTGTCACGGGTGTTGTGTCGGGTGTTGTCACGGGTGTTGTCACGGGTGTTGTCACGGGTGTTGTCACGGGTGTGGTCACGGGTGTTGTGACGGGTGTAGTCACGGGTGTAGTCACGGGTGTGGTCACGGGTGTGGTCACGGGTGTGTTCACGGGTGTGGTCACGGGTGTGGTCACGGGTGTGGTCACGGGTGTGGTCACGGGTGTGGTCACGGGTGTGGTCACGGGTGTGGTCACTGTTGTCACGGTTGTTGTCACGGTTGTTGTCACGGTTGTTGTCACGGTTGTTGTCACGGTTGCTGTCACGGTTGCTGTCACGGGTGTTGTCACGGGTGTTGTCACGGGTGTTGTCACGGGTGTTTTCACGGGTGTTGTCACCGTTGTTGTCACGGGTGTTGTCACGGGTGTTGTCACGGGTGTTGTCACGGGTGTTGTCACGGGTGTTGTCACGGGTGTTGTCACGGGTGTTGTCACGGGTGTTGTCACGGGTGTTGTCACGGGTGTTGTCACTGTTGTTGTCACTGTTATTGTTATTACAATTATTATTGTTACTGTTGTTATTACTGTTGTTACTACAATTATTGTTACTGTTATTGTTATTACAATTATTATTGTTACTGTTATTGTTATTACAATTATTATTGTTACTGTTATTGTTATTACAATTATTATTGTTACTGTTGGTGTTGGTGATGTTGTTATTGTTACTGTTGGTGTTGGTGTTGTTATTGTTACTGTTACTGTTGGTGTTGGTGTTGTTATTGTTACTGTTACTGTGGGTGTTGGTGTTGTTATTGTTACTGTTGGTGTTGGTGTTGGTGTTGTTGTTATTGTTACTGTTGGTGTTGGTGTTGGTGTTGATGTTATTGTTACGGTTGGTGTTGGTGTTGGTGTTGTTGTTATTGTTACTGTTGGTGTTGGTGTTGGTGTTGTTGTTATTGTTACTGTTGGTGTTGGTGTTGGTGTTGGTGTTGTTATTGTTACTGTTGGTGTTGGTGTTGGTGTTGTTGTTACTGTTGGTGTTAGTGTTGGTGTTATTGTTACTGTTACTGTTGGTGTTGGTGTTGTTGTTATTGTTACTGTTGGTGTTGGTGTTGTTGTTGTTGTTACTGTTACTGTTGGTGTTGGTGTTGTTATTGTTACTGTTACTGTTGGTGTTGGTGTTGTTGTTATTGTTACTGTTACTGTTGGTGTTGGTGTTGTTGTTATTGTTACTGTTGGTGTTGGTGTTGTTGTTATTGTTACTGTTGGTGTTGGTGTTGGTGTTGTTATTGTTACTGTTGGTGTTGGTGTTGGTGTTGTTATTGTTACTGTTGGTGTTGGTGTTGGTGTTGTTATTGTTACCGTTACTGTTGGTGTTGGTGTTGTTGTTATTGTTACTGTTGGTGTTGGTGTTGTTGTTATTGTTGGTGTTGGTGTTGTTATTGTTACTGTTGGTGTTGGTGTTGGTGTTGGTGTTGTTGTTATTGTTACTGTTACTGTTGGTGTTGGTGTTGTTGTTATTGTTACTGTTACTGTTGGTGTTGTTGTTATTGTTACTGTTACTGTTGGTGTTGTTGTTATTGTTACTGTTGATGTTGGTGGTGTTGTTATTGTTACTGTTGGTGTTGGTGTTGTTGTTGTTGTTGTTACTGTTTGATGTTGGTGTTGTTGTTATTGTTATTGTTACTGTTGGTGTTGGTGTTATTGTTATTGTTACTGTTGGTGTTGGTGTTGTTGTTATTGTTACTGTTGGTGTTGTTGTTATTGTTACTGTTGGTGTTACTATTGGTGTTACTGTTGTTGTTACTCTTGTTGTTACTGTTGGTGTTACTGTTGTTGTTACTGTTGTTGTTACTGTTGTTGTTACTGTTGTTGTTATTGCCCGTCACGAGCTAAAACAATGGTAATTGCCTTTATACGCAAGTAAAAGTTTTCCCCTTCATTTTCTAAAACAATTGCGCTCTTCTGTGTGTTACGGGCCTGAAATAAAGCTAACGATCTCGTCATAAATACCGGCTGTGGTTTCGAAGGCGTCTAAATATGAAGAAAAGCAAAACGAAATTGTTCTCTGTAAGTAAACGGGTGTGACAGTAATAGTACCTTAAAAGAAGGTATGCATAATTTTTAGTTTCTCTAGACATATGGTAAACCAAATTCGTATTTAATACGAGACTGAAGTATAGTTAATGTACTCTAAAAGATAATGCTACGTTTACAAGTACTGTGTAACAAAGAACACAAGTACCAGTTAGCATTTTGAAATAAATGGAATAACCCTGTCTAAATACATTTATAAGCACTTTACAACAAGAAATACTTAAAATGTGTGTAATTTATGCCGATTATGTGGTATTTATTTAGGCTTTATTATTACTTAATTAAAGTTCTTATAGGTTCTTTTATAATACTGAGTCGTATTTCAGTTCACAATAGACGATATTATTTTATGTTGTTTTTCTTTGTTATTGTTTTTTTTTTTTTTTTTTGTTATTTTAAAGAAAATATGGAGATAAAGAGTGGCTTATTTCGCTAGTTAAGGGATGACGGGAATGGGGACATCTGCCTTTATTTACGTGATCTCAATATTATGTTTCATTGTATTTTGTCTATTTTTCTATCTCTTTATTTATTTTTTATTCTAAAGGGGAGTTTCCCCCCTTAAATTAGTAGCACCATGTCTAGGTACTCCCGTGAGCAAATTCTTTCCTATTGCAGACAAATGTACTTTCACCGCGTCCCTTTCCTCCACCCCCCCCTGCCCCTTCACACCAAACGCCACGCGCTACCGCCCTTCACGCCGCAAGCAACCGGCACGCAACTACTGCCTTTCGTGTGGCCCATGACGCCGTATTTCGCGTAGAAATTAAACTTTGCATGACACTTTACCATTAAATTGTGGCTAAATTCATTCGAATTAAGATAAAACTACATTACAGCGTTGTTCACACTATGTTTGCGCAACAGTTCGTGAAATAATAAACCATTTCTATCCATTCGTCAAGAAGCTAGATGGCTCCAAATGTTTGACACAAATTATTTTTTTTCGGCGAAACGGTTCTTTATTGACAAAAATTGTAGTGGACATATTTGTTACTCGTGTAGAAACCTTCCACCCTGTATATAAATCAGTTATAGTGGATAGAGAATTTGATGTGAATGTAACACACCAGATTTTGTTATTGCTGCTTATTCGTTTTTGCCCTCGGTTGTAGCCTGCAGCATTGCATAATCCCTGCGAATGTCTATTTGTTTGCTCACAAAGCGCCTTGGTATGACGTCAATGAAATTAAGTGACGATGCGTTTGTATGGGAAGCAAGACAGTTAAATAATCCACGGCTACTTGAAGGTTCTGGCTGCTTGTCTGAGGGGAGAACCTCATTGTTGCTTTAGTGGTTTTGTGTCTACAACTGAATGCAGCTTTGCTTCTATGCATTACCAAGGCCATACTTCGCCTTTCGGTCGCCTAGTTAACTTTAAATATATTTTTCAGGACTTGTTTAGAACAAAACCCAGTCCAAATAACTAGTATCTACTTTGCCCATTTGAAAGTATTTAATCATGATGCGATTAATTTGTCTGCATGTTATATACCTAGAACTGCAGCAAAGTATATACCAGCTGAAAAAAAAGATGTGCTAAACGTTTCATTTATTTTGAGAATGATTTTTGCTTATTTGTTGTAGTTTTTGAGATTTTCTGGAAGGGACCTTTAGTTTAAAAGAGAAAGATGAGGAGCCCAGCTTTCAAATAAGGGTCGACTTAGAGCATGCTGGGTAGCTTACTTCGATCCCCCAAATTTTCTCTCCCTCAATTTCACTATGTGCAGAAATATTTTCGTCACCATCTATTTACTCACTGGCAGCAATCTTGGGAAGCGTTAACTGGCACTCAGTTACGGACAATAAAGGACACTGTACAACCCTGGCAGACCAGCTGCAGGGATTCCAGGCGTGAGGAGGTGATTTTAACCCGCCTGAGGATAGGCCACACTCGAGCCACGCATGGACATCTTTTGCGTGGTGAACCGGAGCCTGTCTGTGCGACGTGCAATGTTCCACTCTCCTTCGCTCATGTCCTTGATTGTGCGCGATACGGTCGTGAGCGCCAGTCCCTTGGCCTGGGCCTTACACTGTGCTCTGTTCTAGGCAACGACGCAGTAGCTGTCAATACAGCACTGCGGTTTGTTGCCAAGATTGATTTTTGCAAGCAAGTGTAAGGTGCTTTAAGGTGCTTTTATCTTGGCGGATATTGACTCTTAGTTATTTTTACTTCAGGTGTTATTTCGTTTTTTACCTTTTAAAGGTTTTATCAGTTTTACCTTTTAGAAAGTTATGTTTTTACCAGTTGTTTAACTTTTAACTGTTTTAGCTCTCGGTTTTAGATATTTTAACCTTTTTTTTTTTAAGTCATTTTAACTTTCACCTTTTAGCTTTTTAGGGTGAAGTTTTATTGTTCGCTTGTTTTTGTTCTTTGGGCTTAGGGCCCTAATGGCCTAGCTGTCGACGGGCCCTTAAACAATATTCACTCACTCACTCACTCACTCACTCACTCCTCACTCAATTTCACTTCGCTAATTATTTCATTCATCCTTTCATCCGTTTGGGTAGAAAGTGTCAGCGGGCGTTCGGGTGCAGCACGGTGGGATGAAATGCTCTGAGTGACTCACGGCAGCCGGACTGCCAGGCCCTTGAAGCCACGGAGGGGCCCCTACAGGCGGCGCTGGCTGGTGTTGGGGAGTTTCTAACTGGGTAAATGTAGGGACCTTGCCCTATGATGTACCTGCTCTCGTGTGGTCTGGTTGCCCTCTGTCTCCTCTCGCCTCACCCCTCCTCCACTGCGGAAGTACCCGCAAAGTCTGTCCTTCTTTCTAAACGGAGTATTGACCGAAACATTTAATGAAATATGATCTGGCTTTAAATTGTTAATTCTTTCCATGATCCTTACATCATTACTGGTAAAAGCTCGTCAAATGATATGGAGACTTCTTTACAAAGAATCCGAATTGAGTAACAAAAGTTGTATGGCTTCAATAAATATCAGATTTTCTATAAATTTCTCATAATTCCTTGAAATATTTGCAATGTTGCTTACCATTACTTAAAATTCAAAACGTAATATACTCCTTAGGGTTTAAATAGCTTTTTGAGGTGTTTAACTCTCATAGGAATACAGATACGAAAACTGAAACTGTATATCCTGATCAGAATTCACCTGAGAAGATTCGAATTCCGGAGCCTGGATTTGGAGTCAAGCGCGCAGATCACAGAGGTGATGAAGTTATGTTAAGCACACGCACAGTTTTCGTTATATAGTGTGTTATGGAAACTTACTCGAAATGTCCGAATGCAAGGAGCGGTGGGCGAAAAAGCAGAGGTAGGTAAAGCAAAAGCTATTCAAAATAACTAAGTGCATTTCGAAAGCACGGTATAGTTGGCACTTCTCTGAAAAATACCCAAGATACAAAATAGACATTCGCAATTGTATCTGGGCGTTGGAACTTGGAAAAGGAACCTTTCGCCTGTACTCTTATGAATCGTACGTTTCTCAATTGTATACATTTACAGATCTTTGTGAATTGAGCCTTTCACACCAGAGTACTTAGAATTAAATAGTATACAAGTAATAGAACAATTTTCGCATTTTTCTCTGGTGACTCTCTGGTGACTCTCTGGTGACTCTCTGGTGACTCTCTGGTGACTCTCTGGTGACTCTCTGGTGACTCTCCGGTGACTCTCCGGTGACTATCTGGTGATCACGAGACAACATTGTCACAACGTGTTGGTGACGTGATGACAACGGTGGATATCGTAACTGGTAATTGGTGGCTCAGATGACTGTATGACTATATGACTATCTGGTGAGTTTCTCGTGACTTTCTTCTGATTTTCTGGGGACTTTCTGTGGTCCTTCTGGGGACTTTGTGGTCCTTCTGGGGACTTTGTGGTCCTTCTGGGGACTTTGTGGTCCTTCTGGGGACTTTGTGGTCCTTCTGGGGACTTTGTGGTCCTTCTGGGGACTTTGTGGTCCTTCTGGGGACTTTGTGGTCCTTCTGGGGACTTTCTGTGGTCCTTCTGAGGGCTTTCTGTGGTCCTTCTGTGGTCCTTCTGAGGTCCTTCTGAGGAATTTCTGTGACCCTTCTGGGGAATTTCTGTGACTCTTCTGGGGAATTTCTGTGACCCTTCTGTGGTTCTTCTGGGGACTTTCTGTGGTTCTTCTGGGGACTTTCTGTGGTTCTTCTGGGGACTTTCTGTGGTTCTTCTGGGGACTTTCTGTGGTTCTTCTGGGGACTTTCTGTGGTTCTTCTGGGGACTTTCTGTGGTTCTTCTGGGGACTTTCTGTGGTTCTTCTGGGGACTTTCAGTGGTCCTTCTGGGGACTTCGTAGTGACTATCTGGTGATCACGGGGCCGCATGGCCACGACGTGCTGATGACGTGGTGACGACGAGGTTTCTATCTACTAACTGGTGATTAATGAATGTCATTTGACTTTCTGGTGACTTTGTGGTGACTTTCAAATGATTTTATGTCAAGTTTTTGGTGACTGATGACTTACTGCTGACTTTCTGGTGAGCACTTGACCACATGGGCACGTCGTGGGGATCACTATCGACTACTTGGTGACTGGTTCGTTACGTTATGATTACCTTCCGGTCCCTTACGACATTCTGGTTACCGTGGTGACTACTTGGTGATTATGTGATCTCTATTGGTGAGAAGCTTCTCAGTTTTAGTGACAATCTGGTGACTGCCTGGCGTCTTTCTGGTGACTATCGGTTGATCGTTTGGCAAATGCTTGGTGATCACTGGCTGAGTAGTTGGTGAGTGCTTGGTGACTATATGGTGTCTGCATGGTGACTAGATGGAGACCACACTTTAATGATCTGATGAGTACGATTTGATGACTTCCCTTTGAGGACTAGCTTTCGAGGACTACGATTTGATATACGACGTGGTGACGACGTTGCAAATATCGGGTCACTGTCTGGTAATTGTTGCCTCTATGGTGACTGTATGACGACCTGGCGACTTTCTGGGGACATTCGGGTGACCTCTAGTGACCTGGTGACTTTCTGGTGACCTTCTAGTGACCTGGTAACTTTCTGGTGACCTTCTAGTGACCTGGTGACTTTCTGATGACTTTGTGGTAACCTTCTAGTGACCTGGTGACTTTGTGGTAACCTTCTAGTGACCTGGTGACTTTGTGGCAACCTTCTAATGACCTAGTGATTTTCTGGTGACCTTCTAGTGACCTGGTGATTTTCTGGTGACCTTCTAGTGACCTGGTGACTTTCTGGTGACTTTTGGTGACTTTCTGGCGACCTTCTAGGGTCCTAGTGACTTTCTTTTGACCTTCTAGTAACCTTGTGACTTTCTGGTGAACTTCTAGTGACCTTGTGATTTTCTGGGGATTTTCTGGGGACTTTCTGGAGACTTTCTGGTGAACTTCTGATGACTTTATGGTGACTTTGGTGATCACGGGACCACATGGACACGACGTGCTGATGACGTGATAGTGACTATATGGTAACTGGTGATTAGTGGCTCAGATGACTATGACGACTAGAGCGAGGACATATATCCACTGAAGAAGAAATCAGGTTGACTGCACGGCGAATTGCTTGCTTGACGTCGTCGCTGCTACCTCGGACTGAGGGGTGAACAGCGTGCTCTGTTTCAGTATGATAGCTGTACCGTACAGATAAGGGAGTGTTATTTTCTGTGCGATCCGTGTTTGCCTACGAGGTGAATAATGTCTTCAGCTTTAGGTGATGGTAAATTAAATTAGTTATTGGAAGAATTTGGAAGAAATAATTTCGTATTGAATGGTGATACGATACAATGTAAGTTATGTTATTCACAAATCAGAGATTCCAAGCAGAAACGGAAATTGTTGAAGCAACATTGCAATACCAGAAAACATAAAGCACTTGTTGCAGCGTCAAAGAATAAATAACACGACCATTTGTCACTTCAATCGGAGTTTTTGAAGACACGTTCAAAATGTTGGTACGTAGTAACATACCATCTCACAAAGTAGAACATGCTGAATTTAAAATCTTCATAAAAAAATACAGCGGGAGCCTCCCAGTGCAACAACCCTACGTAAATAGTATCTATCAAAATGTTATTATAAAGTTATGGCTCAAATTCGGCAATCTGTGGGTGACAATAAAATTTGGATTTCCATAGACGAAACTCTGGATTCTGTGGGGAGGTTTGTTGCGAATGTAATTGTGGGAGTACTTTCGCCAGACAGACCTACTAAATCATTTCTATTGACGCCTGAAGTTACTGATAAGGTTAACTGCAAAAGTATTGTCGAAATTTTTCAAAAGAGTCTAATTTTGCTGTGGGATCAAAACTGATAATGTACTATTTTTTCTGACAGATGGTGCAAGCTACATGCTTAAAGCAGCTAAAGAAATTAAAACTATACATCAACGTGCATCGCTCACGGCCTTCATCGTGTAGGCGAAATGATACGCTTCTGGTACAGTGATGTGGACAGCTTCGTTGTTAATGTGAAAAAAAAATTCTGAAAGCCTCAAGCAAGGTTACTGATGTTCAAAGAAATGGCCCCTCGGATCCCTTTACCTCCCCAGCCCATTGTAACTCGATGGATTAGCTGGCTAAATGCTGCTGCATATTATGCAGATTATTAGGATCAAATAGTTAAAGTAATCAATGTTTTGGATAGTGAAGACAGCTGTGCCATTAAATCTGCTCAGTCACTGATTTCAGTCAATTTACGTAAACATTTGTTATTTATTAAAAAGAATTTTCCAGATGTCATCAAAACTATTCTGCATTTAGAATCAAGAAATCACAAACTGTTACATGCTTTACAATTGATAGAGCTTTATGCGGAAATTGAAGATACAGATCCTGCGCCTGTAACCGAAGCAGTGCAAAATAAACTGAAAACCGTGTTGGCTACGCTACAATGGTTCATATAAAAATTGCTTTATAACAGCTAGACAAAATGACATCTACGTATGACGAACACAATGCAAAATATCTTACGTTTGTTCCCGTTACATCATGTGACGTTGAGAGAAGTTTCTCGCTGTATAAACATTATTTGGATGACAAGTTTTACTTTTGAGTAATTTAAAAAATGTATTATTGTTCACTGCAATGTTTTTGAGGAGCGAATAGATGCCGATGAACTGATGTAAATGGACTAGAGCTTCTAACACAGCCCTGTTACATGTTCTGAACACCCGTGCTACGCCGTCTGCCAGTCACCACGGAGCGTGTATAGTACGAGCGCGCAAACATTGTAGGCGATGAGATATTTATCCTCGCTCTAATGACGACCTGGTGGCTTCCTGGTGACTATCTGGTGACTTTCTAATGACTTAATGGTGATTTTCTCGTGACCTTCTGGTGACTGTTCACTATCTGGTGATCACATGACCATATGGTCACCACGTGCTGAAGACGGGGTGACGACGTAGTGACTAACCGATCACTGGTAATTTGAGACCTTGTAGTGGGTGTATGACGGCCTGGTGACTTTCCGATGACTTTCTGGTAACTCTCTCGTGACTATCTGGTGATCACTTGACCATATGGTCTCGCCGTGGTGACGACGTACTGAATACGTTGTGACTGCTTCATTACAATCTGGTGTCCATCTGGTGACTGTCGTGACTACTTGGTGACCATCTTATGACTATTGGTGACTAGGTAGTCACTTTGTGGTGACTATCTGGTATCAGGTGACTGCCTGATGACTGCCTGGTGAGTTTCTGGTGACTTACAGCTAACTATCGGTTGACCGTTTGGTAACCACTTGCTGAGTTTCTGGTGACTTACGGCTAACTATCGGTTGACCGGTTGGTGAGCATTTGCTGACTTTCTGGTGACTTACAGCTAACTATCTGTTGACCGTTTGGTGAGCACTTACTGAGTACTTGGTGTCAAGTTGGTGAGTGCTTGGTGTCTAGATGGTGACTAGATGGTGACCACTTTTGACGATTTGATATACGATGTGGCAACGACTTGGTAACTGTCGGGTCACTTTCTGGTGATCGTTGCCTCTCTGGTGACTGTATGACAACCTGGTGATTTTCTGGTGACTTTGTGGTGATTTTCTGGTGACTTTGTGGTGATTTTCTGGTGACTTTGTGGTGACACTCTGGTGACTTTATGTTGACCTTCTGGTGACCTTATGACCTTCTGGTGACCTTCTGGTGACCTTCTGGTGACCTTCTGGTGACCTGCTGACCTTCTGTTGACCTTCTGCTGACCTTCTGCTGACCTTCTGCTGACCTTCTGCTGACCTGTTGACCTTCTCTTGACCTTCTGTTGACCTTCTCTTGACCTTCTGTTGACTTTCTGTTGACTTTCTGTTGACTTTCTGTTGACTTTCTGTTGACTTTCTGTTGACTTTCTGGTGACTTTCTGGTGACTTTCTGGTGACTTTCTGGTGACTTTCTGGTGACTTTCTGGTGACTTTCTGGTGACTTTCTGGTGACTTTCTGGTGACTTTCTGGTGACTTTCTGGTGACTTTCTGGTGACTTTCTGGTGACTTTCTGGTGACTTTCTGGTGACTTTCCGGTGACTTTCTGGTGACTTTCTGGTGACTTTCTGGTGACTTTCTGGTGACACTCTGGTGACTTTCTGGTGACACTCTGGTGACACTCTGGTGACTTTCTGGTGACCTTATGACCTTCTGGTGACCTGCTGACCTGCTGACCTGTTGACTTTCTGGTGACTTTCTGGTGACTTTCTGGTGACTTTCTGGTGACTTTCTGGTGACTTTCTGGTGACTTTCTGGTGACCTGGTGACCTTCTGGTGACCTTCTGGTGACCTTCTGGTGACCTTCTGGTGACCTTCTGGTGACCTTCTGGTGACCTTCTGGTGACCTTCTGGTGACCTCCTGGTGACCTCCTGGTGACCTCCTGGTGACCTGGTGACCTCCTGGTGACCTCCTGGTGACCTCCTGGTGACCTCCTGGTGACCTCCTGGTGACCTCCTGGTGACCTCCTGGTGACCTCCTGGTGACCTCCTGGTGACCTCCTGGTGACCTCCTGGTGACCTCCTGGTGACCTCCTGGTGACCTCCTGGTGACCTCCTGGTGACCCTATGGTGATCTCCTGGTGACCCTATGGTGATCTCCTGGTGACCTTCTGGTACCATTCTGGTGAGCTGTTGACTTTCTGGTGACCTTCTGGTGAGCTGTCGACTTTCTGGTGACCTTCTGGTGAGCTGTTGACTTTCTGGGGATTTTGTGGTGACTTTCTAGGGATTTTGTGGTGACTTTCTAGGGATTTTGTGGTGACTTTCTAGGGATTTTGTGGTGACTTTCTGGTTACTTTAGGGTCACTATCTGGTGATCACGTGAGCACACGACGTGCTAATGACGTGGTGACTATCTGGTAACTGGTGATTGGTGACTCAGTTGACTATGACGACCTTGTGACCTTCCGGTGGCCTTCTGGTGAATTCCTGGTGACCTTCTGGTGACCTGGTGAATTCCTAGTGACTTTCTGTTGATCACTTGACCACATGGGCAAGTCGTGGTGACGATGTACCCACTACTTGTTGACTGGTTCGTTACGATCTGATGACCATCCGGTCCCTGGTGACATTCTAGTGACTGTGGTTATTACTTGGTGACTATCTGATGACTATTGGTGGGAAGGTAGTGACATTTTGGTGACTTTCTGGTGACTTACAGGTCACTATCCGTTAACCGTTTGGTGAATCCTTGGTGACCACTTGGTGAGTACTTAGTGACTAGTTGCTGAGTGCTTGGTGATAACATGGTATCTACATGGTGACTAGATGGTGACCACATTTTTTCCGTTTTGATGACTACGACTTGGTGACTACGACTTGGTGACTACGACTTGGTGACCACGACTTGGTGACTACGACTTGGTGACCACGACTTGGTGACCACGACTTGGTGACCACGACTTGGTGACCACGACTTGGTGACCACGACTTGGTGAAGATGTGATAACTATCGGGTCACCTTCTGGTGATTGTAACAAAACTTCTGGCATTCGTGCGGGAGGTGAGCAGCACGCCTCAGATGTAGCAAAACCGCTGGCATGCGTGCGCTAGGTGAGTAGCACGCCTCAGATGTAGCAAAACCTCTGGCATGCGTGAGCTAGGTGACCAGCACGCCTCAAATGTAACAAAACTTCTGGCATGCGTGCGGTAGGTCAGCAGCACGCCTCCGATGTAACAGAACCTCTGGAAAGGGTGCGGTAGGTGAACAGCACGCCTCAGATGTAACAAAACATCTGGCATGCGTGCGGTAGATCAGCAGCACGCCTCAGATGTAAGAAAACCTGTGGCATGCCTGCGGTTGATGAGTAGCACGCCTTAGATGTAACTAAACCAATGGCAAACGTGCGCTAGGTGACAAGTGCCTACATCTTTTCTTCCTTGTGAGACTCTTTGGAGCGTCCACCATGTTTATCTTTCACGTGAACTATCATTTGTGTTGGACCAACATGAATCTTACTGTGACAGATACTGTTTCTTTTGTGTGCAATTCCATTGGATTAAAAAAAAGGTTGATCAGAAAAGCTGGAGCGTGGGACACCGACTTTATAGATACCAAGGAAATAGCGATAATCAAATGTATAACAACTGAAAGTTATATGCTGACATTAAAATTGCATACTTTTTCCATGCAATCGCGAGAAACAACTGAAAATCTAGAGTACCTTAAAATAGTGACGAAGTATGAACAAGTTGCGTAAGCTGTGAAGGTTGGTGCTATTAAACACAAAATGATCATCCGGGCTTGTGGAGGAGTTTTTGCATTACACCATGGCCCACAAGCCCGGACAATAATTTTCTATTTAAAGTATTGAACAATTCAAACAAATAATAACGGATAGGTACATAGAAAATGGCTTATGCTATATAAAAGTTATTTGAAACATGTAGTGTGTTTTAGACAGATCTTATTTTGTATAGTACATCTCCCTCTATCGCTTTACGTGTATCGCTTATAAAAGATTAGATATGCAAAATCGTTTCCTAATGAAGAACACTTTTTTAGACTATTCCCAGAAAATTCAAGATCTTAATTTCGTTTGTCGCGAAAATATCTTAAACATATGCTATCCTAATAAAAATCTTTTGAGTGATCTTTTTCAGTGAATCAATATTTTTGAAAAAAAAAAATATGTTCATGTAAAGTAATAATAGATCGCTATGTGATTGCTGTCAAATTCCATGCTCTTTGAATGACCACGAGAACAAAAGACCGAGACTTATTACTTGAATGAATTCTAAGTGTTTGAAAATCGAAACCAATATTTAGCTATAACCGTCTATTTTATCGAAACGTACAAGTTTACCTTCTCTACCACAAACATAGTAGGTAAAGATATTCTATAACATTAAAAAATTAGATCTGTATTTTACTAGAAATACTTGTTTTGAAGTCCCCTGAATCCTAAAAGTAAGTCTTTGTAGAAAAAGGCCCCTTCTTGTGTGTGTGTCTGTGTGTCTGTGTGCGTCTGTGTTTGGTTTTGTGCATGTATGTGTTTCGTGTGTCTTTCTGTGTGTTTCTATATGTATTTCTGTGTGTTTCTGTGTGTTTTTTGTGTATTGTGTGCTCTTGTGTGTGTTTGTGTGTGTTTCTGTATGTTTCTGTATGTGTTTCTGTGTTTGCGTTTGTGTGTGTATCTGTGTATTTGATCTGTGGGTGTTTGTGTGTCTGTGCGTTTCTGTGTGTGTACACACCACAGCTCAAGCATGAAAAGTCGGTTGAATACCAACGTTGGCATTTAGTTTCATGTTCTTCCAAGCATGCGACATTAAGATTTTTAAGAAAATCCACCACACCAAACTACTGTTTAGGTGATTTTCTTCGAAAATTTTGAATTGCTCAAAAATACCTCGAACGATTTTCATTAAAATACCAAATGCTAAAACCAGCTAGTGCACTTCATTTATCTCTTCATTGGTTGGAGAAGCGCCAACGCTACACTTAAAGGCACATTGTTGTCTCCGAGGTCAAAAAATATTGTTTTCTTTCGGCATTAAAGTCTCCATCCTTTTCCGCATCCACTGATACATAAAATATGGGTTGTTGTACATTTTATAGTTGTCAAAATCGCATTTAAATAACATGCTGCATCTGTCCCGCTCTTCTCTGCTTTATTTTATTTTATTCATTTATTTTTTAAATTTCTAACTCATATATGTAGGTGCCGAGTGAGTTGACTCCATGGTAACGTGTGAGGCTCGCATTGAGGAGGTCGTGGGCTGGGTTACCATGGCCGTTCTTCCTAACCCATGGGTTTTTCGGGGTTTCCTCTGGTCGATAGGTGAATGCTGGGAGAGATAATTATACCCCCCCCCCCGAATTTCCTGTCCTTCCATTTCACTTCAGTAATCATTTAATTCATCGTTCATCCTGTTGATTCCTTCAGGGTCGCAAGTATCAGCGAAGGTGTTAGATGCAGCTAGGCAGGGATGATATACCTCTCGTCCGTGAAGGGTGGGGAATGAGGGATATGATCCCCCTGTCCAGCAAGTGAACACCAGCATATCAAAATTATTTTTGTGTGTCTTTAATTTACATGGATGTCGCATGGACGTACACACTTGATATTTCACCAAGTACTACACAATATGTAGTGATTATAGCTGTAATGGTTTAGATGTTCATACTACAATACTGACACAATCCACCTCTGTTTATCTACCTCACATTCAAGAGCTCCTGCGTTCCTTCTGCGGTTTTCTCTTATCCTTGACAACAAATATCGGGTCAATCTAAGCTCATTTTGTGCATCATTTCGTCCATTTATTATCGTACCATATGATCTACCTGGCAATGTACATTGAACCTTAAAAAAGAAAAAGATTTCAAATTATTTCTTTGAAATCATTGATTTTCACGATAAATGAAACGCATATCTTGAATTCTCTGAAAATAACTTCTGAAGTTTTCTTTATTTTAAATAACTTTTGTATAACTGATAAAGCGTTACTGCAGAAAAGTGAAGAACACGTTAAAGCAAACGATGAATTTTTGTTCTTCTATGGAGCTATGCTAACACCCTACCTGTTTTAATACGTAACTCAGTTCTCAGCAATTCGTATTTTTAGGTATCATGCAATTTAAGGGGAGTTAGGGGTGAGATTTGGCCCATTTGGTAAAAAAAAAGTTGATTTTTAGATTTTTATGTTGGAAAATTGTTCAATGTTTTGTCTATTAAAAGTGCGATGATTTTTATGCCAACGCCATTTTTAAAGATCTGGCGGCCATTTTTAAATAGTGGTGCATAGTGATTAAATGGCTGGTGGTTAGGCGTGCGCACCCACCGAGACTGCATATCGATGGATCAGATACTCAATCATGTAAATTATCCTCAATCTGCATCCACAAAATCACAAGAAAATGTCCTGCAAGTTGTCTTCAGAAGTGGTAACTAAAATTCAACCTCCGGATCAGCGACTTGGTTCTGATCAGCTGCTAGAACGCTATGCCAAGGGTGCAACACAGAACTCAAATGTATCTGTTCACATTGTTGTGGGAGCTATTTGTCCAAAATAGGTGTGTGTCTAGGAATGAACTTGAACTTGTAGTACTGAAAACTATAATGGAGTTTAATATGGGGTGTGTGAAGTCAATTCAGGTGTTGAATAGTCTTAGGAATGAAAAAATTTCAGTTGGAGCAATATGCATTTGTTAGAAGTGCAATGCTAGACGATGTGTTCAGAGTAGAAAATGCAGTGCCAGGAAACAAACACACACAAGGAGAGCCCATAAATTGCAGAAATTGTCAGTACAAAAGAGGGTAAGAGATCAGAAAGTGAAACCTATGCTGCAACACACCTCTGATGGGGTTAGAACGTTTTAAAAGTTTAATGCTGTTTTTCTGTTTCTTTTTTCTCAGCATTTTCACGCATCTGAAAAACTTCTTGCGACAGAGTTCTTAAGGGATTCTTTTGAAAATTTCAGGATATGTTCTTATTCATATAAGGCTCAAAAATTGCTCTGGGTTTTGATATCAGTCAAGTAATATTGAACATATTCACATTCAAATGCCGATGGAAAGTTAAAAAAACGTGACATCTGTAAATAGACATATTAAAAAATTTCCAGATACTAAAGTGCCGGTGTAAAATTAAAATCCAGAGCAATTATAACTTTCAAGTGCATGAAGCATCAGATCACCAACTTTCATGTCAAACATATAAAAATTGTTACGCAAGGAGCATTTTTAATCAGAGTATCTTTTTAATCAATTAAAAGCTTTTAATTAAACAACTATTTGACTTACATACTTCAAATTTTGTACAGCTGCATATCTAAACACTATATTAACGTGGTTAACATTTGGTAATGCTGGCATACAAATTGTAGAATTTCCTAAACTCACCCCTAATTCCCCTTAAAAACGTGTTAATAAAACCTTATTTATATGCAATGCGTTTATACGTAATTCACAGTTATGCGTATTCAGTTTCAGTGAATATAACCGAGTTTTACGTAAATTGAGCAAACTCAAGGGATATCTTTCTTATCTCTGTTGGCAAAGGCGCAAGCTGAGCAGGCGCCTTTTGGTCATAGCAACAAAAGACAAACACGTTTACTGCTACAGCCGCCAGCTTTCGGTGCGAAAATGTAGCAGCAAAAGAGAAGTAAAGATAAAAATATTCGGTATCTGGTATCTTAAAGCTGCTAAATCGTATCTGATACATAACTCCCACCCTGTGGCTTTGCTCAATGGTAAGAATTTTCATTTCCTTCCTTAGCTGCAGAATCATATCTACGTGCACAGCAACTGCACCTCCCGCGTATGGATATTTGATCTCCAGGTGTACCTTAAGCTAATGGTATTCTAGTCGACAGTTTCATAGTAACGTTTATTACCTAGCTACACTGGCCTAACTAATTGCCTTTACCTGAACCCTTAACACACAGCTTTGCCATATTCGCATGCCAAATTTCAGCCTGTGCTCCTGACATTAAGCATTGATTCTAACATATGAAAACTATTCATTACAAATACTTGTCTACTTTATCATTTCTTTATAAAATTATAAACCTTGCTTGTTAATGATTCTGTATCATAAGGAGAAAATGGAACTTAAGACTTCTATGGTAGAATATATAAGATATAAACGACTAAACTAGTGTAGACACAGTAGAGGAAAGAATACCCAGAAATGTTCGTGTTCACTTGGGAAAACAGGAAAGGGTACATCCAGAAATTCTTGAAATGCAAGAAATAATGACGGGAAGGAAAGCAAAAGGATCGTAGTTGGACGAGTGAAATGAGAGGAACGAGGTGGGAAGAAAAATGAAACTTTAGGTACAGAAATATGTGTGCACAGTCTAATTCTTGTAGTTACTGTTGTTATTGTTATTGTTGTTAGTGCCACCGCATTAAGATTACAAGTCCTCTGTTTAAACTATAATTTGGTAATGGAAATGATCATGGAAACATTTCCTAGACTGTAAAGTCTTGCTGCTTTCCCTAAAACTTAAGTCGTTTAAAGGTTTACATGGTTGAATGGATTTAGAAGAGCAACAAACGTAACTTTGTTCCCTTGCATATATTTGAAATACTCCTCTATTATAAGAATTAAAAAAGGAGGAAGAAACAACCAACATTTGTAAATGGAAAATAATTTCAAATGTCTCTTAAATACGCGACCTGTAGAAAAGACTGCACAGCCCTGAATATACTCTGACATCTGCAACTGACTTCGTTTATTGTTCCCCCGAAATGCTGTTCACTGGGAATGAGTCATCTCTTGTTCGATTTTGGGGGACATGAATTATGAATAGAAACGAAAAATAAAAATGATAATCTGGATTGCAGCTGCTCGCTTACGTGCAGTAATAGCGGTAGGTGGAAAGCAATGATCAATAGAATGCTCAGTAACTGAGATGGACAATTATCCAATTAAGGGATAATTATGAAATTGTGAAATTTGGGCAAAAATGATGAAAATCCCGATTTTTCGGTTTCTTTTTTTTTTTTTTCTTTTGCCTTAATTATGTCTGTACCTTGTGCTTTCAGAATCTACCCCATTTACACCATTTAAAAAGCTGTTACGTCAAGATTTAAATGCCCATGTGTGGGTGGGCGTGGTTACTGAAATGCATTCCCGCATTGCAGCAAAATCGCCTACAATTTCGAAGTTTAAAACAGGTGATCACTGGTGAATATAAGCAGAGACGCATTGTGGGATTTTCTGCAGACATTCGTTTCGGTAAAACAGTGCTAAAGTGTGGCGAAATGTTTGTCTGTGTACATGTGTTAACCACGTGGTCATGTTTTTCTGAATTTTATACAAGAAGTTTTGTTTCTAAAAAGAAATTGCAATTTGTAGTGACTTCTGGTATTATCGCATCCAGGTTGTGAGGCTACTCTACGTAAAGGAAAGAGTCACAACCAGTGAAGTAATTCTAATCAGCAAAATAATTAGTAATGCTAGGGATGAGCGAAGATTAAAGCAGAGTGCACTAAGTTCATTAAATACACTCAAATTAGCAATAAATAAATATATATAAATAAATAAATAAGTAAATAAATAAGTAAATAAGTAAATAAGTAAATAAGTAAATAAGTAAGTAAATAAGTAAATAAGTAAATAAGTAAATAAGTAAATAAGTAAATAAGTAAATAAGTAAATAAGTAAATAAATAAGTAAATAAGTAAATAAATAAGTAAATAAGTAAATAAATAAGTAAATAAGTAAATAAATAAGTAAATAAGTAAATAAATAAGTAAATAAATAAATAAATAAATAAATAAATAAAGGTAGCAAAACTTTAGGAACAAGAAGCTAAACAGTTGAAGGACGTTCGTATGGTACAGGGGAATTCTAAAGCAGTAATGTGTGTTGTCATAAACTCAAAGCTTTAGTCATTTTTTTACACTTTTTAATCTTTAAAATACTTCTTCTAGTGCAATTCTTAATAGATATCTTTGAAATTTTGCATACAAATTTTAAGATAGTTGCTTCATAAAACTTGGTATATTAAATGCTCTAGATAGTGCAGTTTGTTACTGAATTTTTACTTTGAAAATTATCAATAATTTCAAGAAAAATGGCCATTGATGTAGTAATTTTTTCTACCTTACACAGAAAAGTGAAGTTCCATAGACGTACTACATATGTTTTGGCACACACATGCAAATGTTCACATAATTGTAACAAGAATTGTGGATTTTAGTCATTTCCACAGATGCTTAAGAGTAGTAAAACAAAGTATGAAGTGACTTTAAGCAAAAGGGCAGAAGCATTATAATTTGCTTATGTTAGTATATGAAAGGTTTTGCACATTTTAAGATAAGCTATCTGCAAGTATTTTAATTAAATTAACTACAAATTGACAATCTGTTCTTAATAGAACTTTTAGCAAGTGCGTCACAAATGTTTGGCACACTAAAGGTAGCTAAAGCGGAATGGTAGGCAAGTTCAAAACATTACAGCGCTGTAGCCAGCTTTGGGGAACTACCAGTAACTCCATTATTGATATCCTAAGGACATGTGCATCTAGATCTCTTCATTGTCTGGCAGGTGTACCATATCACGTTTCAACGTAACCTACACACAGCTCTGCAATAAAAGAATCAGGAACCAACAGCGGTTAAGTAACCATCTGAACCCTCTTGCCATCAAACTACTAGCCAACAGCACCACGATTGGCCGTCAGCAGCGCCCTAAGCATAATAAAACTAAAGATGCTCGAATTTGGAGCAAAAAAGTGTTTCGTTTCTGCGTGTTCTTTGCTTTTTGCTCGAGAATAGCGGAGTCGATTATTTGGTATAAAACTACATTAGTCCCCTTTTAAGAACTATATAACGCCTTATTTGCCATCCCCAAAGACAGACCAATGGTAATGAGCCTCCTAACTAAAAATAAGAAAAGATCTCGCTTATTATTGAGTCATGTGAGCATTATTATATGCATAATTTTACTGACAAGTTTCGTTCTTTACAAAATAACAATAGAGTTATATTTAAGAAGATATAGCAAATTTTGGTTAGTAGTATTCATGTAGCCAAGCAAGATAGACACGCAATTCCTAAAGCTTCATTGTTGTTTTCTGATTAGCACAGTATAGTTCCGATCACGAAACATGCATACTTAAACCATCTGCTTGTGTGTTAATTTTAATTAACGTCCTCAGAAAAAGTAGGTTTTCCTTTCTTACACACAAGTCTATACTCCCTTGAGAAACTACACTCTCCAGCTCTGTTTTCTGCTGCATCTTTCAACTCTGTACAAATTCTCTATTACAGTATCTCAGTTCTTCTATCCAATCTGCCATTCAATTTATTTTACCCCTTAAATGGCATCTAGCACAAGTCTTCTCATGATGTGTCCCAACCAGTTCACGTTTCTCTTCGGTACAGCGTGCGAACATGCCTCTTTTCGTCCAATCTTCTTAAAACTTCTTTGTTCATTATCTTTACGAATTTTTCCATTTTATTCCATCGCCACATCTCAAAACTCTATAGATATTTTCTTTCCATTTTCCTCAATATCAATGTTCCAGCTCCATATAAAGCTACACTCCAGACGTAGCATTTCACAAACTTCTTCCTTAGCTGCAAACCGAGGTTTCCTCTCATTAGAGTCCTTTTTATTGATAGTCGCTTTTGGCTATGTCAATCCTTTCCCTGATCTCCTTGCTGCACTGGGCATCTCTAATGATCATGATTTCCTCATAAACGAAATTGAGATGCATTATCCAACACTGTTGCCTACCAGACTCCTCGGCGGTTCCTCATTCTTCGAAATCTCCATCAGCTTTGGCTTCTCAGCAATTATCTCTATCCCATATCTTCTTCAGTCTCCAGCAGCCGATCCAGCATTCTTTTTAATTCTTCTTTGGATTTTGCCATAGCTACTAGGTTATGCGTATACTTTGTTCCTCTTGATTCGTCCTCCTACTTTAAAATCTCCCATTCCTTCTAGAGCTTCATTCTTTAATCATTCTACATGTACAGGTGTTAATGAACTACACCGAAATACTTTCAGATGATATGAAGATGTCTAAACAAGTAATTTGCGATAGGAGACTTAAGACTTATTCGTTCAAATTTCGAAGTTAGGGTCCGACGTTTGAGAGATTTTTGTGGCATGAAATATTGAGAGCGCTCATAACGAGCTACTGAAAATCCATATTTCTATACTCGGGCAGCAGTTTCAAAGACATTCCAAACCAATTTTTCATCAGGCTTTGCTTTAATGCCGACTTATGAGCATCTGACATTAATATGTTTAACACCATAGAACTGCGCTATGTTTAGTCGCGGACCATACATTGCCTATCTCAAATTGCTTATATCAGTCACATGTACAACCTCTCCAGTTCTTTCGGTTTAGTTCATTAACACCTGTGTATTGGATAGCGTGGTCGACAAACTGCATCCCTGTCTTACTCCTCTTCCTACAACTGTGCTCTTCGCTTCTGCTCCATTTCCTCTTACCGGTTTTAAAAACACCACATGCCATGTACGATTCTTGTTCGCGTAGTGACAACTGGTGGAGGAGTGCGAGAGAGTGGAAAGGGGAAAGATAGTGAGAAAAGGTAGGTAATAGAAGCATTCTGTGGTATGTTAGTTGAAATTACCCATGCTTGTTTCTTACCCTCAAACTTCTCTTCCTCTTTTTCTGTTGTACTTGGTTTCCAGTTTTTATTCATTCAAGCATATGACAACGGCTTCAAATCTTCATTGCGCGGAAAGTCGTTTAGCGAATCAATAACATGATCGCATTTACATAACTGCTTTGGAACTTGCTTACGTAAATTACTTGGAAATTCTATTCAGGTTTAGTTGTCCTACTGTTGGAACAAATCCAACCGTGTTACGGGATGAGGTATCTGATGAATGATAGGATAATGCTGTGATCTTCAAGCCGGCGCCATTTTACCAAACACACTTGCAACTTGCAGTTCGGAGACACAACGGGCCAGACCACAACCCCTGAAGCAGAAGAGAGGGCCACTATACAATTCTGAATGTCCTATACACTGATTTCTATGCAAACATCTTTGCAAGTATGTTTGGTATAATGCCGCCGGCTTGAAGATCACAGCATCATCCTATCATTGATCAGATATCTCATCCCATAACACTGTATGCAGACTGGAAGGGAAGTCATTGCATTCCTTTTCATATGTGCTTCATAGAAACATTACAAACAAAAAAGTCTAATGGCATTTTGTACTTTGATCAGCCAATTTCGAAAGAATAAAGTTTTTGTTCCAAACTGAATGCGTAATTCCACAAGAATGTACGAAGATAACAGTTTGTTACCTGTAAGATGCATAGAGTAACCTATTTTTGACATAGCTTCGGTAGTAATTATGGGATATCACACAGGGTATCGAAATAACTAATCACTTAAAAGGAAGATATACTCTGAGCTGCTCTTTCTGAGGTGAAAGTAAGTCGATAACGTTGCGTTGAGTTTGGTCAGGGAATTGACTTGCTTTGTGGCTGTAAACAGATCGGGCGCTTTCGCTTTCTTGTAATGTTTTGGGAGCTAACGCTTGTAATTTACCTACACTCGTGCAGTAAACACAGAAGGACAAAGCAGGGTGTTTGTGTGTATTCTCAAGAAGCACCGCTACTGTGTTTATGTACTGAGCTAGGGAAAGTAACACCCACACAATCTGCAGTGTTGCCAGCTTGTTTTTGACCAAACTAAAATATCTCCGTAGGAAATGGTCAGAGACAAAAACGTAAGATACAAAATGTGTCACAAATATCGACATCTACCACTAGTTTAAATCAATGTAATGACTTCCCTTCCACCAGTATTGTTTTCAGTGTGCAACTATCGCTACCGTCTACATTTTAGGTGTAGCCACAGTTTTATGGAATAGTTTTTGTTATATCTTTCCTCGTTTTATTCTTACTTGCCCTCGCTGGGGTATTGACAATAAAAGCCATTATTTTTGTTTTATTTACATATAATTTTATTATATATATATATATATATATATATATATATATATATATATATATATATATATATATATATATATATATTTATTTATTTATTTATTTATTTTCCCGCCTCTGTAGCGTGATGGTTAGCGTGTCTGCCTCATGTTCAAGAGGTCGCGAGTTCGAATCTCGCTTAGGGTACGTTATCCGGGTAAGGTTTTTTCCTGAGGGTTTCCCTACCCTGAGAAGACGAATGTCGGGTAACTTAAAGCTCCATGGACCTCGAGCTCATTTGAGCATCATTTCACCCATTTCATTTCATTCATTCGTCCGATATGACACAATGTTGGAGGACGTTAATTAAAAAAAAAAAAATATTTTCCTGTTTTAACTTAGATATATTTTTGCAATGTAACTTCATTATCAGAAATTATCAGAAGGTCCCCTCCATGTAGGAGTGACGTAATAAAATTCCTTTTATTCCAGTTACCTATTCGTAATTTTGAATATTTTCAATTGCTGTTTCCACTGTCGGATAGCATTATCAGCACATAAACAACGGGAAAATTCAATACCCTTGTCTAACACCGATGTCAATGTTTTCTTCTACTATTAGACCATATCATTTTCTTATGGAGATTAGAGTTAATGGGTTGCAATTAATTGTATATCTCAGTTTTGTAATAATAATGATAATAATAACTAATAATAGTAATAATTCTAATGCTAATGGCGGTGGCGGTTGAGTTTTTATTGTTATTTATGTATTCATGTGGTGTCAGGGAATTCCTTTTTTTTCCCTTTTATTTATTTATTTATTTATTTGTCTGTCTGTCTGTCTGTCTGTCTGTCTGTCTGTCTATCCATCTATCTATCCCATCTATCGATCGATCGATCCATCCATTCCATTCCATCCCATCCCATCCCATCTCTATCCATCCATCTCTATCCATCCATCCCATCTCTATCCATCCATCCCATCTCTATCCATCCATCCCATCTCTATCCATCCATCCATCCATCCCATCTCTATCCATCCATCCCATCTCTGTCCATCTATCTCATCTCTACCCGTCTATCTCATCTCTATCCATCTATCTCATCTCTATCCATCTATCCTAATCTATTTCGTTAATGTGAACTGGTTGTCATTGTTGAGATTGTTGAGAATTTAGTTTCCACAGAGACGTCTTGTCATCAGTACCTGATTTACAAATGACAAACTTCTAAAGAAACCTGTACACGAGAAAACATGTTTGTGTTGTACGATGAAATGTCAAACTATAGCAAGCTTGTATTTAAAGCCATACGATAGACTGTACCTCATCCGTGCAAACACTTTTCTTTGTGACTCTTTCCTCAGAAATATATCGATGGATCTTAATGAATTTGACATTGTTTATGGAGCAATATTTACACAGGCTGCTAATCCTTAAAAAATGTGAAACTCATTTCTGTGGCTAGTAGTGATTTTTTTCGTAAAATTTCATTGTGAAAGTTCATAAAATGGCATTACATGGCACTTGCTAAATGATTGTGCATAAGGATCAATGTCTTCTAAGTCGATTTGTACATGTAAATATTTCGTGGAAATATCTTCAGTAGTAGTGAGAAAGAAACCTGATTATTTGTCCATAGCATAGGTATGTTTTAATACACGATCAAGTTCAAACAGCGTAAAATCAGTATTAATATACCACTCGTTTTTCAGGACAACACACTCATTAATAACATTAAGAAGACCTAGATATACAAGTGAAGCTACGGAATGTAAGTAGTTCAGTATCCATTCACATACCTAATAGTTTAATCTTAGATTTAAATACAGTCGCAAACAAATTTAAAACGTGCTAGAGGAAATATTGGAATTATTTTAGTTAGTTTTAAAAAGTGCATGCGTGTGAATGTTTAGATAACCATATTTTGTAAAGACATGCATTTAAAATTCTTCTCATGCAAGATAAAAATGCTTGTAAACATCATCAAATTTTTATTTCCTGTATTACATATAGTAAATAGGGGAAATATTGTATTCCACGCACGATTTTGAGGCCCCCTGGACCCCCCAAAAACTTTTAAGTAAACGGCCGGTGTCTGTCAGTCCTGTCTGTCTGAGCAGCATAACTCAAAAACGAAAAGTCGGTTAAAAACCAAAGTTGGTATTTAAATTGAATTTTTTTCAAAGACGCAACACAAAGATTTTGAAGAAAACTCCTCCACCGTAAACTACTCTTTATATGGAAAATTCTTATTTTCTCGAAAATGGTTCTAACGATTTTGATTAAATTGCCATATGTTTAAGATAGTTTTATGGAAAATGAAATGTCTATTTTTAATTTTCTGGCTATAGCCCACGTAGTCCTGTTTACTCTTGATGACTTTTGTATAACGGGTAAACAGTAAGGGATAGACCAAATTTTAATTTACAAAAAATGTAGATGTTAAAGCACACAATTTATGTCCAAATGATATTTTTGTAGAGTGAACCATTTCATAGACATTCCTTGTTATTTATCTGAGTATTACAATACTATGCTTTTTTCAAATGGAAGGTCGTTATGCATTTGTTTATCTCTTGGCTTTGCAAAGAGGAGGGAATTTCAAAGCCTTCCTTTAGCGTCCAGCTTTAAACGATTTGGCTATTGCTCAAAGCCTACTTATTCCCATATGCCCCTTGCACCTACATGAAAAAAGCAATAAGATAATTTTTGCAAATGTTTATCTCAACTAACATGAAGAAAATAGAGGAATAAGAGTTTGTAAGAATAGTTAGTGCCTACGAGAATAGAGAAAGTGATTTGAGTGCAACACATAGATCTTTATGCTGCTAAGTATAAAGTTTCCCTTTATTGTGAAACACGAGAAGTAGTTCAAGTTTACTGTGACACTAAGTGCACCCACGTAATAAATGTATGACCTGTTTGGCGTCTTGTTGTGATGCGGTATATAAAATTAAATGTAGAAACCACTAAGCGAGTTTTTGGAATGAATAAACCAAAATGTTATATTTATTATTAATGTTTAATGATCTTTTAATGTCTAATACACCTTCCGATAGCCCTACTCCATTCCTCTCTTTTAGTGCTCGTTTTCCAAATTCAATCTCTTCATTGCCTGTGTGACGTTATCCTTCCAAGTTATTGGTGGTCGTTCTCTCCTCTTTGGTGGTACCCATTCCAATACATCTTTTGGTATTCTATCGTCAGGTATTCTTCTTACATGTCCATACCATTCAAATTTTTTGAATCCAATATCAACAGAAATTGCTGATTTTACTCCCATGAAATTCCTGATGACGTTGTTTATTTTATCTCTTCTCGAAATTCTCGCTGCTCGCCTCCGGAAGTCCATTTCTGTTGCCAGTAACTTAATTTGTATGGTGTGTATAAGTGGCCATATATCAACACCATAAATTATTATACTCTTGACAGTACTACTACAAATATGGCTCTTTGTTTTGTTGCTAATATTTTTGTTCCATAGAATCCCATTTAGTGTTGAAATTGCATATTTCCCTTCGTTATTTTTGTGTTTGATTCTTCATCATGTTTACCATTGTTTATTTCAACCCTTAAATATTCTACTTCATTACAACATTTAATTTAATTTCCTCCTTCCACTTCTGAATCCTCTTTTGTGTCTCTGATCACCAAATATTTGGATTTAGTGTTGACGTTTAGTCCCCATTTATTGTATTGTTCTAGTATTTTTCTAATCATATATTCCGTATCTTCTTGATCTCTCGTCGTGAAGCTTTGGTCATCAACAAAGTGAAGGGTGTGAGTCATTCTATTATTTGCAATCTGAATTTCCATTTCGGAATAATTTCTTCTCCAAATATTATTTGTTTATTAAGTATATTTAATACTTTCACAGTCCCCTGATGGGCTCCAACCGCAGCACTGACATAATCGCCATTCCATCTGGCTCACCAAGTGCTTTCATCATGGACCCTAAGATAGAATGTTAGTAACTGTAGAGCAGCCTGAGAAAGTAGAAAAGAACCGCTGACTTCGAGTCTTATTACAAAGAAAATATGTAACTCAAATTATTGGCCTATCAAATGGGGAAAAGAGGAACTACGCTAATGTACAGCTCTGCAAAATATTTGGTTTCCCAAACTCATTTACTTGGAAAGTTGATCCCACAGCTTCAAAAGCCTCACGGGCAATATGTTAAAATCACATGTGATTATAATGACTGAAATTATTCGTATAACCACGTAAAATAACAATCCTTTCATAACTTTATCTGCTCTTGGATATTCTTGTAGTTATTTTAGAATATGTATTTGTATTCTTATCTTTATGCTATTTATATTACTCATATTTCCCCAGGATTATGTGTCCTAAATAGTCCTATAATTTTTTGTAGGCATCCTGGAATATACGAACATTAAGTAAATTGGAATTATAAATAAAACTAAAAAGACATATAAAATTCACTTCTGAGATAAGGGAACGTTAAGTTTTCAACTGTATGTATATTCATGAAAACCTAATAATTTTCTTAAAGGTTGCACCATATCAAAATCTTACTCACCTAAACGACGACCTCAGACAATTGCAGAGCTGTATATTTTGACTTAATGATTTCTGCTGCAGAAAGGTACAATTCTTGTCTTCAGAAAAACGGATATTCGGAATTGTGCAATTCCCTCGTATTTATTTTATTTTAATGCATGTTGTACTCCTTAATCGAATATAAAAATAAAACAAGCAACAGAATCCAAAAGTACCAAACTGTTAGAAATCTTGATTTCGTTTATCGTAACATGAGTAAAGACCATTTGCTTAAGAGTTGAAAGGCGCATGAAGATATTAACCCTAGCATTACCAAGGGGGGCGAGGGTTACTTTATGCCCACCTTCTGTAATTTTTCAAATTCTGTCCATTAATTTTTTATTAAAGGCATGTAGTTAATAGTTCTTGTCAATCACTGTTTCTACCACAGAATTGCGTAATTGTTCCAAAGCTTTCACTGTTGGTCTTCTTGAAAAACAATGAAATGTCAAGGTGGTCGTAAAGTCCTGCTCCGTAGGTATAATGTGATTCATGTCAAACAGTAAAAAAATCAATAGTTAAACAATGTTAAATATTACCTTTATAAACATAAGATATAATACCCAGTTTTAAAAATTGCTGACACTTTTTGTTACTAGTGGTGATCACAAAGTACCCTCCTTGGTAATCTAAGTTCTGGAATAAGACAGGGTTAAGTTATCAGTTATTTAGGATAGTTCTAAATTCTAAAAATATGCGCAGAGCACCAACGTGCCCATAAAAGAATTATGAATTTGTACACCCTTTCCCGCTTCTACTTGTCAATCATAATTTAGTAGGTAGGGCCTGATAAGCTGTAGAACCGGATGTGTTGACAATCACTGGAGCCAGAAGAGGAATAATGGCTCGGTCTAGGACTCGAAACCGGTACTGGCAGGAGAGAGACCAGCATACTGCTCTTTGCGTTTTTCTAGTTTCTTTTCTGCTTTGACGACTGAAATGCGTTGGTTGGAGCAGATGTTATGAAGACAAAGCCAGGAACAGGAAGCATTCAACATTGACATCATTACAGACAAGGTAAGTTCTTACCACATCAGAATACTCAACAAAATGCCCTGGTTTTTCACGTGATTACACAAAGAGCTTCCCTGCAGCTAAAGGCAAATACCTAAAAATCCACTCTTTACTTCGCGGTGTGAATCAAACAAGAAATCATAAGCTGGAAACGTTCTCAGGCCAACTGCTAACGGATAAACTTGTATTACTTTCTCTACCACTCACCTATAGTAAGTAGAGGAAGTATTGTATTCAACTCAAAAATTCATTACCGAGATTTCACCGGAAATACACCCTTTGAATCTCACTGGTTAATAAAAGAGGGGTAATTTTACTTTCTCTACTACGTGGAGTAAGTAGGGGAAATATTGTATTCGACCCAAAATTTCGATGTCGAGATATCACTGGAAATATATATTTTGAGGCCCTCTGGATAAAAAAAAGCATTTTTAGAGAAAGGTGCGTGTGCGTGTCCTTAAACTTTTGGTAGAACCTATACATATGTTGAATTTTATAGAAATAGTCCCTGAAGTCCTCTTCATTTTGAATGGCTTTTGCATAATATATATATTTTTAGTTTGATTGATTGATGGTTAACACATATTTACAGACTGAGAAGGCTTTAACACAATTTTTCATCTTATTTTTCACTTTAGCTAGAGCTTTACAGTTTTGCATATATTTAACGTTAATTCCCAAGCACATACTGACGTCAACAGAGCTGCATTTTTTATATATAACTTAGTTTCACAGCAATACAAATTCATGGACATTCACAGGCTGTTTACAAACAATGTATTATGTTATCGCGCCAATATGTAGAGCACAACGCATTTTGAGCAACTCAAAGAATAAAATACAGGCTGAATATAATGTCTCGGCCCATTTCTGTGAAAAAACGTACTATAGATTGAGACCAATTAAATGAATGTAACCCTGGGACACAGTAACACACCATTCATCAAAGTTTATTCCACATGGTCACCCTGAACTTCCACACCCGATTCCCAGCGACACACGGCTGCGTAAAACATATTTTAGTATTCGAGTTGTGATTTTAAGCACCGCTCCTTTAAAGGGTTAATGGAGTTGCTTTTGACGTTCTACAGTTCTGATTTGATGTGCCACCATGCAAAAAAGTCCAGAGGTGTCAGTTCAGGGGAACGTGGAACCCAGATGCGATGTGAACCCCTACCAATCCATCTGCGAGGAAATGCGTTTTGCAGGTATTCACGAACAACCAGAGCGAAATGATGGGTGTTCCAGCCACCGTTTCTGAGAGATATTCTTGCCCAACTGTGGTTGAAGTAATAGCTTCAGTATGTCCAGATACGAAATGCCTGTGAATGTGGGTTCTGCGAAGAATTGTCCATAAATCTTAGTTGCTCATCCCCAACCACACATTGACTTTTGGGATGTTTCGTTCCGACTCGAAGATCTCATTAGACGGTTCATCGGTACACACTCTGCAGTTGTCGGTTCACCAAGTCGCATGTGTGTCTGCAAGGTGGCTTCGTCGCTGAATTTTGTAGCAAATTATCCTCTTCGACTGCCTGCAACAGATCACAACACATTACCACCGCAGCCCTCCCTTTCCAACTTATGATGGATTTGGAGCTGACATAACCGTTTTTCCAAGCTGTAGTGGGGAATTTTCCACGCTGTCGATTGTGGTACACCCAGCTACTGACTTAACCTGCTGGTTGACGCTTTGGGGCGTCTGGTAATTACATCCTCCACCTGTTGCACAATTTGAGCTGGCATACTGGACCTACCGAAACGTTTCTCATCCTGCATACTACCCGTGGTCTTAAATTTTTGAATCAGCAGTCTGAGTTCATCTGTTTTTACACACACTTAACTTCCGCCCCAGTGGGAGCGGGTTTATGAAATGTTCTTTCTAAGTTCGTTTGAACCTGCTTGTAAAGTAATCCCCTCACAGGCGCCGAAACAGTAATTCTTTCTTTAATGGATAGTGTTTTTCAGATTACCTGTAAAAGAAACATAGTCGTTTTCACAGAAATGGATCGAGACTTTATATTAACCTGTAGTATTTTCCTGGCAGTGTTGTTCTTTATGGGGCAATTTCGTGAACATCTTGCTATGCATTCTTGAAAGATGCTATGCTTAAATAGTAAGTTTGTTATGTCTCTCTCTCTCTCTCTCTCTCTCTCTCTCTCTCTCTCTCTCTCTCTCTCTCTCTCACGCGCACGAGCGCGCACACACACAGAGACAGCCATTAGCGATATGAGTGCATAGAATTTAAGGGCAACTTCTTGACGTTAAGCTGAAACATGAGTTCCTATACCATTTTCCTCTATAGTACATGATTGCAATAATAATAATAATAATAATAATAATAATAATAATAATAATAATAATAATAATAATAATAATAATAATAATAATAATAATAATAATAATAATAATGTGTTAATAATAATAATAATAATGTGTTAATAATAATAATAATAATAATAATAATAATAATAATAATAATGTGTTAATAATAATAATAATAATAATAATAATAATAATAATAATAATAATAATAATAATAATAATAATAATAATAATAATAATAATGTGTTAATAATAATAATAATGTGTTAATAATAATAATGTGTTAATAATAATAATAATAATAATAATAATAATAATAATGTGTTAATAATAATAATAATAATAATAATAATAATAATAATAATAATAATAATAAAAATAATAATAATAATAATAATAATAATAATAATAATAATAATAATAATAATAATAAAAATAATAATAATAATAAAAATAATAATAATAATAATAATAATAATAATAATAAAAATAATAAAAATAATAAAAATAATAAAAATAATAAAAATAATAAAAATAATAAAAATAATAAAAATAAAAATAAAAAAAATAAAAATAATAATAATAAGTGTTAATAACAACCACCACAATCATATCCATAACCATCATAAAATAGGTGAACGTATGATTGTCAATAACCACTCCTTGATCGTTTACTTCTACAATTAGCATAGGGAGGTAGAGCTTTAAAGATGAGTTATCCGTGTCGTTTCCATATGTTGCTAAAATAAGTCATCTGGCCATAAAATGATGTCAAATAGTTGTATTCCAACTAAAACAAATTGTAATGGTATTTTTAAATAAATTTGTGAATATCTATAGATTTGGCAACGCAAAAAGCGGAAGGTTAGGAACAATGACACTGTTCAAGCCTTGTGAATACTGCTCGGAAAGCTTGAAAGAGTACCTCCCCTCGTTATTTGCAGTAGCTGATTAAAACACGTACACGCACGCGCACGCGCGCGCGGACAAGTGGCTAAACCAGTCTGGTCTGGGCTTTCACTCATCGTAGGTGTGAACGCATTCTTGAGAGCGGTAGCCATATTAGTAAACAGACATTCACTTCTTTAGTCCTACTCTGTTGCCAGACTGTGCAGATAATGCACTCAGTAATGTTCAAGTATCAGCTTTATATTTCACCATGCATATATCAGGTCCTTTTAACGTAAAGTTACACTGTTAACAGAAATATATGAGTGTATGCAAACCTTTCCCTATGTTTGGGCTCAGGGGAACTCAAACGCGTATTTTGGGAAAATAGCCATACCTATCGAATTTTGGGGTGAAATAGAGGTTCCACTTGTCATAGGTATGCTTTAAATAGAGAAACAATGTGTGCCAAATATTCTTAGTTGTATCTCTACTTTGAAACTGTAAGATTGGTGGACCAGACTCTGCTATACCTAATTACCTATTAAAAATACAATTCGCACCTACAATTTATTGGGTTTCGTGTCTGCCTCATAATTCGAAGGTACCCAGACCAAGTCCTGATAAGAATTAGTAGACCAAAATGCACTGATGCACTTTTGCCGTCTTATTTACTGTAGAAGGGCATATTGTATAGGAGGATACCATAACAAGGTGTGTGTGTGTGTGTGTGTGTGTGTGTGTGTGTGTGTGTGTGTGTGTGTGTCTGTGTCTATATATATATATATATATATATATATATATATATATATATATATATATATATATATATATAATACACACAATGTGTTAGGGGCATGAGTGCGTAGACTTCAAAGGCAACTTCCTGACGTTAAACTGAAACATAAGTTCCTGTACCATTTTCCTCCATAGTGCATGGTTTCATAACTGAACATTAAAACTGGTCAAAAGTGTGATTGCGAATATGTCACCACTCCGTTATCGTTTACTTCTGCAATTAAAACAGCGAGGTAGAGCTACAAAAGATGCGTTATTTATGTCTTTACCATATGTTGCTAAAATAACTCGTTTAGCCATAAAATGATATGAAAGGACTGGATTCCAGTGTGTCTATTGGAATAAAGTGTGTCTATTGCAGTAGCAGATGGTAGCTTAGGATGTTGTTGGAAATAGATCTAGTATCTACATTAACTATTGCACCAGAAGTGGTGGCGGCGGCCATATTGCATCATACAACAAATAATTTCAGAGAAGTAACGCTGGAACTAACTTACTACTTCAGCCGCCATTGCTCAAAAATGTTTTTACGATGTTACAGAATACCAAATCGCGCATAGCAGCTGGTTAGTAGCTTTAACAGGTGGTTAAACGTGAAACTTAACATCACACATGGTCATCAACAAGACTATTTGTTTTAGAATCGACTCTCATCTCTTGGCAGACTATTCAGGGCAGTTGGTTACTGTCTGACATTTTCTTCTACCTGCAAGAAGGTTCTAATCAACGCTAAACGTCTCCACTGAGACCGCAAGATATAAACAGTTTGTCTTAAAACTGTGCAACCCGTCGCCTACAAAAGAGAAATACAGTGAAACAGCTAGTAAACTGAGGTGGCTACTTTCGAATTGGAGGGAGACTACGGAACAGACCAATCTCCTCTGAAGCCAAGCATCAACTCATACTTGTCACATAATAACCCAAGGCACAACAGCTCTTTCCGGGCCAAGGTCTACCACCCAGCCGTTGCGTCCCCTACCTCAGCCCACCACAGGCGTCATGAGTAGGGTGCAGTACTGCAGGGTGGTACGTGGTCAACGCCTGGTCCCTTACCTCTGCCCACCACAGGCGTCATGGGTAGCATGCAGTACTGGAGGGTGGTACGTGGTCAATGCCTGGTCCCTTACCTCTGCCCACCACAGGCGTCATGAGTAGGATGCAGTACTGGAGGGTGGTACGTGGTCAACGCCTGGTCCCTCCCGGCCGGTTATGCGACTCAGCATAATTTCATCAAACTTGTCACACTGAGAGGACGCTTTTATTACACGCCGGTCCTTGACTACTCATTTCATTTTTGCAACTCAAATACTGGATACCCAGTTTCACTAAGTTCGCATAAAATGCTTCAAACTGAGGATAGCAATAGCTCAACAGCTCAACAGAAAATGGTGAATCTCCCCACATATAGAGTTGCACCTGTAGACCTTTCACGAACGTGGGAGTTGACTATGCTCATGGGCGTCGCGAAGGGGGGGGCAAGGGGGGGGGGGGCCGTGGCCCCCGCCCCTGGAAGTTGGTTAACGTAATGTGCAATCAATTACTGGCTACATTAAAATTAAAATAGTAGTTTAATAAAGATCAATTTTTATTTAGCACAAATTAATATGGTTATCTGCAACAACTGTTATAAATCTTGACAGTAAAATACTGAATTAATATTATTATCTGATTGCAAATTTCCAACATGTGTCCCTCCTCCCCCCTGGAAAAAAGTCTGCTCATGACTACGCTGGTTCGTTTCTGATCAGAATCGGCACTGATCGAAGCAAGACAACGGAAAAGGCGTATGTTGGAGTATTGACTTATCTTGCAACCAGAGGTGTACACATGGGAATCGTCTCTGATCTCTCAACGAATGTCTTTATAGTTGCACTTCGTCGGTTTGTTTCACACCGAGATTGCCGCTCCAATGTCTATAGTGACAATGGCATTAAATTCTTGGTGTATCCAGGGAATTATAGTAGCTTTGGTAATTTTTGGGAGATGAGTAGGGGTGAGGGATTGCAGACAGCGTAGGAGGAGGTGAGAGCATTACCTGGAGAATCCCTCCGTTTGCACTTCATTTTGGCAGTGTTTGGGAGACAATGGACAAGGTGCTTAAGAAGAACCATGGGGACATGATACCTTCGAGGAGCTAACCACCCTGTCTGCTCAAATGCTGCAAGCCTGCTTAAATAATCGTCCCCTGTCCAGACTTAATGATGATCCAACCGATTCAGCCTACCTTACCCCACCCCACTTTGTGAATGGCAAACCCCTTACCCTTCTTCAAGACTATAACTATAATCTTGTTCCTTCAGTAGCCTTTCCAGATGGAAGCACGTCCAAAAGACACTCCAAGACTCCTGGCGAACATAGCAGGACAATTTCAACATCTTACAACAGCGTCACAAATGGTCATAAGAACATTCTAATCGACGCCCCAGCTAACTTGTGCTCGTGAAGCACAACATACCTCCACTTCGATTGAGACGAGGCTTAAGAGATGGTCCATTTTGGTAGTGACGGTCTTGCCAAGGTGGCCACTATCGAAACCACTTCTGGTGCAACAGTTCGCACTACCCAGAATTTGTGTTACCCATCTCTAACTAAAAGTGACCGAAGATAAATTTTGTGAACATTATCAGTATGTAAAACCTTCTGCTAACCTTATTTGCCTTATATTTGCTATTAATTTGATAATTTCATGAAATAAGAGTTGCAGAAGGCCACGGCCTTTTGATGGGGGAGATCATTAGATAAATCTACTTTGTAGAATGGTAATTTTCATTCAACTTTATGTATTGGCAATCCTGAAAATAAAGCTTGCTTTCCTTAAAAAGGCGGAATGTAACGTGGTGCATGAATTTCAGTTACGCTCCAAAGTGACGAGAATTGTGGAAGGTTCTACAAAATATCCGACTGTGTACAGTACATATTTTCAGGTATGCTCTAAAATTATATGAATAATCAAGTTACAATTTTTATAATTGACTTTCATGGTTTTCTTGTTTTTCCAACTTGGGACAAGCTACCGTACCCGGGTTAAAATGAGTGTAATACAAGTGAGTAACATTAACTATATTAACTTAGGAGTTGTGTAGGGTGGAGATGTTACCACTTCGGAATCATGCAACCCACCCGCCCTAATTAGGTTTGCTTTAATAGCAAAATCGGTGTGTGAAAATGGTAGGTAGGTACACCATGCCATGTTGAGATTACGTGTGCCGGGATGATAGTCCTAACCTAAGGGGAAGGAGTGAAGTCTGCTTGTTCGGCAAGATTTTTGGGTTTGCTTCACACCGTTTTTCATACAGTCGACGAGAGCTAACCTGGCACTTGACAGCTAGCTGATTCACTTACCTGCGAACGAGGCTAGTCGTATTTCGTCCAATCTACTAATCGTTGTGTGATATGTTTGCAACACGATTGGACGAAATAGGCTAGCCTCGTTCTCAGGCAAGTGAATCAGCTAGCTGTCAAGTGCCAGGTTAACTCTCGCCGACTGTAGGAAGCATCCGTCGGTTACGCTTTGCGGCTTGGGGCTCCTAAATGAGTAATTCGTGCAAGGACGGTGTTGTTTGTTAGTGTCATGTTGACAACTTCATAGCGACGGGGCATGGACCACGGACTTGTTTCTCCCGTTGTTTACGTTAGCCTATTGGAAAAATTATACAAACCATTTAAACTTCTTCTATCACACTTTAACACTCCGTTGTAGTATCTGAAGGGAATAATTAGTTCAACTTGGAGTACCAGTTATAGTTACAACCTTCCCATGGCAAATTCAACTCGATTTGAATTCTTTTTCCGGATTAAATACCACATGGAAATGCGGATTCAAATGAAACTCAACTATTGGATCTGATCCGCTTATTTAATGGGATCGAATCAAAATCTTATTGTATGAATGGTGTTCGATTTCTCTTCTGCAGTGAATTCGACATAGAAATGCAGAAATGGGAATGGATTCAATATCGAGTTCAATTCTGCATGGAAACGCAGTAATAGTTTAACAGTGCCTAGTCTTCTTTCTTTTTCTTCTAATTTGTCATTATTAATATTATCAAACGACACCTTTGGGCTCAATTTGATTCCTTATAGCGCCCATAGATCTGTTTATTTTAAAATTAGGACAATTTCGAAGTACCTGCTCTGTTCAAATTATTGGTTTATATTGTGTATTTGCTGAAGCACTTCACATTGATTTTTGTGCTCTTTTAACACTATACTGCACTGATTTATTGCTCCAGTATTAAGAATACACCTCTGTGAACAATAATTGATACCAATAATGTGGTATTTTTGCCTATGTGTGTCTAAAATGCAGAAATTTCAGGAAACTAAGCTAATGGTGGGAATGTACTTTGCCCAAGGCATCATGGGAGCGTTCCTCTCCTGCTTATCCCCATTCCTAGCCAGTTGTTGCCAGTATCAGCACTCATATGGTGCTGCAAGTGTGGGAAACATGTTTCCTCAGGTTTTCCAACTGCGTGAAACATGTTTCCTCAGGTTTTCCAACTGCGTGAAACATGTTTCCTCAGGTTTTCCAAGTGCGTGAAACATGTTTCCTCAGGTTTTCCAACTGCGTGAAACATCTTTCCTCAGGTTTTCCAAGTTCGTGAAACATCTTTCCTCAGGTTTGCCAAGTGCGTGAAGCATCTTTCCTAAGGTTTGCCAAGTGCGTGAAGCATCTTTCCTAAGGTTTGCCAAGTGCGTGAAGCATCTTTCCTAAGGTTTGCCAAGTGCGTGAAGCATCTTTCCTAAGGTTTGCCAAGTGCGTGAAGCATCTTTCCTCAGGTTTGCCAAGTGCGTGAAGCATCTTTCCTCAGGTTTGCCAAGTGCGTGAAGCATCTTTCCTCAGGTTTGCCAAGTGCGTGAAGCATCTTTCCTCAGCTTTGCCAAGTGCGTGAAGCATCTTTCCTCAGGTTTGCCAAGTGCATGAAGCATCTTTCCTCAGGTTTGCCAAGTGCATGAAGCATCTTTCCTCAGGTTTTCCAAGTGCGTATAACTGCTCTCCCAATTCACGCAAATTCCAGCAAATTACTAACTTTGAGGTGAGCAACGTCCTCTGATCCAGTTTCCTAGGCTTTCCAGCAGTCGTTGACATTGTTCCTGTCAATATCCAGTATTTTATCAGTTGCAGAAGAGTTTCCCGATCCCTTTGTTCAACAGATACTGGAAAGAAGTGGCTTTTATCTCCATACTCCACTCCACCAAGTACCCATTGTCCTTTTCTTGTTGTGCTTTCTGCACTGAGATTTGGGTTCGTCAATTTCCACAATTTTATTTCTGCTGCCAATTTACCTTCGTTTGTGTACCATCCGGTTCACACATACTTTGCGGTTGAACATAGTATTGGTGCATTGGCGTGGATGGGAGAACAATAATCAATACAGGTAGAAAGACATTACATTTTGGATGCTCAGTTGACTATCCCTGATGAAGGTATTTACTCTAGCCGGTTTCTCGAATAACAAGTGACCATGTGGACCGTACTGCACTAAATGACATAGTTGCCTGCTTTTCATACGTTGGCAATACCACTTTTCCCGCCTTTTTCTATCCCGTTTTTGCCCCTAGTGTTTTCAGTGTAAACATAGTTTTTGCATCTGCCTTGTAACCAGGATCCAAAGAGGATTATTTGCTTGTTTCTAGGAGTTTATTGAGACAGTATCATGATCTTAAAACAGTTTTAATGTACTCGCATTATTTATGATGTACTGATACTTTCGTCTGCTACAGAGGGGGAGGGCGTGGTCTGTGTGCCTGGAGTGTTGCCAACAAAAGAAACATGAACGTGCTGAAAATATCAACACTGTGTCACGAAAGTAGCGATACTTGAAGGCATAAAGATGTTTTAACTGCTAATGGAATTAGCGTCTTTTTAAACCAAAGCGTGTATGAATACCTCGGTGTAAACTGAGTGATGAATTCAACACGGACAACGCTCAAGTGTACATTTTGGACCAGAAAAACTAGCACATACGTTTTTCCACTATTCATATTTCCTGTGGTTGGCAATATTTACACACTTCTGCAGATTTCATTGTTCTACAGTTGGCAACAGCCATATCTTCCATGCGTAGCAGCAATTAATCATAACACATTCCGTTTACTACAAAACTTGATCGACAGGTGCACGGCCAGTGTCCTACTAGGGTGTTCTGTGGCCAGTGCGACCTTTATTACATTTCCCTGCGCATGTGTGCGGATTGTTATACGTGCGTCAATCTTACATCTGTTAGTGTTACAGAGAGTTTAGTTTTGCTTGAAGTGTTTTCAAAATGAATTGATTGCAGTATACAGCACAACAAAGGGTGCTTATTTACGATACATATGTGCTTACTTCATCTTGTAGGTAAGCTGTAAGGCACTTTGAAACTAAATTTCCTGACATGCGTATTCCGAATACAGACACCGTTCATTTGCTTATAAATAAATTCTGGGAGACTGGATCAATTTGTGACAGGAGAATAAAGGTAAAAGGGCGTGTGCTTATGGAACAGAAGTTAGATCTAATCAGAGAAACATTAGAATGGTCACTTTGAAAATCTCTTAGGTGCCTTGCACAAGACAAAATTAAATCGAAATATCAGGAGAGAAATTAACACTAACAGAAGCTAAACTAATGCATGTGAATGAAAATCTCCTAAGATGTAGATGTATTGATGCAGATGGATGGCATTGCGACATATCCTATGATACGGCATGGTTTGTGTTATTTTGAAAATTGATAATGTGATTTGACGCCCATGCATGTGTGACCGGGAGACGGGCTGTGCGACTGCCAAGCATGTCGGCCAAGTTTTGTAGCATACATACTGTAGAAGGAACTAGGCCATGTAATAGATAAACTGAGGCTGCCATTCTACATAATGTATTTGTAACGAAAATTGGATTTTAGCAAATGCGCAATATTAACAAACTCGTTTAACTAAAATTTTTATTTTGCATTTTTTGAAATGTAATACTATTCTATACATTTTTTAGGGGAGGAAATTAAAAGATTGGACAATTTAATAGGCCCAAATAAGAATTTATATAATGTACTTTATAACAACAAATTTTCTTCATTCTTGATTTAAAAAATAATGTGTTCAGTTGTACCCAAGCATCCACAGCTACATAAATATAATTGTTTACTTGACCAATGTTCTTCAGAAAAACAGGAAAGTTTCCAACATTTATTCTGATTCTTGATATGGTAGAAAGTTAAGTTCCAAATGTATTGAAGGAAGGTGAATAATCCTTATGTTCACTAATTTTCCATGTTCTGTTTTGTATCATGCTCTTGATAACAGCTTTGTAGATATATTTGTTAGAACAGTAAATATTGTAATTTGCTCCCTGATCTTTTGCCCATTTTGCTAGTTGATCAGCTGTTTCATTTCCTTTTATACCAGTATGACCTTATAGCCATACTGTAGCAGATGCAAAATTTAATGACGGCCGATACCTCGCAATTACTATTCTCTTTCCTGTTCAAATAAAGTTTGTGGGTGCAAATGATATTTGTTGTCTGCTTTACAGCGTGATTTCACAGCGTGTTTAACAATACAACACTGCAAGACTAGGCAAGTCTCTGATTGGCTATTGTGCCATAATTTAATTTGAATCCCACCTTATTGATCTTTACATAAATAGAATTTTGTTTCAATTTCGAGCTGGACCCAAATTACCTAGCTGTTGATGGGCCCTTTAACTCCACTCAATTTCAAGCAATCCATTTTTATTGTCCATTCCTTGCTTATGAATCTTCATAAGGGAGCTTTTTGAATCTGTAAGAATCAGGTTAGTCATTGTTTAACATTTGTGTGGTTTTAGGTAATTTTCTTTACTTTATAGACTTCTATACAGCATTTTTGTATCTAATTGTCCAATTTAAGAATTTTTTTGTTATTTAATGAAGTAGTCATATAACGCAATAGACAAGTAATAAAATTATTCACGGTAGTTTTGGTCTTCCTTGGAGTATAGATGACGTAAGGGGGATTTACTGCATTCCTAGGGCAGACAATGCCCAAGTCATTGCATCATTCATTAGGAAACTTGTCATCGGCAGTCGTAGTTAGAAAAGCATTTCTTTAGGTCGGAGTGCAGTGCATATTACCATAATGCTGAAACAAAAATTATCAACTGCAAGCTGTTTAAGACAATATGTGCAAGAGTTCAGTGGAAACGTGTTCTCATCCGATCTAAGTGTCTTATTTTGTAAATTATGCAAAATTAAAGTCGCTGCAGAAAAGCAGTTTACCGTGCAACAACATTTTCGGCAAGAGAAACATTTACGAGCTGTCAAAAATGCAAACAAAAGAAAAGTGTCAACTGCTTCCACGTCAAATAACAAGTCATCTTCATTTTATAAAGAATTATGTGAAGGTTTGTGAATATTCCACTAGGAAGACAAGGCAATTCTAAATTACGTGATTTTTTTTTAACGTCACACTGGTCACATTATTCCAGGTGAATCCATGTTGTGTAAAGGCTGCTTAGTAGTGTTATAACGACATGTTAAACAAAATACATGAAAGTGTCAACAGAAAAGATTTTCGAATCGATTGGTGGGACTATTGATGTGCAGGGATGGTACATAGCTAATGTAATGATAGGGACCCATGATCCTGAACTGCAAGGTAAATTGGCATGCATTAAATCAAATTTTTCATTTATGCCAAAAACCATAACAAGCTTAGAAGAAAGTGCTATGTCGGACAAGTCCATAGAGTTAGTCAGGAAAGTTGAAGACTGTATACAAAATGTAAAAGGTGAAATTGGGGACATTGTTAGGCAAAAAATGAAAAATGTGTTAGCTAAAATTCAAGGATATAAGGCAGTGTGTGATATATCAAGTATTTTTTCAGGAGCAAACTCCAGGGTTAACATTTATGAAGAGGATTTAAATACTGGTGACACTGTGTTATTCAAATATACTCCCATTACATCTGTAGACGTATAAAGAAGTTTCTTCCAGTGTAAAACAGTGCTAGCTGACAACCGCAGATCTAAGACTTTTGAAAACTTGAGGATGACTATGGTGGTGTATTGCAATGCTGACTAAGGTAGGCTTCCTTAATATTATTTTTATAGAATGACTTACAACAGATTATCTGCAGTAATAGCCATTAGTTAAGGAAACTTTCCAATTCTTATAATTGAAGATAAACTCTACAAATTTTATTTATCTGTATATTCATTTTTTTCCAAATACAGCAGAAGCTCGATAACTCGACATTCTCTGTAACTCAATGACCCTTTTTAATCATTTGTTGTCCTCAAACTTGACTGCAATAATTCCTATTATCTACTATACGGTATGAATAGTATAGGTAAATTTTAATTAGTGTAGGTATACAACTTACCGCATTTACCCTCACAGTGATGAAAGGGCTGACTACATATTGACCTTTGATATCTAGTCAGAACATATGGGATCAGCAGAACATTATCACGAAATCGAAAGCTTGTCGCTAATGAAGTGGATGCATAGCACAAACATTTGTTTGAAGGTTTATTGCTTTACCCAGTACAAAGATATTTTTGAGACGTGATGAATTGTGTAGTGGTTTATGATCGAGTTGACTTTTATATTTATAAGACCATTGGGGTGTCATCTTATCTTTCTGACTTCTGTGTAGTACATAAACATCACGGACCATGCATGATTAAGTACTGTGCCATCTCGCATTCTCAAGTGTCTTGTTTATTTCAATGATTATAATAATATTCAAATAAAACTAAAATAATGCAGGTGAATTTTAAGAAAAATCTGTTGTAACGGTCAGCAAAACAATAATTTATTCTTTACACTTTGCCGATGTCGTAGTAGATTTAACTAAGGATTATAGTAACTTAGAATATATGTGTAGAAAATCAGTTGAATATGATCAGTGGTGATTAGAACTACATTTTGAAAATTCGAGTGTCTACTTCAGGTTGTCTACTGATACTGGAAATATACTGAATGTTTTTGTGCATACTGGACAGACTGAAATTATACTGGAATTTATAGTTATGCACTAGAAAAAATTAATAAAAATCTATGTAACATAACTTTATTTCAGATAAATTTTCAGGTGATTGGTTCTTGGAAAATCTCATTTTTAACAAGTTATTATTTTGCGTGTTATTCTATTTTCCATAGCTTTTATGTATAAAATCGTCCTTTGAAAGCGTCTGAGACTACATTTTCTTTTGTTTCTTGCTCTCCTTTCTTAGTTTCCTTAAAGGGCAATAAAACAAAAATCGTGTAGCTTCCTAAGTGAAGGCTATGCTGTGGTAAGAGTATTTTATCCCTGCATAAGCTAAATAAAATGTGTGCCATACGTTGTAAGTGCACACCAGGCACTAGAGGGAACTGTAGAATTTGAGACAGGAATTTCCCATCATTTAGCCTGAAACAAAGATGACTACTAATATAAATACTTGTGATTTATATAAACAAATAGTGTTACAGTAATTTAGATGATTTTAAGTAGGTAATCTGTAAATATTTAGTTACGGCATAGGTTAAGAATTGACATCACTAGAATGTTTAATGTTAAGTTAATTACAGTTAATTAAGTTAATTGCCCAGAAGTAAGAGTTTTGGAAGCTAAGAAGTGTGCCTTCGAGAGCCGAGAACAAGGTTTTATGACATCTGGCAGCAAAGCCTATTGTTCAAAGACAAGAGGGGAAATCTTAGATACTCGATGTGATGAAAAAGAGCAAGACAGAGAATCTCCGCTATATATTTAGGGAAAGTCCCAATTTCATACCAGAAATTAATAAGTGGGGATTTACCTCACCCAATAGAAACGAAAATGCTCGCACCAAATTCTAAATTTCTTTCGTGAGGTGTGCTAGCCGGTCAGTAGGAATTCATCAGGCTGGGAAGGCATAATCCTTTATATAGAGGCGTGAAGGTAATATCAGGGGAGTTTTTTGAAAATCTTTGACATGTGTGCACATCGAAATCACAGTGCAGGTATGCACCAAGCTAATTAGTGAAGGAACAAAGTTTTTAACACTGAATATGCATACTTATGTCACAGGAAGGAAACCACTAAAGATTTTAGACAATTTTGGCAGACATGGGAACTCCGCGTAAGTGCGAGCTGCAAAGTCATAATCACGGGCAGTATTTCAACATAAGGTGTTTGTATATGTGAGCAATGTACATGTTGTGATAAGTGCCACAATAAATAAGGGTGTGTAGTCTTTTCATTCTCCAGTCAAGAGGATACATTATTTCTGGATCCTGCAACCACCCATGAGATCAATGATTCCTTTATCGAGGAATAAGTTCTCAGCTTGACCCTGGCAGCTGGACCAGTATAAAAAAGGAAGAGCCACAGTATCAAACCTGGTATGCCAGAGACTACTTCTTGGTGAGAAAATAGTCCTGCTGGCAGAGGTTCACCCCATCAAATCACAAGGCAATCGCTGGCTCACGAGATGCATCACATTTTAATCATTGTTATCAGTGGTATTTCTTAATGCTCGAATAATAATACTGCTTGAGTTTTGAAGTGGTGTGTTTGGTAATTGTGTCACTGCATCACCTTACACATGGGAAGAGTTTTGCTCTCCAACGAATAGAACACTTGTTACTAACTGTACACTGTCACTTGGTTACCCTTACTCTTTTCATATGTCCTTGCAAGTTACTCATGCTTTGTCTACATCACTCACTTTAGTTTTAAGTTGCTGAGCATTTTTTTTAATTTGAGTTGGATTTCCCTCTTCCCCACTTCATATTTTAAAAAAGTGTGTATACTCTAAAAATAATCTATTGAGCCTGGTTTTGCAATACCTGCCTCTTTGACTAGCCACTAAATTCGCCCCTTAAGATAACTGCATGAATTCATGCCTGTTCTGTTGCTACTTGAAGCAACAGCTGGTTACTGATCTGTGTGTTGAACCCTGAAGGGTAAGCAGAAGTCCCATTGCATCGTAAATGTGTCACGGCTGACACTCTCAAGATGCAGCATTTTGATTTCAAACAGAATGCTAAGCGAGCTATTTGCTCTCAACTTAAGAAAACCAATTCCTAGTGTACTTGTTCTGTTCTGTCACCTGTGTCCAAAGGCCAACACCTAATATTATCATTCATGCTGGAGGAGACCAAGGTTTTATCCCCAATGCATATGTGCCGTTTAAGTCCCATCAAAATGTTTTCATGTGACTGTCAGAGACGTGAACTGTGCAAAGTATGAGAAGTGGCTAAAGGAGCAATTGATCCCGACCCTACCTCCAATTCTGTATTGGTTGTTGATACTCCTGTAACCATAATGTTCAACTTCATAAGGTACCCACTTCCAGATGCAGAAGATATATAATGATAAACTGGCTTAGATAAACCTTCCAACAGAGTTTGATGACAGCTCTTTACAATCCTGACATTTACAATTTAATAATTCCTTTAAAACCAAGACATACCACCTACAAAATCTATAGTCTTCTCTGCGAATATTAACATGACATTTTGTGTCTCCTGCCTTATCTTCCTGAACTCAATCCCATTGAACTGGTTGGCAACAAAAAATGTTACATACAAAATGCAGGACACCATTTAGCTAATTAATGACAAAGTTGCAATCATTTCGGCACAGGGTTGATAGGAAAGGTGCAATCATGTGAAAAAATGTAGGCAGATTACATGCACAAAGATGGCTTATTGGAGGTGGGGCAGGAAATGGTAATTCAGTTGGGAGAGGATAGCGGTAGGAAATTTTTGCGACCTAAGGTTTTTTACTGTGTTAGTCATAAAATACTTTTATCAAAATTCTCACATGGCATTAAGGGCAAAAGTTATCATGGCTTGCATCTTGTTTATCGAATAGAAAACAAAACATTAATAAATAATGGTCTGAAATAAAGAGTGGTGTCCCACAAAGTTCCATTCTGGGTCCCCTATTATTTTTACTGTGTATCAATGATATCCCTGCAGTAATAAAAGACCATGCTTTCCCAGTTCTCTTTGTAGATGATACAAATATTTTGATTAAGGAACTGAAAATCAGTCCCCTCACAGGTTCATCCAATAGTTTACAGCATAATAAATGGTTTGAAAGCAACAAAATTCATATAAATTTTGGAAAAACTAACTACATTAGCTTTTGTACAAAGCATAAAAGCCTCTCAGAGGTAAAAACAGAATATGAAGGGAAAGGAATAGTAGCTAGTAAAGTTCCTAGGTCTTGTTATTGTATATGAATTGGAAGAACCATATTGATTATATCTTGCCCAAATTGAGCTCTGCATGTTATGCAATTAGATCACTAACCCAGGTTATAAACAAAAGCATCCTCAGAACAGTTTATTATGCTTATTTTCATTCATTAATGACCCATTAAGTAATTTTCTGAGGAAATTCGGTAGATGCCCAAAAGTATGTTATTCAAAAAGAGTAATAACAATGTCAGGAGTAAGACCATCGACTCGCTGCAAACCACTATTTAAGACACTGGCCTTCGAATATATTTTAGCAGTATTGTTATTTGTAGTACACAGTCCAGAGAAGTTTGCAAAAAATGCTGATATTCACAGCAAAGAGACCAGATGCAGACAGGATCTGCACAGGCCAACTTATAATTTACAGGTATTCTAAAAAGGGGTATATAACAATGGCATAGTCTTATTTAATTCATTTACATTGTGTATAGAATTGCAAACAAACAAGGATAAATTCAAGGCAGCATTAAAACGTTACCTCGTTACGCACATCTTCTACGCTGAGAAGAAATTTCATTCTTGCAAAACCACATATGATTAATTTACATTGTAAATATGTTAGGTATAAATATTTCTAAGGAAGCATGTTCGCACTATTCTCGCAAGTAATACTATGAAAACTTCACCAGAGTTAATATGTAAATAATGAAGCATCCTACCATCAGATGTACAGCAAGTTGTTCCTGACATAATTTACTTCCTAGTTAGATCCCTTTGGTGTAATCTCATTAAAGGATGTACAGATCAAAATAGTGTAGTATAATGTAATATAATTCTGCTTCAGGTGAAGATGAGGTCTTGAAGATGAAGCTGAAGAATACATTTAAGATATGGAAAAATATCACAGACTGCAACAGTACATCATGCATGAAACCAGCCTCAAGGTAAATTGTCCATTCAGCATACAGCAAGATAAAATAAACTATAGGAGTTTTCACGTTATGAAGGCACAATGGCTCTTATGGAGAATCAGCGTGGCGTTGCCACGTATGTTGCGCCAATGTGATTACCGCGTTTGCTTACAACCAGGCTTATTATTATTATTAGTCTTTATTATTATTATTATTATTATTATTATTATTATTATTATTATTATTATTATTATTATTATTATTATTATTACTACTATTATTGTCACTATTATTATTACTATTGTTATTATTGTTGTTACTACTACTAATATTGTTACTACTACTACTATTATTATTATTATTATTATTATTATTATTATTATTATTATTATTATTATTATTATTATTATTATTATTATTATTAGCATTAGTACTAGTATTATTATATTAAGTACCTGGGCGACCGAGCTTCGTTCGGCGTTTTTCGCCTCTGTTTTTGTGAAATCTTGTTTTTTGTGGGTGAAGATACTTGTTTAGATAAAGCTGTAGGGCAAAACGTTAACTAACTAAAACTACTTGTCACAATTGTTAAGAGTAATGTCCGAGATACAAGAGATATAGAAATACATAAAAATATTTCATAAACACCATCATTTCAGCTGTAAAACGTGTACTGCTGAACGCAGGCCTCCCCCATAGCTATCCACCCAGTTCGAGGTTTTCGTCAAGCATTTGTTCCATTATGGAGTTCAGTTCTTTGCTGCTACGATTGACTCCAGGGTGTTAACACGTTGGCTAAGGTCCTTCATACTTCCGTCGAGTTCTTCCATGGCTTCCTTAACCCCGGCCAGTCGCTCGTTAGTATTCTCCAATAGACCTGTCTTCATATTGGAATTCCCGTCTTCATCTTTTCCGTTTCGGAGTTTACATTTTCAATTTGGCTTCCAGTTTTGTTCCCATATTTTCTATTCCGTAGTTTACATTTTTCCAATCCAGTTTTCATATTTGTTTCCTCTGCCGCATTCTGGAATTCATTTCATTTTCCATTATGTCCATCTTGGCTAACATTTGTTTCATCAACTGTTCCATATCGTGCTTTTCGTTGCACTCCTGACACCAGTTGTGATTGCTTTACTTGTTTAACTATTTCTTTATTCTTTATTAAAACACTGGAGCGACACTAAGCAAACGCAATGTTGAAGAATAACAAATACTACAGGAAGAAAAGCTGGTTGATAAAGCCATGTGAATGTATTACGCATTTATGTTTCAAACATATAGAAAATTGTATGAATTGTTCGTAATTGTTCATCGAAGCAGGAGTAGTGAAAGAAATGTGATTGTGTTTTACTAAAGAAAAATGAGTAGAAAAACCGTGTGAATGTGTTACGTTGCACTTATATTTCAAGGGTATGGAAAAATGTATGGATTGTTTGCAGAAGAGGGAGTAGTATGTTAGGTAAAAGAAAAGGGAGTAGAGAAAACCATGTGAACATAATGCATTCCGTGGTAAAATGGAGTGTATAAAAATCTTCGCCATGAAACAAATTAGATGTCACTTTTCATGGCGATCGATCAACCTGTTTTGGAATTTAATCACTCTTCAACATAAGATATGTATAGGCGTTGGTATGTGTGAAGCTGATAAACCATAGGGAAAAACATGTGAATTGTTACATAAAACAAAAGTGAGTAGAGAAAGTGGTATGAATGTAATACGTTGTATTTGTTTCAAACATATAGCAAATTGTATTAATTATATGTTGAATGGTGAATAGCGAAAGAAGACTGATTGTGTCTCGTAAAGGAAGAATTAGTAGAGGAAATCGTGTGAACGTAATACGCTGCATTTATATTTCAATCCTAGAATATTATATGAATTGTATGTTGAAGGGCAAACAGAGGATACATGAATGCGCTAACATAAAAGAAAAGCGAGTAGAAAACCATTTGAAAGTAAAATATTGTGTAGTAAAATTGTTACCATAAAAACTCCATGAAAAAAATACATATACGTGCCAAATTTCGCGGTGATGGGTAAAGCGGTTTTCGAGATTAACAGTTAGATATATACAAACATTCAAGTTGTATAGCTGATATGAATTGTTTGTAGAAGAGTGAGTGGAGAAAGACCTGTGAAGGTGTTACCTAAAAGTGAGTAGAGTAAACACTGTGAATGTAACATGCAGCATTTCTATATCAAACATGCACAAAATTGTATGACTTATTTCTAGAAGAGTAAGTAGAGAAACAGTTATGAGTGTGTTACCCAAAAGCAAGTAGAGAAAACAGTATGAATGTAATACGTGGCATTTCTATTTCAAATATGCACGGAATTGTATGACTTATTTGTAGAAGGGTTAGTAGAGAGAGATGTGAATGTGCTACCTAAGAGTGAGTAGAGAAAACAGTATGAATATAATAGCACTTCTGTTTCAAACATACAGAACATGAACATAAGTGCTGAGGCTTAATACAGAACATGGTTTGACTTATTTTAAAAGTGGGGATAAAAGTGTTTTTCGGTGCAAAATCACGCTTTTTATGGATAATTGTTTATAGAAGATTGAGTAGAGAAAGAGATGTGAATGTTTTACCTAAAAGTGAGAGGAGAAAACAGTGTGAATGTAATAGCACTTCTGTTTCAAACATACAGAACATGGTATGACTTATTTTAAAAGTGGGGATAAAAGTGTTTTTTGGTGCAAAATCACGTTTTTTATGGAAAATTGTTTATAGAAGACTGAGTAGAGAAAGAGATGTGAATGTTTTACCTAAAAGTGAGAGGAGAAAACAGTATGAATGTAATAGCACTTCTGTTTCAAACATACAGAACATGGTATGACATTTTAAAAGTGGTGATAAGTGTTTTTCGGTGCAAAATCACACTTTTTATGGAGAATTGTTTACAAAAGAGTGAGTAGAGAAAGAGATGTGAATGTGTTACCTAAAAGAGAAAACAGCGCGAATGTATTAGCACTTCTGTTTCAAACATATAGAACATGGTATGACTTATTTTAAAAGTGGGGATAAAATATTTTTGGTGCAAAATCATGTTTTTTATGGAAAATTGTTTATAGAAGACTGAGTAGAGAAAGAGAGGTGAATGTGTTACCTAAAAGTGAGTAGAGAAAACACTGTGAATGTAATATACATGTATACAAAAATTTAACCAAATCTTTAGAGCCGTTTCTGAAATACCAGGAATATATATACAAGAGTTGCACTGCAGAAGCGGGAATAAAAAAATGTTATTTTTTATGTAAAATCGCGTTTTTTCGGGAATTACACCTATATAGATGAACTTAAAAAGCAAAACTCTCTCAGAATACAAAATTTGATCGAAATCATCAGAGCCGTTTCCAAGTTGCGCGGGATAAATATATATATATATATATATATATATATATATACAAGAATTGCTCGTTTAAATATATAAGATAATACCTTATAATAAACCCACTAATAAACCCTTACCCTTTTTACATTCTTTTCTTAATATAAAAATGTACACCTACTCACACCAGTCACCTAATAAAGTTCACTAACAATAAACGAGCCACTGTGTCCGGGGTTCTTTTCCTTTAAATAATCATACACACTAAGAATTGTTTTTCGCTCCCTACTCTTAATAATTTGGCCTTTTCTTCTACGATCCATTGCGCACTGATCATTTAACTGCAATGCACACGATTACCAGAGAACTTGTAAAACTTGCACACACCTCAAATTCCCAAAACCTATTGAAAACCTCCACTAAAGTACAACCCCTTATCAGCCCTTCAACTGCCACACATCTGGTTTCCATCATCTGCAAGACAGGAGAACCGGGTGTTGATGGCCCTGTGCTTGGAACGCTAAAAACATTTGCCTTTAAATGGTGATTTATGGATGGCTTGTTACTGGAGATGTTCTATATTTATATAAAAAATAATGTTGTTATTTCTTTGACAACTTTGTCGCTGGAAGTTCTTACGTGGACTTACACAACGAGAATTAGCCAGCGACGACATTTTCTACTGTATAAACAAAGAATCTTAACACTTTGTGTTAAACTTTATTTTTTTAAAAAAATATGTTTAGACATATTGATATAATCTAAATACTAACGTGGCCTATAAAAGCAAGCGAATCATCCAGATTTTATTTCATTGCAATTATTTCGGTTTAAAGCCATGTTTAAACGTGCGGAGTGATAAAGATGTTAAAAAATCTTCTTTCAACAAAATTTTACATTTTATTATTTTAAAAAATGTACAATTGCACAAAAGGTTTATCGTGCATACCATAGTATTCTTCGACACATTTTACACCGAAATGCATGTTCATACTTTATCTTAGTCACATTTGAAAACACGCAAATTTGGCAACTTCGCATTTGGTTCTTCCATAAGAATAACATGGTCCATAGGAGCCCGTTCTGCCTTCATGACGTGAAAATAGCTATAGCACAGGTCTGCATATTCCCCCACCACACTACTCCCTCCTCCTTCACTTGCATCGAACTGCCACTACATGTGAATCAAGCTGTACATTCACTTGGGAATGCCATGTCTTATGTTAAGGGGTATTTTGGCATGAACTGTTCAAATTAATAACTGAGGGGATGATATTAGTATAAGGTAAGTTTCAGTAAACTGACCTGTATATCAGTATCAAAAGGACAGAAATAACTTGTTTTAACGCTGCATTTGCTTGATCCCTTTACATAATGAATTTTGTTCATGTTGGGAATGTGTAAGGGAGGGTTATTTTTCCATCGCTGCTCTAAGGTATAACATCTCTCGGGTCAGCTACTAATAGTGTTTACTACAAGATTTGGCCGGCAGTCATATGCTCCGTCTCCCCGTCACACCTGCATGGATGTCGAATCAAATCTCAAGTCACATTAACAGTTATCAGAGTAAACACAAAATATGCCTTATCACAGGAGAAATGCCATCCATTTGCATCAACACATCTACAGCATCTTCTGAGGAAATTTTCATTCCCACCCATTATTTCAACTTCCGAAATAACGTTAATTTCTCTCCTGATATTTTGTTTTAATTTTGCCTTGTGCAATGTGCCTAGGAGATTTTTTAGATGACTGTTGTAACCCTTATCCGATTTAGTGTAATTTCTGTTCTGTAAGCACATGCTGTTTTACTTTTATTTTCGTATCTTGGATTGATCTGTTCTCCCTGAATTTATTTACCAGCAAACGAGCAGTCTCTGCTTGGAACATGCATGCCAGGAAATTTAATTTCAGATTGCCTCATTTTGTCCCTATGAGATGATGTAAGCACATATATATCGTACATAAACATTCTTTGTTATGCTATATACTGCAATTGATTCATTTTGAAAACACTTGAAGCAAAACTAAACACTTCTAAACACTCCTAATGTTATTTACGTGTGAACTGGACTAGAACACCTACCAAACAGAGGTAAGTAAGACTGGTGCACGTGTGACAATTAGACAATTGGCATGCACACAGGGAACTGTAGTGAAGGTCACACATGCCATGCACAGCTCCAATCTATTACCTTAAATTCAGATGACAAAATAAATGACAGTGTAAATCAGATTTTAAACTGACTTCCTGCATCATATGAAGTTTATGAATAGGATCAGACTGGTGGGTGTAGCTCATTAACTTGTTGAAGGAGAAAACTGAACATTTATCATGAAGTGGTTCATCAGTGACAATTGCAAAGGCAGTTGGAGGACTGCTTTTTGTCAAGAGGACTATGAAAATACTAACTGCATTTCCTTGCCAGTGTTCAGATATTATTTCATTCTGATGCTTCAGAGCAAAATTTTCAGCCAAACCCTCTTGAAGAACACCTCCATCTACTGATGACTGATGGAGTTGTTGAATTTGCAGCTCTAAATTTGCAAGCCCGCTAACTACACAGCTAATTCTTCTTGAGCAGCCGAAAGTGAAGTTTCAATTTCTTCCTTTACAATTGACCACCAGATGACCATTGATATAATGCAGGAGGACCACTGTTGTTGGAGGCTATTTCATTCTGTGATGCCAACTCAGTCAGAAAGTTTTCAGTATCTCTGCACCTAGGACACCTGCCAAAATTGCACTTTAACCCCCAGTCACACACTGAATGCTGAACTAGAGTATATATATCCTTTGTAAATATCTTCCTTATTCCCACTAAAATCATATTCACATTTTCATGGTAAATGCAACAGCAAACAGTGCGATCCTGATCTGTTACGTGTAAGACATACTTAGGTCACATTTCAGCAAATTTTGATCATCCAATTTTCAGATCCAGGTGGTCTGCCTTGAGCTGTTTATATGCTTTTATGATGGTTATCAGAACCACCTCTTTTCTTTTGGTACCTTTTTTGCTGATGAATGTTTAATAGAAATAATTTTTTTTTGGCAGCTGTTGAGAAACAAGATTGCTCTCAAGTTCACCCATAACTGCACTGTCGTAGGATTCAGAGCAGTTAACCAGTGCACTGTTGCTGGCAAAGCTTGTGCATTTTACGCCGAACTTGTTTCATGTTTGACAACCACAGCTTGCTTTTTATTGGGGCTATTAGGAAGTGTTGCGTTGCTTTCCTTAATGATCGTGGTATCTAGAGTGCTTTTGATGGTGCACTGTTGTTCTGCCTTTGCTCTTGAACTTTTCTCATTCATATTTTATTTCCCTCCTTTTGTAGCAGATTACCACCTTTTCCAATATGCCTGTGATCAGCACTCTCCTGCCTCATCTTAGCTTTTTTCTGTTGGCATCCGACTCCTACAGTCTCTCATTTTTATGTTGCTATTTCAGGTGCCATACTTGATAGAACCTGTGAAATTGAAAATATGCAATATATTTTCTCTAACAAACAGATTTTGCATATAGGCAGACATATTTTGCAACCAGTATTTGATGCAATGAGATCCAAGTTGCACCAGTTATCATAATTTCTACTGAACTAGCAGACTTGATCACAATTCTTGCACTGGTTTGTGTGATTCTGTATGAATTACATAATATGTTGAACCAGAGATACATGGTTTCATCTTTTCCACCAAAAATGGTAACTGATGCAACACAATAGGTAGCTAAACAATTTGTTACTCCAAGCATAGCTGATGTTTAATTTAATATTGTAATGTGCTGACTATACAGGAACCTTATTTTCGGGGAAGAAAAAGAGAATTAAATTAAATTAAATTCTTTATTGTCAATAGACTGCAATACAGTTTTTGACATTGTCACACATTTATATTTATAATTTGTATTACAGAGATGGACAACCTAATGGTTACACATATAACTATAGCTACCTATCATTTGTGATTTACACAGAGGGTCTGTAATTTCAATATAGACATTATTATAGTTCATTGATACTGTACAATGTCTTTGTTATCAAATACTTCTTCAGAGCACTCTCAAATTGTTTACCTTTAGAACATTTTAAATATGCAGGTAGTTTTGCATGAAGCATTAAACCCATGACATTTGGATCATTTTTTGAAATATTTTTACTAAATCTCTGCTGAAAATAATCATCATTGTGTCGGGTGTAGTGACTATGGATATTGCTATTTTTTAGGTTTTGTTTCTGAACTGCATAGGTTACAATTGAAACGAATAGTAATAATAAGAAGAAGGAGAAGAGGTAGAGGAAGAAGGGCACACCCATTTGCTCACCCAACAGAAAAAGAAGGGTCCTTAATTCAATATCTCAAACCATTTTACAGATTCATGCCATTGCCGATCAGGTGAGAGAAGGAGATTGCGGACAACCCCCACCGGTTGTGCTAGTGGCTCAGAGAATGGCTGATTGTTATCGTATATGTGGTGATAGGCATAGGAAGTACAAAGGATGCGAGGGGAGGGGGGGGGGAAGCAAACCTGGTTTTTCATGCAAGGAAAAATGAACATTGTATCTTAGCACCTATATATGTGCTGGCTTTAGAACTTATCCAAGAAAGCTATACACACATCTGGCATATTTCAGCATAGATCCGCATATTAATATATCTGGATATTAATGATAAAATGGGATAAATTATTCTACCTGACGGAGAAGAAGAGACCAGATCCAGTAGACGGTAAGGGTTAACCACGTCCTGGATAGTGTGTATTAGATGAGTATAACAGAATTACTTATACATTTCTATAACTATTTTGAGTAACTTAAAACTTATTAAAATATAGCTTTACATACTTAGGTAACTTAGGCTGCATGCCTACAAATAATGTGCTTCAAAATAAATGATGCTACATGTTCAATTGTAGCACTGGGTAAACTTTGAGCTTCCACATATTTAGAAAGATATTCAGTCCCCACCACTACCCAATGCTTTCCTAAGTGAGATCGGACTATAGGCCCGATTAGATCTTATTTCCCCGCCTGCCTTCGCAGCGTGATGGTTAGCATGTCTGCCTCAAATTCAAGAGGTGGCAAATTTGAATCTCGCTTAGGGTAAATTATCTGGGTAAGGCTTTTTTCTGAGGATTTCCCTTATCCTGAGAAGACAAGTATAGGGTAACTTAAAGCTCCATGGACCTCGGGCTCATTTGAGCATAATTTCACCTGTTTCATTCATTCACCATCCAATATGACATTACGTTGGAGAACGTTACTTAAAAACTAAAAAAGATCTATTCCCCAACGTTGACCAATGTTGGTTACAGGGATGAGATGAAATAAACCAGCAGGTTTTCAATTTCTTGGCCCCTTACGTGATTGGCAACTGGAACAAATTTAAACATACTTTTCTATTTGCTTGCACATACCAACTCCGTAGTAACGATAGTGAAGTTTATGAAGTTTTAGTGAAACCCAAGTTTTTTTTTTATTATTATTATTTTTGTTGTTGAACGACGCTGTCAATTGCCAGGATCACATCAGCGTTTCCGGTGTGTCGGAATTTCGTCATGCAAGAGTTCTTTTACATGCCAGTAAATCTACTGACATGAAGCTGTCCTTGTTAAGCACACTTAAAAACCATCACTCTGGGCCGGGTTTGAACCCGCAACCTTGGGACCTAATCTGCCTGTAAGGTCTTTCAAATTTCCTAAGAAACAGAGTGCATGTTGGTCGCTAATGATCTGTACAAGGTAGCTGTAAATATAGGGTCTAAAATAGTAAGAGCATACACAATAGCTAGCAATTCTAATTCTGATACACTGTAATTTTTTTTCATGCTTTGTAAGCACGCAACTACTAAATGCTATAAGGTGCCATTGCCCCTGATGCTCCTGGTTAGGCAATAGCCTAATCCTACCCCCCCCCCCCCCCCCCCCCCCCACTCACATCATAGTGTATTCTTGTGGGTGCCCCAGGGGTGTAGTGCATTAATACTGGAGCAGTGGTTAATGCCCATTTTAATTTATCAAAAACCTGTTGATATTTTTCTGTCCATGTAAAATCTTGGTTCTTTCTGGTAAGGGTATGCAAGGTCTGTACTATGTTATAAAAATTGGGGATGAAGCGTCTATAAAATCCAACTAAACCTAATATTTTACGGGCATCTCTTACCAACTGGTGTAGGGAGATCAAGAATAGCCTTAGTCTTATCCGTGTCAGGCATGATGACTTGTTGCAAAACTTCAAAACCTAATAGTTTAATCTTTTCCATAGCAAAAAAACATTTTCCTGGTTTTAATTTAAAATTATATTTTCCCAAGCGCTTAAAGACTGCTTCCAAGTTAGCTAACATCAGTTTAAAAGTTTCCGTAAACATCAGAATATCATCTAGATAGACCAGAGCCTGCTTACATTTAAGATCTCCAAGTAATTTGTCAGCTAGAGAACTGAAAAAGCGGGTGGTGTTCACCAGGCCAAAGGACAAACGTTTCAATTGCCACTGTCCTGATGACATCACAAAGGAAACATAGGGTTTACTATCTTCCGCCATCAGTACTTGAAAAGAAATGCTTAAAAGGTCTAATGAACAATACCATTTAGAGTTGCCTAAGTAACTTAACAGGTCATCAATGAGTGGTAAGAGGAATCAGGAAGTCACAATGACTGCATTTAGCTTCCTAAAATCAACACAAAATCTCATTTCACTAGATTTTTTCTTAACAAGTACCACAGGGGATGCCCAAGGACTCTGAGACTCCCTTATAATACCAGCATCCTTCATTTCTTTAACCTGAGCATCTATAATTTGTCACTGATGGTGGGAAACACGGTATAGTCTTTGTTTAATTGGGGTGGGCTCAAGTTCAAGCTCTTATCTTTATATTTCTTTCTTTAAATTATTGCAGCAAATGTACATTTCTTACTGGGTTTAAACAATCTAATCAGCACCATGCCACTGAGCACATGTTTTTAACAAGCAGCCATGTTAAAAACTAAGTCCTTGTTTCTCCCACAAGAAGGCAGGAAACCTGCTCAAATGGTGTATAAACTTAGGCTTTTATGGCTGGCATCTTGACTATTAGCTATGTTTCTCTCTTCCAGACTTATAGGCCATAGTCTAGAAGGCATCAAAGATACTGCTGTTTCACCAAGTACTATGCTTGGCATCTTCAGGGTGAGAGGATCCATTGTCTGCATTGGTCTGAACTTGAATACAGGAGCCACAACTGTGGTGCTCTTATATAGGGGGAGGAGGGAGGGGGGCTTTGATTTGATTTGATTTGGTTTAAGGGCGCTCAAATTCTAGGTCATCAGCGCCCTGGAGGGGAGCTTGTTGCTGTCCCTAAAGCACTGATTGTGTTACATCGGTTGGTGGGATGGGTGTAGGCAAGATTTTACTATGCCTTTCATTTTCATCCAACGTCCCTTCACCACAACACCTAATCAAATCCCATTCGAGGACATCATCGCCAATGCGGAGGCAGCCATACATAAAATTCCATCAAAGCAGGCAGAAGTAGTCGGACGAGAGGCTACCTGCATTCTGTGCAAGGCATCCATGGCAAAAAGCAATATCTCGCCACAACAAAGCAAAGCTATCAAAGAACTTAGCAAGCATGAAAAGATTATTGTTCTACCAGCAGACAAAGGAAATGCCACGTTTGTCATGGATATGGCAGAATATAAAGACAAGATCTTCAAAATCTTCAGAAAGCTGACTAAAGACCTGACCACACATTTTCTCTGACAAACCAACAGCATCATAAAATTTTCATCTCTACTACACACTGTGAAGGGGACCTGTAGAATCGAAATCTTACCGCCGAGATTGTACAGACTCTTGAAAATTCATAAGGAAAATGTACCGCTACAGCCTGCATTGGTTTGCCTACCTACAGTATTGCCAAACATCTTTCCGCTTTATTACTGCCACAAACTCGCACATCAAAAATTCTGCCCACTTCATAGAGAAACTCAGACATCTGACTGAAAGCTGAGGACTGCTTAGCTTTGATGTCTCTTTGTTCACCAAAATACCAATTAAAGATGCCTTTATTCACATCCAAGAACTATTTTCTTAGGACATCACGGAGCTCATCTGCCACTGCCTTACAACCAATTACTGTCAATGGGACAACAATTTTTATGAACAGATGGAGAGTGTCGCCATGGGCAGACCTTTGAGCCCAATTATTGCCAATTTTTTGTGGAAAAGTTTGAACAATTAGCACTTGTCTTAAACTGAAGAACTGGTTGCGCTATGTTGATACGTTTGTCGTATGGAGCCATGGGGAAGACACCTTAGATCAATTTCTCGTACACCTAAATATCTTGAATGATAACATTCAGTTCATCATAGAGAAGAGGAAGACAATACTCTGGCCTTCTTGGACATAAAAGTCATCAGAACAGCAGACTTTTGCAGTGGATACAATCTAGCTCTAAAATATAGTGTCTATTACTACAGATCCTGCAGCCACAGTGATTGGATGTGTGAAAGGTTTTGTATACTGATTAAAATTGGAACTTCAAGTGTTAACATAAACCACTTCAAACTTCTCTGCTATACAGTAGGAAGTTCTCTGTTCTAGAACTGCTTATACATACTGCAAGCCAGGCCATAAAAGTTATCACCTATTATTCATGGCACTCATTTTGGCATGTTTGGTCCAGTAAACTAGTTTTGGCTGTTATCACTAATTTGTGATGAATTCAAATTGTTTCATGCACTTAAGTTCTGCATTAAAATGTCTGTAGAAAAATAAACTTTCACATCATGTGGACACATGGAGGTTTCATTGAATTAACAGTCCCTTTAATATACTAACAACCCCAAAGTGTGGTTATTCTGCAATTCAAGTGTGCAGGGCAGTAGTAGCTGTATAATAAAATTTGCATACAACGTTCTTCAATTAGCATATGGTACAGGCCATTGGAAGAACCAATTGATTTGGTGGAGATGGTTAAATAGAAATAGAGACCTGACAGTGAGAACTGAGAAATATGGGGAAAATTTTTATGGTACCTATGTAAGAAATAAATGGAAGTGGTCAGTGACTAGAACAGTGAAAGGATGAGAGATTTATACTTTTAAAAAGTTGATTTTATAATTCATATGGGTTTATGCATGGGTTTGATGAATGGCTAGAGCCAATACCAAATACATATGCGACGACCTAGCATTTTCGACAATACATTAAATACTAATAATAAGCAAATACATAAATATACTGTCCATTCCAAACCAAAGTGCCTCTACTATAAACAAGCTCTTTGAATTAATCCCCTCAAAAGTAGTTTGCAGTTCCCGCCTGTAGCAGCTGATTTTTCCTCTCGCATGTGCTTGATGCATATCACTTACAGTTGAACAATGTTTAAATCCACAAAATGCACCTTACGCAAAAATCATAGTTGAAAATGCAATCTGAAATAGCGATCGATTTTAAAGCATGTGGAAATATATATTTTAGTTACGTTAATTACACTCCTTGGGAAAAGGTGTAACACCCAAATCTAAATCCTCTGAAGATGATATAGCTGACACACTGGAGTCAGAAGTATCCTCTAAGTTAATGACAAGCTTGTCCACAACCCTGTCGCACACAAAATCAAGTTCCCACATTCTACTCTCCTCTTCTGTAATGTACCTGATGTCCGCCTGCCACATTTCAGGTATCACTCTCGCCATTGCATTGTTAAAATGTTCTTTAACTTCAGCCAGTTTGAAAGTTTTATTGTTTCTAGCGACATAACCTTTCAGAAATGCCCAAAGTAGTTTGATTGGATTTAAATTCCTATGATAGGGAGGTAACCTCAGCACCCGGTGTCCAGCTTTAGACGCAAGATCGTCTGTCACATACTTTCTTTCATCCCTGTCAGCAATTTCCTGTGCTAGGTGCACTAATTCAGCTGTTACACTACTTTCCTTGATAGACACTTTCCTTTCCTGCAACCATTCTATCAGTTCTTGCTTACGCCAAGAACTGTTTGGATGACAATAAAGTTGCACGCTGTGGTAGGGTGCATTGTCCATTACGATCAAACTACTGGGTTCGAGTTTTAGCAGAACACTTTCAAACCAGTTACGGAAAACATCACCATTCATCTCCTCATGGTAATCACTAGGTTTTTTTTAGACTCGAAAATGAGTAATCCGCCATCCACGAAACCATTGTCACTGCCAATATGGGTGATAATTAGGTGCTTGCCTTTGCCACTCGGGTTTTTTAATCCTTTTGATAAACCTGCCCGGAAAGCTTCTTCTTTTGAGCCTACAGTAGTGTCTATCCAAACTTTAGAAGTTGTGTGCCCCTCGTTAATCCAAGTCTCATCTAAATAATAAAATTTGTGACCTTCTGCCCAACATTGACGCACAGATCTGAGATAACGTCTTCTCTACAACACAATATCGTCTCTATCAACTATTACGTTATTCTCAGTTCTTTTAGAAAATGTGAAGCCTATTTGTAGCAACAATCTATGAAATGTGGTTCTTTTAAAGTTTGGAAGATCACCATCACTGTTTACAATAGAAAGTACCTTATCCAATGTTGGCGTTTCATTTTTAAAGAAAAATTGGTGAACTTTATTTCAGATAGCACTCTTTACAAAATCTTCTACCTGTGCTATAACATGGTGTACATTGATGCCTTTCTTCTTCGGCGTTTTTACGACACCAGTATGTGTAATATTCCCTGCGTGCTCGGTTCACACTTTTTACGGAAACACCTGTAAACTTGGCTGTTAGTTTCACAATATCCACAACGGCAAGCGTCGGGTATTTCTCTAATAGTGAGTTGAACATACTAAGTATTATTTGCTTTATGCCACTTTTTAGAGGTTTCCCGCTTTTATGTTTGAACACTTTACTGGAAGTAGATGCACCTTCATCTGCCATCACAACTCGAACACTAACTGAAGTCACAGTTCAAAGAGCTGAGCTGAGCATACGCATGTTAGAATGTTATTGCTGACTTCACTTATCATATTTCTTTTGTTTATTCAGTACTCGGATATCACCTCGGGAAATTTTGCTGTTGCATTCCTTGTCATGCTGATACGTATTTACTAAAAGATACACTCAACGTTGGCGCAGTAGCAGACGACATTAACGAAATTATGTCCTGTAATCTTTCATCATTAAGTATGCACCCATTAATCTTAGCAGTGGAATCATATAACCACCTTAAAATGTGCAGTTTTATAAGAGAAACACCTTGTTGCTTGGAGTAGAGTAGAGGCAATTTATTTGCTTAGGAATCTGATTTGTTGGCAGTTTCCAAGAGTTCTTGCCATTTAATTCCTTGTTTTTCTTGAATTTGTTTACAATACTTTAAACATGTTACCTTACATTCCAAATTAAGTCCCATATTTCTGCATAAGTTATAAATACAATAGTAATCCACTCAGTCAGAAATCATTAGAGCTGGTCTGGGCGACTTTCGGGATACCTTGAGTGACCTTTTTTATTACCTGCTAAACACACAGTTATCAGTGCAAGGCCTTGAGCAGGCTGCGCTCAGTGAGCACCAGTTGCCCAACCCTGTATTAGAGCCATTTTGAGAAAATCAAAATAAAATTCACCATGGGAAGTTTAGTTATGTTTTCAGGGATTTTCTGAAAAATCACTGTCTTTAGAAGGTACTGATGTACATATTGATTAAGTGTTTTCATTTTTGTTTTATGCTGTTCAAAGACCTATACATATGCAGATATTTTTCTAAAAATAGGTTTTTTGATTAATGGTACCTCAAAGAGTACATTCCAGGAACAATTTCTATATCAGATTTTAGAGTAGAATGTAATACTTCCTGTACTTACAATTAGATGCTAGAGAAAAGTGGTCTTTAGATGAGATAAAGGAAGTAGCATTTGCACTTACACTGTACTCTTCAGATCTTTGCTTCAACCCAATCTCTGAATAAGCCTTATCCATAAGCTGTAGTTAAAATCATGGTATAGAACTTATCATTGGTTGTAACAACCATATTAAAAGCACATAAAGGAACATGTAATATACAAATGAACTAAAATTTTGTAAATTATTAAGCCTGTAAAGGGTGCAACTAAAAGTTGAATATTGCATCTATTTAACTGGTGTATCCTAAATATCTAAATGGGTAGCTAAGGTTTTTAAAGCACAGACATTTCATGGGGAGGTCTGTGGTTCAAATCCTGCGAGAACATCCTACCGAATTGAAACTTTTTCCAGGTTTTTCTCAGTCCTCGTAACTGGCAAATGCTGAACTTAGGCATGGAACATTTCGTTCACAATTATCATTCTATCTCATGCTTGAAATAATCATGTAAGTATCTATATATATATATATATATATAGGTAAGTTGAAGTAATATGGCCTGTTCCTAAAATCAGTAACAATCTTGTAAGGTACTGATTTTTCAGAAAGCAGCTTTCAAGAAACTTCAATTGTGTGATTCTTCCATTGTACAATTTGATATCTGAAGATAACAGATATAATGAAAAAACTGAAGCTATTAACAGTGAAGCAATGTAAATCTATAAATGTAATAATAACTTAGAGACTATAAACTTCATTTATCTTAGTATCTGTTGCAAGTTCTTGAAATCAAAGCAGACTCGGTTTCTGGAATTATCATTCCTATTATCAGTGCCACATTTGTTTATATTGGACACTATCGAAACCAACACAAAAATACATAATATTTCTGTTTTACCAATCGCTGAAAACAAGAGTTCGTTAACAGAATCAATTGGCAGTAATTACAAATTCATTACGTAATCCTTATTTTTCAAAATGAATATCTTTTCCCAAATCATTAAATCTATGGCTCCATACAATTGTTTTAATAATTTAACCTCTGGATTTATTTCATGGCTAAATGACCAAAAATGATCTGCCACAGCCAATTTATCAATGATCTGTTTATATTTAATATTTCTAAAATGTTCCTTTGTTCTGGTTTCCAATGACATTAGGTTTCACCAACATAAACAATGTCACAATCCAAACAGCTAAATTGATAAATACCAGATTTTTTTATAATTTGGAAGTATGTCCTTTTTAGAAAAATCAAAGTTATACTATGTTCTTTTAACATTTTTGTAAATTTTATCAAGCTTTACTTATCCCAACATTCATGAGCAATGTGTATTTTGTGATAGTTTAAGGGCACTGGGTGAATGAAGATTTCAACTGTTTGAAGCAAAATTATCCTAGTTTTACACGCTTCAGTTTGTAGCATATTTGTTGAACATTTTCAGTATTATATACAAAATGAAATTCAAATGATTATGACACCAAGTCAATACACACTGGCGATACATGAAGTTAAAGGATAATTGGAACAGGAAATTGGAAAGAAAACGTTCTAGGCTTAAGGACACCTCCCCAGCATCTGCCAGTTATAAAGACTGAAGAAAACCTGGTAAAAGCCTGTCAAGGACATAGTGGGATTTGAACTGTGGACTTCCTCTTTACTAGTCCATGTCTTTAACAACCTTGTGCACCCAATTGGTTGGTGACATACTTATTAATCTGGGTGAAGACATCTATTTTGACAGTTATATGACACAAAGTTGCAAGTGCAAAAAAATTGAACATTGTAATTTTTATAAAGACTGCTGTGTTCCTAAACAAGAAATGATTTTTATAACACATCAAAAGAACAGAAATAAAGATATTAGACCTGCTAATTTTGTTTCCATTAAGAAAGAAAGACAAGAGAATGTTCGTACCATACTTATACCATATTCATTTTCTCATTACTGTTTTCATTTTTATGAACACATTTCAGCTGAGAGAGATTTTAACAGCAGGGTCATCACAACCAACTTGTTCTTTTGGTATTGTATTACTATAGCAGCGACATTGGGGCTGGAATGTGCGGATATCGAATAGAATAGGAAGGGCCAGGTTGTAGCGATAAGGATTGGCGGACACTGACGTGGCATGGTAGTGTCCTAATGACTATACAGGGAGAATTACGCATGTCTTATGCATATGTACTTTATTTCTGCAGTACTGTTTATAGCATTCCTGCTAACTTATATAACTGAAACCTCTTTATTAAATACTTTAATTCACAATTTGCATATGGATTACTTGCTATGTCTATTTGTAATGAATTACAACCCACATCTTCAGGTTTTTGAATGAAAATGACTGTCTCCTATCCGACAACACTGACTTACAGGTAGAAAAGCTGCGTTCCACATCTGCTGAAACCACAGGTGCATATATAAAATCTGTTAAATTTTCTGTCTATCTCTGGGTATTTTGAAGCACTGCTTTCGTCTTTAATTACGTTGGCAATTTCACGCAGTTTATGGTATCCTTTGTTTTTCTGTAAAAGAGTTTGCAGTTTCGCAGCTATCCTTTTCCCCACGCTATCCTCCATAGAATTCAGCTTGTCGGTAACTTGTTTCATCATGGTTATTGGTTTTACCAATTCTTCTCCGACCTTTCTAAAGCTTGAATTGCAGAGGTAAGAAATCCAAAATTCGAGGTAATGTATGTCAGCTGATGTTTAATATCAGGGTCATGTAAAAGGATTTGGGCTGTTTTTATTGCATTTGCAGCGTTAATATCAAACTCCTGCACCACATGTTTAACGGCATCAAAATTCATAGAATAGTATTTGCATGCTTTCAGCCATTTTCCCCATCGTGTTAGAACTGGTGCAGGAGGAAGAGCAACTCCTGGATAAAGATCTCGAAATATTGCCACACGTGAAGGTGACAGTCCCTATAAGCTTATCAGCAGCAGGAAATTGGGATCGTACCTCTTTTGCTAGTCTGTGGCAGGCGTGAGCAAGGCATGTGACATCTATTACATTTTTGTAAGTGACTTCCAAATGGGTTACTGCCTTTACCATATAGGTAGCTGCATCGGTAACAAATAGTCGTACTCTATCCTGTTGCACACCTGATGGCCATAGTATTTTCATGGCATTGTCAAACACTGCACTTATAGTAGAATAATTTGCAACACTGACTACGTCACTTGTTAGAAGATATGGTCCAATGGGGCCTTCTGCGTCCAGTGCTCCAACAACCACATTGACCAGAAATTACCCAACGGTATCCGTCGTTTCATCCATTGAAACCCATATGCTGTGGTTATTTAGGTTCATTCTTATACCATCAATGCACTTATCATAACATTTTGGTACATAGTACTTATGTAAGGTCGTAGGGTGCGGAATTGGTTTGCCAGTGTACTTTTCTAAAAACGCATGCAACTTCGTGTCCTGTAGTTTATGTAAAGGAATATCGGCAGAAATAAATGCTGTGCATAGCTCTTCATTAAATGTTTTATTTGATGGAAGTACGTCTAGTTGTAGCGATGGATTCTCACATTTTGCAACACAATGCTTATGTGTTGCTGTACTGACATGTTGTAGCACATTACTTGGTTTACTATGAGCAATTGTTTTAATGCAAGGTTTACAATAAAGATTTTCCTGAATAACAGAATAAACAAGTTCCCCATACTCAACTATATACTTTTGTAAACCTGTGAACATTCGTAAACTTTCCTTTGACATTGTATTTGCATGAACTCTGTGTGGCGAATACTGTGACTCAACGCACGGTGTACCCAACCCTCTCCTTGAAACTGGTGCACTACCGGGTGCCTCTCAACAAACGCAAGTGCTCCAACGTTGCTGCCCTAACTGTTACTAAAACTGAAGCTATCCCAGTTTCATCAAAGAAACCACAGCTGAAGGAAGTAGTTATCGTGCCAGTGGTAAAACAAATTTGATTAAATCTACTATGAATCCGACTGAAAATCTCAGAACTATAGCAGAATTTGTGATGAAACTGTATGAGCCACTCTGGTTTGAGATTAAGACTAATTCTTCATACACAAAAGTCACTTACACTCAATCATAAAATGTTATGTGTCCTCCATGGTCCAAGGGTAGCATGCTAGCCTCTGATTCCCGAGGTCGCAGTTTGAAATCTGGCGGAGGACAATGGATTTTTTTCAGACGTAAAAATCCTTAGCATGGCCTCCTTCAGAAGGGAAATTCAGCCATCGGTCCCATGTCATAAGTTTACTGCACATAAAAGAACCTCAAGCCTGATAGCCTTTGCAAAATTAAGTGGTCTTTCATGCCCAATATAGAATAGGACACCAAAAACCATAATTAAATAGCATCCATAAATATTTAAAAAAGTGACAATTTAATACAATTGACCAAGATATTTAAAGAAACGGGTATTTTGGACACCCAGAGAACCTTCTGTTTTACATGCTGGGAGACAAAAGGTAATTAACATGAAAACTAGCCTGCTGTCATATTGAGAAGACGAGATCTTGTTAGAAAATTATATGAAAATTTGTAATTTTTGTTTTAAATTTTAAGGCTACAGACTACACTGAACTCATACTGCGGCAAAGCTTGGGAGTCAGTGAGCCAGCTTTGATTAAAGAGTTCTCTCTTGAGAAGTTGAAAGGTATTGTCGAGTTTGATTTTGTACCTGGAGGTAGTGTTCCTCTCTCTAGCTCACGCAAGCAATGGGATGATATGTTGAAGTGCTGATATAAGCATCTAAAGCTGTCTGTGATCAAAAGCAAGGGACATATCAGAGGAAGAGTTATATCTCACAAGTTGTTTCTATGAAACAAAGCAAAATTGCCCATAGTGATATGTTTTCTGCAAGTTGTACTATAATTATTTTCGTTAATATGAGGTTCAGTTTGATTGGTTATTTCTTACTCAAAAATAAAAATGTGAACCAAGTTAAGCTTTACTTAATCCCTAATATGCTCTTAGCTATGTGGAAAATGCATTATAACTAAATGAAAAAAGTAAAGAAAAACTGGGCTCTAATAAAATTTTTGTTATACTTTCTAATATGTATTTTGCCCATTTGGATCCCCTTCAAAATAGTATACACTGCAAAGTTTTGCAAATGAAGTTTAAATATGTGATTTTATACCACTTAACTTGCTGTGTAATGGAAAACAAGTTAATAGAACTGTTGAACACAAAGGCAAAACTATTATAATTTGAAAAATGTCAAAGCCCTCGGTGACCTCAAAAAGAAAATATGGAAACACATCTTTTATGTTCCTAAGTTAAGTGAAAGGCATTTTTGCAGCTATTACATTTATAAAAAGATAACACTACTTTCCAACCCAGATATAATCCCCCAGAGACCAAGGAAAACAGCGGTCGCAGCCTTCTGACTATTGACAAATCACGACTGGTTAGCAAGTCATCTCTACAGAATAGATATCTCAGCTTCACCAATATGTGTCCTGTGTAACGATCCAGCAGAAATGAACGAAGACCACTTGAAGACCTGTGAAGCATTAAGATCAGAAGAAACTACAGTTCAAAAGTATTGGAAAGCACGAATGCTAATGGCTTCATTGCCAGATGCAAGGCACTAGAAAACAACAACAACAACAACAACATTATTTATAAAAATGGATAAATGGCAATTTCATGTATAGATTCACTCCACCATAATGTACATGATCATGTTTCATAAGACCAGGTTTGCAATATCTGTCGTTATTCTAAGCATGTTGATTATGTGTGTAATGTATGTAATTTTTTTTAATTGATCATCAGCCGCCCCATTACAAATGTAGTATTACATACTTCTATGATTTTTACACTTTAGTTTTCTATGGATAACTGCCTGCATTACAATATTTGCATATTATTACACAAGATATGAATCTTACTTTTTTCTAACTAGAAGTTTGTTTCAAAAATATCTCATTCTGGACTAAATCTCACATTATATTAATGATTTTATACATAGATTAAAATAATGACTGGATAAACTTCTTGAATGCTCTCAAATGTTTTGTTGCAAAGTTCTTGGTTTGTGACAGGTCAAGTGCTTCCGTTATTCTCTATATCTTTGGCCAGTTCTGACCTTTGTTGTTTTTTATCTTGATGTTCGTAGATTAGCTGATTTATAGTTTGTGCTGCCCTGTTGCATGTACATGTTAGATCGTCTATTATACAGAATCAATGTGGATATGATTTAGTTTTGCTTGTGACTGTAGCTGTGAATTCAGGTGTATTTGGTAACTTTTGTTTGGGTCTATTTTTGATTGCTGGAAAGAAAGAGTAATACGACTAAAGGAGCAACAAGTAAATCCATCCCCTCTGCTATTCCTGCCATCCTGATTCTTTTATTTCCATTTTTATGGTAATATATAATATTTTATTGTAGATTTAGGGATCCTGTTGTGTATACGTACATATATGTATATATTAGTGTTTCGGAGGTTTAGCAATAATAAATATTAAGAACATTCATATGCTGTTGCATCTACAGTTTGCTTAACCAAGGATGTGATTGTAAGAGTATGCTAATTTGATGGTGAGCTCTTTACAGGCACTACTGTCCATTATTGCTACTTGACTCTGTGTGCTGTCATTGTAATTATCTTATCAGTGTTTCAATCTTTGGATTATTCTTCCATTTAAGAAATTCTAACAGTGGCTAAAATGAGTGCTTGTCAGATTGCTTTCTTAGATCACTTGCCATGACCTAATAATTCCATAGTATAGTGTATGGTCTTGAGGTCTATTTTGCTGAAAAGTCCACCTATTAGAGCACTGCAAGATAGCAAGTATAGTATGTAACAACACAGACAGTTCTCTTTCTGTTCAATAAAGAAGTTGCTATGCAGGAAAGCACTATGTGCAGTACTGTAAAGATTATTATTTATAGTATTTTTGACTAATCTGAAGACTGTTAATTAAGGCTCTATCTTTTTATATTGGTTTAGTAAGTTAAATATTTTACTTCATTGTGTTTTAATGGACTGTATTGACTAAAGTTGATAAATGCATCTCATTGTCTTAACATTTATTGTTAAAGGTGGAGATCATCCAGAACAGCAAGGTTCCAGGCGGATTCACAGACCTGAACTTTCACAGTGTTCCTAGTGCTATCAACTGTCCATTAGAGGTCTGCACGGGCTCGGGCCAAGCCATCGGGCCTAATTTGAAAAATGGTTGTCGGGCTCGGGCCGGGCTCGGGCTGGCTAGGGCTGGGCTCGGGCCTGAAAATTAAGGGAACAAACAACTGAAAATGCATTTTTAAATTTTTTCAGCCAAGTTAGCTGAAAATTTATTTTCAATGCTGTCTTATACCAGCATTAGAGGGTTTTGAATTTTAGTGTGATATATCCTTCAGTTTCCGAGTTACGAAATGTTGAATCTGGATTTTATTATGTTATGCCAAGTGCTCTACAAGGCGAAATTAAAAAAAATGCCTATTGTTAAGGTTCTATTATATTTATCTGATTGTAATGTACAAATCTGCCATACAAATTTGTTTTATTAGCCTCAGCTCAAAAGACAATAATTTTTAAATTTTGTCGCTTGAAATTTCTAGTATAAAGTTTTATAAGCTGCAAGTTTCTTTAGTAACTCAAAAGCGTTCAAAAGAAAAAAAAAGTATTTGACAGATGTACTTGATTGTGTTTTGGGAATTATGCGAAGAATTGCATGAAAACTGCATCGCGATCGATTGCAGTTTTCATTTCAAAAAGTGAATATGGTGAAAACATAATTTTCAAAAACCTTAAATTTTAAAATGAAAAACATTACAATTCTGCATTTTTAGGGTACATTATGTAACTACAAGTGTTTGTAATATAAAAACTCAAAACACATTTTGAATTTGAGGTTCCTAGTATTTTTAAAGTCATGCAATACAAATGTAAAGTTTTGCGAGATTTGTGCTAAATTTCAGTGGTACATTCACTTAGGAGGCAAAAAATGATCATATTGATCATATTTCTCGGTCACCTATGTTGAAATGTCAAGAATAGCACAATTACCGCAGCATTTCTTTACTTGGAATTCTAAATGATTATTCTGCTGACACGCTTCAAATGCTGCTACTGATGCTAGTGAAAACACAGAATGAGAGGGTTTGCAACTATATTATTTCTCACTACTCGGCTGCAATTCAATCCTTTTACTCATTGCATGTATACAATCTTACACTCTAATCTCGAAGCCAAGGCGTATTTGATTCGTTTATACTGTTAGTGACGCATGTTTCCTCCTGCTTTGCAAAGTGTAAACACAGCATCAATGTTTATACTGATACAATAACAGTTTGTTTTGTGGCTGACGCTGTAGTAATGTTACTGCATCATTATTGTTCAGCATTTCTCCAAATTGAAACTTTATTTTATTATTATCATGACATGAATCACTACATATATCATACATCAGGGCCATTGCCCATCAGTCAGCATCGCCAAATTGTGACAATTTCATTTTTCATAGCCCTTCTGTCTGTTACAACCTACTAATAGTTATGTGTAGAAAAATATCTCGTCAGCGTTTGATACTGGTAAACTAAGACATTGGAGGGACTTTTGGTAGAAAAGGTAGTAGGATTCACCTTCTGCTATGAGTGCTGAGTGCTGTTAGTATATCAAATTTGTTACTATGGCCCAACTGTCCAACAATGGCACAAAGTTCTCTGTGCTTTAAGTTTATTGTGGCAGCTTTGATAACACGGAAACGTGACGTTGTGAGATACCTTTTTATTGTAGCCTCGCCGATTGCATTGTCGGAAAGCTTTCTTTGTCTCTGCCAATAATATTTATTTTGTAGTATTGTTAGAAGCTGATCTCAAAAGAAGCCGTGCTATTGAATTCATAAGAATTAAATGTGAATTATTTCATTGTTATTAAGATCAAAACAAACACCAGCAGCAATGAGTCAATGAATAAAAAAATTTACATTTCTAAGAAACTTTTTTTAAAAATTGTATAATATATTGCTGCATAAAACAAAGCAATAAAATTATGATCATACTTTCAGTGTTATAATCATATTATTAATGAATTATGTTTATTAGAGACTTTGGAAACCATACTATATAATATTGTAGCAACACTGGCACTACTTGCAGTTCAACTGTCTTGTAGACAGTAATTTTAAACTGCCGGTGTTACTCTGTTTACATCGTTAGCATGCCTCATTGCAGGCATCTTGAAATTGGTGATATTTTCTTTACCCGACTGTACCTCCGAAACCCTACCTACTTGTGACGTACATGTATGTTTAGTAACTCTTGTCACCGATTGCACTGATATCGTTGCTGACTATTACGTCATTCTTCTGACTTCTATACAGTTCATATTTCCCTTTTAGTAAATACTTGGCTGGTGATATTTCTTCAAGTCAACAGTATGAGAGTTTATCCGATCGTACACACGTGGATATACAAATACGTGAGCTTTTTCGCCGGTAATTAACCAGTGCACACAACAAAATGAACACTGAAGAAATCAGGGCTAGATTGCAACGAGGGGAGTATCTCTTAGTGGAAAATACACGTGGTAAAAGTGACATTTGGAAGAAGTTTCGAGAAATACAAAAATGTGACAGTCACGAAAAAATTGGTGCAGTTCAGTGTAGAAGTGCCATGCTATCTTAAGCTACTCTGCTTCAAAGACAGGAAGTTCTCATTTAAACCGACATTCGTGTAAAACTTCCACTGGGCAAAGTAAAATTCAGAACTTTTTTATGCAGTCTCAGTCTCGGCTTCCTCAAACGTCTAAAGATGAAGTGACGAAAGCATGTGTTTCTCTTTGTTGCAAAGACTTAAGACCGTTCGATATTGTGAAAGGTGCAGGATTCCTGGAGTACTCTCAGATTTTGATTAACATTGGTGCTAAATATGGTAATGTGAATGTGAAAGACTTGCTGCCCCATCCTACTACAGTATCTCGCAGCGCAGTGAAAGAAGCTGAAATGTTGCGAAAATCACTCATTCCTACAGTGCAAATGATGATGGATAGAAGAGAGTGTGCCGCCACAACAGATATATGGACTGATGAGTACAAACATATTTCATATATTACTCTCACTGTTCATTTTGTTGACTCAAATTGGAATTTGTGCAGCAAAGTGCTTTTTACAGTAGAATTTATGCATGATCGCAAAACAGCAACAAACATAAGATTAGAACTCAACAAACAATTAACGTCGATGGGGTTACGACAAGGCGGCTTGTCTCGATTAGTGTTCGTGACGGACCAGGGTAGTAACATAGTGAGTGCCCTTCAGAGCTGTACCAGATTAAACTGTTCTTCTCATCTGCTGAATACAGTACAGAGAAATACATTCAAAAAAGAGCTTTTGGAGCAACGACTTTCACATGTAGAAATACTTACAAACCAGATTAAGGAAGTGGTGAGATACATGAAACACACAGGACTAACGCAACATTTGAAAACTACCCTTCACCAAGAAACTGAAACTAGATGGTACAGTAGGGTTGACATGTACAAGTCATTTGATGCAAATTACAATGATATTGAAAATATTCTAATAGAGCGACAAGAGGAAGAAAGAATGTCACATGTTCAGCAAGAGACACTGAAAATGCTTATAAACTTTCTAGAACCATTCAAGGAAGCTTCTCTCCAGCTAGAGGCCGACACTTATCCCACATTGCCACTTGTTTTGCCACTGCGGTCCAGTTTATTGAGACACCTCTCATACAATGATCTCACTGACACAGATGATGCTCTGCAGTTGAAACATATTGCATTAAATCTGCTTGAAGATAAGTTTGTTGTTAACAGTTTCCATAAAATTGCTTGGTTTCTATGGCCTAATTTCCGCCAATTGAGAATGCTTCAACACTCTGAGAAAGAAGATATAAAGACGGAAGTGCATTCCTTAATACATAAGTTGAAAGCTGAAGAACAGAATTTGTCATCTCAAGAACCATCTTCTTCAAAACAGACTATACTGACTGAAGATAAACACATCGGTTCTCATGTACCTGTCAAAAGGCAGAAAGTAGTGGATTTTTCTTGCTTTGAAGATGAAGGCAATGCAAAGCAAAGTGAGACTGATGATGAAGTGCTGAAATACTTAAAGCAAAATTGCGGTTCAGTGAATATAGAAGATCTATTGGAATGGTGGAAAACTCATGCACAGGAATTTCCATATTTATCAAAGGTAGCGAAACAGTTTTTGTGTATTCCAGCATCAAGTGCGAGTAGTGAAAGGAATTTTAGTGCAGCAGGGCTACTTATTCAAGAACGTCGAACTAACCTGAGCAGCCAGAGTGTGGATTCCATTCTCTTTCTGCACGACAATTTGGGTCATTAAACATGGTGAGTCCTTAGTCCAATAACTTATAATTAATGTTTACTTTGATTTAAAACATGCACAGGCATGCACATATCCATCTAGAAATAATTATAACCAGAGACCGGAACTTAGGCGGAATGCCTTTTTAAATGCGTCAAATTTATCTTCAGTTTGAAAGTGAATCTGTACGAATTACACCTTTGTGATTGAAATGCCACAGTTTTATGTTGCCTTTTTCTGCCTTTTTAGTATGTCTATTTTACAAAATAAATGCTTTTTGTTGCCTTTATGTCATTATTTATGAATTATTTATTAATTATTAAACATTTCCTTCAGGTACATTATATTTCAACAACCGTTAGACCGTGACAATGAAAGTTACTTCGCCGAATGTATATTATTGTCTTTAAGTTGCAGACAACAAAGGCGTCCCTCATTCAATTCATTATTTTAATGTACTAACGTTATTTATGCAAGTACCCAACATACCCTAGCGTAAATATTTGAACGAAAATTGGATTTTAGCAAATAAATAAATAAATAAATAATAATAATAATAATAATAACAACAATAAGAATAAGAATAACAATAACAATAATAACAATAATAATAATAATATTCTCAGTAACTGCAGGATAATTTTGTTCAAAAGAAAATTGCACAAACGGGCTCGGGCCATGGCCTATAGACTACACTCGGGCTCGGGCCGGGCCCGGGCCATGGCCTATAGACTATTCTCGGGCCGGGCCCGGGCTTGGTTGGCGCCGGGCCGGGCCTAAGAAAGTCGGCCCGTGCAGACCTCTACTGTCCATGAACTGTCCCCTCCTCTCCCAGGAAGACAGTTTCTGGGGCAAAGTTCCAATAGAACTGAAACATTGGATTCATAGCATCCCGATGTATACTAACTATTCTTCAGCAAGAATTTTAATCCAAATAAATTATATTTCAGTAACAATCCATAATAAGTAAAATTTGTTGTTGTTGGCTAATGCTGGATTTCTGGCAATGAAGTCCAGTGCTCTTTTTCTAAAAATAAGTTTAGGGAAACTCTCAGACTGGACTTGTTTACTTTCAAGTCTTGTTGTTAGCTAATGCTGGATTTCTGACAATGAAGTCATTAATCCTCTTGCTCTCCAATATTTTTTGGTATTGAAGAGATCTTGAATAGCAGTAATAGTAACCGCTTTTTAGAGAGCACCATATTTTTATGTTTTGGCGGTCACATCGCTCTCTCACAACCTCCAGAATGTCTGGAGGACCACACCTGTCGTTGGTTTACGGGTCTCACTGACCTGACCGGGAGAATTATCAAAATAAATTCACCGACCATATCCTCTGATTACCAATCAGAGGACGTATTACATGCCATGACAGGTCAGCATGTTAGGGGTTAATATTTTAGAGAAATGGAGAGGTTGGAAAAATAAAGATTCCCTAGCCCTCAGGAACCCTAATAGCTTCAGGGTCGGAAGAGAACAAGAGATGACCAAGGTAAGGTCAGATAGAAAAGTTATAGTGAGGAGCAAAACACCAGTAAGTGGAAGTAATGTTCTGCTCAGCTTGGGTACCTTGTGGTCGCTATTCACATATCCCCTAGACGGAGACCCCTGAGACCTAAAAAACTTATTAGGATCAACACAAAAGGGCAGAATTCCAGCTGGAAAAGTTTAGGTGGTATTTTTGGATGGAATTGTGGAAAAATATAAATAAGAATGAGGACATGAGGTTCATAGAGAAATGTAAAATTGAAAGAAATTAATACTTCAAAAGTTAAGAATGCTTTCGGTTCCAGATCATTAGCTGAAAGAAAAATCTTGAATATATAGAACTATTCAAATGTGGTGTGCACTTTTTTTTGGCTAGGTTAGTCCTACAGTGCTGAATATGAGAATCATCTCTCTATCTTGTACAATAATCATATACTCGTGAATTTTCAAAAAGTTTACGTTTTTGTGATTGGATGTAGTACATTACTTCTAGGATGTATATGCAAGCCACAAGCATGATCTTAAAGGTTTTGAATGACTCTTTACATGATGTTCTATTCTTCTTCTTTGTCACTATTCTCATTGCTTACTTCTGCATTTTAAATACCTCTTCCCAGCCAGTTGCAATGCCCCAGAATATACACTGTTGTTGTGTTTATTATTTATTTATGCCAACAAACTTACTGTTGGTGTTTTTAAACACACAAGCCTTGTGTGGGCATTGTTTGAGAGGTAGAACTGGAACTTAAAAATTCACTGCCACAATGTTATGTTTGTTTGTATAAAGTTACTGTACACTCAGGTATAAAAGAATTAAATTCATCAAACAGATAAAGAGAGCGAAAATGTCCTGCTGATACACAGAACTATGTATGATAAATTGGAATAAATGTCTGTAATTATATACACACACTTGTAACGCTATAAATGTAGAGTATTGGTTCACTATTAATAGGTTTTCAGGTTAATTTGACCTGCTGCATGGTTAGTTGTGTCATCAATAAAGCACGCCACTGACATAATCTGAGAGTCGTGCCGAGGATCTAAGCTAGTAGTGAGCCAGAGCAAGGCTCGATTGGACAAACCCTGCTGGTACCTGCTCTAGACTCTGCCTTTAGCTTCCTAAAACATCCTGCAATAAGTCTTTTTCTCTTTTATTCCCTAATATAAGCTGCACAATTGATATAAATTAGTGAAACTTGCATGAAAACAATATGAAACTCCAACTCTGGCTGTTAATTCTTTTTCTGCCTTTCTTAACCTAAAATTGAAACTCATTCTATGGGTCACAGACAAAGCACTTCAACCACTGGCGAATTTTCCCCATAAAAAAATCTAATTCTTTGGGGTAATTTCTGTTCTAAGCACCAAGTGCAAATTTTATATGGCTTTGAGAATGAGCTGGACACAGCTTGAAACTCCAGGGTTAGCACCAAAACAATAAGATAAGTGAAGTTTTTAGTTTCTAATTTGTTCTTACTTTAGAATCCAGACATATTTTATATTTTTCATGCAAAGTTATCACAACATGACAACATGACATCATGACATGACATCTTCTTCTTGTAAAGGAAAAGTAACAAAAGCATTTGGTAGTTGGTATTCCAGCTCTGGGGATAATGGGAAAACAGAGCACACAAATTTTTAATTAGTCACTCCAGGAAATAAATACCATGTTAACGGACAAATTACAGAATTAATTTTGAAATTAGACGTTAGCAATAACTTGAAAGGTTGTTGAATTGGTTTATAATGGCAACTTTACTTTCAAGTCTAAGTATCCTGTATATAATGCAACAAATTAAGTCAGTAAGTGGTACACATACCACCTTCGAAGGTAAGAGCCCAGAACTTTGATTTTGTAATGCAACTTCCTTGTAAACGCTAAGGTCTCTTCAAGACGAATGTTTACTGTACCTCTGCTGGGTACTGAATATTAATAAATAATCAATTGCATCAAGTACTAATGAGTTAGTCATCTCTACCATAATCCCTATCCTGCAAAAGCTACGACCCCCGGTTGCAACTTATGTTCGCGACAATACAACAGATAAAGTGATAGCAATTTGGAAGAAGAAACATTGTAGCAAAATTTATATGCACACACATAACTGGTAAAAGCAATTGTACAAAATGAATAGATTACAGTGTATTTAATTTATTTTAAAACAAAAAGGTGAGTCGATTAATAAGACTACACAACACTTACTTAGTGTTATTAATGGACTCACCTTCTACTTCCAATAAAGAAGTCAGATTACAGTGTACTTGTTAAAGCTTTAGAGGAAATATATAATGGAGAAAAGAAAGTGAAGTATTAAACAACTTTGCACACAGTTATTATATATTCCTGTAATGTACCATAATCCATTTTCCCAGTCATTATAGAGCTTTAAAAATATGTCGAATGTCGCCGCTTCTGGAATTGGGCTTGTAAAAGAAAACTTATAGAAAGTACATATACCAACCCATTTGCATGCAATTCTTTGCACTGAGGTCAAATTTTTTCTTACAATTAAAAAAAATGTTTTACATAATATTCAATGGTACAATTGATATCTTAACTGTTATATACCTTGCTTAATTAAGAAATTAAGTATAACAGAAAACCTAATTGTGAAAATTCCTAGGCATGTCATGGCTGAGTCGTTCTTGTTTCCTGTTGAGTGCTGTGTGTGGAATAATTTAAAGCATCGCTAATTAATACTGTATTTCATTGCATATTCGTCGCACTATTAGTTCTTTCTTCATAAAGTAAAAATACACAGTGAGACCGTTATGTGAAAAATAAATTATTTGAGATTGCATATGTTAACTTTTAGTGGCTACAGTATGGCCAGTAGATCTTCGGCTTTGACACTTCTCAAGACCTGGCAACAGTGTTGCCAGTTCTTTAGCAGGAATTTCAAACAGTGTATTTTAAGCATTTCACATGTTTGCAGGTCACATCACTACTTTGTAAATTTACATGGACAAGCATATATACATGATTACAGAATATTAGAATATGAAGACATTTGTATCATTTACTGGAAAAAACCAACAAAATTGTATTATGTTAACTGAAATTGGCTATTAAAATTCTGTCAACAGTTAGGCTGGTTTTTCCACCATTGAGTAAGCCAGCTTCTTTCACAGAACACAGCAGCTTCTCACAAGTAGGAAATTCCTTCCTCATATAATATACACACAGTGCCTAATTGCATCCTTTTGAAATGCATTAAGTTCTAGGGCTGTCTCATGGCCTTTGTTTTCAGGGAGTATGCAGAACAGCAGTCACTTGGTCATACTTTTCACAGTGGTATTTCCCACTTTCAATGTGTCACAAACTTTATCACCTTGGTAAAAGTTAGAATGGGTCCCCATTGTCCTGCTCCCTCAAAAAGTGCTTACGAAGCTTGAATATAAATTTGCAGCTTGGCTCTTATAACAGCCCAGTTTTTCCTTCAATACGAACAAACCAGTAGCCATGTTATTACAAGAACGATGATAATAATGCAAGAAACAATAACATCGGAATTCACGTATGCACAAAATAACTGACAAACTTCACCTGCAGAAACATCAAAGGAAGTGAAACTACGTGGTCCTTATAAAGTGGAGTTGGCAACACAGTGCTAGATTTGGAAGCCATGCCCAGCAACAAGAGTGCTGATTGGTGCTAGCTGAAAGTTTTAACATCCAGTGCGCTAGTCGCTTCCAGTATTGCCGATAGTATCAATACTGCCCATAAGAGATGTAAAGCTAATATTCGAACAGAATGATGTAACGAAGATATTGCATGAAAATAAAATTGGAAAACTGGATTTCAATGTCTTAAACTTAATATACATCGCATAGTTTCAGTCTTAAGATCGTTTTGAGAATGTATTTTCTGAAACTTACTAGTATACATTGGCAACGTTAACCTTCCCCATCTAACTCAACCCAACTGCAAATTAGCAGGGCCGTAGATCCACTGGCCACATTCTACCGTATGGCAACAAGAATGAGAATGAGTCTGATCATATTGATGCACAGCCACATAGTTGAAAAGAAAGTAAAGGGGAGGGGGGACATCGCGGGTGTTGTACACTTAGTTTTTAGTTACCCAGAGAGAAATCGCTTATTGGAGCTCTGAGAAGCCTTTCTTTGCTAATGATGCACCACACACCAATGTATTTTGTCATGAAGGGGTACTTCATGAACAATATTAGGTTCTGAGTTATAGGGGCAATTTTTTCCAGTCAACAGTTGACGCCCGTACATAGGTGAATACAATTTTGCTCCTTTTTTTTTTAGAGAATTGACAGACAGGGAGCGTGATTTTGCCTTTTTTCAACAAAACTACAACAGCTCATATGGCCAATCTTTCGATGAGAACAATTGAAAGTGTGTTTCAGGACAGAATTATTAGTAGAGACCTGTGGTCTCCTGACCTAACCCCCTGTGATTTCTATCTCTAGGGTAACTGAAAACATAAAGGACAAGACAAGCGCACACACCCTGGAAGAATTAAAACAAAATATCTGCCAGGAAATTGCCAGCATTTGTTAACATGAACTATGGTAAGTGATGGATAGTTTCCTAAAGAGGTGCCAAAAATGTATGGACAACAGCGGTGGCCAGTTTCAGCATCTCCTTTCATAAAGTTGGTAAGTAAAGCCTTTAAAAGTAGTTTTAAAAATGTATGATTTGATCTGCTCCTTTCTATGATAGCGGCAGACAACAATGAGCAACAAGGATGCAGAGAGATGAAACACTGTGCAGCCCATTTGGAAGCTGTTTGTTCTCCCCATACTTAATATATGATATATTACCAAAGACGTGTGTATAAATTCTGGGACACACTTAAGTGACTTTGTGAAAAAGAACTACAATTTAGCTACTTCTGGGTCTTAGCTAATATCAGCTCTTCTGACGTTTAAATAAATTTCAATTCATATGTTCTCTGATATGTAGTTAAAGATGTACACAATGATCAGTGCAACACATTTAGTTACTGACATACATGAAGTTCCCTGATACAGAAATTTGAATATACAAGCAGTTGGGATTTAACCTCATTAGTTATGATTAAGCTTAGAAGGTGAGCTACCAAAAGAATGAAGTTTTGCATGCTTTGTCTACAGCAGACAGACAGAACCACTTCTCCATACTGTCTCGTCGCATGCAGTAAGAACACTGGTGACTTGATTCCTCTTTAATGTAGCTGGACTACTAAGCCTAGTTCTGATCCATCAATTTGCATGCAGATCAGGAACAAGGCTGCACTGCTTCTCCCCCGTATACATGCAGCCTTTACTTAGAAATGTAGGCTTCATCATGCCAGTGGAGAGATGAACTACACCTTGAGATCTGTAAATGAAGAATGCAATGAGCGAATGGCTCCCTGGCATGAGGAAAGAAATGAAAGAGCTGTTAGTAGGGGAAATGAACACTGCACATTATTACCGACATGAAACAAGACTATGACACTACAGCCTAAATAAATGGCAAAGAATGTTTGAGAATACAAAAAATGGAGAACTGTCTAGATCATTTTTCACATCTGTGAAACAAGGGCTCAAACTCATAACACCAGAATTCACAGTACTTATCACCAGCCATAGAAAAACAAATTCATACTTACATAAATTCAAACTAAGAGGTATGCCAACATGTACATGTGATGAGGGACCACAAACACACAACACCTAATTTACTATAGCAAAGGAGAATGGTACAATATCAAGTTCGTCTTAAGGGTAGCTCTTGGGCAACAAGCAAGTTGCTATAAAAGAACTTTGCACCTGTAGCTGAACATGCTTTCCTAGAGGTAGAGAGGATGAGTATGGATGAATGGGATTACACACTGAGCCAAATATTGAGACTGTTGTATGTCAGACCCCAGGAGGTAGTGATGAAGTGAGAGTCCTCTACGGGTGTCTTGGAACACAGACAAGTAATGCAAATGGAACCTGGACAAGCCAGCATGAGGTCCCTAACATATGCTGGAGATTCTTCATCTCGACTCTAGGGTTCACCAAGCTGCCACCGACCAGGTGACTACAATGCAACCCATCTGCCGATAGCAGCAGTTTCACCTCACAAGGTCCCCATACAGCAGTGTCAAACTCACTCATCACCAATGCTTCCAACCCTGAAAAACTGGATTGAAATGAAGGTGGAATAAAATGGAGGAATGGAAAAATCGGGTATATAATTATCCTTCCCAGCATTTGCACAGTGATCCAGGAAAACCCTTTAAAAACCCATGTCAGGAAAATTGGTCATGGGAATTTAAGCACATCCTCCAGAATGCGAACCCCAAATGTTATTGCGGAGCCATTTTACTTGGTATGCTTTCCTAGCTGAAGGAGAGCATGTACTCCATTATGAAGCAACACACCTATTAGCACAAACTACTCATTATTCACAACTGAATCGTGAAGCTATAGAAATTTTTAAATATCATAATAACTTCAACCATAAGAAAAAAACTAAAAAACATGGTATGACATCCAGCCCTACAGAATGTTATGGAAAGAAAGTATGTGAACGAATAAGAAACCACCCCACTTTCAGCAACTCTCAGGAGCATCAGGATATGTGCAATTGCTTTGCCAAAGAGAGCCGATCAGTGCTTGAATCCATGGACAATGTAGCTATAAAAACTGGTGCACTTTCACAAACTGCATCAGTCGCTGCCGAGTTAGCAAGAAGGACACACCAAGCTTACACTGAACATGTCTCCCATAGTTGCAAACAAAACATCTGAGACAATAAAAAGGAAGAATCCCAGTAGACCACAGCCACAGACCCAAAAAACTTTTCTCACCTTTAATATTGGTGTTAGATTAATTACTATTAAATCTGATATTGTTAATAACTAAATCCTTATTTAAGAATTAAAACAGTTGTATGTATTTTTATGAATATTTTATTGCATGTAACATTTTTACAGTATGAAACCATGAATGGTTAATTCCTTCATGTTTGTTTCCATGACATTAACATTTATAAAAAGAAACATTATATTTGTAAGATTTGAAGCTTTCACGGCGAGCCTTATTAATCAAGGCTTCACGGGTGATCAGCCATGCCAGATTTATGAACATCAAGTTTTCAGCCATTTCAAACTACATAACCTTGAAGTGAAGCCTTGATTGACATTATATTTGTATATGCATAGTTGTTGACCTGAAGATGACAGACTGAAAAGAGCTATTGATAATACAGCAAAGCAGAAAAATGTAATGGCATGGAAAAATCATTTTACTGAAGAAACTGCCATGGACATGGTTACTAATAGTGGCAGCTCATGCCTTGCTAGGTAAAGAAGTTCACATAAGTATGCTGACACTATGGCTACCACACAATAATCATGCATGACTCACTTCTTGTAAACCAAGTTGATCTTCCTAATTTTCAGAGCAGTAAACTTGTCAATAATGTAATCTTAAAAGGGATGTGGTTCATAAGATTAGCTAGTAGCATCTTCCCAATAGAAATGTTTATCAAACAAGAAAGTTGGTCTTGTGATGTTCCTTGACCAAGAATTTATTTTCTTTAGACAAAAATTCTTCTTCCAAGTGATGCACCAGTTGAAGGTATTGTTAGAGGCAAGGGGAATAATTTGGAGGTTTCCGAAAGCATATTCAGATTTTCTTTTAGTGATCACAGCACTTCTAGGGGTTTAAAATCCCTATATGCCAGATGATTTTTATAAAACAGGCACAGTTCGTTTTTAAGGTGTGGCGACTTCCTGAGTAATTGGGGATGATATCATTGCCACTGGCACAGAAGTAATGGAAGGAAAAGTGATGAAATCATTTTTAAATTTCAACTAGTCGACAAGAGACAGAAACTACAACTTTGAAACGAAATACTAATTTGCATCAAGATATTGTTAAGAATTTAAACGTAAAGGAACTTAGAATTTTGAAAAACGTTTTCAGTTGATTTTCTTCTGGTAGTCACACTGGTAAACTCAGGCTTTTTCAGACAATGTTCTGAAATATACTTTAATGAGTCTTTTTATTACGTCTCTGCTATTTTGAATTTTTGTGATACAGTAATTAATCCCAAGTGACTTTTTCTGCAGGGTGTCAAGTAACACGTCTGTTTAACTAAGGTCATTAAAAACAACTGCCAGAATGGTAAATTCAAAATTTTTCATTTTATTCAAAAACTATGTGCAAGATGTCATCATTTTGTCATCTAATTGTACATTGTTCACTAGCACCTCAAACACAACTTTTTAGCTTTTTCCATTGTTGAACAATCCATGGATGACCCTTGAGTTGGAACTTCAGCTTAACGTTGGTATTCTTTTAACCAAAATGCATTGCAATACATGTGTTCATTTTGCCAAAGAGTGAAAAAATGATGAATACCACTATCATTTGCAAAAAATATACAAACTTAGAAAAGACACTACAACTTTGTTTCAGAACCAAGTTCGGGTGATGAACTAAATAATGTACAAAAACAGCTTGAGGAGCATTGTTTTTTATTCCTTTTTGAAGTCCATTCAAATGCTCTGACATTTCACTTGCTCTATCATAGCTCTGTGCAAATAATTTGCATTCACAAACTCTTCAAGAATAGCATGTAGCAAATGGAAGTGCATTTGCCAGCCTGCTGGCACTCAATTACGTAATCCCAAAAATCATTCAACTAATTTGTTTGGTTGACGCAGTTGGTTAGATGCTTGAGACTACCGATCCCAAGGTTATAGGTTCAAACCCAGGCCAGACTAATAGCTTTTAAGTGTGCTTAAAAGCAACAGCCCCTTGTAAAAGAAGTCCTGCAGGATGAAATTTCAGCACACTAGTTGAGCTCATATGATCCTAGCAATTGACAGTATTGTTAAGAAACAAAATATTTCTTATTTTTTCAACTCATCTCCCTTCCCTGTTCATGTATCTTATGATGCTAAGAGCACTGTGACTGCTGATAAATATCTGTAATTTAACCATTTTCAGCAGAAAAAGTGTTAGGCATTAATTTCAACTTTAACTTGTTCCTGTAAATATTCAGAAATACACCCAATGAGCTGAATTCGTATTGTTTTATTGCATTATGCAAGGGGACCTCTCTTTCTCCCTCCATCCCTTCCTCTGTCTCTCCTTCCCTCCCTCCGTACCTCCGTCCCTGCCTCTCTCTCTGTCTCTCTCTCTGTTCCAATATCTGTAATTTTGTGACAAAGCATAGTCATGTTAATGCTACTGCTGGACTACAGTAATTCTGCATAGTTTCAGTTTGAAGAGTTTCATACCTTGCCATTGCTGAGCATATCAAATACCTGTTTCTTGTGCAAGCCAGCTAAGGGATTTTTTAGGAGACTACTTTATATGTTGTCAATTTCATTAGCTCCTTCTTAGTAAGAATGGGTGTTTTTTGGCTCTTCACATTCTATCCAGAATGAACCCTGGTCGCCAAAAGTTGTTCACAAATCCTTGCGTGATTTCTCTGTTGGGGCAGGTAAACTGGGAAATTGTGTTTCAAATCACCTTCTAACCTCCCTCCAAGGGCTTATCACATATCTGTCATACATAACAATTCTTTGTAGTAATGTATTATCGCGTTGAATATGGATGGGACTGTAGATATCTCGATACTCAGTGTGATCCCTGCATGTGTAATACTTAGAGATAAACCTTCAATACCTTTTGATACTTTTAAATTGTTAAGTTATGCATTCTTGAAAGTTGTCACATTTAACTTTATTCTAGATGAGGAATAAAATGAATGCCACATTTCACAGACTCTTCTGTTTAAATGAAAACACAAAACAATAGGGAAATTAGTGCACGTACTCATAATATGCAGCGTTAACCCTAGACAGGTACTGGTACATTGAGTATGCATGAAAGGCAAATGCTCGTAATGTTTACTACTTTATTGAACATTAATAATAATACAAGAAAATATAAGGCAAAAAGTTGCCCTTTTTAATGTGGAAGCATTATTTAAAAGCTTACAGTGAATTTCACTTAAGTCCATACTAATATTGTAATTGACACATATTACAGCCCAATGTTCCTTGCAGAGTACTTTTCTGCAACGGTTACAATAGATAATGGTCATCCTCCAGTTTTCTAGTGCATATGTAGCAAACAATCTGTTTTCCTGGCGGTGGCGGTGATGGCGATGGCGATTTTGAACTATGAAAAACAGTACTGGCATGCATTTAAGTGCTTAAATATTGTACTGTGTTTATATTTATCTGTATGTTTCATTTATTACTTTCTTATGTTAAATAATATTGTAACAAAATGACAATGCACCGAATCCCGCTTCTAGCATCAGTGTGACAAAAAACGAGAAAAGTCCAGTTCAGTTACTTTTCTGTCACTTTATTTTTCTTCTAAACTTTCATCAATTCTTCGCAAAGTTGGAAGAGAAACATCTTCCTAGATAGAACTTTGATCTTTCCTCACTATGTTATCCATGTAAATTATCGAGGAATTAATTCCTGCAATATTCAGAATGTTGAAAAACACGGCAAGTGGCTATTTTAAATGCTTAGTCATGTTATGCTTCGTAGTATAATTTAGTGTAATAATGATTTATTATATAGCAAAAAAGAAGACTAATTGTTGTTCATAAAAATGCAATAATTTTATCTGGAATGCGAACCACCAATGCCATCAAATAAATTAAAATGTTGCTAAAACAACCATTTATACAGCAGTAAATGATTACCTGACCTCCCCCATAGTGCAATGGTAGTGTGCCTGCCTTTGGCGCGGGAGACCTGGGTTCAATCCCTGGTACCAGCATGGGATTTTTTCCCACTGTGAGGTCTGGTTTGGGGAGCACTGAGCCTTGTTAGGTCCCTGAGGGACCAATTGAGGAGCTACTTGAATAAAGAAGTAGCGGCCCCAGGTCGTGAAAACCGCACAACTGACCAGAAGGGATCAGAGCACTGACCACATACCACCCTCCAATACTGCACCCCACTCATGCCTGTAGTGGGCGGAGGTGGGGGATGCAGCTGCTGGGCAGTAGGCCTTGGCCCGGATAGGGTTATTGTGCCGTGGGGTTAGTTTTTTTCTTTTTTTAATGATTACCTAACATGCCAAATATAAGGAACATCAACATGAAACAATGGAATAAACCTACCCTGACTCCTAGTGGAGTAAGCTACACTATAGGTAAACAATGTGATGTCCAGAAGTCAGATAAATACAGATTTTTCAAACGCCATGAGCACACTGAGTCATAGCAATGACCTCACTAGGAAAGTATTCGGAGTATTGAATGTTAATGTGCAAACGAACTGTACCAGTGAACTAAAATCAAATGTAGTGTTGTAATTTTTATGAACCTTACCTGTCTAGCATTAATTGTGTTTTGAATGAAGCTGATTCAGCTGATGCAATAAATCATGTTTCTGCATTACCCTGGCTTGGTTATTCATTCTTGGCCATTACATTTACCTATTCCAGTGACCAAAACTACAAATACAGCAGAAATAAATCACTGCATGGAAATGTTGCTTTCCTTCCATGTGTTCATGTTTTGCAAGCCAAGCTTGGTCACAACCATACCTTACAGGTGTACTGTGGGACTAATTTCAATAAACATTCTGTTTTACCAATGTATAAGAGTGATATTGAATAAAACATTAGAAGTGTGGAACTATTTTGAGGTAGACAGTACCATTTATAACAGAGCAGTGTGTAAACTGTGCAAAGAAAACTCTTCACACAGAGGTAAGTCATACAATACAAGAAACTTAAAGAATTCTGTTACATTCATACACTCAGTGAAGTTTACAGAACTCTATTGGAAAAGCACCATCACCGGTGTCAGTGTCAGAATCAGTGGCGGCTATTCAAGTGAAGCAGGTGAAGAGGTTTTCACCTGAAAATACCAGTATTCTATTTTTGTTAATGTTGGCATTATTACTGCCATTCTAACAGTTTAGTCACAAATTTCAACTGCTAGCAGCTGTAGCAGGGTCAGTAACCAACCCTTCTTTTGTTTGGAACTTACAGCCTGGCACCCGCCAGGGAAAATTGGTGGGAACGCGCCCTCTGATCGGTTACAAGGACAAGTGCAGCAGTCAGGATTACGGAAGAAACTGCTGCAGTAAACACCTTGGTTATGGCAACATGACGTCACGAAACGATGAACTACGGGGAAATAACACGGGCATGCACATGTTTCAGGCAAACAAGAAATATTTTCACTTGGGTAGAGGCACGGAACACGGTAGAGGGGATGGTTTCTGTTTTCGCGCGCAAGGAAGATAGTATTCGTTTACCTCGAGGAAGAGCTGGTGGTAAAGTTAAAACGTGGTGTTTTAGATAACTGTGAACGGTAAAAAAAATAAAAAAAAAACGGTAGGTACAATTTACGAGTTTGCTAGACTCCAGTGCTTTTAATATTTAAATTACGGAGTATAAGTGTTTATGAATCCAGTGAACGATATAGTTTGCAATTTGCTAGAACCCCAATTTTCCAGGTGGAAAGATGAAGACAAGAAGGATGTTCTAAACTTTTGGCGGCCTACTAATATCATTGATATAGCCCTTAAAAGAGAGGATAAGAAAATAGGGAAGACTTATAACATTAAATTCAAAAGCTCTTGGCTCGATAACTATTTTTGGTTATGCAGTAGCCGTAGTTTGCAATCGCTATTCTGTTGGCCTTGTTTACTTTTTAGCAACAAAAGTAACGTGTGGGACAAAGAGAGATTCACTGATTTCATTAATATAACCCGTTCCCTTCACAAGCACAATGATTCGGCGGGACATTTAAAATGTAAATTACAACTAGTCGCTTTTGAAAAAAAAAAAAAAAAAAAAAAAAAAACAAATACAATAGCTGACGCTCTTCAAGAAAACAGCAGACTTTTTCATGTGCGTTTCAATGGAAACGTGACATTAAATAGGCTTTTCCTGTAGTTGATCATTAAACCAACATTGTATTTAGGTAAACAAGAGCTTGCATTCTGAGGTCATTATGAGAGTGCGCTTTCGCTAAGTCGGGGAAATTTCAAGGAGCTTGTGTACTGAAAGTCCGTTAGAATTCCAAAACCACTATAATAAAATTAAAAGTATATTCAGCGGTGATTCTAAATCTATACAAAATGTGATTGGATGTATACTCTGTTCATCAAGAGATTAGAGGAGATATAAACAAAGCACCGGTTTGTATCACTCCGGCCACGTGCTTTCACAATGACGCAACACGGTTACCTACCGCTACGCGTAGGTATAATATGCAATTTACACTACTAAAAGGATATATTTACTTGATCCAAATAACATATAGCACATGGAAATTAACTGCTACTTACGTCTTCTCTGTTCACAATAACACTTTTTCATTTCCTGCTCACAATCTCGAAACCAATCTCCAGAAGCAGCTTGTGGAGGGAAGTTCGTTTTAAATCTGGAAGATCGGGATCAGAGTTAACTGCCAACAGCACTTTGTTTCAGGTGGGGGTTCATTTTTAACAAAGAACTGGTGAACTTTCCGACGGTTTACAGATCTCACACTCACAAATTCGTCGCAAACTACATCCACACACTACATCCTACTACATCTGGCACGTGGTCGCTTTTTACCGGGATCTTCAGCAACTGACGATTTTTCTTTGCGTGTACTGTAAATACTTGCAGCTGACACACCGGTAAACTCGGATGTTAATTTCATCACGTCTTCGATAGCAAGTTCGGGATATTTCTCGCAGAACTTGTTAAATACGTTCAATATTGTTGTCTTTTCACCACTTTGTAACGGTTTGCCGCGCTTATGTTTTAAAACACTCGCTTGTTCCGCCATGTTACTTTCGTACTGAATAATGCGCGCGCAGAATGAATTAGGCTGGTTACAAATTCACTTAACTGCGTATTCTTACACTTTAGCTATGCTTAGTACACTTAGTTCATGCTTTAGCAAACATTAAGTGACATTTCAGACCTCAGTAACAGTATTTCTTCAAGGGACTATTTACTATTTAAAGCGTCAAGAGGGCGCGCTGTGGTCAAAACGCACGTGGCTTTGTTTACGTCTCCTCTAATCTCTAGATGAACAGAGTATATTTCGGAATATTTACAGACCTGAAATTAATGTCTCAGATTTTGTTTTCCTGTTGAAGTTGACGACACTACAGATATTTGTAAACAGTCTCAGTGCTCTATCATTGTAAGATACGTGAACACAGAGAGCACATTGGTTGAACGATTTTTCGGATTTCATGATGTGAGTGTTGACAGGTCTGCAGAAACATTGTTCCCTTTGCTGCATGGTGTTCTTAAATAATTTAATTATGAACGTAAATTAGTTGCACAATGATACGATGGAGCGAGTGTTATGTCAGGACATTTGAATGGACTTCAAAAAAGAATCAAGAACAATGCTCCTCAGGCACTTTTTGTACATTGTTTGGCTCACCGTTTAAATTTGATTTTAAAACAAAGCTGTATATATTTGCATCCGCCATGTTTATTTCTCTCGCTTACTACGCGAACTGTCAAATGTATTGGACCAAAATGAATCACAGTGTGACAGGCAGTTTCTTTTGTGTATAGCTCCATTGGATACAAAAAGTTTGGTAAAAATGTTGGACCGAGGTACACCGGCTTTGCATTGTATTTTCAGCATGCTTAAGTGAACTTCTTCACCCATTTTGTAAGGCACGAGCCGCCACTGGCCAGAACATGATGCTGCAACATTTAAAAATTATGAGCCCCCCCCCCCAGAAAAAAAAGAAAAAACAAACCAGTTACATGGGTTTATACACAGAACACTGCCAGTAAAAATGTAACTCAGTAATCAAGCTATTGTTTTTAGAGCTTTTCATAAAGTATCAGGTATGAATAGTGGAAAATCAGTATCAATATCGAATGTCAAATAATAGTGGTATCATTCCATCACTGGTTTTGAGGAATTACGGAAATCTGCACAATCATCAGTAATACTTGCAGGCTAATTGTCGCTTGAAACTTGTAATTTATAAGCATAGGAATGAAATAAACTGGACACTAATAGCCTTCATAACTTCATTAGCACTGTTAAAATCTAGAGAGAGACCCTAAAACATCTGAACTGCTATGCAGTGTTTTTCCACTGTGCACACGGAAACACGATAATGCAGCTGCTGTACACAAGGTCATGTGGTTGACTTATTTTTCTCTGGTCTGAAAGAGCAGTATTCAGCTGACGCACTATCGTGTGGTTGAGTTATTACCAGTGTGCTTTATTATTTTACCCTGTACTTAGTCACAAGTGTATTATGGCTCAGCATTTTTTTCTAGTGCACAGTGGGTATTTATTAATGAGTCGTATGTGTTAACTCATTCAGCGCGCCAACTAAAAGTGCGATTTGCAGAAAGATTTCCAGCTGATCTACGATTTCTATCTCTGGGGTAACTTAAAGCATAAAGTGTACAAGACAAACCAACACACCCTGGAAGAACTGAAACAAAATATCTACCAGGAAATTGTCAGCATTTCTCATCGTGAACTACGGCAAATGATGGATAGTTTCCCAAAGTAGTGCCAAAATGTATGAACAATGGTGGTGGCCAGTTTCAGCACTCCTTTAATAACATTGGTAAGAAAGCCTTTAAAGGTAGTTTTAAAAACATTGTATGGTTTCATCTGTACTGTTCTCTGACAGCGTCGAGGACGTGTACAGGCAAAACACAGCACAGCCAGTTTGAAGTCTGCCTCATCTATTAGTAAATATATAAGTATGGAACAGAAGTGAAACACCCTAGACAATGGCTTCAGTAAAACTGCTATTCATTCACATCATGCTGTTTTAAGTCACAAATAAGCACAATGCACTGTATGCAGGGAATGGGAGTTTCAGGTGTATCTGCATACATGCATTCTCCCAAGGAGTGGCCAGTGTGAGGAAAACCTTTGTACGAGTACTACATCTTTCCAATATTAAAGCCAACAGCAAGAGTCCATAGCAATTTCTTAAGTTACAGAACACAGTTTTTCTCTCTTAAGTGTTACTGTTTAACCATAGTATTGCTTAACATCCTACAGAAATTCTTCAAGTGACACTTTGACTTTCTGGGGACATTCTGGTGACTCTCTGGAGAGTTTCTGATGACCCGGTGACCTTCCTGTGTCCTTCTTGTGACCTCCTGACCTTGTGGTGACCTTCTAGTGTCCTCCATATGACCTGCTGACCTAGTAGTGACCTTCTAGTGACATTTCGACTTTCTGGGGACATTCTGGTGACTTTCTGGTGACTCTCTGGTGAGTTTCTGATGACCTGGTGACCTTGGTGTGACCTGCAGACCTTGAGGTGACCTTCTAGTGGCATTATGACTCTCTGATGACTTTCAAGTGTCTTTCTGGTGACTTTCTAGGGACCTTCTGGTGACTCTCTGGTGGGTTTCTGATGACCTGGTGACCTTCCTGTGTCCTTCTGTCCTGCTGACCTTGTGGTGACCTTCTAGTGACATTTTGACCTTCTGGTGACTTTCTGGTGACTCTAGAGACTTTGTAGTGACTTTCTAGTGACTTTCTGGTGACATTCTGGTGACCTTCTGCTGACTCTAGTGAGTTTCTGATGACCTGGTGACCTTCCTGTGTCCGTGTGACCTACTGATCTTGTGTGACCTGTTTCTGGTGACATTTTGACTTTCTAAGGACATTCTAGTGACCTTCTGGTGACTTTCTGGGGACCTTCTGAGGACTTTCTGGGGACCTTCTGGTGACTCTGGTGAGTTTCTGGTTACCTGGTGAACTTCCTGTCTCCTTCTTGTAACCTGCTGACCTTGTGGTGACATTCTAGTGACATTTTTACCTTCTGGTGACTTTTTGGGGACCTTCTGCTGACTCTCTGGTGAGTCTCTGATGACCTCGTGACCTTCGTGTTACCTTCGTGTGACCTGCTGAACTTGTGGTGACCTTCTAGTGACATTTTGACTCTCTGGTGACTTTCTAGTGTCTCTCGTAACTTTCTGGAGACTCTGGTGAGTTTCTGATGACCTGGTGACCTTCCTGTGTCATTCGTGTGACCTGCTGACCTTGTGGTGACCTTCTGAGTTCCTGGGGACATTCTGGTGAGTTTCTGATGACCTTGTGACCTTCCAGTGTCCTTGTGTGACCTGCTGACCTTCTGGTGACCTTGTAGTGACATTTTAACTTTCTGGGGACATTCTAGTGACTTTCCAGTGACTATCTGGTGACTCTCTGGTGAGTGTCTGATGACCTGGTGACCTTCGTGTGTCCTTCGCGTGAACTGCTGACCTTGTGGTGACCTCCTAGTGACATTTTGAATTTCTAGGGACATTCTGGGGACATTCTGGGGACATTCTGGTGACTTTCTGGGGTACACGAAGGACACACCGTCACCAGGTCATCAGAAACTCACCAGAGTCACCAGAAGGTCCCCAGAAAGTCACTAGAAGGTCATGAGAAAGTCACAAGAAGGTCAAAATATCACTATAAGGTCACCACAAGGTCAGCAGGTCACAAGGACACAGGAAGGTCACCAGGTCATCATAAACCTCACCACAGGGTCACCAGAAGGACCCCAGGAATTCACCAGAAAGTCACCAGAAAGTCAAATGTCACTAGAAAGTGACCACAAGGTCAGCGGGTCACAAGAAGGACACCGGAAGGTAACCAGGATATCAGAAACTCACCAGTCACCAGAAAGTCACTAGAAAGTCAGCGAAAGTCACCAGAAAGTCAAAATGTCGCTATAAGGTCACCACAAGGTTAGGAGGTCACACGAAGGACACACGAACGTCACAAGGTCATCAGAAACTCACCAGAGAATCGTCAGAAGGTCCCCAGAAAGTCCCCAGAAAAGTCACTGGCAAGTCGCCCGAAAATCAGTAAAAGGTCAAAATGTCACTAGAAGGTCACCACAAGGTCAGCATGTCACAAGGACACACGAAGGTCACCGGGTAATCTGAAACTCACCAGAGAGTCAGCAGAAGGTCGGCAGAAAGTCACAATAAAGTCACTAGAAGGTCAAAATGTCATCAGAAAGTCCCACAAGGTCAGCAGGTCACAAGGAGGACACAGGAAGGTCATCAGATCAGAAACTCACCAGAAGGTCCCCAGAAAGTCAAAAGAAGGTCATCAGAAAGTCAAAAGAAAGTCACCAGAACGCTCCCAGAAAGCAAAATGTCACTAGGTCACCAAAAGGTCAACAGGTCACACGAAGGTCACCAGGTCATCAGAAACTCGCCAGAGTCACCAGAAGGTCCCCAGAAACTCACCAGAAAGTCACTAGAAGGTCACCAGAAGGTCAGCATGTGACAAGAAGGACACAGGAAGGTCACCAGATCATCAGAAACTCAACAGAGGGTCACCAGAATGTCCCCAGAAAGTCAAAATGCCACTTGAAGGTCACTACAAGGTCAGGTTACACGAAAGACACACGAAGTTCACCAACTCATCGGAAATTCACCAGCGAGTCACCAGGAGGTCCCCAGAAAGTCACCAGAAAGTCCCCACAAAAGCAAAATTACACTCGAAGGTCACTACTACGTCAGCAGGTCATACGAAGGAAACAGGAAGGTCACAAGGTAATTAGAAACTCACCAGAAGGTCCCCAGAAAGACACAAGAGACTCACCAGAAAGTCACCAGAAAGTGCCCAGTGTCAAAATGTCACTAAAATGTCACCACAAGGTCTGCAGGTCATACGAAAGTCACAAGGTCATCAGAAACTCACCAGAGAGTCACCAGAAGGTCCCAGAAAGTCACCAGAAGGTCAAAATGTCACCAGAAGGTCACCACAAGGTCAGCAGGCCACAAGAACACAGGAAGGTCACCAGGTCATCAGAAACTGAACAGAGGGTCACCAGAAGGTCACCAGAAAGTCACCAGAATGTCCCCAGAAAGTCAAAATTACTTTTGAAGGTCACCACAAGGTCAGTAGGTCACACGGACACACGAAGGTCACCAGGTCATCAGGAACTCACCAGAGTCACCAGAAAGTCACCACGAACTCACCAGAGGGTTAAAATGTCACTAGAAGGTTACCACAAGGTCAGCAGGTCACAAGAAGGAAACTGGAAGTTCACCAGGTCATCAGAAACTCACTAGAGGATCACCAGGTGGTCTCCAGAAAGTCACCAGATGGTCACCAGAAAGTCTCTATAAAGTCACCAGAAATTCACCAGAATAGCAAAAGTCACTAGAAGGTCACCACTACGTGAGCAGATCACACGAAGGAAACAGGAAGGTCACAGGGTCATCAGAAACTCACCAGAGAGTCACCAGAAGGTCCCCAGATAGTCACCAGAAAGACGCTAGAAAGTCACCAGAAGGTCAAAATGTCACTAGAAGGTCACGAGAAGGTCAGCAGGTCACAAGGACACCGGAAGGTCACCAGGTCATCAGAAACTGAGCAGAGGGTCACCAGAAGGTACTCAGTCACTAGAAAGTCACCAGAAGGTCACCAGAATGTTCTCAGAAAGTAAAAATGTCACTTGAAGGTCACCACAAGGTCAGGACAGAAGAAGGTTTCCAGGTCATCAGAAACTCACCAGGAGGCCCCCAGAAAGTCACTAGAAGGTCACGAAGTCATCAGAGGGTCAAAATGTCACTAGGTCACCACAAGGTCAGCATTGCATAAGGACACAGGAAGGTCACCAGGTCATCAGAAATTCAACAGAGTCACCAGAAGGTCCCCAGAAAGTCTCCAGAAAGTCACTAGAAAGACACTAGAAAGTCACCAGACAGTGCCTAGAGTGTCAAAATGTCACCAGAAGGTCCCCAGAAAGTCTCCAGAAAGTCACTAGAAAGACACTAGAAAGTCACCAGACAGTGCCTAGAGTGTCAAAATGTCACTAGAAGGTCACCACAAGGTCAGCAGGTCACACGAAGGTCACAAGGTCATCAGAAACTCACCAGAAGGTCCCCAGAAAGTCACCAGAAGGTGAAAATGTCACTAGAAGGTTACCACAAGGTCAGAAGGTCACTAAAAGGACACAGGAAGGTCATCGGGTCATCAAAAGCTCACCAGAGTCATCAGAAGGTCCCCAGAAAGTCACCAGAAGGTCAAAATGACACTAGAAAGTCACCAGGACATCAGAAACTCAACAGAGGGTGACCAGAAGGTCCCCAGAAAGTCACTGGAAAGTCACCAGAAAGTCACCAGAATGTCCCCAGAAAGTCAAAATGTCACTTGAAGGTCACCACAAGGTCAGGAGATCACACGAAGGACACAAGAAGGTCACCAGGGCATCAGAAACTCACCAGAGTCACCAGGAGGTCCCCAGAAAGTCACTAGAAAGTAACTAGAAAGTCGCCAGAAAGTCACCAGAAGGTGAAAATGTCACTAGAAGGTCGCCACAAGGTCAGAAGGTCACTAGAAGGACACAGGAAGGTCACCAGGTCATCATAAACTTACCAGAGAGTCCCCAGAAAGTCACTAGAAAGTCACCGCAATATCACCAGAAGGTGAAAGTGTCACTACTAGGTCACAAGTTCAGCAGATCACAAGAAGGACTCAGGAAGGTCACCAGGTCATCAGAAACTCACCAGAATGTCCCCAGAGCAAAATGTCACTAGAAGGTCACCGGAAGGTCATCAGGTCATCAGAAACTCACCAGAAAGTCACCAGAAGGTCCCTAGAAATTTACCAGAAAGTAATTAGAAAAACACCAGAAAGTCACAATGTCACTGGAAGGTCTCCACAAGGTCAGGTCACACGAAGGTCACAAGGTCATCAGAAACTCACCAGAGAGTCACCAGAAGGTCCCCAGAAAGTCACTAGAAAGTCATTGTCCCTAGAAAGTCACCATAAGGTCAGCGGGTCACAAGAAGGACACAGGAAGGTCACTAGGTCATCAGAAACTCACCAGAGTGTCACTAGAAGGTCCCCAGAAAGTCACCAGAATGTCCCCAGAAAGTCAAAATGTCGCTACAAGGTCACCACAAAGTCAGCAGGTCACACGAAGGACTCACGAAGGTCACGAGGTCATGAGAAACTCACCGGAGAGTTACCAGAAGGTCCCCAGAAAGTCACAAGAAAGTCACCAGAAGGTCAAAATGTCACTAGAAGGTCACCACAAGATCAGCAGGTCACAAGGACACAGGAAGGTCACCAGGTGATGAGAAACTCACCAGAGGGTCACCAGAAGGTCACTAGGTCACCAAAAATCACCAGAATGTCCCCTGAAAGTCATAATGTTACTAGGTCACCACAAGGTCAGCAGGTCACACGAAGGACACAGGAAGTTAGAGTCACCAGAGGGTCACCAGAAGGTTCCCAGAAAGTCACCAGGCTTTTTCTGAAGTGTAACTTTTGCAATTTTTCTTTTTAGATAATATTACAGATAGTGCTACATTCTGAATCTTCAATATATAAAGAAAAGAATTATAATCAAATACAGGATTGATATCTCAAAACTTTTTCTTACATGTTCTGTTTCTTACATGTTTTTAATTCTATATTAATCTTGATGTGCTATACTATACCTATTACCCGATCATCTTTCGGTTGTGAATATATGATTTTGGCAATTATAACATAGTTACATCATGAAATGCTGTTTTTTCAGGCCTAGGTTGAGAAGTAGGATTTATTCAAGATATTTTGTCCAGTTGTGCAGTTGACATCCTCAGAGGACCCATCTTAGAGTGAGCAGCAGTCGGTTTGACATCACTTATATAGTAAAGAGGTGATAGCACCTCCCAGTCACTTTGCTCCTATCGTTCTGAGTTCCTACAGTGCTTTATGTTGAATCATGTTGTTCTGTTAATTGAGAATCAGTATCCTTCTTCTTCTTCTTCTTCTTCTTCTTCTTCTTCTTCTTCTTCTTCTTCTTCTTCCTTCTTCCTTCTTCTTCTTCTTCTTCCTTCTTCTTCCTTCTTCCTTCTTCTTCTTCCTTCTTCTTCTTCTTCTTCTTCTTCTTCTTCTTTCTTCTTCCTTCTTCTTCCTTCTTCTTCCTTCTTCTTCCTTCTTCTTCCTTCTTCTTCCTTCTTCTTCTTCCTTCTTCTTCTTCTTCCTTCTTCTTCTTCCTTCTTCTTCTTCCTTCTTCTTCTTCTTCTTCCTTCTTCTTCTTCCTTCTTCTTCTTCCTTCTTCTTCTTCTTCCTTCTTCTTCCTTCTTCTTCCTTCTTCTTCCTTCTTCTTCTTCTTCCTTCTTCTTCTTCTTCCTTCTTCTTCTTCTTCCTTCTTCTTCTTCCTTCTTCTTCTTCTTCTTCTTCTTCTTCTTCTTCCTTCTTCTTCTTCTTCCTTCTTCTTCTTCTTCTTCTTCCTTCTTCTTCTTCTTCCTTCTTCTTCTTCCTTCTTCTTCTTCCTTCTTCTTCTTCCTTCTTCTTCTTCCTTCTTCTTCTTCCTTCTTCTTCTTCTTCCTTCTTCTTCTTCTTCCTTCTTCTTCTTCTTCTTCTTCTTCTTCTTCTTCTTCTTCTTCTTCTTCCTTCTTCTTCTTCCTTCTTCTTCTTCCTTCTTCTTCTTCCTTCTTCTTCTTCCTTCTTCTTCCTCCTTCTTCTTCCTCCTTCTTCCTCCTTCTTCTTCCTCCTTCTTCTTCCTCCTTCTTCTTCCTCCTTCTTCTTCCTCCTTCTTCTTCCTCCTTCTTCTTCCTCCTTCTTCTTCCTCCTTCTTCTTCCTCCTTCTTCCTCCTCCTTCTTCCTCCTCCTTCTTCCTCCTTCTTCTTCCTCCTTCTTCCTCCTTCTTCCTTCTTCTTCCTTCTTCTTCTTCCTCCTTCTTCCTTCTTCTTCTTCCTCCTTCTTCTTCCTCCTTCTTCTTCCTCCTTCTTCTTCCTCCTTCTTCCTCCTCCTTCTTCCTCCTCCTTCTTCCTCCTCCTTCTTCCTTCCTCCTTCTTCCTTCCTTCTTCTTCCTTTTCCTTCTTCTTCCTTTTTTCTTCTTCCTTTTTCTTCTTCTTCTTCCTTCTTCTTCCTTCTTCCTTCTCCTTCTTCCTTCTCCTTCTTTCTTCTTCCTTCTTCTTTCTTCTTCCTTCTTCTTCCTTCTTCTTCTTCCTTCTTTCTTCTTCTTCCTTCTTCTTCTTCCTTCTTCTTCTTCCTTCTTCTTCTTCTTCTTCCTTCTTCTTCTTCTTTCTTCTTCTTCTTCTTCCTTCTTCTTCCTTCTTCTTCCTTCTTCTTCCTTCTTCTTCCTTCTTCTTCTTCCTTCTTCTTCCTTCTTCTTCTTCCTTCTTCTTCCTCCTTCCTTCTTCTTCCTCCTTCTTTCTTCTTCCTCCTTCTTTCTTCTTCCTTCTTCTTTCTTCTTTCTTCTTCTTTCTTCTTCCTTCTTCTTTCTTTCTTCTTCCTCTTCCTTCTTCTTCCTTCTTTCCTTCTTCCTTCTTCTTCCTTCTTCCTCCTTCTTCCTTCTTCCTTCTTCTTTCTTTCTTCCTTCTTCCTTCCTTCTTCTTCTTTCTTTTCTTCCTTCTTCTTTCTTTCTTCCTTCTTCTTCTTTCTTTCTTCCTTCTTCTTCTTTCTTTCTTCCTTCTTCTTTCTTTCTTCCTTCTTCTTCCTTCTTTCTTCCTTCTTCTTCCTTCTTTCTTCCTTCTTCTTCCTTCTTTCTTCCTTCTTCTTCCTTCTTCCTTCTTCTTCTTCCTTCTTTTTAATTAACGTCCTCTAACGTAATGTCATATCGGACGGTGAATGAATGAAACGGGTGAAATGATGCTCAAATGAGCCCGAAGGCCCATAGAGCTTATGTTACCCGACATTCGTCTTCGGTACAGATGGGGCATTCTCCCCCTCGAATTCCTGACCGGAGATGATGCGGTGAATTCTGAGGGTTACTGCGAAACACTACGGAAATTGCGATGGACCATTCAGAACAAACGGCGTGAGATGTTTGGTGCCGGTGTTACCTTGCTCAGTCACACACGGTTCGTCGAGCAACAGTTCTCCTGCAGAAGTGTTTAATCCTGCACTCTGTGGGCTGGACCTCACTCTCGGCGATTTACATCTTTTCTTACAGCTCAAGAAACCGATGTCAGGTTAGCGACACGTTTTCTGAGCTACAGAATCACATAGAGGCGCAGACAGTTATCACACAGTGGTTCCAATCACAAGCACCTGGCTAGTACGATACAAGGATCAAAAGTTGATCCCACGGTATGAAAAATCTCTTAATTCCGGTGATGAATATGTTGAAAAATGGCTCAACATTTCTTATATCTGTTGCAATTAAAAATTCCATCAAATTGTGCTTTGTTTCTGTAAACGACCCCAGGGAAATTTACTTTATGGACGCACCTCGTATTAATATAGGTGCTGTTCAATAATCGATTAATCATAATTTTCTGCCCAAGGTCCTTCAATGTGAGCTCTGCTTACACCATTCTTTTCTTCTTCTTTTTTTATTTCTTGTTTTACAATGCATATGAAAAGCTTAAAACTTACCTTAGTTGCCAGAAATTTTGAAATAAAATGTTTTGCTAATATGTATTTGTTTAATATTTTAACTTTTTAAAATTACGTAAACTTTATTACAGATAAAACTGTTTTTTCCATAGAAATCCCTTTGGAGATTGTGGCAGTTACAGGGTACAAAGGGTGTTCATTTCATAAATTACACATAGGTTAATTTATGCACTCAGGATATTAGCCACTGATTCCAACCGTAATAAGGGCTCCAAACACAATCTGGCGCTTCAAGATATGAACAAAATACAGCATACGTTAAAAAAATAAATATTTAGCATTCTGGCACTTGCTAGGATGCACCAGTGGCATTATTGATGTAATTCTATCCTACATTCAACAAGTATTCCAACATTACCTTTTACAAATTGCTTTCTTACATTTTTTGTTTTACGCAATGTAACATTTTCTTTATTCGCCTTCGGGTGTTCTTTCGAGCTAGTGCCTAATACCGTCTTTCCTTACGTCATCAGATACACGTTTCTTTGCCAGTTCTGTAGGGATGGTCGGCCAGATTTTTTTTTTTTTTTTTTTTTTTTGTTTTTTTTGTTTTTTGTTTGTTTTCTTCTTTCTCTTTCCAGAAAGCAATTATGTTAGTAGGTAGGCTTTGACAATAGTCCTTCTAAAATCTAGAAGAGGTCGCTTTTCATTTTAAGGCAGTACGAAGTATAAGCGTTGGCCATGGTCATATCCACCATATTAGTAAAAATGGGAAAATGCCACTTCTTGCCACGAATTTTGATCCTATATTTATTGACGTTTTAGTCTAAACTGTCTGTATCACCCATGAACTTAGTATAGTGTGCATGGAATGGCTATGGAACTTTTACCTACTTTTTCTTAATCCTTGACCATTTTATCTTCTTCAAATGGTTCCATTCATGGTTCCAACCAATTCATGGTTGGACAGTATTTAGACAATATTACTGTCTTTCCAAACAGTAGCATCTACCTCTCACTCTTTTTGTACAATGATTGATCTCAGTTATTTTGAGGAAATTATATCTGGATAAGCTGACAGGCGCGTTCGGGATATCTATGTTAGTCGGAGTGCAAGAGGCCAGCAATGAATTGAAATCACCCACAAAGTGTATCTGCGTGTTTGTGTATGAAACACAATCCTAACGGAGGTCAATAGTAAGCTCTGATTGAAATTTTAGGAATGATACAGGGCATAAAATATGGACAATATTCCAGAAAAATGATATATTTAATATCTGTTATTTTTTCAAAAACGCGATCACGAAAAGATAAAAATGATATTGTGACGTTGGGGGTCGGCGTACAACAATGGACGGATGGGGCCAAGCAATTTCACACCACATCGCGCGCCAATGTGTGTACGTGACCGTAAACAATAGGTGGCAAAACAACAAATGACCGTCGCAGTCAAGCTTCCCCTAACCACTCACGCGAGCGAACACGTGACAACAATCAGGGCGGCAGAACCAAAAGGGGCTTTTTCCAGAGGCTTCGGGAAAGATCTGCGTCATCCCCTGCATGTGTGGAGAGCTTCTCGAATAGTCCATGTGACGTCAGCCCCTGTATGAAAGGAGGCCAGAGAGTTTAGTTGTTAGATAGAGCTACGGGAATGAGTCGGTCAGTGTGTCAGTGAGTGCGTGTCTGTCGTCGTGTGGTGCGTCGTAAGTAGATCAACGAGCGTCGGGGGTGTCGTAATAAGTGTGTGACGGACAGGGAAAGTAAAGGACTCTGAAAGGACAGAGCAAGGTTATGAGAACAGGAAATACTGTGGGCTGTGTTATCTACGCGAAGAAAACTGTATTCGTAGTAAACTTTTAGGAAAATAAAATGATAGAAAAGTAACAGGACTTGGATTTTGTCGTCATTGTCACAATTAAATAATAAATGGTTTGAAGAGGAAAATCTGTGTTTTATACCTTTCTCTTTATAAATTCAGAATGAAACTATGAATGATATTAGGTTCAGTTACGAAAATATTTAGCATACGTTCTTTATTTTTGAAACAGTACAAAATGTATAGAAAGATACGTAAGTGCAAACTCTGGGACACCGCTCAGATACACCGACAGTTTCGGATTTGTTCTTTGGGAACGTATGTAGCTTGCTTCAAGAACTTGTATTCAAAAGAGTTTGGAAGCTACTGTTCTTTCGCCCGCCTCTGTAGCGTGATGGTTAGCGTGTCTGCCTCACGTTCAAGAGGTCGCGAGTTTGAATCTCGCTTAGGGTAAGTTATCCGGGTAAGGTTTTTTTTCTGAGGTTTTCCCTACCCTGAGAAGACGAATGTCGGGTAACTTAAAGCTCCATGGACCTCGGGCTCATTTGAGCATCATTTCACCCATTTCATTTCATTCATTCGTCCGATATGACACAATGTTGGAGGACGTTAATAATAATAATAAAAAAAAAAAAAAAAAAAAAAAGCTACTGTTCTTTCGAAATTAAATTGAGTTTTTATTTATGGACGCTCTTTAAGGGAAGAACCTGAACCTGCTGAGATTTTAGACCAAAATAGCCCAAAAACCAAAAAGGAGGTTTTTGTATTATAAGTTGCCCCATTCTATGAGGCACCCGGACATATACTTATTTTAGCTGTGGGGACATTTTTAAACGTAACTGAAAGACTTTAAAATGGCATGCTCATCTCTCTTTAATAGGCCACGTCTTCTGGGTAGCTCAGTTGGTTATACGCTGGCCTACTGATCCCAAGGTCGCGGGTTCAAATCCGGCTCAGACCGATGGTTTTTAAGTGTGCTTAAAAACGTCAGCTCCATGTCAATAGATTTACTGGTATGTAGAAGAACTCCCGCGGGACGAAATTCCGGCACACCGGTGACACTGATGTGATCTTAGCAGCTGAGAGCGTCGACAACAATAAAAACGCCTCCTTTGTAGCAAAAAATGTGGCAATATTTACACTTTTACGTCACTTTCTTTTTCAAATTTCTCACGGAATCTATCACTACTTGTGTCTGCTGCCATCTGATTGAATTTTATAACACTTTTTGAGAAAGAAGAGCGTGTGAATCACGTACCCTAAAGGATGGGCACACGTCTTAGAAATTTAGTCAAAGAATGACAGGTTAAAGGGACAAAGGGATACATTTCATGAACTTAATACTTGAGAACTTATAGAAAATAACCATTGTATACTGAAAATCAAATGTATGAGGAAGAATGTACATTATAAGTACCAAAAAATGTAAGCTAGGATAGCATATTTTACAAGTTATAGAGCATATTTCGAACATTTTGACAGCATAAATGCATGCATATTTTCCATATATTTGGTGTATACACATGTGATGTCTAAAAACAACCTTTTCGATAACGGTATTTACAAATGGAGTTCTGGAAAACGGGAAGGGAACGTTATGGAAATGTGAAGGTTTTTTTTTTCTTTTTTTTTAATCAAATTCAGCGTATAATAATAGTTGTACTTAGTATGTAGTTTGTTCGGCTTTTATAACAACCGTATTGAATAAAATACCATGCTTTAATGACTTTCTATATACGATTGTGAATGCTTTTGAGAGCATACACACTTGGAGTAAGCTTGTTTTACACTTTTAAGCAAGAAAGATTAGGAAATGCCTACATGGTACACTTCTGTTTGTCATCAGTAGCGCCCGGAAGTTCATGCATTTACATATTTTTTCCTCTGTTATAATTATATTTCTGATGAGTTATGTGCTGATGAGTTTATAATCTTAAGCCCAATTTAATGTTGCATGTACATGCATATTTCGCTTTTTCTGATAAAACATCATATTTATATAATTTTAATGTTTTGTGACATAAAACCGTCTTTTTTTCTCAAGCAAGATTAGAAATGTTGCAACTCCAAACTGAGCCGCTTGTAAGAGAGAAGTGTGAAAAAAAGGAAGGAGCCTAAGCAAAAGCGATTGAGGCAGTGTTCAGAGAACAAACTAGATCAATTTTCTTCCGATTTATGTGGAGCAATTTTAGCGTGAGATATGCCGCTTTGGAAACTTACTAATCTGAGGAACTTTCTTCATAAATATACCACATATCATGTACCTGACGAAAGCACATTACGAAAAAGTTATATCACCAACTTGTACGACAATGTTATATCAAGAATGCGAGATAAACTGGAAAATGAATTTATTTGGGTTTCCATAGATGAAACAACGGATTCTGAAGGTAGATTATTTGCAAATGTAATACCCTTAACAGCGGTATCATATTTTTCTTAATCTGATGAATTTGGAGATCCCAAACAATGTAACAATAATTCAATCTGTAATTGCTTCTTTAAAATTGTATACATTGGTATATACAAGGAATTAAGCACGATATGATCGGGTGCTTTTATTCGTCATAGACGGGTGGTCATGATAAAACCAGGATGCACATTGAATGGTATTCTCCCTAATTTAATACATTTAACGTGACACACACACACACACACACACACACACACGCACGCACGCACGCACGCACGCACGCACGCACGCACGCACGCACGCACGCACGCACGCACGCACGCACGCACGCACGCACGCACGCACGCACGCACGCACGCACGCACGCACGCACGCACGCACGCACGCACGCACGCACGCACGCACGCACGCACGCACGCACACACGCACACACGCACACACGCACACACGCACACACGCACACACACACACACACACACACACACACACACACACACACACACACACACACACCTGTATTTCTCCACAAATACGTGCAGAATTTACGTCAGTGACTGTAGTAAAAAGCGTTTGTTAGCAAGCGCCATCGAGAGTTCAGTTATTTAGGTCCTCAGTTCCACTTCCTCCCGAACCAACATTAACAAGATGGGGAACGTGGATTGATGCTGTCCTCTAAGGAAGCATTCAAAATATTTCAAGAAACAACATCCAACTTATATTCTGTTTCTGGTAGTGTAGGGGAAATTCTAAAGAACAAAGTGAAGAGTGTAATATAAAAAGTCCTGGATATGAACAGATATGTGAAACTGGAGACACTGTACATGGAAACACTACCATTTACACGAATTACCTTTTACTGCGAACCAGTTAGCATCATTTAAGCATGCGCCAGTATTATCCCGTGATGTAGAGAGGAATTTCTCAAGATATAAATCTATCTTCAGAGATAATAGGCATTCTTTCAAGTTTGAAAACTTCGTTCACGTGGCTGTTGTGCACCGCAATTCGTTGCTTCTTTTGGGCACTGAATCAGAAACTTGTACTTCTAAACAAGAACTTTTAAGTTAAATTCTACCTCCCCTTGTTTATAGTGAAGAATGTTACAAAGTATATTTTATGTGTATATTTATTGGCATATTTTCAAGTTTTTAGAGCATATATGCATGCGTATTTCATAGCTTTTTAGGGCGTGAACTTCCGGGCCCTAGTCATCAGTGAACTGCATCTGTCCCATCGCTTCTTCCTAGAGATTTTCCATTGTTGAATTGAATATAAAATATCCTTTTCATTCTTAAGGATACCCATGTGCGAAATTTTGAAAATCTACAGTTTTCATTGGATTGATTTGAAATTTTAACATAACAATCACTGTATAGTGAAGAGTAACTGTGATAAATTTCATACATTTAGTCAGATTAGTTGCTAACATATTAATACTTTATTATATAGTTTTTTAATGTTTGTACAAATGGTTCCCCATGATGCAATTTTGATTTGAAAAACTTAATTTTCAGTTATGTCCTGTAATAGAATGTTAGCAAATTCATGAGATAATTTCTTAATCTTGTTATTAGTTTGGATAAAAATAAATTTTAAAGTTTAAATTCATTATTTTTTTCATTTAAATTTCGAAATGTAAACCTTAATATTTAATTACTCAGCAGTTATTCAAGTTATGAAAAAATTATCTCATCATTCCTTTTTGATGTTATTTCTAAGCAGGTACACCAAATTTCATGCATAAGTACTGAAAATTGCATTGTGTGGGGCATTTTAAAGAGCAAACGGTGCTAATAGTAAAAACATGGAAAAACTAAGTTTGAAGTCACAGCAAGGATAATGGAACTGTATGGATTTAAATGGACACGACCACTTACAGGCAATCAGTTAGACGGCCACGTGACATAGTTAAAACGGCCGTAAGGCTATAAAAAGCATATCAAAATAAAGCAGAAGATTTATACTATTTGATAAAACAAAAATCCATTTTTGGCAATTTTTGAAATTTTTAGCCTTTTTCCTTAAGAAAACTACTATGGGCAGTAGATCGGGGCCCCCACGCGCCGCAGGGTCTGCGGGCCCGTTATTTACGCCACTGCTGGGCCATATTCTAAGGTTCCTGTTTTTATTTGGCAGTAGAAATAACTCAAGCGTACGCACGCACACACACAACTTATAATTCACTTCTAAGTTTTGCTATTTCCTGATTGCTGAATGGATCAGTGAAGATGCCTAGACAAATACAGAGGCCATGAGTCACAACATTTAGAAAACCAGAGTATGGCGACCTACACGGTAACAAGTCTCGCGGCGGGAAGTTGTGCAAGCAAAAGAAATACTAAAAATAATATACTCAGAGATGCAAACCCGTGTAACTAGTTCTACCTTCATAGTACTTCCTCTTCTGATGTACCCACTTACACAAAGTTGCTGAATAGAGTCTCTCTCTCTCTCTCTCTCTCTCTCTCTCTCTCTCAATTGATTTGTAATGTCTTAAAACTGGATTCGACAAGCCTCGTAAATTTAATTTCCTAGAAATCTCCCGCTTGTATTGTAAGATAACCGTAGTAACCATGGAAGCAAATGCTTGGCCTGGATGAGATCATCGGCATTAAAACTAAAATACATTAACAATGGCACAAACCTCTGATACTGTTGGTCTCTAGTTAAACCCTCTTAATACATTTTTGTAAAGTTTCAAAAGTCTAAGAAATTAAGTCTTCATCACTATCGCTTGATAAATTGGTATTTGAAGTGTTCATTTCGTGTAACTCTTATAATTTCTAACAACCTCAAACACTAGTCACTTTGGTAACAGTCCTGTAATTTTCCTGCCAGAGGAAAACTAGCAGAAGGGGATTCTAACATTGGCATAATTAACATAAATAAGTGGATATATGCCATAGTGCGTTTTAAAGACGATTGTAGATATATGCATAGGTAGCAGTTAAACGTCCATTTTGTCCTGAAAATAATTCGACAGTTTGTAGTATTTGTCATGCATATTGTTGGAAATAATCCCAAAATCTCTGTATTTTTAGGTAGATCTCATCCTCTAAAACCTTACTCAAAATTTAAAACCATAAACGAGTATAAATACTTGTAAAAGTTCAAAGGACACGTGCAGCCTTTCACCTAGTCGTGAACGTTTAGGCCGTATAAACTACCATAAATGTTGTACCCATTTAAATCAAATTTCAATCATGTAGAGCTCAATGTATTCCTCAAACCTTTGCATATAAAATTTCGAGTTCGCTCTCATGTGTGGAGCGATTGGCCATGGGCTTTTAGCAGCTCATTTGTTTCGATAAATCGCTGTCTAAGAACTAGTTTGCACTATGTTAAAATTTGGCCTTTCTACTTTTTTCCTAGGTATAGTAAGTATAGGAAATATTGTATTCGAACCAAAGTTTCGATGTCGAGATTTTACCGGAAACACATGCTTTGAGTCCCCCTGAATCCAAAAAGAGTAGGTTTTGAAAAAAAGGTTCGCCCGCGCGCGCGCGCGCGCGCGTGTGTGTGTGTGTGTCTCTCTCTGTCTGTCTGTCTCTCTGTGAACAGCATAACACAAAAACGAAAAGTCGTTGAAAACCAAAGTTGGTATTTAAATTTAATATCTTTCAAGGATGCGATATGGAGATTTTGAGGAAAATTCCTCCACCCTAAACTAGCCTTTACATGAAAAATGTTTCGAAAATTTTGATTTTCTCAAAAATGGCTCTGACGATTTTGATTAAAGTGCCATATGTTTAAGATATTTTTATGGCAAATTAAATGTAGAAATATTTTGATTTTTCTGGCTAGTAGCTCATGTACCCCTGTTTACTCTTGATGACTTTTCTGTAACTGGTAAACCGTAGGGGATAGACCAAATCTTACTACCTACATACAAAAAATGTAGACCTCGTCAAAACACACAAGTTCTATATGCATCTGTGTGTGTGCGTGTGCGTGTGCGTGTGCGTGTGCGAGTGCGTGTGTGTGTAGTGAACATTTTGGGGATATTCCTTGTTATTTTTGTGAGTTTTGCAGTACTTACAGTTTTCTCAAATGGAAGGTCGTTATTTACTTTTTTATCTCTTTGGCCGTGCAAAGTGAACCAATTTCCAAAGCTTTAAAATACTTGACTATCGTTCAAAGCCTATTGCATTCCCATATTCCCCTTGCATCTATAAGAAAATCAGTAGTAACATTAGTTCTGCAAATGCAAGAGGAAGTATTGTCATCTACTCTAAAACTGCATGTCAATATTTCACCAAAAGCACAGATCCTGTGGCCTCCTGATTCAACAATGTGTACCTATTTAGAAAATAGTCCTATATGGGATGACAGCATACCTCGAAAATAATGTCAGATAAACACTAGTCTATAATTCAACCACTTTTTGACGAAATACGAGACGTACCCACTACTGAATGCAAACAACTTTAAAAGGAAAATGGTCGTTATTTCTAACACCTATTCTCACTAACAGCTCTAAAGATTTTCAATATTTTGATATAGTAATGTTTCAGGCATTGGAACCATAAGTACCTATAACGTATATATTGGTTTTTCATACAAGCAGAACTTGTAATTTTCTTCAAACCCATTGAATTTTAAAGAACAGCGTAATCTTAAGATATAGGCAAAAAATTACCACAAGAAAAATATAAATAATATATATAATAATAATAATAATAATAATAATAATAATAATAATAATAATAATATTATTATTATTATTATTATTATTATTATTATTATTATTAATAATAATAATAATAATAATAATAATAATAATAATAATAATATTATTATTATTATTATTATTATTATTATTATTATTATTATTATTATTATTATTATTATTATTATTATTATTATTATTATTATTATTATTATTATTATTATTATTATTATTATTATTATTATTATTATTATTATTATTATTATTATTATTATTATCTATTATTATTATTATCTATTATTATTATTATCTATTATTATTATTATCTATTATTATTATTATTATTATCTATTATTATTATTATCTATTATTATTATTATCTATTATTATTATTATCTATTATTATTATTATCTATTATTATTATTATCTATTATTATTATTATCTATTATTATTATCTATTATTATTATTATCTATTATTATTATTATCTATTATTATCTATTATTATTATCTATTATTATTATTATTATTATTATTATTATTATTATTATTATTATTATTATTATTGTTGTTGTTGTTGTTGTTGTTGTTACTATTGTTGTTATTGTTATTATTGCATTTGTTAACCTCTTAGCCAGTATTCTTTGATACATTAAGCTGTCATTTTTATGAGTTCATGCAAAATGTACGTAATATCATCTGAGTGCTACAAAATAAATGTAAATAAATGAACTTCTGTCTATTATATACTATTTATAAGCATGAGGTAGATTGAAAAATAAACTTTTGTTAAATAATTTGTAGGGAAGTCCTGAACTTGAACATGTAAAACTTTCACTGCCTCTTACCTATGTTAAGAGAAGTATTGCATTCCATCGACAAATTCAGTATTGTGATTTCACTGAAAATACAGATGCGATTCCCTGAATTGAAAAAGTAATAACGCACGCACGCGCGCGCGTGTGTGTATGCTTGTGTGAGCAGGATTAAGTCTTAGGCAGGTGCTAGATAAATACATAGGTCAGGCTCTTTCAACAATGGAGGCCGTAGATTCTCAAGGAACTCCTCAATCCAAGTAAACCCTTTAGATGTGAAACATTTTCTTACTTTTTATTTCTCAAAAATAGATTTATCAACTAACATTGAAACTTATGTTTAAGACACTGGTCTGCCGAGTAAAATATGCAACCTGAATTTTCCTTAATAACCTATGAAAATGAAGTCCACTCATTGAAATTTCGTAGCTGAGAAGTCACTAACTGACTAATGCCTGTCCTATGCCCCCTGATATTAACTATTTTGTCTCCGTTAGAATATTGCACGTTTTAAGCACTAACTTTTTAAAAATTGGGTATCGTTTCTTTTGTTTCCCATTGTTTAGATTAGATTATACTAGATTGCGTTCAGCGAGTTCACAAGTAGCCATGGAGGTCCGTGAACAGTGAACATGTCAATTGAAATGTACAGTATAGCATAAAGACACATTATATACAGGCACAAAAAACAAATCGGATAATTGAGAAACATAATCAAATCTTCGCTATGGTTAATAAGACTAACTTAATGTATATTTCCAAATACAAATTATTTCTGCTTTAAACTTTCAGTAGGCTTTTCCTGCCACGCCCCATTTAGCTGTATAATTAGAAATGAATGACATCTTTTGTCAGTTGCTCAATACATATACACTTAATTAGTTTTTGAACGGGCATCAAGTGTATTTAACAGTGATTTGTCACTAAAGAAGCTAGAGACTACTTACAAAACTACATAAGCATTAAAAGGATAACTTGTTATTCAGATAATCTTGTATAGAATAAAATGATTTTGAGCATAAGTACTCATTAGCAGCAATTTTAAAAGTATTCAAGTTGTCAACTTTTTCCTTAAGATCATTAGGAAGAGTATTAAATAAGTAGTATGCCTACACCTTTCTGGAATCAAGAAAGTTTTACACTAGGATGAGGGATGTTGCTCATTTGTCTAGTCTTTATCTCATGAATTTCAGTTTGTTATAAATGTGGATCGATTGCATATACAGAATTTTATCATCGAGAACATATACATGCAGGGTAATGTTAATATCTTCAGTCTTCTAAAATGGTCTTTCTTTGCACGAACGTCTGCTGTGGGTGTTGGAAATAACTCGTATTACTTCGTTTTGTATGAGGAATAATCGTTTACTCTGCTGAACTGTTCCAAAATAAAATTCCATATTCCATTATATGGAATATTATGCAAATATTATGTAACATCAGGGCTGCCATTTACCGCCATTCTTTCTAAACAGCTGGTTTACATCTCAGTCTCCGTTACCTTTCTCTGTAGTTACAACAAAATCTGTTTTGAATCTCTATTCTAACAACATTTATCAGTAGCCATAGGCTTCAAGTTACCTACACTCAAACCGTCATCAGTGCATAAAGGTATACAGCAGCGACCACAAGTCACTGACGGCAGGTAAAACGTGGTCTAGTGATTGGTTTGTACACCCCAACAGACTGTACGAGGAGTGGAATAATGTCTTACCTACGACGTCATCTTAAGTCCGATAACAACTCAACCTAATTTCGTTTTGGATTTAATACTTGGAAATTCTGTCTTCTTGTTGGAACTAGCTGGAAGTAAATAATAAATAAACGTATTATCAACATGTAGAATAGACCATGGGCGTAGAAAGTTGTGGGTTTGCTACATAAGAGTTATGAAATTCATATCTGTCCCAAATCACTGTCGTATCAAACACGCTTCTGAATTACTATGTATTACATTTTTCAAAAACCTCATCTGAAAATTGTCACAACATAGCTGTGTTTTGTCTTGAACGTGCGCCAGCGAGACATAGTACGGTGTTTCTCAAAAGTGAAGGTGGTTTCTCCAGTAATTTTTATTAATGATTGACTTAAAGTCAACCGTTTTAAAAGAGAGTATAGCATCGAACTTTTTGTTATGTCAAAATACATAGAAAGTTGTAAATGGATCTATAACGGTAGAAAATGTGCAGTCAATACAAGAACTTGGAAATTTTAAATGAATTCCTGAAAAAAACTGTTTCTCAGTTATGCTTAATAGAGCACGTGTAACTATTTGAAGGTCTAAAAATTCCTATTTAGCCATTTTAGTTTTAGCAAGATTCACAATATTATCATCTAATAAGCCTACAAACATACAAGCATATCATAGGTTTCTGATTAACATGCTACCTTATATATAAAACTGAATATAAATTGATCTTTCAAGAATTTTTCACCACTTCAATACTTAACAAAACTACATGAATTACATATCGGTCTTACCGTGATTTAAGCAGCTTATGTTTCAAGTTGCTGTTTCGGCGGAAGTTCCTGATGGCAGCTGGGTTGTATATGCACTAAACAGTTCATTTACACAGTTATATTAAAAGCGGAGAAACTGTCTTGGACCACTCCGACTGAAACTGATGAAGATGGCGGAGTGTAGGGTTGTGTAAAACCGTATCTAGTACTTTTCTAGTGTATTGGTGGTCATAATTTTGTGGCACAACTGATCAACACAGCTGCATATTTGGAACTGTGCGGCGTATGTGTGTCGACCGTCGGGAAGAGAGCACGGCGCAGCAGCGAAACAAGCGTATGTACGTACGTACGTACCTCGCACCGCTGTGCTATGCCGGCTGGATCACCTGCCAACACAATTTGTAAGCCAACTGAAATGGGTATTTATTGTTTTTGGATTTATATTCTATATATATTTCACCAGCTGTGTGCTGGTACATGTCGCACTGCTGTTAAAAAGGCATGCGCAGGAATGTTATTATGCGCAGGTTGTTCATCCCAGTACACAGATGACTAAAGGGTTGCATACCTTCCGTATTAAGATACCAAAACCAATGTTAACAAATTGTCACAACCGTTCGTTCTCAAACTTCGACGCTCTCCAGCGTCCAAACTGTACATTTCCGGACAGGGGTTCCTATTTGAAAACCGATCAGTTTGTCTCCCGCACAACATACTAAGAGTTGTCGGTGTATGTTTAGGAAATCCTGTATACAGGTGTCCCAAAATTAGACCAACAAACTTTGCCCGCCTCGATAGCGTGATGGTTAGCGTGTCTGCCTCACGTTCAAGAGGTAGCGAGTTCGAATCTCGCTTAGGGTAAGTTATCCGGGTAAGGTTTTTTTCCGAGGTTTTCCCTACCCTGAGAAGACGAATGTGGGGTAACTTAAAGCTCCATGGACCTCGGGCTCATTTGAGCATCATTTCACCCATTTCATTTCATTCATTCGTCCGATATGACACAATGTTGGAGGACGTTAATTTAAAAGAGAGAGAGAGAGGAGAGAGAGAGAGAGAGAGAGAGAGAGAGAGAGAGAGAGAGAACCGACAAACTTTGGGTACTGATAGATAACATTATTTTAAACTCTTTTTATTAAGGAAACTTTTTTGTCATTAGCTACTGCCTCCCACCCAGTTTAAGTATTTACGGCAAAATCGACAATGCAAAGTAGTATTGCATTTATCGTAGTAAGGCACACAATCTTAACCCAAGAAACAAACAAAACAGAAACACCTCACTGTAACAGATAATCGCAGCTTTACTATTCAAAGCAAATGTTGGAACGCACGCCCATTGCAATTAACACAAAGAGTGCATCGACATGCCCTATTCTGCCGTACTCTCGCAAAGACACCAGCCATTTCTCTTGTCGGCCTAATTTTGAATCGTAAAGCTGTGATTAACTGTAAACCATGTGATGTTTGTGCTTTGTTTTTGTGTTCTGTGTTTGCTTCTTGGATTAAGAGTGTGTGCCTTACTAAGATAAATGCAATACTACTTTGCATTGTTGATTTTGCTATCAATACTTAAACTGGGTGGGAAGCAGTAATCTATGACATTAACTCGTCTAGCGCTTAAACGAAGCACCGCAGCCAAAAACTTTCCTTAACAAAAAGTGTTTGAAATAATGTTATCAGCTCCCAAAGTTTGTTGGTCTAATTTTGGGACACTCTAATATGTTATATATATGCCTAATGTTTATATATATATAAACATATTTATAATTTATATACAAATGAATGCTTGTATGTTTGTCCTCTATGCACTCCTAAACCGCTTGATCGATCACCGCGAAATTCGGCAGGTACCTATATGTATTTTTTCATGGAGAAGTTTTGTAGGCTATCCATTTTACTGGGCAACACAACATTCACATGGTTTTCTCTACTCGTTTTTTTTTTACGCAATACATTCACATATCCTTCCCTACTCGCCCTTCAACATACAATTCTTACAATTGTCTACGACTGAAATAGAAATGTTATATATTATATTCACACGGTTTTCTCTACTCACTCTTCTTTTACGAAACACGATCACATTTCTTTCTCTATTCGCCCTTCAGCATGGTTGATAGACAATGTATTTTACAATTTGGATGAATTATATTTTACCTGTATATAGTATTATTTGACCATATCTATTGTACTAATGTACCTAATGAATGAACCAAATAAATAAAAAATAACATACAATTCATTCAATTAACTATGATTGAAATAGAAATACAACATATTACATTCACACAATTTTCTCTACACGTCTTTCTTTTATGAAACACACAGTTCTTTCTCTACTTCCTCTTCCACAAACAATTTATACAATTTTCCAGATGTTTGATATTGAAAGGCAACGCATTATATTCACACGTTTATCTTTTCTCAGGTTTTTTTAACGAAATACAATCACATTTGTTTCTCTACTCCCTCTTCCATAAAGATTATGTACAATTTTCTATATGATTAACATATAAATGCAACGTCTTACATTCACACATCTTTCTCTACTTGCTTTTCTTCCTGTGGTATTTGGGGTTGTTCAACAATGCTTTTGCATAGTGTTTTTTCCGATGAGTTTATTTATTTATTTTTGTTTATTTTGGGTTCCTTATAGTATCCAATGTACTTCTAAATGTTGTAGGGATAAAATCGTCAAACCACGGCAACGCCGGGTATTTCAGGTAGTACCTTATAAATATTGAAGGATGGAATGCACATTAGAGTATTTTATGGCCCAAATTAAATTTTTAAAATAAAGATTTTAAAATTAAATAAAGATAGTTAAAGGAAGTTTCAAGAGCATGTTTTCATGATAACAAGCAAAAATATAATACTTGATTTGCACGTAATTTTGAAAATAGTCACCTTATAAATTTTTTGAACAAGTATTTATTGTGACGCCGGCCGACAGCATGCGGTGGCAGCGGCAACACGACAAGGGCTCGGGGCCGGGCTATCTCACACCACAAACGGTACATACATAAAAGCCGCTCAAGATCAGGCTGCCTCACGCGACTGTTTGTGAAGACGTTACAATAATGAGCGCGGCACTTCAAAGGAATTTTCAAGATTAATCGAACACTGTCCGGTGGCCGGCGAATTTGTAGAAGTTCGAGAAAGGTCCGTATTACGTCATCCTCGCTATATAAGGAGGTTAGACAACGAGTTAGTAGTTACAGACATAAGTCGGTCAGTCAGTCAATCAGTTTTTAATTTGAATGTGTGTGTGTGTGTGTGTGTGTGTCAGGTGCGTGTGAGCGGTCGTCGTGAGAGAATCGGTGCTTTGTGAAGCAAGACAACGAAGCAGTTAATGAGTGTTGAATGATTGTATCGTCAGAGTAAGCTGTTTAAGAGCCAGAGAAGGTGATGAAAGGCAGTGAGAGGAGTGAGTGTTAACGTCAATAAAAGAGAACTGTGTTGTTGTGCAAAGTTTTAGAAGAAAATAAAGTGAGAAAAAAGTAGTTGGCTGGAAATTGTCATAAGATCATCTCTCGGCAACTAAAAGATGTTTCACAAAACTGCTTCCTATTATTATAAAGATACACATTAATCGCAGCGAAATTTGAAGTTGATATCTCAATCCAGTTTTTAGAAAAGTGCAAAATTAGCATGGGTCAGATAGGTCAGGCTTAATCCCCTTATCGACGGGGTGGTGCAGGTGGTAGCGTGCCCAATTCGCATTTGGAAAGTCTTAGGTCCGAACACCGCGGACGGCCTTCCTGACCGATGGATTTTTCGGTGATTTCCTGCTGGGAAGGTTCGTATCATTCCCCCGAATTTCCTCTCCCTCCATTTCACCTCACTTCTCGTTTCACTTCACACTTCATTCTCTTGGTTCTCTCAAGGTTTTAACATATCGACAGGTGTCTCGACGCTGCATGACAGGGAAAAAGAATACTCTCTGTATAACTTCATCCTCCGACGGGGCAGTTACCGGTTTCCGAGCTTCACAGTGGAATGTGCAAACCTGCAGGAGGGGTTCTAAAGCCCTGCTCTCTACTCTGTCTTGACTCCTGGATCGGCCGCCCTCATTTCCTCCCTCCCGGAGTCACATGAGCCACGGTCCTTATCTTAGTCCCCTTAAAAGATACTAGCTGGGTCATATTTTCCTGTAAAGAGTACTTTGAGGTGAGAGGATTTTCTTGAAAATATTTGAAAGATTATCCCACTTTTCGTTTTTGAGTTACGCTGTTCACATACAGAGGGCCTGTTCCTAAAAATACTTGATTTTATCAGGGCGTCTCAAAACATGTATTCCTGGTGAAATCTTGACACCGAATTTCTGGGTGAAATCCAGTACTTCCTGCCTACTATAGGTATGTGGCAGAGAAAGTTATAAAACAGAAGGTATATGAATATAAGGTGTTTCCGAGAAGTTCTGTTATTTATAAAATGTCGATAGAATGGATATTTAAGAAGCTATACCTACATATGTCCCGTTATCACTATACGGGGGTGGTTCTAGACTCCCTCCCATTATCAATTTTTCCCCAACTCCCTCTGAAGCAGTTAATTGTGCTGATGCCCTCTGCGTCAAAATGGAACTGCTGGAGTAAACTATTCCGATTCCCTCTCTAAGTTGATTTGGTCCTTAGTTTTGTGTTGGTAATACTTTTACCTAAGTCGATAGTTAAAACACCAATCGATTCGGTCGCCTAGTATGTCCTTGGCCTTTGTAACAGGCCTGTTCATTCGATATACCAGTGCGTGGAGTGTAGATGGATGCGTGTGTAGACGATGACGAACTTGGAGAAAACCATAACTGAAAGGGGCAAGCAATTGATTCTCTTAGTGAACTATAAATTTGCCTTCCAAAAATATTGAAGGATGGTGTTAGAATGTGCACGTGTGCGTTAAACACCTTTGCTTCTTAAAAATTGATTAAAACGGTTAAGTGATCACAGGATAAAACATGCGGCAACATAATCATGATTGTGTGAAAATTATTGAAAACTGAATAGACAAATAGTTATAAATAGCATTAGAAGGAATGTAGTTGAAGATATAAGTGAACAACCATGAAAGCTCCTACACAAAGAGGTAAGTTAAGAACAATTACATCCTTTTTACTACGACGGATGTCCAGTGCATAAGAAAGCTAACTGGAAAAAGAAGAAGTCAATGCAGCAAGAAAAGTAGGGCCTCCACTAGCCACAGCTATAGAGGATGTGCAAAGTGTACTAAACACCTTCGAAATCGAAACAATGACAAATGAAAAATTGTTGGTGAGTAGCGGATAGTCATATTTATTTGTGTATCTGTATCTAACTGAAACATATTATGCTCTGCTGAGTGTGTGTTTGTAGACGGGATGTTTCATATTGCACTAATTTTTTCAGCACATGTCTGCTTTACACATATATAGAAACGGATACTATATTCCATTGGTGTTCAAGTTGATAAGGTTCCCGTCAAACCTCTTGCATAACACCTTCAGAGGCTCCACTCTAGCGAATCACAGGCGAGCAGCGTTGCCTACTCAAAACTAGCTCCGTCTCGCTTAGTAACATATCGCTAAGTAAAGCAAGTGATTTTATTAGTTGAAGAAACTAGTCTTTTACGTAGTCACAAGTTGCTTATTGGGTGTACGAGTTTCTCAAAAGGAACTCAAGTGACAAAGAAAGGTGAAAACTTGATGTTAAAAAGTGCCAAGAGTTAACTGCTGCAGCGAGTGGAATAAATCAATCCATTTCTCTTGCTATTTATTTGGTTTAACTGGTTAGCCAAATTTTACTTTTGATCTACAGTTCCACTTAATAGTTCTCTGTAAAATGCACAGTGAAATGCTATTCTTACTCTGCGCGCATGCTATGTCTATCTCTCCCACGCACAAGGACACGATATGACTACGTTGTACCACGCTTCTATTGGCTACTGGCATATGCAGGAGGTTCGACGCGGATAATAAAAAGCAAATCAACGAAGGCATATTTCAGTGCACTGCCTTTATTACCAAACTCAATCTCAGACGTCAGAATTAGATGCAGATTTTGAGGTAGTTACTCATACTGCAGCCAGGTGGGTTTGTCCGAGCCATGGCACATTGGACTTGAGCGTGGCAGCACTGGTTTCCGGACACGGGAAGTTCCTGGGTTCGATCCCAGCTTTTAAGCCCGAATATTCTTCTACTATGCAATTGACTGGACTCGTAGTAGAAGGTAGCACAAAGGATCTTAAGATCGAGGTGCGAGGGCCACTGAGCACTCTCCAGTCCCTCCATATACTACTAGAGGCCAACTTTCCCAACTGTCACTCTCAAGTTTTGCCGATTCGATTTCGGCCAAGAATGGTGGAAGAAAATTCAGAATTTAGAATTAGGAACTACATATAAATACTGTAAAGGTTGACGCACATTGGTCCGTCACGATCGGAACGGATTGCAGCCGTCCGTCTTCCGCGGACGCGTAAACGCTCACTGCTTGGAATATTCCGACCGGAAAATTTAGTTGGTCAACAAATATGGATGGACACAACAGTAAAAGTATTGTAATATTAGGCGTTCAAGCAATTGAGAGAGAGAGAGAGAGAGAGAGAGAGAGAGAGAGAGAGAGAGAGAGAGAGAGGGAGGGAGGGAAAAAAAGGGGATTCACAACATAAAACTGGAAAAGAGGTCAGCATGGTGAATTTATTAGTAGTCATCTTTTTCCAAACCTTTGAGAAGATCCTAGGAAAGTTTTTCACGGCGTAACTGGTTGTTATAGTTGGTGTCTGCAGCATCATATAAATCTTTATAAAATTGCACAGTCAATATTAATAGTTGACCTCCATTGTCGCAGTTGTCTAGCTTCTGTTTATGTGTGTATGTGAAAAGAAATATGTTTAGGGAGTCAAATATACACGTAATCTAACGAGCGTTTACGAAGGTCACCCGACATCAGCGGGAAAGTCGTGTGGCAGGCATGCTTCTCGGAAGGAGCGGAAGCGTGCGTTTGACCATTAAATCAAACGAATCCGACCCTCGCGGAGATTTTCTGCTTCATTCCGTTCCGGTCGTGACGGGCTGGTATGCGTCAATCTTAACTCAAATATAGCTAAATTTCTAAGGTACTTACTTGGAGTAACATACATCTGTAACAGCAATTCTGGGCGTTATAAAAAGGTTTCTTTTGTATTCGCTGTACAATTATAAATTGTTGCCTTAAATGGGGCTTCTTCCCCAAATGCATTTATAAGCCGATCTTCACATTTTTAGGCATTAACGACGATTAAAATCGTAAAAAGTCAACCCGTAAATGTTCTCTAGACGTATTCATTTTTGTGCGAACACAAAATCTTTAAATAATGATAATGAACAAACTATTAGAGAAAATCGAACAAAATATCTGGCGATGAACTCACAAAACACCAAATGTAAACAACTGTCATTAGAAACGTGGCATTCTTTCAGTGTTGGCCTCGTAACAATTTCCATTTTTCTGTGGTTCGAAATGATTTGTCGTCAACTTTGTGTTATTTTTGGGCACCCCCTCCTAATTTTAAATTATGTTTTCCAAAATGACCAAAATGACAGCTTTTTACTGATAACTAGGGCTCGGATTACTAGGAAAGTACATATTTTGTTTGCGTCCTAATAGGAACTTCAAACTAAGTTTAATGATCTGGATATGCACAGCGGAGCAAATATTTTGAGTTTTATTGGAAATAAAAACGCATCTTCTCTGATTCTGTTGAGTAAATAAATATGTTCGTATGTTCACATAAATTACACAAAAACCGCATTAAGGAAACATATTTTTGAAACAACTGTCACATATTTACATAAAATCACATAAAAGCAGGAGAATTATTCTTAGCAGGTCACCATCCAACTTCTTTAATGCTCAATTACATAGATCAGTTTTGTTACTCATGATTGGAAGAACTGATGTCAGCTGTAGTATCTCTTCAGTTGGAAGAAAATATAAACATCCATCTTTCTCGAGCTACATAAGCCCGCAATAGGAACGGAGAATTTCTCTACTACCATGTGCTTCATTTATCACTTCACAGCCCGCTAGTCTATACATTGATATTTGTAGGTGGCCATTGAACTGTATAGTCAATGAGGATTCACAAATGACTAAAAGTTTATACAGCCTTTTAGTTGTGTTGTGGTGTTGGAAAGTAACATCGACCGTGTATTAGACATACTCCATGTGAAAAGTAGTGTAAGTTACCGTGCGCAACAATATGCTGCGGAATTTAAGGGTATTTTCAGTTGTGATGGTGGCTGCGCCGTAGCCGAGTGGTTAGACCATTCGCTTCTCACCAAAGCGGCCCGGGTTCGATCCCAGGCAACTGCATATGGGATTTGTGATGGACGAAGCGTCGCTGGGGCGGGTTTCCTCAGGGTTCTCCGGTTTCCCCCGCCATCTCATTCCACCGGTGCTCCATCTTCATTCCATGTGCCATCAGTGTCACCGCCTGCGGTGCCGTAGTAGTAAAAGTGGGCGTTAAACACAACAAAAAATAGTTGTGATGGTAAAACCCCGTATTGTCAGCCATGTGGTAAAGCTATAACGGCAGACCAGCGCTTGCAATTAACGCAACATTTAATTGGTAACAAGAAGTAAGGTTCAGGGTGTCGGGGAAAAACTGAATACTTTTTGCAGCACAAAACTTAAAAAGAAAATAGGGTGGAATTAACACAATATGTAAAATTTCAAATATGTTGGATGGGCAACATGAAATTATTGGTGTGAGTGACATTCCATGTTATAATTATGCTAGACCTACTTCTTGTGACGCGAAGCGATCATTTTCGAAATTCAAGACAGTTTTTTGTGACGATCTTTTGGGATGGAACGTTTGAGGAAGCATGTGGTCGTATACTGTAACTCTACATTACTTGGTGATCCCTTCCAAGAGTAATGCCTGGTGAGTACCACGTTTTACCTTTATTAGCTCAGCCATTCAGATCTTTAAAAAATATTATATTTTGTTTTATTTGGTGCTATTTTTGACATTTGAAGCACATAAAAAAATCTTGTGTTGCACTCAAATGACTTTCTCTACTCTTGTACTAACCATTCTTGCAAATTATTTTTCCTATATATTATTCGTGTTAGTTGAGATAAACATTTGCAAAAATTATCTTATTGCTTATTTCCTTGTAGATGCAAGGGGAATATGAGAATACATAGGCTTTGAGCGATAGTCAAATCTTTTAAAGCTTTGAGATTCCGTTCTCTTTGCACGGTTAACATAAAAAGTGAACAACGATGTTGCATTTGACGAAAGTTTGTTTCCCGAAACCGACACAAATAACAAGGAATATCTCCGAAATGTTTCAGTCTACAAAAAATTTATTTGCACATAAATTGTATGTTTTAGCGAAATCTGCATTTTTTGTACAGTAAGATTTCGTCTATCTCTTAAGGTTTATGAGTCATTCAAAAGTCATCCAGAGTAAATAAGACTACATAGGCTATAGACAGAAAATTCAAAATATACATTTCACTTGCCATAAAAATATCTTAAATATGTCATTTTAATCAAAATCGTTAGAGCCATTTTCAACAAAATCATAATTTTCGAAAAAGCTACCATGTAAAGGATAGTTTAGGGTGGAGGAGTTTTCTTCAATATCTTCGTGTCGCATCCTTCAAGGACATAAATCTGAAATACCAACTTTTTTTAACAAGCGCGCGCCCTCGGGGACCTTTTTCTAAAAATGCTTCTTTTTGGATTCAGGGGACCTCAAAGCATATTTCCGGTGAAATCTCGACATGGAATTTTTGGGTGGACTAGTAGAGAAAGTAATACAAATTTCCCAACTTTTTAGCACCTAAAAATCCGAGCCCTGCTGAAGACCATGATTTGTATTATTAAATTAGGAAATAAGATTAAACCATGACAGAGTGATTTTTAAAGAGGTAACATGTAATTAGTGTAGTGAAATCATTTATTGTTGAAAAATTACATGTGAGCTTAATTTTTTATAATTTACTGCTTAAATTAAAAATATGTCTTTATGTGTACAGGTACATGCATATATGCCTTGAAGCAAAGGCTCGCTTATTTATGCTATTACAATGGCAACTATATAGGACCCCCATGGACGGGACGATCATTATACAGTATAGGGTATGATTCAAAGGGTGACATATTGTGAATGAGTTGAAGTTTGCATGAATACAGGGAATTAATTGTTTGTTTCTTTGCGTATTCGCTCGTTTGTTTGTTTTGTGTTCTTTGCCATCGAGTGGCCGTCAGAGACTAATGCGTCATGTATTCATGGCAGTGGTGCAGTTGTCTGGAGGGGCGGGGGTTCTGTAACCGGCTGCATATGCGCGCATCTCAGCTTGGGGCAAGCTCTTATTCATGTTTTCTTTTTGCTCTGTGTAAGAACATATGTCGTGTAGCTTGACCGTCTCTTACTCTGGAACTGAAGGATCACTAAGTGCAGTTTTGAAATTCTTAACATCTATAATCAGAACTTAAAGTATAATTGGCATTTCCTAGGTGTAAACTCATACACAGAAACAAAATTGCGTTTTATACACACATAGGGTCATCTCGAAAATCATTAAACCGATTTGACTAATTCTTTCGTAATTGAAAATCACTTTTCTTCCCTGCAGAAACTGGCTAAATAGCTTCTTCTAATTGTGATACTTAAAAGACTAAACGGGTTTCAAAAGATCTGTTGTAAAAATCTGATGTGTTGCACTCACATAACTTTCTCTACTCTTATACTAACTATTCTTACAAATTCTTATTCCTTTATCTTCTTCACGTTAGTCGGGATAAGAATTTGCAGCAAATATATTACTGCCCATATTCTTATAGATGCATGGGGAATAGAGAATATAGTATGCTTTGAGCGATAATCCAATCTTTTAAAGCTTTGAAATCCCGTTCTCTTTGCATGGCCAAACAGATAAAAAAGTGAATAACGACGTTCCGTTTGAGAAAGATATTGCAAAACTCACACAAATAACAAGGAATATCCCCGAAGTTGTTCACTCTACGAAAATGCATACAGACAAAACTTGTGTATTTTAACAAGATCCATATTTTTATATAGTAAGATTTGGTCTATCTCTTATGGTTTACCAGTTGTGAAAAAGTCATCCAGAATAAACATGACTACATAGGCTATAGCCAGAAAATTCAAAATATACATTTAATTTTCCATAAAGCTACCATGGCATTTTAATCAAAATCTTTAGAGCCATTTTGAGAAAATCAAAACTTTAGAAAAATTTACCATTAAAGGATACTTTAGAGTGGAGAAATTTTCTTCAAAATCTTCGTGTCACATCCTTGAAAGATATTAAAATTAAATACCAACTTTGGTTTTTAATCGACTTTTTGTTTTTGAGTTAGGCTCTTCACAGACAGATATACGTACACACGCGCGCGCACGCACGCACCCAGAGACACAGGTGGACCTTTTTCTAAAACTGCGCTTTTGTATCCAGGGGTACTCAAAACATATATTTACTTATGAATACAGTACTTCCCCTACTTACTGTACGTAGTAGAGAAAGTTAAAAAAAAAAAAGAAAAAAAAAACACCACGTTGACATGAAAAAGACGTACTTGCAAAAAGGCTTGATTTTTCGTTTTAGGATGTCATAAAGTAAAAACTTCTAGTAAGAGGTAGAGAATGGACACGAATACATCATTCCAAGCAATATGCATATATAATTTAGCTACTAAGAGAACAAAATAGACAAGAAAATATTATCTAATGGTACGATATTTATATGGGATATGTAGGTCTGCAATTGACACTTCATTCAAATACTGCACTTGTGCAGATTTAGTGTTAAAATTTTACACATTCTGTGCTGAATTTACTGCATATTAAAAGCCTTTTCTAGCTATTTTGCAACAAAGCTTTTCTGTATTTCTGGTTATACTGTAATCAAAACCTTTATCGGTGCATACTAAAAAGTAAATCAACACCAGCAGCTTCTTAACTGGTGTTCATAATTTGAACTATGAAGATTATTTTTCTCGGCGGTTGCAGACTGTGTGTCAATTTCAATACGTTACGTCAGGGATGTCCAACCTTGTCTCTTTGGAGAAACCTACGTAATAAGCAACCATTCCCCACTCCTCTCCTTCAGTCGGAGGAACATACAGTCAGTATACAGTGACGGACGCTAACAGGCGACTCCATGATACTTTTTATGTCATACCTTGAATTTTCTGGGAATGTTCTCAGAAAATCTCTTCATTCTGGACGATTTTTGCATAAATGGTGAACACTAAGAGACAGAAAAAAAGCTTACTAAATAAAAAATGTGGATCTCGTTAAAACACTCCTTTTTCGTTGAATCAGAGACTTCTTTATTATGTGAACATTCTGGAGTCTTCATGTTCACTAAGTACGGCACCAAAGAGGAAGTGCATAACCTTAAAATGCCATTTGCTATAATTGATTTAAAATTACTCAACCATTCCGACAAGTTTTACGCCGCTAAAAGCACCTAAAACAGATACACCATTTCCAAATGTTGGGAATGTTGTCGCATGGAATAGTGCCGGTGGGAGGTAAAGAACATTAGAAATTGTAATATTCGCCGATATTCCATGCAATTTCTGGATATTACTGACTTTTCCTTCTGTCATTAATTTATTACAGGGACTTTACAAATATACGACCTAAGGAGGGGATTTAACACAAACATCTTCTAGGTAGCAGGTGGCGCCGTGGCCGAGCGGTTAGACCGTTCGTGTGTCACCAAGGTGGCCCGGGTTCAATCCCACGAACCAACATGTGGTGTTAGTGAGGCACGAAGCGTTGTCTGGGTGGGTTTTCTCCGGGTTCTCCGGTTTCTCCCACCAATCATTCCACCAACTGCTCCATCATCACCTTTCCATTCATTTCGCCTGGATTTGATATCATCTTTCTCACGCTTATATCTGGTGCTTGGCTGATCACCTGCTTCCAGGTCTTCACTCTGTCTGATCCATAGATTCCTGTGCTCCCCGACAGGCATTTGACCCTAGGCACTGGCTTGTAAGTCCTAGGGGATGTAAGTCCTCTGTACGGAGAGCGTAATCAGATGAAGTGTTCTGGATATTTATACAATAATTTCATGCACAATAGGAGGGAATGTAAATAATGTTAACTAAATCGTCATGCGAAGGTTAAAAAGCCACTCGTGCTCGTGCTATTGTAAGTCATCTAGTAGGTATCCTAATTAAGTGAAACGTTCTGCCACAATGAACAAGGCACAGCTTTACTTGAAAAGGAAGTGCCGTCAGTTCGGAAATACTAGCCCAACATTCTATATCAAAACTCTGCGTTTTGTCACCATATTATGTTTAACATTGTTATTATCATTTAAATTTAGAATTCTTCTCTTCATTTACATTTAATGTCATTATTGTTTAATGTTTCTTTATCGGTAAACTGTTTAAACGCGACATAGGTGCATGAAATAGGGATTATACACATTTGATTTAAGACAACGGGAAATTTATATATCACACTTCAGCATGAAAGTTTTAATAGTTTTGGTTCTTATATGCAGCGCATATAAAAGTATCTTGTTCATATCACTTCGTGTTGGTATGTTATTGCGGCTCTGGAGTGGTATGGCTATGTGTTCTATAAAGTAAGGGTTGGTAAAATCGTCTGGAAACCCGAATCCGCTCTCAGTAAATGGGTCATATGTTTGTTTTTGAGTTGCACTTTAGTGCGGAGTATTCTGTGTCCCCTAGACCGCGTTTCCTCTGAATGTTGAGCTTTTCCCTACCCAAAAATTGTTAAGTTATAGGTTGGTAAGCGAAGAAAACAATAGTAATTGCAGCTTGAAGGGTGGCCCATCTACCAAAAAGGGGCGCCGCTGACTTATCTGGTATATTAGCATTGACCTTTCTTAGGAGGCTAAAAAAGAAACCTACTGGTGTACTTCAGTGTGGTTTATTTACTTGGCACCGATCTTCTTGAAAATCGCTGTCAAACTGGCATGCACCGCACTATGTATCCAGTCTCCTATTCGGTGCAACCTCTAAAATCTTTCGCCGCATATTTCCTTTATCAATTATCACGTTTCTTAAGGAATGCCCGGCGAAGTGGATTTATGCTTACACTCACGAATAAGAACAGAAAGTTGCATTTCTGTGCCTTTCTGAATCCAAATAGCTAGTTTTCCTCCAAAATTTACATTTAGAATACACTTATTATAATACGTGACCTATAAGCCACATTTCAATTGGCACTTTACTTTGCTTACTTCCCATTTATTACTTCCTAAAATAATATTGTTAGTGTCAGCTTCGCAGCTGCAAAGGAGCATTGAACTTTCAAATGTTTTTACCTGTCAAGCTTACTTATAAGGCAAACAGTATTTCTTCCGGTCCGCACCTTTCTGTTTCCACAGTCTTGAACTCTAATGGTGATCAGGATAACAAAATCAATAAGTTTACTGGACTAATCACTTTGAAGTTGTCTTTTCCTCTTGACGCGATTTTATATAGCTTTTATAAGCGTTTATATTGAGCTCGACTCTCACAATCAAAGCCAGAAGATTCCTTTTGGCCGTTTCGAGTAGAATCCCTTTCTAGAACGTACCTTTTGTACTAGAAGCCTACATAAGAAGCTGACCAGCGCCCAGCGGACAGTTCAGTTGAATGGAGTATACAGTAGACATCTGAGTTGATTAGAGTTCATTTGTGTTCAGTGGACAGTCCAGTTATGAGTTGTGACTCAGCAGTTCAGTTGTGATACGATTCGAGGGGTCAGGTGTGTGCGACAGTGTCTCGAGGGTAAGGTTTGCGCTATGCTAAGCGCTCAAATCATAGGTGCAACTGGTGTTTTCATTTTGTTACAACATTATTGCTTTATTGGTGTTACGCATCAGGCGGAGCGTACTGCCTCAAGTTGTGTGACGAAATGTAACACACCTTCCAAAACTGGAGGTACCTTTTGTTTTCCAGAACGAATGAAAGTGGCTGGACAGAGCTCCAACTTCTACTTGCAACTTATGTTAAGAGATCATTTCCATGTATGAATTCTCCTTATTTCCTTAGCATTGCGATTCTCTAGATGCAGGACGACAAAGATACTTTTGATAAAGTTCGATTGCCATAATAACCGTTTTGGATGCCCCATTCCATTGCGTCTCTGTCGCTTCTCTGATAGAAAATATATTAAAGTGATCCGTATTCCGTGTGGTAGTCGAATGACCAACTGCAGGTATTACAAAAACACGGAAATGAATAGTCCCATTCACAAAACTTAAAGAAATGTTTATGAAAAACATGTAATTCGTTTACCAACATGGGAAAATATTCATAAACATTGTTAACTAAGTTTATTAAGAAGTTAACGCCTTAGTTTGGAAGTACCTTAAGTAAACCTGAATTCAGAGAAGGTAAATTTGAAACCCTTGAGAAACTATGAATAGAAATTAGCTGGAAACATGTTTGACAATGATCTGGACTGATATAAGACACACAAATGTTGAGGCCGAGAAACATGGGATATAACGTGAACACTAGCCTCTTTTATATTTCCAAGTCCGAAAAACTTAAAAAATGAAGAAAAAAATCCCTCATATTTCCCAATTTCTTATAGCTTTAATTGGTTATTCAGTTCCCTCTTTGCTTCAAGCAAAAATTCCATCCATTGTCGTTGTTTCCAAAGTTGCCTATATGGTCTAGACCAGGCCTGGTGAACATTACTCCGAAGCCGTGAAGAGAGGAGTCCCCCTCCTTAACTGCAGTTGCACGCATTAGGTAGAACCGGTTTTCGCTTTCTTTTACCGGAGTTTTCCGCATTGATCATCATGGAGTGAGAGGAAGTAGGGGAACATCTTCACACCTGATGAGTAGTATGTTTGTCAGGTCTGGTCTAGACCTTGGGGAATCTCATCCCACCAAGGAATGACTACACCCATTTATCAGGTGGAAGCACCCAATCAGCAAGTGTTACCGTGGGCTCTGAACGGTAAAGTATCATGAAGATTGCTTTGTATAAACTAGTCAGATAGGGACGACTTAAAATAGCCACCCGATAGTTGGAAATTGAACTACAGCCTCGGTACAAGAGCACTGAAATTGTAAACACCGTTTGGTTTAAGAGGAAGCAACGAGTACTCTCAATTTGCAGCTATTACTGTGGTTTAAAAACTGAGGATGAACCTGTTTGAGGAATTAAAGTTTCAAATATAAATATTACATTCAGGCGACCATACTACTGTAATGTTTGCTTCATAGACTTTAGTTTGAATAAGCAGCACAAAAAATTTAACCTCCTGTTACTGCTTTGAATATGGTCTTAACTTTAGGAACAATTCACCATTATTTAATGTATAACAATGCCAATTTGACTCGAATAATCAAACAATGACAAATAATAATGGTGTTTGGAACGATTAAATTTTACCTCCCTCCAAAGAAAATCTTTGTTAGATACATTTATGTCAATTTCCTTGCATAATCTAATTTTATTTTATTTTCTAATTAGAGACACATAAAATATGCAGGGTAATGTACGGAAACTTATTTTAACAAAAAACGCTCCCAAGTATGATATATCTTTAATATCGAAATACTTTTGTCACTAAACCGCTTGGAACGGTTTTACGCTGAAAAAAAAAACTGTTGAAGATTAAGGTTCGTTTGTATTTAATAATACCGTCCCAAATGAAATAAAATAAATTACAGCAATTTTAAAAACTATATTACCTGCTAAAGTAAATGTCAGTCCATCGACAACAATCGACAACTGTGGAAGCAGCCCCCACTTTAAACCAGCCCACGCAGCACCCAAACCAATAAACAAATACCAGACCAGCCGTCATATGCCCACACATGCTAAGCGTATAAAACCTGTGAAACCAAGCTGTTCCGTATCAGTCGCAGAGAGTAGCAGAGTACTACGGTCACACAACTGATGATATTCGACACAGCTTCGAACGAAACTCTGGAAGGAGATTTTCCACTAAACCACGGCCCACGAGCCCGGATAATCATTCTGTATTTTATGACACCGGTCGTGAAAACTTACGCAATTTGATCGATTTTATAAACGTTCAGTAGAATCAATGAACTGAAACAACACAGCATATCACTGGTTATTTTGCTGAACGAAACCCTAAGTACAATAGCATACAGGTAGTTTTTCAATATTTTTGAGGCAAATGGTTTCAATCTTTTGTCATTTAGTGTGTTTCGCCAAATGAAAATGATGCCTTCACGTCACATGAAGTAATGAAACTATAAGAAATGGAATCAGGACTGAAAAACTCAATGTCGTAGCCGGGATCTGAATCACAGATCTTCCGCTTATCGAGCGGCTGCTTTAACCACTGAGCTACCATGACCAACTTGCCAGCATGGCACTAAATTCCCCAGCCGATTCGTACTTTCCCGGTAGACCAGCAGTAAGTTTGTTGGCATAAATAATAATGAAACTATGTTTGTATCGTGTTAATTTTAAGATGAATATTTACTTGTACTTTACTGCTCTTATTTCCAAGTACCTTAATAACTTGATGGAGAGCAGGGTGTGGTGGATTCTGCTTCAGCAATAAATCATAATTGCTCCGATGATCTTTCCAAATATCCATGGAGTTGCACACAATTAAATTCCTCTCTCACACCATATACACGTAGCAGTGGAGACTAGTGTAGATGCTGGGACAAATGACACTTCCGATTACTTTTAATGTCACTTTATTCCTTCTGAAACTGAATCACAAAGCACAGTTCTTTGTTCTATCGTTAACACAATATACAACTTGTCGTGACCTTGCAACTCATAGCTGTTCTTGTCTATCGTAACCTTGATACAAATATGTCCGCACCTCGCTCTGACAGTTGTACTACCTCACTCACAATTCTCTTTGCACTCACTGGCTCAACACTTACCAATGGTCCGTCCGACTCGCTTAGATAGCCGAGCGACGTTACGAACTGTCTGGAATCAGGCCTTTGTTCTCGCTGCGCTCATTGCCATCCTTGTTTACCGGCCGCGTTTTGTCTAGCAATGTGGTGGTATGAGGTAGCCCACCTAAATGCACTTTGAAACGCGTGACCACCGTGGCCATACAGTATCTGGAACATCTGATTCATTGCTAATATACCGGGCGGAAGATAGTGCTTCGGCCATACGTTAACTAGCGATTCTACATCATGAGTTTAACAAATATGTCCAATACAATTATTGCCAATAAAGAACCGTTTCGCTGAAAAAAAAATAATTTGTGCGAAATATTTGGAACCATCTAGCTTCTTGACCAATGGATATAAATGGTTTATTGTTTCACTGTCACGCAAAAATTGTGTGAACAATGCTGTAATGCATTTCTACCTTAATTCGAATCAATATAGTCAAAACTTCATGTTAAATTATCATGCAAAGTTTAATTTCTAAGAGAGATTTGGCAACGTCACGTTAGTCTGGAAAGGAATACTGACATTTATCAGGTACGCTTTCGACACTCTTTAATTCAAATGCCCCTGAGGATAGTGCAAGGGAAATACTGTTTGTCCTTTGCGATTTGTGCGTATTATTGGTTGTTTTCTTCCTCTTTATGCATAAAATGTCCACTGTACTTTAAGCACAGCCTTCAGAGATGTGCACAATTGAAATATTTAACATTTCGTACTTCCTATTCCTTGTAATGCAATTTTTTATCCCTGTCATACATATAGCCATCTCTGAAAGGTGTTGTTTTCATTGTTAATTTCACCACTATACTCCACTTTTTACAATGCCTGTTAATACCCTTCTGTAAGCCTTCTATCGCCACTGACAAAATTGTCACGTCATTCGCGTATAACAGTACGAGACTGCAGATGTTGTCTCTTCCCGGGAATTTCGTCTCCTCTGCTGTTGACAGAGCTAATAGGTATATTTCGTACGAATAAACATAAGAGCGGCCATAAAATGGATCCTTGGCGAACTCCTCTGCTGGCGGATTTAGATTCTATTATTGTATTTTTATCAATTTTAAAACAGAAATACACATTCTTTTAAATGTACATCAGATCTTTTATAATTTTCTAATGAAGTTTTGGTCACAGAGCACTCCTCTGCACGCTATCAAAATCCATTTTAAAGTCAACAAAAGCACACAGCAGTTTTCTTCTTCTTAGTTTTCTCTTTCTTCTTCTTCTTCTTTTTCTGCTTCCTCTACACTCCATGGATTAAGCAGATTGCCTGTTCCGTCTTCATTTGTTCAGCTCCATCTCCTCCTTGGGCATCCTACATCTCTACTTCCTCGTGGTTTGTACTCTTTAGTCTCCTCGATTTTATCATTTATTTTGTATAGTTCTAGTTCTTCTCGGATATCCTCGTTGTGAAAGAAATCTCTTCTGGTGCAGCCTTTTATCCATTTCAATAATCGCACTTCTGTGGCTTGTAATTTACTTTTATCTTTCTCATTCATAATCCAGGACTCGCTACCATACATCAATATTAGTACTGCCATTGTTTTATATAATCTGAGTTTTGTACCTTTCCTGGTTTTATTTTGTAACGTTCTTGTTTCTGTGCCGCGTATTTGTTGGTGTTCGTTTATTTTGTTTTCTGTGTCGAAACTTATATTACAGCCAAAATATTCAAAGTGAGATACTTGTTCTAATATTATTCCTTCTATCATAATTTTGGATCGTTTAGGATATTTTCCTGTGTGTGCTATCACTTTGGATTTACATGTTAATATTTTCTTGTAATTTCTTTCTTTTACATTTAGTTTATGAACGGAACGTTGTAGATCATTTTCGTTATTTTGTATTAGTACCAAATCATCAGCATATAATATACTATTTATATAATCATTTCTACTTATTTCTACACCTGAATTTACATTATTTATTTTCCACATTTTTACTAAATCATCAATTTAGATATCGAGCAGTGTCGGTAACAGACTGCAGCCCTGTTTAACTCCTCTATTTGCAGCAATTATTGATATTGATATTCCAGTATTTGTAGTTACATTAGTTCCTGTATACAAACTCTTAACTACTTCAATTATATGGGTAGGATAGTCTCTATAACTCATTATGCTCCATAACGTATCTTTATCTACAGAAATGAAATCTTTCTCGAAGTGAATGCAAGCTATATACATTTCAGGTTTGACTTCTCGTCGTTTTTCTAAAATTCTTTTTAAACTAAAAATATTATCGCTGCATGAATATGTTCTTCATCTAATAATAACTCTGCTATGTTGTTAGAGGTTATTAATATATATATATATATATTTTTTTTTTTTTTTTTTTTTTTTTTTTGCATACGCTTTGAATACTGTGTTCAACAGCCTTTAGCAGTTTTCCTGTCATTATATTCAGATTTAAATCAATTAATATTTTAATACACAAATAATTGTCTAAGATTAAAGACTGATACCACGTCATCCATTTCATTTCCAGCCTGGGGCTCGGTTCATGTGTAGCATTTATGAGGACCTAGTCTAAACATTAACAGCATGCATGAAATTCAACATATATAGAGTGCAAGTCTCTTAATTGCCAATTTCTACAAAGGCTGTACGTCAAAGCAGAAGCGACTATCTTAGAGCGACACGTTCATTATTTGTAGGTCTGCTTAAGGCTTTTAAAGTTTATTTAGTTTAGGTCGCATGAACATCTTAAGGTCGTGAGCGACCATGTTAATACATAAAAGATTACAGTTTCTTATTACAAGACTCACAACGACAATGGTAATTTAGAGGCATGCATAAATGTGATAGTATTAAAAACAGCTGTAGAGTCGTTCAGTGCTTCCTGTTGTTGAGAAGGAACCTTGTACTTCTGCCTGTTATGTTCTAAATGTTTGCATTCAAATGTATGTTCTGTTGTAAATGTAACTTTGCAGTAGTTACACATAGTAGCTTGACTTTTGGTTATGAGGTGTTCGTGTGTTAATTTCGATGGCCAATTCTTAATCGTGTATAAATTACCTGGTCTTTTCTGTTCTTCAGGTGGATTTGGTTATTGTTGAAACTTGAGATCCTGATTTCCGAAAGATTATTGGGGCATTTTTTTAAACATTCAGTGTTCCACAAATTCTTGTTTAAACTGCTGAGATGTGTTTTAAGATCCGAATGAGAGACTGATTTTAACTGGTGATCCGAAAGTTTTGTTGCTTTATCGGCTTGTTCATTAACAGCAATTTCACTATGTGGTGGTATCCACATAATGATAAGTTGTTTGTTGACATGAATTTACGCTAAACTTGTGATCACCCGTTTTCCTAAATAATAATAATGAAAGGCCGCTTGTTCAATAAAAAGTGTACAGTTAATTTGTGTTCCCAGCGAGTTGTCCTTACCAACAAATGACAAACCCTCGCTAGTATACGCTGCAGCTAGCTAAGATTGTGAAATGATAACAAAAGCCGAGCGCTTCTGCCGGCTCACTAGGGAGGAAGGCTTATACCTCAGCCAGGAATCGATCTTGCATCACCCGGCAAGAATGCCGACGGGAGCCACGCTGTATAGAGAAGACGCGCACTTTTCGAAATATTGGTAGTTTCTGCTAAAAGCTTTACAGAGCAGCTCTTTGGAGGCCCTAAGGATTTTCTATTAATTTTGGATTGAAAGACGATGGAGTGTTACTGAAGTCGTGAGGTTCTTGACCATAGCAATGCGGGGTCATCAATTTGGAAAACAAACAAATTGATGTGTACACTCACCTAGCGTTCTCTACTCTTGAACAAACCCTTCTTACAAATGTTTATTAATTGAAATAAGCATCTATGGAAATTGTACTATTGCATATTTCCTTGTAGATACAGTGGAAATGAATACAGCACGCTTAAGCGGTAGTCAGGTCCTTTAAGGACTGGTTGCTATGCGATGGCTTTGAAATTCAATTCTCTTTGCATGGCCAGGACATAAGAAAAAGCGAATATTGGCTTTCTGTTTGCAAAACTTAAATGAAAACAAGTTATATCTCGAAAAAGGTTATCTTCAGAAAACAAAGAAAGACAAACTGACTGCCTTAACAAGAATTCAATTCTTTTGTGCAGTAATATTTTGTATCGGTCTAGCAGTTACACAAAAGTCGTCCAGAATGAAGAGGACATCAGAAGCTATTGTCAGAGACTGATAAAGATATATTAAACATAGGTCATTTTAATGAAAATCGTTAATCGTTAGTCATTTGTGAGAACAAAAAGATTTTGACATTTTTCCCATGTAAAGGGTAGTTTGAAGTAAAGGGATTTTCTTGAAAATTCTCTTGTCGCATACTTCGAAGACGCTAACCTTAAATACCAGGTTTGGTTACTAACCGACTTTCGTTTTTGATTAATGCTGTTCACAGATAGACAGGGAAATGCATATGCACACGCACACATACACATGCGTTTTCCTAAACATGTTTTTTTTTGGGGGGTGGTGGGCGGAGCGGTCAGGGGGGGGGGGCAAAACATATTTTCGGTGAAATCTCGACATCAGTGGCGTACAATATTTCTCCTGCTTATAATTCGCAGCAGAGAGGTGAAAAAAAGGTGTTGGTGCTTTCTTTGTATACAACGTGAATCCATAAGCTAATTACTTTGGGTCACGTGTTACAAGACACTATCAAATATAAAATTGCCTTATCTACCTGAATTCTTGCTTTTCAGGAAATAGTAAGCATTTCTGCTATATAAAAAATGCAGTTTTGATAAATTAGTTTAATGATACTATTGTTGCACAAGAAATATTACTGAATATATAAAATATGAACAGTTTGGAAGGCATATACGGGGCCACATCAACTTTTAGGTTTATATAAACCAAACATTGATTCTGGCATAAACGGATAGAGTGGTGGAATATAAATCGGTTTTGCACTATATTTCAAAAATTTAAACTCATTTTCTATAATATAATGACTTACAAGCTCGTAACTTATATTTCTTTTTTTTTTCATTAAAAAAAACCGAAGCTTATTTTAAAAATCTGATGTGTTGCACTCACATGACTTTCTCTACTCGTGTACTAACCATTCTTACAAACCCTTATTCCTATATCTTCTTCGTGTTAGTTGAAATAAACATTTGTACAAATTATCTTATTGCTTATTTCCTTGTATAAGTGCAAGGGGAATACTAGAATACAGTAGGCTTTGAGCGATAGTCAAATCTTTTAAAGCTTTGAGATCCCGTGCTCCTTGCACGCTTAACATATAAAAAAATAACAACAATGTTCCGCTTCAGAAAGTTTTAAGTTTTCCGAAACTGACACAAATAATAATGAGGAATATCTCCGAAATGGTTCACTCTTCCAGAAAAAAAGAAATACACTGTGTATTTTAGCGAGATCTACATTTTTTGTACAGTACTCTTACGGTTTACGAGTTATTGAAAAGTCATCTAGAGTAAGCAAGACCACATAGACTATAGTCAGAAAATTCAAAATATACATTTCATTTTTAATACAAATATCTTAAACATATGGCATTTTAATCAAAATCGTTAGAGCCATTTGCAAGAAAATCAAAATTTTCGAAAAACTTTCCATGTAAAGGGTAGTTTAGGGTGGGGCTATTTTATTCAAAATCTTCGTGTCTTGGTATTTAACCGACTTTTAGTTTTTGAGTTATGTTGTCTACAGACTGACAGACGGTCTGACAGGCACACACGCGGACCTTTTTCTAAAAATGCTCTTTTTTGAATTCAGGGAGTCTCAAAACACATTTCCGGTGAAATCTCGACATCGAATTTTTGGATGGAATACAATACTTCCTCTACTTACCAGTGGAGAAAGTAAAAAAGGAAATAAGCTTTCAGGTTTTTAATGAAAAATCAAGCAAGGTTTCTGAATGAATACATTCTGTTTTAAATTTTAAAGACTAAGTTTGATTCCTCTCCCCACACAGTTTTCGGGACTTGTTTTTACCTTTGAAAATTCCATGTTCGTAATTTAGTATTTATTTTCTGAGCACCCTGTCAGCAAAATTCGCCTAGATTTTATCAACCAATAATATCCGGTGAAAAACAATGCAAGAGGAATTAAATTTGATATTTCAACTGTTTCGCTTTTAGATAAACTTTTAAAGACTTTTGCCATTTTATAGTTTTCAGCTAGCATATTAATTATATGTGCAACGTGTGCCAAACATTATCAGTATTTCAGGGCAATCCCGCATTTCGAGAATGATTCCAAGCGTTTGTTCAGTAAAATTCTTTTATTTCCTATTGTTTTCTTAATCTTCAAGTACCTAATTCTTATGTCAGATTTTTTATAATTTCGATACTCGAAAATGATACAGTCTCCATGTCTCCCTTATAATATTTGTCATTTGGATTTATGCTAAAAAATTAGCATTGGACATTGCATTGTACCTGATATTTGATGTAAGATATCATTTCAGCTACTTCTTTTGCTTCCGTTTTTTGCTTATCATCCTAATGTTCGTTATTGTAAACTGGAGGGATGCAGAAAACGTTTATCCTGGTCAAGTGTAAGTTACAATGTACGGGAGAGCAAAAAACCTCCGAATGGGCTGCGCGGTGTTTTGCCTGTCGGCGTCCTCGGCGCCCGTTGCCGTCTGCCGCTATCATAGAAGCGCGCGGATGAAACCTTAAAATGTTTTTAAAACTACTTTTAAAGGCTTTACTGACAAACTTTATGAAATAAGATGCTGAAACTGGTCACAGTCGTCCATACTTACATTTATGGCACCCCTTTAGGAAACTATCCATCACTCGCCGTAGTTCATGTTGAGAAATGCTGGTAATTTCCTGGAGGACCTTTTGTTTTAATTCTTCCACGGTGTGTGTGTGTGTGTGTGTGTGTGTGTGTGTGTGTGTGCGTGCGTGCGTGCGTGCGTGCGTTTGTCTTGTACACTTTGTGTTTTAAGTTACTCTAGCTATTGAAATCGCTTATTGAAGCTCCGAGAAACCTTTTTTCCGCTAATGGCGCACCATACACAATTTTTTTCATCATGAAGGGGTACTTCATGAACAATATTAGGTTCTGGGTTATAGGGCCAATTTTTTTCGAGTCAACAGTTGATACCCCTACATACTTGAATACAATAATGCCCCTCTTTTTTTTTTTTTTTTTTTTTTTTTTTTTTTTTTTTTTTTTTTTTTTTTAAAGAGAGAGAATTAACAGACAGGGAGTGTAATTTGCCTTTTTTCAACACGACTCTGCAATAACCCATACGACCAATCTTTTGATGAGAACAGTTAAAAGTAATACACCTGTCGTATAATGTTTCTCACAGCCCTTGACATACAAAATAACATATCGGAAGGATAATTCAATTATACAAATCACGTGTCGTTTATTTTGTTTCAACGCCAACACGAATCTCGCATCGCTTGGCATTTGTTTCGAACAACAGGCACTTGTTTAAGTCAAGGATCAACTTTAACTTAGGAAACAGCTCCCAATAGAAATATCATTTCTTGAAAATCGATATTCACTGTATAAAGTGTCTAAAGAAAGCGAACATTTTATTGTGTTATTCTTAGCTTTTAGTGTGTGAACATTTACTACCATTTGTATAGATATGACTCCGCGATTGTTCGTGTGTTTCATTCTCATTAACATCATTCCTTTTCCATTTTAATAAATTTACTGATCACGAGTCCCTTATTTCCGTGGATGACGATGATGATGATGATTTTTTTTTTTTTTTTTTAAATTAACGTCCTCCAACATTGTGTCATATCGGACGAATGAATGAAATGAAATGGGTGAAATGATGCTCAAATGAGCCCGAGGTCCATGGAGCTTTAAGTTACCCGACATTCGTCTTCTCAGGGTGGGGAAAACCTCGGAAAAAAACCAATGATGATGATGATGATGGTGGTGGTGGTGGTGGTGGTGGCGGTGGCGGTGGCGGTGGCGGCGGCGGCGGCGGCGACGGCGACGGCGACGGCGACGGCGACGACGACGGCGACGGCGACGGCGACGACGACGACGACGATGATGATAAAACATTAAATTTAAAACCGGCATCTTTAAGGATGCAAGGCGAACATTTCAATAGATAAAACTAGACCTATGCAAGAACAGTTACATTGACAAAGTTTCGTTATTTATTATTTTCTGAATAAAAATGCCTAACAATTTGACTAAAACATTACATGTTCCATATGTCATAATGAAATCTCATTTGAATTTGATGCAAATGATGTCTGAAGTTAATTTCTTTCTCACTTACTGAAATATAGGTAATGTAAAGCCGTGAACCACAAGAGGCACACAAAAACTCGTTACACTATAGAACTCCTTATACTGTCTTCAAATAACTCTTTTCGTGGCACTAGCCGTTTCCAAAAAATTCTTTGTGGTGAGTTTTTAAGGTTTACAACACTGGCGCTTCTCTTTGCATCTCATCTAAGTAGTATTTAAAATGTGTGATTCTGCATTTTTAGAATCAATTTGTTACAAATAAGAGTCGTTTATGAGTTATTATATAAACAGCTCAGTGTTACTCCCACATTCTTGCATATGACCAATCCTTTATTGTCTGTTGTAAGAGTATTTCTATGTAACCATTTATCGTGACCAACATAAAGTAAATAGAATAATCCCTTTTGTAGGACTTATGTGATATATAAGGGTTGCCTACGAACTGGATGTTTTGCATCTACATATACGAGTTCAACTATAGGTCTTAAACTCCAAGAGTTTTATTTGTACAATCCTGAAACAATATAAATACAAAAATTGTTATTTTACTTTTAAGAGCGATATGGCGTGTTTAGTTAAAATATTGGCTTCTGGATATAATATTAGATGAACTCAGTAGTAGTTAGGTTTGTGGAACTTCCACAAGGGAGCTACAGAGCACACCCAGATATGGTTGACTTTGGGATTCTATCATCTACTGTCTCAGTTGTGAGCGGTCGACATCAACCGACCTTAAAGCATGGCTGAGATCAGAAAGATAACACCTTCACAAATGGAGACTGCTGAATGAACATTTGGATTTCAATTGTTGAGATATTAATAACAATAGTAAACAAATAAAAACCTTACAGAGTCCTTAACCATAAAACACTATCATAAGTATATTTATTTATATCCATTACTTTTAAGTATGCTTGTTGTAAGAAAATACAGCATCAATAAATGAAAAAAGATACCCATTGCGATATATTCAATATGTTATTGTTTACTATATTTTTGAGCACCGCTGGTTGTCCAACATATTCTCAAAAGCAGCTGTGAAGGGTAAAGCATTTATCAGCACATTTTTGGCATGATATATTTCTTAATGAAAGTAATATTGTTCGTGAATGGAAAGTTATTTATTGATAATTTTGCAACTAGTGTCATGATATCAATACTGCTTGATTTTTAAAGGTAGGTAATTAAGCTCAATTATGTGCAATAAACAAATACCTTATATATATGTCAGCTATTTTCATGAAGATTATTATGTGGTGTAATACACAGGTTCTTAACCAACGATACGTGACGTACTGCAGAGTGACACATTAAACACTTAGGAATTAAGGTAAATGAACATTCGTTTCACAAAAATAAATACGTGACCGTTCTGTTATAACAAAACGGAAACAATAGATTTGTACATTATCATAAAAACTGATACGGTACAAAAATAATATGGAAGTTCAATTTCAGCCCTATGACAATGACACAGCGCAACTCGAATATATTTGATCAGATAACAACGAGAAACGTTTTATTGTTTAGTTGCGAAACACATTTACAAGTAACGAAGTCGTATATAGTTGTGTCAAGTACAGAAGTAAACCAGAACTTCAGAGAAGCGTGGTACGCAAGATATTATAGACATCTCCACCAAATTGAAGGTTTCCAACGTGACTCCTCAGAGAATGTCAGTAGTACTAAAGGACATTGCACACCATGTGGAAAAGGGAAGGACACGTGGCAAGACTGAACGGGGACAGATGGACAGAGCGGACCAGGTTGTGGGACCCATGCACACAGATGGATCAACCCCTTCAGTGCAAATGTAGGAAGACATTGGTCTACCGCCTCCGGAAACAGCAGCGTGTGGGGAGAACTAGAGGTAAAATGTTACATCATATTATGTTGATGGGTCATATGTGGGATAATCCAAGAACTAAACAAAGGAGGACACAAATGCGACCAGTGAGTGCAGTTTAAGGGCCCGTCAATAAATGTGGTAAATTGTCATACTAATACTATAATAATACTATCAGAACTAGCAAATAACGCTAATAGGCAAGCCGGGCACTGGGCAAGATAAGAACCGCGTTGTTTTAAAGGTTTTAGTAATACATTAGCTTCTACCTAAATAGGAAGCCTTCCCCTTAAGGGATCTAATAGGCTGTTTTATTTCAATGTCATTATCATCGTCATCGTCATCACCATCATCACCGTCACCACCGTCATCACCATCACCACCGTCATCACCATCACCACCATCATCACCATCACCACCGTCATCACCATCACCACCATCATCACCATCACCACCGTCATCACCATCACCACCATCATCACCGTCACCACCGTCATCACCATCACCACCGTCATCACCATCACCACCGTCATCACCATCACCACCGTCATCACCATCACCACCGTCATCACCATCACCACCATCATCACCATCACCACCGTCGGTCTGGGTGGCTCAGTTGGTTAGACGCTGGCTTACTGATCCCAAGGTCGCGGGTTCAAACCCGGCCCAGGCCGATGGTTTTTAAGTGTGCTTAAAAACGACAGCTCCATGTCAGTAGATTTACTGGCATGTAAAAGAACTCCTACGGGACAAAATTCCCGCACACCGGCGACGCTGATGTGATCCTGGCAATTGACAGCGTCGTTAAACAACAAAATAATTTAATTTTTTACCATCACCACCATCATCACCACCATCACCACCGTCATCACCACCACCACCATCATCATCATCACCACCATCACCACCACCATCATCATCACCACCATCACCATCACCACCATCATCATCACCACCATCACCATCACCACCATCATCACCACCACCACCACCACCGTCATCACCACCACCACCATCATCATCACCACCATCACCATCACCACCACCATCATCACCACCACCACCACCACCATCCTCACCACCACCACCATCACCACCACCATCATCACCACCACCATCATCACCATCATCATCACCACCATCACCACCACCACCATCATCACCACCATCATCACCACCACCATCATCACCACCATCATCACCACCACCATCATCATCATCACCACCATCACCACCACCACCACCATCATCACCACCATCATCATCACCACCATCACCACCACCATCATCATCACCACCACCACCATCACCACCACCACCATCACCACCATCATCATCATCATCACCACCATCACCACCACCACCATCATCACCACCATCACCATCACCACCATCACCATCACCACCATCATCATCACCACCATCACCATCACCACCATCATCACCACCACCACCACCGTCATCATCACCACCATCATCATCACCACCATCACCACCATCACCATCACCACCACCATCATCACCACCACCACCATCATCACCACCATTCAAGGTTTGGACCCATAGATCCGTTCCGTCCCCATCAATCAATGTCATCTCCATCACTTCCTCGTCTTCCTGTGTCTCTTTTACCGATTGGAGCGTAGGGAATCTGTCTTTGTTCATCCCCCTGAACATGTCGTCTCCAGTTTTCTTTATCCTGTTTAATCCTTTCTGTTAAGTTAAATATATTCAGTTCTTATCTTATTTCTTTTATAATCCAGCAGAGAGCATCCAGCACTGATGTTAAAAAATCTCATTTTTACTGATTCAATTTTTCTTTTCTGTTTTCTGTTTAATTCCCGTGTTTCACTTGAGTAAATGGACTGCCATTGTCTTATAAAATTTAATTTTCGTTTATTAATTTCCCTTCTTAGGGTTCTCCTTATTGTGTCGCACATGAGACTTTCTATTCTAATACAGTGGTTAATTCCGATCCCAAGTAGTTCAATGTTGCCACCTGTTGTATAGTTTTCTGATTTATTACAGTCTTCCTTCTAACATGCTGCTTTCCTTTAAATACTAAAACTCTGCTATTAGTTGTAGACATTTTTAAATTGTAATATTCTAATATTTTATTTAATATAATATGTACTTTCATTTGTAGGCCATCCTCTGATTCTGCAATAAGTACTTGGTCACCAGTGCATAATAAAGTGTCCATTACTTGTCTATGTAGGACATATTAAAATGCTTACTAAGACTATTCTGCTAGTTGCTAATGTCATTGTCTATGTAGAGATTAAATAAAATTGGGTACAATGGACATCTTTGTGTAACTCCTTGATTTATTTTTAACGTGCGGTACATTTATTTTTGTAGTGGTTCCGATATGCATCTCCTTTGTTATTTCTCCTAAATGTGCTGGCACTCCTTTCTTTTCCATTATATCCCAGAAATCATTCCACTGCACACAGTTGAAGGACTTCTCGTAATCTATAAATAATATAGGTGTTTCTAAATTATGTTCTCGTCTTTTTTATATTATTTGTCGCAGGGTATGAATAGTCTATATATGACCTACCTTTACGAAATCCATTTTGCCCTTCTAAGAGTAAGGGATCAGCTATAACATTTAAACGTCGTGTTACTATTTTAGTGAATATTTTGTATGTGAATACTAACAAGTTTGTCCCTCTATAACTTCATATCTATTTCAATATATACTTAATTAAAGGACTCCGCTCTAAGAACTCAAAGGAAAAATTGGGTGTAAGCTGGGTAAATAATAAATCCTCTCTGCCAGAAGCCACCGTGTCTATACATTTCTCTCGTAAAATGTTTTTACTGGTACATCCTAAAATCCTGTTTGAATGTAATGGAAAAGGTTTAGAACCGCTGGTGAAATTCACTTAAAGTCAATGCTCTTCGGCAAAGTATTGTGATGATTTATGATATGAATCCAAGTCATGTTTTAGGGATAAATTAATTTTATTAACTCACACATTTTTCAAAATAAATGTAGTGTTTTCTAGTGTTTGATGTAATTAAGTGAAACATAATTTCTCAAGTTTACTCAGGTATTTTACGGATGCCACTTTTTGTGTAGACATAAAATTTGAGTCAGTTATTTCTGGTGTTGCTAGTAGTTTACCACAATACTGAAAAATATGGTAAACTCATCTGTTCTTTAGACAGTTGTCACTAATAAAGGTTTGTTTTATTCTGCAATTTCATTATTAGTTATTCTAACTTAGAAGTGTCCTCTCCAGTCATTTATTAATCTCTGAGGAAAAGCATGAATCACCACCATGAACCACCATAATTTATAGAAATTATAAATGGCACACTGGACCACAGTGTGAGAATATAATACGAAAGTAATGTAAGTAATCTGAGGATTTCAGGAAGGATGACATCTTCGAAGAATGATGGACAAGAGTGGCAAAGGGAGAAGCATATGAGAATTTTGATGAACACAACCAGCGCGAAATTGGGCGGTAATTCCAATTTCTTTCTTCTCTTATTACTAACAAAGTCCTTTATAAAACAACATAAGTTTTGGTTTTGTAGTTAAAATGTCGTCGTCTTTAATGCTCCCAATATGGTCTAGGGCATAAATGGGAGAACTGACACAATGTGTCATTTCCCCTACATCGTACTTTCAACCCGTTCACTTTGCTACACACGGTAGCTACCATGCCACGCCCCCCGCTGTTATCTAACTACCTTAGAGAACCGGTCAGTCCCTCTAATTGTGTCAGTGGTGGAATCATGCTGCATAACAAGGCAAAAAAACGCTTCAAAGCTGAATGGGAACATAAGTATTTTTGTGTTCCTAGTTAAAATAAAGCATTGTGTTTGCTATGCCAAAAAAATTACGCAACGAAATCATAATCACGTAATCGTAAAACCAATACATCATATTTTGATTTGGTTCCGTTACTACACGCTTTTAAACTTACCTTGTTTGTAAAGACGTGTGTATCCGTAAACAAAGAGAACCAGGAAAGACAGGTGGCCAGGACTTGGTGATGGATAAGTGAAGAGGGTAAATGCTCGATTGTGTTCCTGTCACCCCTCTTCCCCATGCCTGGGCTCGGACCTTCGGAGTAATCTCGTTACACCAGATGACTAGACCAATTACAGAGGTGGGGATATCCATTACCTTCGATAGTAGAGTGACGATGAGGATGGCGCTGGATGAGAGCAACTACAGCTTTTATCGCGGACTCCGAATCACTTTTTAGAGGGATTTAGGACTTATTGGCCCTTGGGTTTATCTCAAGCAGGGCTTATTTCGCCCTATGGCTGCTTCAGGATATTCCTCTTCAGCCTCGACTCAGTTTTTATTGTGTAGCTATGAGAATCGACTGGGTCTCTTTTTTATTTCCTTCCTTTTATTTTTATTTATTCATTTTTATTTTTTTTTTTTTGGGGGGGGGGGGGAAATTTGTTTACATATACATACACATGTGTATTTAGTTGTTATTAGATATGTATTTCTTTATTTTATTTTATTTTTTTCTTTGCTTTTGTTTTTATCCTTGTATCCCCTAACTTCCGGAAGTTCCATGGCGGTTACTCAGTTCTAATATGCGAAAATTGTCCTCAACTTAAACAGTAATATACTAATTCAGAGAGATGCTTCAGTATAATAATACTAGCCTGACTAAAATTCACTGCAAATGAAATGTTTATTTCGAGATTCTAAATAGGTTAAAAAAAAAAGAAAAGAAAAAAGAAAAGAAGAAAAAAAAAAGGAAAAGAAAACAAGGGCACTGATGACCACAAAGTTGAGAGCCCTTAAACCTACAACACACACACACACACACACTAACACACACTAACACACACACACACACACACACAAACAAACAGCAAGAAAATGACGTTTAAACTACTTACTACATTCTTTCTGTTTTAGATATCACCGTAGGAAAATATGTTATAAAACGGGCTTATAGCAGTATATCTGAAATGGTCTATTAGGAACATCCTTACTGTATATGTTTTTAAAAATTTGACGTAAACAAAATTGTTTAATTTTTTTTTTTATCTTTAGAAAAGAAGTTACAGCTAATCATGATTATATATATGTTATCCTCTTTCTCTAGGGGAGCCGGTTTTGTATGCTAGAGGGCTGGATATTTAGCTTTGAGTCAATCTAGTAAGTATTCCGCGTGGGATTTTATAAAGAAAACATATTTGTTTGTTAAAATATTGCAGGCAAATTAAAAATAATTATATATATATATAAGTGAGAAAGTCATTTTTTTCATAATAAAATTTGCTTTTCGTTAGCAATAAATTAGATAATATTTTCTGTAAAAATGTAAAAGTTATACAATTATATCTAGTAAACAACACATTTTATAATTTTGTTCAACTTACAGAAATGCCCATTGATGTCTCTCATAAAAGAGCTTTCATAATGATCTAAAGTAAGTTTTAAAGAAGTTTTCAATATTGTCGTATAATGCTAAATTAATTATTCAGCAACTTCCCGCATTAATTTTAAACTTCAAACCTTGTATATGCCTTATTATCAGATCATTGAAGCATCATTTGTGGCTTCAAATTTGAACTGTGAAAATCAGTAGTGATGTTCTTTAAAATTTCGAGTAAACTGCCGAAAAATTGTAAAACGAAGAGCTGTTTAAAGTTTGAAAACCTTAAGAGGATTAGGGAGTAACGAGATACAAATTCAAACATATGTTGTAGCAAAGTTTACAATGTTTTAAACAGCCACATGAACCGTTTTACACAACATAAATTTTAAACATAAATAAAAGCATATAGTGACGTCAAAGCATTGGTATAAATCTAAAATTAGCCCAAAAGTTATTTTCATTCTGATGACCAAGGAATTCCACAGATATATTGCCATAAGTAAGTGAAGTTTAACGAACCCCAAGTTTGCTTCAGGAAATAGGAACAGTTTTACCTGTAGGAGTACCATGGAAAATGATGCCGTATATACCGTGGCTAAAACACAGTACCAAACCCAGGAATCGATGGTGTTTAAGGGCCCGTCACCAAATAGGTCATTATGGCCGGGAATCGAGCATGGTACTCTCGAAGTGGTAGTTGAAAGTGCGCCGTTGCGCTGCGCGCTAAGTGATACGCAAGTTAAATATTTGCCTAGAAATGTCTTTAAATATTAGGTCCACTTACGTCTTTTTCGTTCAAAAGCTTTGTATTATTACTTTTGGACGTAACCCATAAATGTGTACACGAATACGTCACAAAGGTTTTTGTATATCTTGCGCTAAGGTATAGTGCAGAGAATTAATGGGCAAAAATATTTTTATGTTTTTATATTGGATTAATATGTATACTTTACAATTAATTTGGTGTATATTTTATCTATATTGACTAGTGGGAAGTATATTGATATGCTTTTAGTTATTCTCTGCACGTCCTCTGTTTTTTAAAAGTACATACTTCAAGATTGCTTATTTTAGAGGGCTGTAATTTGCTTTAAAGCACAGACGGAAGTCCATTGTAATGCATACAGGGTCTGTAAAACATTAGTTGCTGTTTATCTCCCCCTTTATTTTAATCTCTTTAAATACAATTTTATATTAGCCATATGTAGTTTAGCCATATGTAGTAGGATTTAAATTGTGATTTCCGAAAAATGAATTTTTTTAAATAATTGATGCTGAATGCGGAAATCCTTATATTTAATCTATAAAATGTTGAACATGCTAAAAAATGTAGTTGTTTAAAGCTGCTTGCACACGTTTCAGTGGTTAAAATAAATACACAGAGAAGTTCCCGATGGAAGAAGAAAACGGAAGTTAATCGCAGACGACCATCACAAAATATTACATCGTTAGCATAAATTGTCATCATCGTCAGCTTCAGGTTAAGCCTCATATGGCTTATTCCGGTCTCATTTCTTTTAACACTGTTAAGCCCATCTTGTCTTCGGTCTACCAACATTTATTTTTCCCTTTGGGTTGTAGTTTATTTGTTTTGAGATTTTTAGTAATTAAAATTTCCTCTAGATATGTTACTGGCATACTGCTGGGCAACATGAATGATGGGGCTGCCATCTTAAGTTATTTGCCAATAATTGTATAACTGGTAACCTGACTTACGACACCGAAATGTTTTAGAAAATTAAATAAGTGTTAGTTTCGAAAATGTAAATAATTTTATTATTTTTTCAAAATATTTCCCTTTAATATCAATACGTTTTTGCATTCGATGAAGGTAGTCCTTAAGACAATGTTCCTGAGGCACTTCAGAAAAATCAGGCTTTTGTAATGTTCCACTGCTTTTTCTGGGGACGAAGGAGTGATTCTACGCATTTTATCTTTAATTCTAAGAAACAAAAGAAATCACAAGGTGTTGTATGGTGGAATTTCCAAGTGCTGAACTTCAGGGCATCGATATACTCAGTTGATAGTTTTGCTTTTCTTTTTCCTTTTGTTCATTTTTCAGAGCTTTTCAAAATTTTCATGGAAACTGATATTTGTGTACCATTCGGCAGTAACATTACGTCTTATCTTCTAATGCTATAGTAGTAATAAGGCCCACTTTAAAGACAAAATAAGAATAAAACAAAACAAACCTAGCAAAATCTTGTTACTAGCACTGGGAATTCGTCACACTGTTGCAGGCTTAGGTTCTATTCGGAAGACCCATTAAGCCGATTGACCATTTTTTTCAGGATTATAATAATAAACCCCTGATTCATCACAAGTAGCGATATTCCAAACCAAATTTGAAGTGCCGCCTTGGAATTTTTCCAGAGTTTTTCTACACAAATGAATGAGTTGTTGCTTTCAATCAGGAGTCAGTTTATGTGGATGTTATGCTTGATGTAAAATGTTTTGGATTTAACTCCTACCAATGGCTAATGTCACTCAAATAAATTCATAAGATGTCTGTCGATTTCTCCAAGCATTGCTCGAACAGCAACAATATTTTCATCAGTAACAGTACTTCCCGAGCGTCTTTCACGAAATTTATCATTAAGAGAAAAGATTTTTTTTTTTTAATTAGCTGTATGAATTATAAATTGCTGCCTTTAGATGGAGCCTCTTAGCCAAATGCATTTCTAATCCGGTGTTCACATTGTTTAAGCATTAATGACGGTTACGCTTGTAAACATCATAGCCCACATATGTTCTCTAGTCACATGCATTGTTGGGTGAACACAAAATCTTTAAATGATGATAATGAACAAACTATTAGTGCAAATTGAACAACCTATATGTAAATCAACTCGCAAAACGTTACAAAAGAATCTGTAAAATATAAAAAAAGAGAATAATTTAGAAACATGGAATTTTAAAACTTTTTAGTGTCACCCGCATATTCAGTTCTTGAAGCGGGCTTACTTATTTGGGGTTTTCATCCATTTTGAAACACGGATTTCAGCTATGCGCAAATGTACTTGGGCTCAGGGTTCATAAACTGTTTCTACGCAGAGAAAAAATAATATCTGAGAATATGAGTGTGTGATTGTTACGATAATGGTGAAATAAAACAGTTAATGTTTGTGGTCTGTTTTAATTGAAATGTTGACCTCTAATATGTTACATATTTTGAACTTAAAGCGCACCTTGCTGCATAACGATTTCACGTCGAAGCTTCCCAGTATGAATTCATATTCTTCTAATAAAATTTAAAAATAAAATCAATTAAATATTGAGGGGTAGCATTCGCACTGCATTGACTCCGCTGTGTCAGTGTCACTCCAGTCACTCTCACTTGAAATTTCTAAAGCTAACCCATCTTATGGTAATTAAATTTAATAGAATATCCAGTTGTTTGTAACTGCCATTAACTTTTTCTCAAATATCTCTTTTTGTGTAATTCCCTCTCAACCTAAAACCGTTTTAATTCAGATTAACTGAACTTATGGTAGTTTGAAAACAACTATTTTGGCTTATTTCCTGATGTTCCTAACTAAATGCACACAATTAAATGTTCTAAATGCCCTCCAATTTCAGCTAAGTAATTAGATGAATTATTGCTGAACTCTTGGTCAAGTTTATTTTAGAGATCTCTCTTCCCCAATTAATATTCTTACCTTCTAGAATTATTCTTTTCCCCAATTCTTGAATGTTCACGGATCTATAAATGTAAACATTTCAATATAGTACTTTGCTGAAGATTACATGGTATTTTCACTAATTTAATAAACAAGCATCGGTAGTTATTAAAGTAAACATTTCATTACTTTGTAGTTTTATCTTCTTCAGCTGTATAAAAGCAATAATCCAGTTCATAGGCAATGAAAGAAAACAGAACATAGCTATGAGACAAAATATATGAAATGTGCAAATTAGTGAATAATACTTCAGTTTATAGGATTTTTACTTGAAATCTCAAACTGTGGTGTCTGGGAATGAGGAAGTGAAGGCTAGCGTGCAAATAATACTTATTTTGAATTTCGTTTCAGTAATAAATTGACATGTTATTTAAATGAAATGAAATTTTAATAAATTATTATTTCCACTGGCAAGTTTTGAATCGAAAGCTTCCTAAATGTTGCAAACTACCGGCATTTTTAAATGGTACACATTACTTGTGTACTCCATCATCGCTTTTGCATTTGAAACCAAAAATATCTTAGCTTCTCCTTTCATCGTCATTTCAGTGACGATCGTAATTAACAGATATGACACAGACCCAGAAAGAAACCACCAAGGTCCTCAAGTTACACAAAATATGTACTGTGTTATTGTTAAAAACTGTCAATGCCCGTACTAATTAAGGTATTTATTTTAGGCTATATATTTACAAGATTGGTTTTTCTTCTTCTTTTGATATCTATATTGTTTCTCAGAATATAGAGAACTTATTTTTAACACCTGGTTTACATTAAGGTCTTAGGTTAACTCAATATCAGGTTTATGAATATGTTGTGCTTTTAGTGAAGATTTAGTGTACAAAAATGTTTGTTTTCTATATATACGTTGCTGAAAGTTCGACTGCTGGTTTGTACCGGCAAGGTTTTATGGCACCTCATCCAGAGTTTCTCTTGATGAAAACATTTTTCTGGGAATTGTGAAAGGAAATAAATGACACTTTCGATTTGTTTGTTTTTAGCTTTATGTGTATATGCCAGCTGAACTTGAAAGTGGGTAAAACCAGAGAAAATAACACCAAGACGAATAGAAAACCTCCGTTATCTCCAGCGTATAAATTAAATAAGATAACTTGATCTTGAAATGGGATTTGGAAATTCTGCCACTGTCCTGAAATGATAGAACTTTTGCTGAACTGGTGTCGGATGCTGTGGGCAGCCTCACTGCTTCTTCTTCTTCTTCTTCTTCTTCTTCTTCTTCTTCTTCTTCTTCCTCTTCCCCCTCTTCCTCTTCCCCTTCCCTCTCCCTCTTCCTCTTCCTCTTCTTTCATTTTATCTTGCTCATTCGGTCACTACAAGATCTTAACTACAGTGATGGAGTTGTAAGAAAACCAACTTACTGAAGACGCCTTTTGTTTGTAATACAGAGCATGTTTTCAGAATAAGACCTTTGTTATATTGTTACCTTTTTGATAAGCTCTTACCTTCTTTACCCGATATTGTTGTTGTTTTCTATTGCCTTGCATCTGGCAATGAAGCCATTAGTATTCGTGCTTTCCAATACTTTTGAACTGTAGTTTCTTCTGATCTTAATGCTTCACAGGTCTTCGTTCGTTTCTGCTGGATCGTTACACAGGACACATATTGGTGAAGTCGCTACCCGATGTTAGTATTTATGTTTTAGTGTATACTCGGTACATTATTACTTTCTTCCTCGCATACTCACGATATTTTACTATCGTATTCTCTATCTGTCGCGTGTGTCTGCATTGCGCTGGATTATAACGCTCTTATTGAGAACACTTTTCTTAGCACCTGTTTAATTACTTAAGTTATCGCTGCGGAACTTCGAATTTGCTCCGCTTTTATCGCGGTTTTGAATATATCTAATTATTTTGAAACGTTCCCTACGATATATTTAAATATTCGCAACAATAGACACTAAAAGGCGTACCTACGGCGTGTTTCGCATTTTCCGTCGCACTACTCTGCATTCCATCGTCGTGTACGACACAAAACAACCACCCAAAGTGAAAAAGGGAATAAAAACGCAGCCTGTTTATAGCCTTAAGGCAACTGGGATGACAAATATATGAAGGAAATATAATTCATAACCTTTTTTCAATTCACATATCTTCAAAATGTTATCACTTAAATAATATAGTACACATATTTTAAATAGCTCTACATTTTATTTTAAAATATCTTTATATTAATGATTTTAAGAAAAGACAGGAAAATATGAAAAAACGTACTGAAGTTCCATGTTTAATCATTTTTTCTAGAAAATGAGCAATAACACTGGGACTTTTGTGTTAGAGAGACCCTTTTCCCTTTCTTTGTTTGTACTGGTAGTTGGAATTAGAATAAGAATAAAGCCCAGAATGTAAATTTTATTGTATTACATTTTATTGAAACCAGAATGTGTGGGGCAGGTACACAAGATGGAATGTATAAAAATTTCGATAAGCTATAAATATTATATGTATTGCTTACTTTGTACACATTTTTCTAGACACTAAGGTTTTTCTCTGCAAATGCCCCATTTTCTCGTGAACTATTGAATCTATAACAATGTAAATCCAAATATAAGATGCTTATACAATTTTGCGACTTTTAGCTTACGATTATTCTCATAAATTAATTAGAAGAGGCTTTATCACTAAAAAATTGACTAAATTATGCAAAAATTACAAAAAGAGTTACAAAATCATTTTACAGTTGTAGCTACATACAATACAATACCCCTGTCTCTTTTTCATTATCAAGGCCTTTTTGAATATGAGGTAAAAATTTCAACAAGCAATGACCAATAAATACTGAGAAAATGGGGCTTTAAAATTCAAAATTTAACAAAGGTAAAATTCCGTTCCCCTTAAATTAATACATTAAATAATGCCTTAAATAAATATTTACACTTATTATTGCAGTTGTAAGTAAGCTTTAGATGTTTTAGCTTCCTGTACGTTGGATTTTATCGGTACTGTAGTTGACAATGTCTTGACGCAACTGTAACATGTATGGCTAAAACAATGCTTCAGTTTTCTAGTTATTTAACAAGTCCATTCAACATTAGAATGAATAATAATAATAATAATAATAATAATAATAATAATAATAATAATAATAATAATAATAATAATTAATAATAATAATAATTGGTGATGGTGGTGGTGGTGGTGGTGGAGGGTGATGGTGATGATGGTGGCGGTGGTGGTGGTTGTGGAGATGGAGGTGGTGGTGGTGGGGGGTGATGGTGATGATGGTGGCGGTGGTGGTGGTTGTGGTGATGGTGGTGGTGGTGGTGGTGGTGGTGGTGGTGGTGGTGGTGGTGGTGGTGGTGGTGGTGGTGGTGGTGGTGGTGGTGGTGGTGGTGGTGGTGGTGGTGGTGGTGGTGGTGGTGGTGGTGGTGGTGGTGGTGGTGGTGGTGGTGGTGGTGGTGGTGGTGGTGGTGGTGGTGGTGGTGGTGGTGGTGGTGGTGGTGGTGGTGGTGGTGGTGGTGGTGGTGGTGGTGGTGGTGGTGGTGGTGGTGGTGGTGGTGGTGGTGGTGGTGGTGGTGGTGGTGGTGGTGGTGGTGGTGGTGGTGGTGGTGGTGGTGGTGGTGGTGGTGGTGGTGGTGGTGGTGGTGGTGGTGGTGGTGGTGGTGGTGGTGGTGGTGGTGGTGGTGGTGGTGGTGGTGGTGGTGGTGGTGGTGGTGGTGGTGGTGGTGGTGGTGGTGGTGGTGGTGGTGGTGGTGGTGGTGGTGGTGGTGGTGGTGGTGGTGGTGGTGGTGGTGGTGGTGGTGGTGGTGGTGGTGGTGGTGGTGGTGGTGGTGGTGGTGGTGGTGGTGGTGGTGGTGGTGGTGGTGGTGGTGGTGGTGGTGGTGGTGGTGGTGGTGGTGGTGGTGGTGGTGGTGGTGGTGGTGGTGGTGGTGGTGGTGGTGGTGGTGGTGGTGGTGGTGGTGGTGGTGGTGGTGGTGGTGGTGGTGGTGGTGGTGGTGGTGGTGGTGGTGGTGGTGGTGGTGGTGGTGGTGGTGGTGGTGGTGGTGGTGGTGGTGGTGGTGGTGGTGGTGGTGGTGGTGGTGGTGGTGGTGGTGGTGGTGGTGGTGGTGGTGGTGGTGGTGGTGGTGGTGGTGGTGGTGGTGGTGGTGGTGGTGGTGGTGGTGGTGGTGGTGGTGGTGGTGGTGGTGGTGGTGGTGGTGGTGGTGGTGGTGGTGGTGGTGGTGGTGGTGGTGGTGGTGGTGGTGGTGGTGGTGGTGGTGGTGGTGGTGGTGGTGGTGGTGGTGGTGGTGGTGGTGGTGGTGGTGGTGGTGGTGGTGGTGGTGGTGGTGGTGGTGGTGGTGGTGGTGGTGGTGGTGGTGGTGGTGGTGGTGGTGGTGGTGGTGGTGGTGGTGGTGGTGGTGGTGGTGGTGGTGGTGGTGGTGGTGGTGGTGGTGGTGGTGGTGGTGGTGGTGGTGGTGGTGGTGGTGGTGGTGGTGGTGGTGGTGGTGGTGGTGGTGGTGGTGGTGGTGGTGGTGGTGGTGGTGGTGGTGGTGGTGGTGGTGGTGGTGGTGGTGGTGGTGGTGGTAAAAACGAATACGACATAAAAATACATGTACACGTCCATTTTGAAGTATAGGAACTAATTAAAGAAGTTAATTATATTTTAGCATGCTGCATTGTTTTTATAGGGCTAGGGTGAACTAAAAGTCATCATAATATGCAAAACATGCTGTTATGAACCAAACTTTACACAAATATGCACGCTAACGTAAAAAAATATGACGTAGCAACATTTTGAGGTAACATTTCAGTTTCAGTTTATGAAAATTAACTATTTATTTAAGAATTAAATACACATGAAAAGCAAAGCTAAACAATGAAATACGAACTGTAGTGCTTTTATTTAATTAAAATTAAATTACCACGCATGTTTCTTTTTACTTCAGCTTATGAGCCTTGAGATTCAATAGGTGTACAATGAATATCTTGTGCAAATTTGAAAACAAAAAGATCTGCTAACAAAGACGTGCAGCTAGGAAAAGCTTCTTTCTACATCAGCTGACAACTCGAATGAACACAGAAGAAACAAATTGCAGCTGAAAAGCTCTTCACATCTTGAAGAATATATATTGGTAATTAATATTCGATTTTTGATTACTTTCGCAAAAGGGTTCATTTTTTAAATAAATGTATGTAGTTTAATGCGGTAATTTTGAGAGATGGAGATGCCTATCAAAATTGATTTTGAAGTCGTGTTGATTCATTCAGTGTAGTGTCCCACCATTGTGTTTTTGTGAACTGCACAAGTCTAAAAGCCCAGACCTTTTAATTTGATACATTCAAGGGAAAAGTGTAATGCGGGTAAGCGAAAATAAAACTTTTTTGTTGTCTTTTTATCGATTCCCATCACTTTATAACATAACTTTTTAGCTGTCAAACCTGCGGTGCTTATTCTAAGCGGCAATTTATATTTTATTTATTACAATTACAATGTTCCACAAGTAAATGTTTCATTTTTTCTTTTCAAATTTTCACCGTGCAATTATTTGCTTTCCACGTGTGCCATGTTTTCTAGGAGAAAGGACTGAGTACAGCAGAGCTCCTGTGCAGCATCAAGTTGAAATGATTCATCACATGGTTACTGTGATGAGCTGAGAGTGATTTCCCTTGGTATTTCTCTTTCCATTTAATTTGAATTATCTCTCATCTTGGTATGGTTTCGTAGTCGAAGTTAGGAGTACTGTGTTCTGTTCCCCCCTTGGTGTGCTAGGGCTTCTTGTTTCCCTCTAGAGACGATAGCACATTCTGAACGCATACCTCTAACAAAGAGAGACTTATAAAATCGAATGATTTGGAATGGACGTTTTTAAATTTATTTGGCCTCTTCTTTCGTCCACTAATACAGTCCTTCCTCTATTTGTATGTGACAAATAAACATGAAGTTTTTGCATTTTAAGGATATCCATATCTGAAAAAAAATCTAATGTATTGCACTCACATGACTTTCTCTACTCTTGTACTAACTATACCTACTTGCAAACTCTTATTCCTGTATGTTCTTCGTGTTAGTTGAGATAAACATTTGCGGAAATTATCTTATTGTTTATCTTCTTGTAGGTACAAGGAGAATATGGGAATACAGTAGACTTTGAGCGATAGTCAAGTCCTTTAAAGCGTTCAAATTCCGTTCTCTTAGCACGGTTAACATAATAACTATGTGCCATGTGACAGAAGTATAAGTTCTCCAAAACTCGCACAAATAACCAGGAATATCTCCGAAATGGTTCCCTCTACAAAAAAATATATATATTTGGACATAAATTGTGTGATTTAGCAAGATGTACATCTTTTGTATAGTAACATTTGGTCTATCTCTTACGGTTTACCAGTTATACAAAAGTCATCCAGAGTAAGTATAACTGCATGGGCTATAGCCAGGAAATTCAAGATATACACTTCATTTGCCATAAAAATATCTCAAACATATGGCATTTTAATCAAAATCGTTAGCCATTTTCAAGAAAACCAAAATTTTCGAAAAATTTTCCACGTAAAAGGTAGTTTAGGGTAGAGGAATTTTCTTCAAAATCTTCGTGTCGCACCCTTGAAGGACATGAAACTTAAATACTAACTTTGGTTTTACCGACTTTTCGTTTTTGAGTTATACTGTCCATAGCCTGACACACACACGCACACACACACACACACACACACACACACACACACACACACACACACACACACACACACACACACAATCGTACACGGACCTTTTTCTAAAAATGCTATTTCCGCTGAAATCTCGACATCGAATTTTTGGTTGGAATACAGTACTTCCTCTACTTTAGGTAGCAGAGATTAAAAAGGTCAAAAATTGCCCACATTCATAAATATGGGCTTTAGACTTATTAAACACTTCAAACCTTCCACTTCAGTTCTATATAACTTTCATAGCTGTGCTATATTTTAAAACTTGTCACATAGTGATTTGTGTGACCATAAACCTAGCATTGTATTAAGTTGTAGTAAAACGATAGGCTTTACCTACATTAAAGTGAACAAGCAATTCAAAAATCTTCAAATACCAAATTAGCCTCAGAGGAATAGAAAATGACGAATGAGGGCTTGCATTTGCTCTGAACATTTTAAGCTCTTTAAGGCCAGAACCTGTAATTTGTAACTCTTTTCTCGGTTTTTCATTCGTCGTCACATTATAATTTTCAAATTGTTCCTCGTGATGTACTTTTCGGTGTTAATTACATTTTGTAGGTATATATCATTGTAAATAACAGGTTAAAAGGTGATGGATGACAAATCTTTGATAACATGCTTAGTAACAACGCTACCTAATAATATTCATATTCAGTAAATTAATTAGAAAACAATTGAAGTTTGCCATTTAACATTTATTTTCTTCCATCCTGGTAGTAAAACTAAAAGTTCATCTCTAGAAGCTGTTAAGCTTCTAATTATAAGTTGTTAACTTTTTAAAGAGTAATTCATCGCAAAAGGTAATAAAACTGAGTATTTTTGGAACTAATTTAAAAGTAGTACGCATGAAATATGGTATACATACTAGGTATGTGTTAAATCCTGATTTCTCTATTAAAATTTCAAATTAATCAACCCGGGATTGTGGATTTTAGAAGTTTCATAGATGACTATACCTAAGATCCGCTGCCAGAGCATTTTATGATTACACTGACGTCACGGCAAAGCGAACGGAGCTCCTATCACGTGATTTACTTTACGTGGGGAAGATATTCTCATTAGCTAAAGCTAGGTATAAATCTATTCCCCATTGGATGGAAGATGGATAGCAACGAACTCTACTCCAGCCAATGAAGGATGCAACAACGCGAAAAATAAAGTTCACCTTAGCTGCTGTAAAAATCCTAAGGGATTTTTTATTTCTGACTTTGATTCCAAATAAACTCTTAATACTTATATCCTTATTACCGGGAGATCAAAACGAAAAAGAAAACTCCGAACGGGCTGCGCGGTGTTTTGCCTGTCGGCATCCTCGGCACTCGTTGCCGTCTGCCGCTATCATAGCCCGCGGATGAAATCTTACAATATTTTTAAAACTACTTTTAAAGGCTTTACTGACCAACGTTATGAAAGAAGATGCTGAAACTGGTCACCGCCGTTGTCCATATATTTTTGGCACCCCTTTAGGAAACTATGCATCATTCGCCGTAGTGCACGCTGAGAAATGCTGGCAATTTCCTTGCAGATATTTTGTTTTAATTCTTCCAGGATGTGTGCGTTTGTCTTGTACACTTTGTGTTTTAAGTTACTCCAGAGATGGAAATCGCTTATTGGAGCTCTAAGAAACCTTTCTCCGCTAATGGCGCACCATACACCAAATCTTTCGTCATGGAAGATTACTTCATAAACAATATTAGTTCTGAGTTATAGGAACAACTTTTTGCGAGTCAACAGTTGACGCCCGTTACGTGAATACAATTTTGCTCATTTTTTAGATAATTAACAGACAGGGAACGTAATTTTGCCTTTTTTTCTACAAGACTGCAAGAGCTCATACGGCCAATCTTTCGCTGAAAGTGTGTTTCAAGACAGAATTATTAGTAGAGATTTATGATCCCCCGGCCTAACCCACTGCGATTTCTATCTCTGGGGTATCTTAAAGTGACCCTGACAATTGACAGCGTCAATTTCGTTAAACAACGAAATAATCATTTTAATTTTAGGTATCTTAAAACATAAAGTGTACAAGACAAACGCACACACTCTGGAAGGATTAAAACAAAATATCCGCCAGCATTTCTCAACGTGCACTACGGCGAGTGATGGATAGTTTCCTAAAGAGATGCCAAAAATGTATGGACAACGACAGTGGCCAGTTTCAGCATCTCCTTTCATAACGTTGGTAAGTAAAGCCTTTAAAAGTAGTTTTAAAAATGCTGTATGGTTTCATCCGCACCTCTCCATGGTAGCGGCAGACGGCAACGAGCGCCGAGGAAGCGGACAAGCAAAACACCGCGCAGTCCATTCGGAGAGTTTTTTTTTTTTTTTTTTTTTTTTTTTTTTTTTTAATGCTCTCCCGGTGTAACTGTATGGTAAGAGCTATAATTAGAGGTGTTAATACAGAACGATCAGAGGGGGACCTGACAAAAATATTAATGATAGCAGTTATGAAACTTAAAAGCTCATAGACTCACAAGAAAGGTTCAGGAAAGAGAAAATAGTCAAATGAGAACAGTTCCTACTGAGACACCTACATACTTTTAGTGCTCAAATATTACCTAGGAAGTTTTCATTTTTGGAATTTTTGTGAGGAAGAGTCCTTTCAATGTAAGAGTTGTTTATTGTTTGGTGACTCATTGAAGTTCTGCAACTAGGAAGTTAGGTGCAACAAGTGTGGTGGGCAACACTCTAAGATACCTGCTCCTCCAGAAGAGTAAAGTGTATAAATATGATAATGACTTAGAGCAGATTGTAGAGACTACCCAGGATATCTGTATGAGTTAGAAGTTTTAAAGAAAGTGAAATCAATGGGAGTATCAAGACACCGGGACGGAGTGCTTATCTATTCTGCAAAAGAAAACATTTGCAGACGAAGTGATCCAAATAGTTATCCATTAACGCAGGAATAATCTTTTTGTCGATTTCTATTGTTTTTTACTTTATTATATCTCTAAATAATACAAATGTATCGAATAAAGTACAAACATAAGTATTCATTACTCAGTTTTGAAAATATTTGCCGTTACCGTATGGTAACGCTCGGCGCTTCTACTTCCAATTTTATGGCGTATAATTTTCATTAAGAAATTGTATTCTGAATCTTCAGCGTGCTATTGTTCTACGTGATCATGTGCCTCCCCCACAAAAAATTAATAATTTTAAATAGGTACATATGAAAACGTTATGTAATTTCACAAAAATGCACTTATGAAATACACACATTAGTACTTTCTGCGTTTATAATATCACACAAAATCCTGCGAGTATGAAAATAGTTAATGCAGTTCACAGTTGTTAGTACGCCTTTTCCTGTTTTCTTTTTCTGTTGGCTGGATAAGGTGGTCAGTTCTGTCAAATCTTACAGAATCTCAAATGCGACCGTTAAAAGATATCTGTGAAGCTGCTGGTCTTCCAAATCCATTTGGTACAGTCTGATATCTCTTGAGATAGACGGTAGCTATTTTTCTTTTGAAATCTAGCTGACTATTCTTGGTCTTCAGATTTTATTGTACAAAATCCATTGTTCTGAATGGCCACATCCAGCATCCACGTAAACAAAGGCCAGTACCATTTTTTGCTTCATATCCCAATGCGATAACAGGCAATATTCTGGTGCATCTGGTCAGTTCCTCCCATGAAGGTGTTGTATTTCGTGACTAGCCTTGACCTTGAAATTATTACATTTCTCTTCTGCTTCTGTAAAAATCTCTTTATTTGACCTGATTCTTGTGCACTGCTTAAACAAGAGAACATTGTAACTATGAATTGTCCATCCATTGGAAATAAACCAATCCATCATCTTTCTCTAATACTGTCTCAAAATCCCCACGAACTTTCTTGGAAAGCACTAGTTCTTATCCAGGGGACATTCTTTAGGAATTCTATTTTTACTAATAGTATAATGGCATCGGTGTAGATTATTTCCAGTGCAAGTGAAAACCCTTTCCTAAAACAACATAATGAAATACACATCTCACTGAGTATATCCATCTAGCGTTGCCATATGGCAACATCGAAATTATCTAGGGGCCCATAAGTTCACTGTTTTTCTCTGAATCACCATGTAACTCCCAGAGAACATGTATTACACTATAAAAAATATACTACCAAGAAACAATCCACATAATAACTCTAAGCATATAAAATATACTAACTTATTCGAAACGGATATCCATTTCGGCTTCACATTCAGCGACAGCAGTTTTCAAACGGTCAGTACGTTATTAACTTAACAAATGCGACAATGAACACTATATTGTCGTAAACGTGGTTCCTTTACCAAGCGATTAGCAGTGGTACGAAACCTCCAACGAAATTTTTGAAAGCACAGTAACAATTTTAAGAATGTGTTACGCGCGTCACCGTATGGCAACGCTAGGCGTTAATGGGATATTCTAGATAGTTAAAAATTCAGCTCTCTGTGCTCAGTAGCTTCAAATGAACTTCATGTTTTAGAAAATTATGTACGGAATGTGCGCTAGATCCGTGGTTCAAATCCCGACTACAGCATTGAATTTTTCAGTCCTGATTCCACCTTTTAAACATTGCCATGTACACGGCGCGTGTGTTTAAAAACACCAGCAGTAAGCTTGTTGGCATAAATAAATAATAATTACCATATAAAGAACATGTTTACATTCAGATTAAGGTCAGTTGTTTACAAGAAATCTAAATCAAAACAGTATAGTTTCATATATTCATGCACAAAGCGATAACGTTTCTTAAAAAGGTATGAAAAGTAGCCAGTAGAGGTATTCTACCTATTGCATGCTGGAAAACTTCCTTCGGCATTCATTAATCGTCCGTTCTTTATAAATATTCCATCCATCGTATGTCAAACGCCAATAATTTAATAACAAAGATAAATAACCATTGAATCATACCAGCACAAATAGTATGCAAAGTCAATAGAGCCATTGGTATGTGTTCATGTTGTCAGTTTTCAGAATGAAGGAGTATTAGAGATAGGATGTACAAGAAAGGTTTATAACAAACCTGAGACGCTGTGAGTCTACCCCTGGATGCACCTGCGAACAGATCCATTCCTGAAGAACAGCAAAAAGGTGCAAATTTATTCCTAATGACGATCGGGGTCAACGTATGCACGGTCTTGCTTTAAGAACTGAATTAAACAGGAGCTTTTTGCAGTTGGAGAATTCACTAAGCTAATGAAAACATATGGAAACTTGAAAGTTGTAAACGGATCAACACAAAGTTAGTACGCACCGATGGGAAAGTCTCAATCACGTGACCGTTCATATAATACGGCGAAACCACACATTTCCTAGCAGGAAGACACTTCAAACATACCTTCATACAGCTCAACGTGCAACTGGGCCTCGTAGAATGCGGGGCAAGAAATTTGGATAGACAATGGACAACACGGCATAAAAAAAATAAACAGTAATTTTAACAGACAGGTGAACCAAGCTTCTTGATTGGAATTGCCTGCTTTAACCTTTATAGCTACAAGGCTTTATAGCTACCTAAACATCTAAATCACTAACAAATACTAAGTCTTATGAAATATTTTCTGCATTAGGAAATTCTGGAAGTAATAATGTCGAGAAACAGAGGACTAGAAATTTTCCTAACTACTTCAAGATATTGTAGTGACATTCTTCAAAATAACCGATGTAGACCTTAGGTGTATGATAAAAGCTAAGTGTATACCAAAGGTTAATACATGTATTATAATAAAATTGAAGTAAATTTAAACATTTCTGTGCAACGGCCTTAGGCCACGAATTTTCAGCTTTCCGTGCAGGTTGTGTACCTTTGAGAGACCTCTAAGTTAACAGGACGAGTTAACTCCGTACGCACATCCAGTCTTTCTCACCTGATTCACATACTCCGACAAACCCAGCTTTTCCCAAATAGCATACCTTAAGTGCGACTTATAATTCAAAAAGTAGTTTTCAATATTGGATTTTCAGTTAACCAACCGACAAGGTTCAATTTATAATAGTTAATTTTTCTACCTAAGTGTCGGGTAAAACTCAAAGGTTGAATAAAATCTGAATCATGCTGAATGAAATACAATTCAACTTTGCAAACTTATCACACATAATCAACGTTAACAGTCAATTAAGCTCTCTCTCTTTCTCTCTCTCCCTCCCTCTCTCTCTCTCTCTCTCTCACACACACACACACACACACACACACACACACACACACATACACAAACTAGATTTTCGCCCATGCTTTGTGATACCGGAAATATTGACCTATAGCACTAATATTTTTATAGAGGATAGAGAGGTAGGAAAACAATTGCAATAAACAATTTTCATACATTAAAATCAATACATAATGTAGGAAGCTCGATTTGCAATTTTGTCAGAGGATAACATGTCATTGGTTAGGAAGTTATATGTGTTGAGGAAGAGCAATCAGTAATAAGTCAGAGTAGCTAAGACAATAAGGAGTTCCGTAGAACTGAGTTACCAAGAAATCCATCACCTCAAGACTCAGTGAGTTGGAACTCAATACGTTCAGAAATCTCTAAGTTGTAGATATACACGTCTACAAGTTCTGAAAATTAAAAATAGAAAGGTGTTCTTAGAATTTAGCAAGTCACCGACTAAAAATGGCGGTTCAAATGCGTATAAGAAATTAAAATTTGGCAACATATCATGTAGGATCTTTGGTGGGGGATCACGCTATAGGCGTGACTTATGTTAACAAAACAGTGTGTATTTCTAAAATTCCTGTCTTTACTTTGGTGCCTTATACTCTTACAGAAGTGCCTTACATTGATCGATTATCGGCAGTTCTTAGCGCCTAAAGACAGCGCTCGAGGTATACATATTTGGTGGTGCTGCAAGAGATTTAGCATTTCAGCGACTCGGGCAACTCATTGTTATTACGGAAACGGTTATTCAAAACCGTAAAGTTATTGATACGTCAGAAATTAGCAGTTATATTACTTCAATAGTTAGAACTGTAGTAGCCGGCACCAGAAGAGTCATCAAAGACGGAGATATTGGAGACGGCATCAAAGTTGTCCTACACAGAAGGGAGACGTTATCATTTACCTAAGGGAAAAAGCTATTATATATACACCCATGAGAAAAATGTTTGAGCGCAATAGCAGAGCAGAATATTTCTAAGTCTCACGTTGTGTTGCGGTGCGGTTTACAAAAGTCAATATTTCCAACATGCAGCTGAGTTTATTGACAGTATCTGTTCCATGTGATGGTATGTTGGACACTCAAATAGGCTGTGTCCGACAGACGATAACACGTGGAGCAGAATACTAGTAAACTCAGACTGCATGTTGGAAATATCGAATTGTGTAAACTGCGCTGCAATACGACGTGAAACTGAAATATTCTGCTGTCCTAATGCGTCCAATCATTTTTTTCATGGCTGTACATGGAAATCAAGGCGAAATAAAATTTAGTCCCTGATGTTACATTTCATTTTCCAATTTTCGGTGACTAACATCATAACAAATCAAAATATATGTTCTGCATCATTCCTGGCAATATTTTTGCACCAAATACAAGTTTTGATTCTTCATTAATATCTGAGATCTGCTTATTTTGCGTTTCTTAGAATATATTTCCTTGTGGATTAATTCTATGGGGTAGTAATCCACACGTTAATAAAGCTTTACAAATTGATATTGTCAGAAATCTATAAACCTTTCTTTGGGCATGAGAAAATTATTACAGCCGCTGGTTTAAATATCTTACAACTGGTCGTGCATATTAAAGATAACTTGTAGGTATTTACTTATAAGGAAAAATAATATTGACACTCGTGGTACAAATATAAATTCAAATTAAATGTTTCTAAATGTAGATTGAGTAAAACTATGAATAACTTCGTAATAATGTTTGTAAAATCTGTAAGCATGGCACCGTTCCATGTTTGTAATCTGAGGAAGCGTATTATGACTGTTTAACTCATAAAAATGCAATTTTGTGATACCTATAGACGAATATTTTAAAGGTAATATCCCCAACTTTAGTAGCTTTACTTTGTTATGACGATGTAAATTACTTGAGATTTGAAAGTTATTTACTTACAAACGGTATGTTCCATTATTGTGGAGTAATGCTACATGCATAGGTTTACCTTTCAAAATATTATACACATTTTTGTTGTTGTACGTATTTGGGCAATTTAGGTGGACGAGATGTGCGTAATTTGTTTCACTTCAAGTTTTCAAATACCATAATGTTAGTGAATGGATTAAGTTCTTGTGGTATTTCTGCATTAGTTGTCTTTTTTCACTGACCAATTTTCTATCCTTAAAGCTGCCGCTTTTAGAATGTCTCTTTCTCTATCAAGCAACTTGCAATTATATATTAAATGATCTGTCAAACTATAGATCGTAATTGTTACATGGACAAAGTAGGTTGTCTATTTTATATTTATGTAGGTAAGATTTGATATTTCTATTTCCTGTCGACGCTGATGTGATCCTGGCAATTGACAGCGTCGTTAAACAATAAAAAAAAAAAAAAATCTATTTCCTGTTACTATGGCCGTAAAATTTGGGGTTACATTTAGTTTCAATTTTAGTTATTTCTTATTATAGGCAGATATAAACACAAACCAAAGTTACTGACCTGACATCATAAGGTGATCCATCATGTACATTTGTAGGAAGTGTTTATTTTGTGGAATAATAATAATAATAATAATAATAATAATAATAATAATAATAATAATAATAATAATAATAATAATAATAATAATAATAATAATAATAATAATAATAATAATAATAATAATAATAATAATAATAATAATAATAATAATAATAATAATAATAATAATAATAATAATAATAATAATAATAATAATAATAATAATAATAATAATAATAATAATAATAATAATAATAATAATAATTAATAATATGATGATAATAATAATTAGGGCTCGGAAGTTCATGCCCTAAAGAACCCTGAAATATGCATGCAAATATGCTCCTAAAAACTTGAAGATATGCCAAGAAATATGCACTATTTAATTAAAACAATTAATAACCCTTTTCAGTAGACAAGACGAGTTAGTATAAGTAATAAATAAAGTTACCTTATTGCTTAGACGTTGAAGCAGAAGTGGTCCCACTGCTAGTATTAACTGCTAAATTGCAGTTCACAACCCACACTTTGTACAAATTTTCAACTGTAAAACATCGCCTGTTGTCTCGCAAAACACTTTTGTAACGTGAAAAACTTCTCTCCGCGCCACAAGATGTTATCGGGGCATATTTAAATGATGTTAACTGTTTGAAAGAGAGAGTCAAGTCTCTTAGTGTGATAGACGGTTTTCCTTCGAGGATGTCTCGAATATCACACATCTGTTTATAACCAGAATTTTTTGAAATTACATAACTCACTTTCTCTTTCACTTTTTGTACTATGCTTCCAGGAACCGAACATAGATCAAATATTATTTTTTCAAAGACATTAAGTGATTCATGCAAAGGAGATCCTACAGCTTCCAATGCCGTTATGGCTGTTGGTAAGAAAGAAAAGTGGGCAGATATGAAACTAAGATCCTCTTTTAACCCAGTGCCTGACATAATATTTTGCACAGCTTCTGTTGATGAAGCATCTTTCGAGTCCAATGAATTAACAACCTCTTCGACTATTTCTATGTGCTCAGTATGATATAAAACTGAATCGACCCATGTTCCCCATCGAGTTAACACTAGTGCAGGAGGAAGTCGGATATTAGGGGCTGGTGATCTAAACAACTTGACTCTTTTAGATTTAACAAAAATTATCTTCGTACTGGACACAAATCTATCTACCAATGTGAAAGAAACATTGTCTCAGAAATGCTACAAATATGAAAAATATTATACAGATGAAAAAATAAAAAAGCATAAAAATGATTAAAATATGCAATATACGAGCAATAATATTGAAATCTTCGTGAGTTGCATTATCATGTGCAATACAGCCAATATGAAAAATATAGAAAAAGTAATAAAAAACCATAAAAATCATTAAAATATGCAATATAGGGGCTATAATACTGAAATAATATGCATTTATCAAAAATCAAGAAAATATGCAGTTATATGCACCATAAAATCATGTCCAAATAACTGAAAATTCCATAATTCATGCACATAATGTAAAAGCATACATTTTTAACCCCTATGAAAAAACATGCAAATGCATGAACTTCCTAGCCCTAATAATAATAATAATAATAATAATAATAATAATAATAATAATAATAATAATAATAATAATAATAATAATAATAATAATAATAATAATAATAATAATAATAATAATAATAATAATAATAATAATAATAATAATAATAATAATAATAATAATAATAATAATAATAATAATAATAATAATAATAATAATAATAATAATAATAATAATAATAATAATAATAATAATAATAATAATAATAATAATAATAATAATAATAATAATAATAATAATAATAATAATAATAATAACAACAACAACAATAACAAGAATAACAATAACAACAACAATAATAATAGTTATATATTTAGTTATTGCTAGTGTGACGACACATCTGTTTGTCCGTCTTGTGCAGTTAAAGCGTGTAGCTGTAGAAGGAGTGAGGAAATTTGATAAAGTAATGCTTAAAGGAATATAAAAGCCTCATTTTGTGAACCAAACTTCGATCAATATTATGCCTAAGGGGGCCTGTATCCGACGTGATGTCTGCTGAACATGACACCCTAGCGTCAAACGGCAGATCCAACCAGTAGAACCTGGCACAGTGAAAGAAATATCAAACCGGCCTGTAGAAACCGGTGTCTGCGAAAAAGTCTCTGAAAAGAGAAATTCCAGGAAAAAGTCCTCACCTTCAGAATTGAACTGATGGCGTAAAACGACCCTCTTGGTGAGGGGGAAGCATGACAGACACACGGGCGAATGCAAGATAAGATGCCCAAGACAAAATTGGAAATGAGCGCTATGGCTCGGGCGGTAAAGTCTAAGGCTCGAGGTCCCGTATTCTCCGTTGAATCTTGATCTTGGGGGTTTTCTGTGAATTTCTCATGTGGTAGGCAAATGTTGGAACAGGTTATAGGATAGTACCACAAATTTTCCTGTCCCTCATTTCCTCTCATTTTATTTTATTTCATTTTTGGAGTTGTTGAGCCTGACACGATTTCCGGTGGTATGCTGGTGCCTAAGATGAAGAGAGCCGATACTGATATTTGATACCAGTAGTCATAACTAATTTAAAAATAATAATTGATCAAGGGGAATAAAGCATTTAATAATTATTATATTATTAATATTATAATATAATAATGATGATAATGTGATAATTTGAAACTAATACAAGTAGATATAAAGATAAAACTATTAAAATAGGGGGTAAGTTTGAAAACGAGAATAGCGGAACAGCAACGGACAGTTTTCTTTCTCTACTATGCATCCTACTGCGTTACTTGTATAGCTTCCAGTATAGCAATGTTTTAACAGCAGTGCGACATGTACCAGTGCACAGCTGCTGAAATGGCCGACTTGAGCCGCAGCACACTGGTGTAAATGTGCAGAATCCTCTCAATGTCGCATATCCAAATCAGTGGATTGGTAGAAGTGCACCAGTTCCATGGCCACCAAGGTCGCCAGATTTGTAACTTTCTATTTTCTGTGGAGTTGTAAACGAGTACGATGTATGGCACTCCTGTAACATCAGCGGAGGACTTTATGACTCGAGTTCACGGAGCGATTGAAAATCTTCAAAGACAACCGCACGAATTGGGTAATGTGCATGAGGCTCAGGACTGCAGATATAGGCTCTGCAATGACGTAGGGGGTACACAGTTTGAAGCCCGTCTGCAACGTACACAGCTCGATGTTGGTTTATTGACGAAATGTGAAAGTACACTCATCTCACAGTTCGATGCGCTACAGCGTCCAAACCGTGCATTTCCGGACAGGGGTTTCTATTTGAAAACCAATCAGTTTGCCGTCCCGCACAACACACTAAGCGTTGTCGGTGTCTTTTGGGACACTCTGTATATATATATATATATATATATATATATATTTAGTTGATTGTGAAGTTCTATCTATGAGAAGATTTAGTGGTCCGCATATCTCAGCACAACAGAATACAAAGTAATACGTCATTAAAACGTTTTAAAGTTTGAATCAGGTTTCATCTTTCACAAAACTTACGCATACCCTGAGATTAAGATATTCATTGCTCGAGCTAGCCAAGAAACATCATCTACAAGAACCAGCAGTATATTGTCAAGCAACGCAGTCATTATAAGCTTTATCACTCCGACAATGTACGCTGTTCACCAACCGTGTTCCCAACCTTACTAACAAGCATATTTGTTACCAACAGCCTCCTCAACGTGTGGCTCGATAGCATTAACATCGAAAGCATAGTAGTAAGATGTTTGTTATAGAACTTTCTTCACGGCACGGAACCTTCTGCAAGAACCTGTGGGCCCGGCTGTGAGAATAGGGGCGGCATCGAAAGAATGCTTAATCTGGAAACGACAGGAACCCTGCTGCGCCAGCCACCGTCTGACCTGGTCACCCTTCGCACTCCCGCGCCTTATCTCTTCCTCCTGGAGGTTTAGTAGGCGCATTAGGCCTAGGTTTGCCTGCGGTGCCCAAACTCTCCTCCGCTTCTTAATCATAAGTCAAAACTGGGAAGTAGTGCACATTAAGCAATAAATGCGTTACATCTATCAATAACCAAATTAGGAGTTCCATAAATGCTATTTGAGTACACGCCCATAATTTCATCGAATATTGCTGATCCATTCAACTGATATTTCCAGAGGTATTATAAAGTGTTGCAGTTGTAAATTCCTGATTGACAGAAATTATAACCACATATACTTTGCCTCGGCTCAATAAGATTACTGTTATCTTACCATCGTGACGCCGAAGGTTTTTCGTAGTTAGTTGACATTGGTTTCAAACTTTATGTATATGAAGCCACTGAAGTATGAAGTATATATGAAGTCCTGAAGCCACTGACAATATATATATATATATATATATATATATATATATATATATATATATATATTGACTTTTCTCTTAATATTTATTATATGTTATTCAGTTCTGGGGCCTTCTTGGTTTGTACACCGCAAATGTAGGTGCTACAATTATTACACGGAAATGTCAATTAGATCATTGTGGAAGTTTAATTACTGAATTTAAAAGTATTGTGACATTAGTTGTACGACAATATACGGATGAGAGGGGGCCTAGCGGCCTGGAGCGGTTGTGTGTGTGCGTGACTGTAATAATGCGCGATAACAGCAAAAGAGGCCGTGAAGATTCTCGCTGATTCTCGCGGAATCATTGCGCTCGTGTGCATGGAAAGATCTCGAAGGGTCACGTGACATCGGCTAAAATTCAAATAGGACACAGACAGCGCGAGTAGAGTAGTATTTAGTTTAGAGACAGTTTTTAGTTACGACAGTGAATCAGTCAGCCTGTCAGTGAGTACATATGTGTTGTCGAGTGATTGTATCGTAATAGTTAAGATATAGGGGGCACAAAAACTGGAGAAAGCCACTGAAAGACTAGAAATGTTATCAGAAAAGCAATTGTGATATCAGAAAGGGCTATAAACTGTGTTAACAACGAGAAGAAAGTTGTGCATTTGTGGTAAACTTTAGAGGCAACAAAGTGATAGGAAAGTAACTGGACATTGGATTTTGCAGTTTTGTTACAATATCATCCTTTTCTGAAACGTAAATTCACGCCTGCTGACGTTTTTTTACAGAAATATTGCTAGATACATTCCAAATTCGTGTTTGGGTAATTATGGAACCAAGTCAAGTGATAAAATGAGGTTAAACTCTGTCGTGCATTTAAAGCTTTATGCACTTGTATTACATTTGGAATAATGCATTGCGTTCCTTATAATGCCTATCTTTAGCTACTATTTTTGATATTCTCTGATCTTTCCCTAGAAAAGCCATGGTTTTTTTTTTTTTTTTTTTTTTTTTTTTTTTTCCCTGTGTTGAAATATTTAAGTTGTAGTTAATCATTATTTTTAAACTGATGTGCTGCCAATTGAAGCATATTTTCATTTCCAGCAAAGATTACTTGATCATCAGCAAATAAGAGTGTATCCAAATTAGTAGAATTAAGTTTAAAATTACTTCTCAGTTGGGATTGCCATTTCTCAATTGCTGCGTCTATTTATATATTAAAAAGTGTAGGTGATATTGGGCAGCCCTGTCTTACTCCTAAATTTATTAATGCTGTTTTCATGCTCTTATTGCGCCCTTTATCGTACCTTCACATATCTGTCGTATCATTGCAGTAATATGTTCTAGGTATCCTTTGTCACACATTATTTCCCATAATTGTTACGAAGAACTTTGTCAAATGCTTTTATATAGTGAATAAATAATAAATTTGTTTTCAAATTATATTCTCTTCGTTTCTCTATTATCTTCCGCACTATAAATATGCAATCCGTACAGGATCTCCCTCTTCTGAATCCATGTTGTTGGTCGCAACCCTAATTCATTAAATAAAACACTAAATACAAATTGGTATCAATAACATGAACATATGTTGTCCATACAAATACTGTAAAAAATCGTGTGTACCTATAGCTTTAGTGGTTCCGGAGGATATATATATATATATATATATATATATATATATATATATATATATATATCTTATTGTACACAATGCTTTACATCAAGGGTGGGCAGAACAGTCTCTTCTCCGAGCTCACTGTGCACGCAACCCGCGTAACATTCTTGCTGGTTGGAGTAGTGCTATTTCTTCGCTTCTTAAACACGTGGCAGTGGTGGATTGATGCAGTTAACGATCAGCGCGTTTATCTCCAAAAGGAAACAGGTGGTCATACTTAGACTATGTGAAATCGGAATTGCACACATTGTCATCATCCGAACATAAGAGAAGTCGTTCAAACTCCGGCGTAATACTTGTAACATTGCGCCGAGAGGTAGTCATCTAAAGCACGAGATCTCAAATTTGATTTTGCAATGTTCATCAGAGAAAAAAAGATTCTTCACAGACATATGTAGAGCAAAATATTACCGTAACAGAAGCAGTAACTTATTTCAGACCCACATATTTTACTTTACACAGTTCTTTTAATACCTACGCCTGTGCCAACTAAATCTCTGCACTTACACTTATTTTTGACACTAGATCTGTTTTTAGATCTATGGTTCACATGGACTACATCTAGAGTAAAAGAGTTAACAAAAAAATTGAAGTGTCATTCTCAATATTCCTGAAATCATACAATCCATGTGAAGTAAACTCAGCTTTTAACTCTTCTGTCCTCAACTACCAGCACAAATATCTGCACTTACAGCCCTAACAGCCTGTAGGTATATACACAGACTGTATACATTTCCTAATTTTTAAAATAAATTAGTTTGCTTGCTTTTTACCATGTAGATATTTGGAACATGCATATTTTATATGAAACTCCCGCATTCTTGGATCAATTTCTTACTATACATTTCCTAATTTTTAAAATAAATTAGTTTGCTTGCTTTTTACCATGTAGATATTTGGAACATGCATATTTTATATCAAACTCCCGCATTCTCGGATCAATTTCTTACCTATGTAAGGAGAAGAAGAAACATTGCGTTCGTTTATTTGTTTGTTTGTTTTTTAATGATCTTCGAGAAAATTTCCTCATGTTGTAGTTTAAAAGGGTTGAAAGTAAATTCCCATTCTGTGTTCCAAACACATGTCTTAAAAATTAATCATGTGATTTTCAAATAAAAGATCAACTGCTTTAGAAAACAAATTCAAAAGAATAAATTTATAACCTTTTACGCTTTTTATTGCTATTTAAACTCATTTCCAAGCACACGTGTTTCAGTATTTTACATTTCTGAAAATATCCAGCAATAAATGTTATTTATTCTCATGTTAATAATCCTTGGTGAAACTTACTAAGTTTCTAATTGAAAAAGCTTGCGTGGCAAGGGGACATTTGAGTAATAAGGCCCTAATGACCAAGTTGTTGACGGACCCTTAAACACGGCACGACGAGTAAAACGGAAGCACTGAAAAGAATAATCACCAAGGTAAATAAATTAGATTTGAGGAGTTAGAGGCGATTTTAAACTTTAAAACTGGACTCCTCTGCTATCTGTAACTAAAATATTAGTAACTGCATCATTAAATTTATACCCATTCTTCTAATTTATTTACTTATTTATTTATTTGTCTGTGTATCTGTCTGTCTGTCTGTCTGTCTGTCTGTCTGTCTGCCTGCCTGCCTGCCTGTGTGTCTGTGTCTGTCTGCCTGTTTACTTATTTATCTACTTATTTATTATTATTATTATTATTATTATTATTATTATTATTATTATTATTATTATTATTATTATTATTATTATTATTATTATTATTATTATTATTATTATTATTATTATTATTATTGTTATTATTGTTGTTGTTGTTGTTATTGTTGTTATTGTTGTTATTGTTATTATTTTCTATTAGAAATTTCGAAAATGTTCAGATTGACGGCACGTGCTTGTTCACGACTTTGTCAATATTCGCCATACTGAACATAAAAATTAGTGATATTTGATAAGAATTGAGAAGGGGAAAAAGGACAGCGAAACCAACAACAAAATACAGCCTAAGCAAAACTCAAGGGGGGTAGAAAAGCTTATACACATACGCTATAGTTAACAAACTAAACTTTGTAACCGCCCCTATCGCACTAGTCCCCCCCCCCCCTCCTACTCTACTCCTATTCCCTACACTCTTACCTGAGCTGCATCACCTTTTGTAAAAATGTACCAATCGCCTACCCCTCATCCCTTCTAACCAGGTTCCAACTGGCCTATAAAAACCCTCTCCCTGAGTTTTAAGATACCGGGATTGTATTTTCTAATTTTGTTAATTTCAAAATTATTTATCTGAAAACTGGCACACTTAAGTCATCCTGGGACTGAAATTTGAATTTTCTATAATTTTATAGGCATGAAATCAATATCTTACATACTTACTACTACCACATAAAGTTCCAACACAATCTGCTTTATAGTTACTAGGGAATTAATTAGTATTCAATTTATTCACAATGCGAAAATATCTTAGTATCTAAAATATTCCATGTTCATAAAAAACTAAAATATCACAACAATTTTATTATTTTATAAACTCTAATTGCCCAACAAATACCGTCAGTCTCTGGCAGGAAGAACAAATAATTACTTTTAAATTAATTAATTTCCTTGCTTTGATGGACATTGAAAATACTTTTAAAATTTTTGTGTGTACTTAACTTTTTAAAGCTGAACAAATTTTCAGATTTTGAAACCAAAGGCTAAAGTTGAAATCACATAGAGGGAACACATGCTGGAAAAGTTCTAGGAGCATAGCACAAAATTTAATGCGCATGGAGCAGATAGTAAATTAAAAAATGTAAAGTCAAAAAAACCCAATTTTTCTACACACATGCATCATGATCATGAGTCAGATTACCTGTTTGTCACATCTTCCCTCTTTTGTCTAGCAGGCTCTTTCCTCAGATTCATAGATTTTCCCTTGCGGCAAGCTGCCACTTAACCACTCCTTTCTACTGAATTTGATTGTTTTTGAGCCCTGTTTGGCCCATAGTTAATTCAAGTACTGCCGACAATTTAAGTAGAAAAATGGCGTTTAAATGTAGCACACGTGGCATTTAAAGCCTGCGCTAGACCTTAAAAAATGGTGGAAATTTGAAAATTTCACTGCCAACCGATGACTGAAGGTTTGGGGAACATTTATATGCATGGACCTGAAAATCGTTGATTTGATAATTTTTCTTGTCATTTTTCAGTCTCAAGATCCCTTAAAATGAGTAAATAAAGAAATAACTGTGCAAAATCTCTATCTGAAATAGCTTCTCAGATGACAGAATCATATACTTTAACTAGCGAAAAAAACAAATATTCTAAAATTGGTTTGCGTACTCACATTTGTCTCAAAAGCATTTCCTGATATAAATGTAAGGATTTGATTGAAATTGATGTTATTTGTTTTATGAAGCTGTTGGTGTTAAAATATTCCTTGGTTTTGAGTATAAATTATTTTTGTCAGTCAGTACTAAAACAATCCCAAAATGGACGATTGAATATTTAGATAGCACACTTTAGAATCAATGTGTGCAAATGTACATACAGATCAAACGTATCCTGGGTTTTTAAAAATGGCGGGTCGTTGAAAGTAATTGGCCAAAATGATTTACAGTGGTATATAGAATAGTTATGTGATATACTCGTATATAATTAACAAATCGAAAGTTATGTCATTTCACCTAAAACTTCGGATGAGCTTTTAACTAGGAATCTTCTATAGAACCGTTCTTTCTGTCCTTTAAACGCTAAATGGTCCGTTATAATAACAAATATTTATCTAACACGCATATAGTTATGAAATATAATTAAATATTATTTATTAACGGAAAATAAGTCTTCTTGTATCATGAAAATAAATACATTTTACGGAACCAACAGCCTGTGTGAGAATTCCGGTCAGTTTGCAGGCAGATACAATATACGTAAGCCTACCATTTCTTTCCCGTTAAAATACGGGACGCCTTTTCGGTTGTGATCAACTGATCATTACTTTCTGAAAATCATATAAACATAACATTATAATGAAGGAAACATGATATTGAATAAATACTATTTGCATGAGAACAATGTTTATTAATACCGTAAGCGAAGGGCACTTACAGATCCTTCATATTACCAGACCTTTATTTGTATTTTTCAGCTGAGTGAATTTGATTTTAGAACTTGTTGCAACAGCAGCAGAGGAAGTCAACCTATGTCTGACTTCTCATGCTAAACAATATCTGATTTCCCACCAAGTGCAATCGAAAATGTCGCATCACAGTGAACTTCATAATTAAGTTTTGTCTCTTTAAGGTAAAGGTATTCTTCCTTTAAATTTTAAGAGAAGGTGCATTTCCGTTTAGGCGTAATAGCTTAAGTTCATGCAAATAACACAGCACATCAACTGCCAACACTAGACTAGGCAAACTTCGTCTGTCTTCACTGTTCACAGAGCGCGCTCAACAATGACACTAAGTGAGATTAAGTGCCGACTCAGCGTTTCTCACAATATGTACTTAAGTTTTTAATTTAGGAAGAAGGTGTGAAGAAAATACGGGAGTTATTCACATCCCAGGAAAAAATCCTCGGGACGCGGGACACACAAGTTAAAAAAAGGGGGGGGGGGAGACTGTCCCGTTTTTTAAGGAACGAATGGCAGGCTTAATACAATACCACTTTGGGGACGCAGGTAGGTACTTCCCTTTGTAGTCGGTCTGGGTGGCTCAGTTGGTTAGACGCTGGCTTACTGATCCCAAGGTCGCGGGTTCAAACCCGGCCCAGGCCGATGGTTTTTAAGTGTGCTTAAAACGACAGCTCCATGTCAGTAGATTTACTGGCATGTAAAAGAACTCCCGCGGGACAAAATTCCGGCACACCGGTGACGCTGATGTGATCCTGGCAATTGACAGCGTCGTTAAACAACAACAAATACTTCCCTTTGTATTGAAAATATTTCTGGCGCCGTACCAGTTATGTACTGCACTTTGTACGAATTTACTCTACGTGATGTAAACAAAGTAGTTAGGGATTGGGTTGGGTTCGAAGCCTGTGTGCCTTATCTTAGATCTGAAATAACAGTGTGAGAAAGAAGGCCGAAATTTGCGTAATTTCTTTATTATCTCATTTGAATAAGCACTCTTTTCTGAATAATTTGTTATATAATAATCGTACATTCTAAATGTATTTGTGCTTATAAATTGCAAATATTTAATCAATGCCCCCAACCCTGCCCTTTCACTCATGAATAGTTTCTCAACTTTCTACAACCTCTATGGTATTAGGTATATTTACATTTGTGTTTGTGGCAACGTTCACCAGCAAGAGACTGTGAATATAATCACAAGCACGCCCTGTCATCTGCTGTGGGTACTTGAGGGAATTAGGCCAGTATATAAAGCTCTTTCTGATCCAAAACTACTCAACTCAAGCTATGTCTCCATGGTAAGACAGAATCAGAATGAAGCACTCAACTGCTGCATATGGCAACGATTTCCTAAAACAGTGTTTTTAGAGCTAAAGCTCTGAAAATTATTGTTTCGTACCGCAGAGTGCTAGTGCTGCACAGAATGGACATCAAACCAGGTAGAAACATGGAGCAAGCACCGAAAGCTATGGATCGTAACCGTGTTACTAAGTGTGAAAAAGCAGCAAATATGATGACCAAGGAGGCAGAAATGAAGAAAAGAAGCCAAAAAAGAAAAAGAGAGGACAGGGAAGCCCTAACACAGAATTCTTGTAGACAAGGAAATTTCTAACAATGGCTGGCTATTGTAATACCTATTTCCCATTTGTTTAACTTTATATTCAATTTTCTCAAAACTACATTTTGAAATCTGTTGGTGCATTTTCTAGAGGAAAAAAAGCTGTTTTAGATAGGGGTATGAACTCTTCAGTGCGTGTTACCAGACCCATGACAAAGCTACCCTATTAGATTCATTACACTGTGTTAGACACATTCAGATGTTCAATACTTTATCTCCCCCCCCCCCCTCCCGCTCTCCAAAGAACAAGAAAGAAATTCTATAAAATGGTAAATTTCTCCATGGCATCATCATAATGACTGTAATTCATTAATGTTTGTAAGGAAGATGGGAGTAAAACATCTATGAATTCTGACAAGTATGAGAAAAGAAAAATGCATCTTTGCATATACCTACATCTCACCTCATTAAATTTTTAATAAAAATGCATTCTGTTAAATGTGTTTTTAGAAAAAGCAGTGAGATTTAAAGAAGTTTTCTGTACATATTTGCCAAGTAGAAAGAGTAATTAAATGCCCCCCCCCCAAAAAAAAAAAAAAAATCATAGCTCTGTGACTAATAGCACTGATAATATGCAACCTTAATTTTTGCCAATTTCTTACGGCTTAACTATCACCTTACCTTGAAGAGAAGATTCCAGTTAATCAGGTTGCAAAAAAATGTTAAAAGCATAAATGTTGGCAATTTTCACAATTTAGTTTCCCCTTAAATACACATAGATTAGAAAAGGTTTGATTCAAATGTTCAAGTTATTGCCTACGCTCGGTTAGTTTGTAAGAAATTAAAGAGAGCGGAATACAAGATACGTACGTGAAAAGTGAAAGAATGACGTTTGTGCAACATGAAGCAGCATATTGTCGCAGACACAAGCCTCAACATGGGACATGTTTGCGGCTGTCTACGCTTACCATCCCGTTAATCTGCATCGGCGATTTCTTGTTGTTCTCGTCTGCCAAGGCTAGCTAGATTTTATAGTTAGTTCCAAAAATAAAAAAAAAAGCACTCCGAGTTTCTTTGATCAAGAGAGCAATGAACTGTGGACTCCTTGGCAAAGGATTTAGCGTAGAGCTCCCGAGGTTTAATGGACCGAGAACTGATGCAGATTAACAACGAATTTCCATTTAAGGAACCTCTATCGTGGATTACTGAACCTCGCATTATCTTGAACTTTATAATTTTCCATTGATTCTGGTTTTTCATACAAGTTTCGCCTACTCTCATCACCAGAGCCTGGATGTTTAAGGCCTAAAACTGCTCACTTCTGGCCGAAAAAATTAGAATAGGTGTATGACGATAAATATGGTCTAAAACTTCTTGGGGTGCATTTTCGAAATTTTCAAAAATTTAATTCTGTTTAGATTAACATTATACTGAAAATGTACTTTAAAAATCTAGGACATTCGATACTAAATAAATAGGTAATATTAATTTAATTGTCGCCGTTTTCATTTATTTAATTGTTCAATCCAGAGCTAACCCTCAGCTCCGCACAGAATGAAATAAATGTCACATTTTGAAGGGCGAACAGAAAAAAAAGAGTTAACGTAGTACATACATTTTAAGGTTTTCAATAAGGAACAATCTTCTATTTGCACGCAACATTGTAACGGGGAAAAGGACCACCTAATATTCAACAGACAAGAATTAGGAGATGTGAAAATTCGTTTTTGGGACGACTACAAGCACATATGCGAAACTGGAATAGAAATATAAAAATATGACAAATGTACGAAAATTCAAGAGAAAATATGACTGTAATATGCAAAATCTGATGTGTTGCACTCACATGACTTTCTCTACTCTTTTACTAACAATTCTTACAAACTCTTATTCCTGTATCTTCTTTGTGTTAGTTGAAATAAACACTTATACAAATTATCCTATTTATATTTCCTTGTAGGTGCAAGGGGAATATTGGAATACAGTAGGCTTTGAGCGATAGTCAAATCTTTTAAAGCTTTGAGATCCCGTTCTCTTTGCACGTTTAACACATAAAAAAACGAACAACGATGTTCCATTTCACGAAAGCTTTGAGTTTTCCGAAACTGACACAAATACCAAGGAATATCTCCGAAAGGTTCACTCTACAAAAAAAAAAAAAAAAAAAAAAAAAAAAAAAAAAAAAATATATATATATATATATATATATTCAGATATAAATTGTGTGTATGAGGCAGAATCAGGACTGAAAAATTCAGTGCCATAGCCGGGATCCGTGGTTCAAATACCGGCTATGGCATTGAATTTTTCAGTCCTGATTCCACCTCATTAAAATTGGCCACACACGGCTTATGTGTTTAAAACCCTAGCAGTAAGCTTGTTGGCATAAATTATTATTATTATTATTATTATTATTATTATTATTATTATTATTATTATTATTATTATTATTATTATTATTATTATTATTATTATTATTATTATTATTATTATTATTATTATTATTATCATTATTATCATTATTATCATTATTATCATTATCATTATCATTATCATCATCATTATCATCATCATTATCATCATCATTATCATCATCATTATCATCAGCATTATCATCAGCATCATTATCATTATTATTATCTATGAATATAATAATAATAATAATAATAATAATAATAATAATAATAATAATAATAATAATAATAATAATAATAATAATAATAATAATAATAATAATAATAATAATAATAATAATAATAATAATAATAATAATAACAACAGTAATGATGATGATAACAATACAATAATAATACATTGTGCGTTTTAGCGAGATCTACGTTTTTTGTGTAGTAAGATTTTGTTTATCTCTTAAGGTTTACGAGTTATTCAGAAGTCACCCAGAGTAAACAGGACTACATAGGCTATATCCAGAAAATTGAAAATATACATTTCAGTTGTCATACAAATATCTTAAACATATGACATTTTAATCAAAATCGTTAGAGCCATTTTTAAGAAAATCAAAGTTTTCGAAAAATTTCCATGTAAAGGGTAGTTTAGGGTGGAGGAATTTTCTTCAAAACCTTCGTGTCGCATCCTTGAAAGATATTAAACTTAAATACCGATTTTGGTTTTTAACCGACTTTTCGTTTTTGAGTTATACTGTCCATAGCCTGACACACACACACACACACACACACACACACACACACACACACACACACACACACACACACACACACACACACACACACACACACATACACGCGGACCTTTTTCTAAAAATACATTTCTTTTATTCAGGGGGCCTCAAAACATATATTTCTGGTGAAATCTGGACATCGAATTTATGGGTGGAATACCTACAATACTTCCTCTACTTACCAGTAGAGAAAGTAAAAATGACAAGAAAATGACAAAAAAAAAAAACGTTAAGAAACCTAAAATATGACTTTATATGACCCATGAGAAATGCATAATTTTAATTACCATTGATAAAATCGTACTTCGCTTATATTTTCCATGAAAAAAAAAAAGCTATGACATGTAAACATTCGGGCCCTGATTATCACTGTACTCGCTTCGCGGCGCAATGCAATATTTACGACGAATAGGTATTTCCACGCTGAACCACATATTTCCGTGGAGAATTCTGGCACACGGATTCCGTGTTCACATGACTATTCACTACACAGCAGAGGCAAACATCTTACATTACTCTCACTATTTATGTTCCTCTCCAGATTCTCCCCCTCCTTCAGCAACCGATATCACCATCGATGTTAATGGCGGCATATAAATGGAACGTTAAAAAAACCTGTCCTCCCCCCACGCTTTTAACTGGAGAAAATTTCGAGCCTCCGATGGTGTCCCTATTCCACATCATTCCAGATAAAATTTTGTCACGTGATACTAATTCAGTGGCGACGGGGTGAGCTCCTGCAAGGCTTCCCCACTGATTTCTTCACGGTTGTTAACATTTAATAGGACAGAGAGCTTTTGCCCTTTACACACTTTTCTAAGGGATACAGGCGACTGGGTCATAAAACTGCACTATCTGTGTAGATTTTAAGCTTCGAGCTTTGCTTTGTATGCTAGCATTCTTTTGTTACCATGAAAAATATTTCAGAAACACATTCAGAAGTTATGCCCTTAATTATATTCTTATCCTAAATACATACAGGCTGCTAGGGATATAAATGCAGATATTTTGATAATTGGTACCTTAGTATGTATCCACCTCGGTGTGTTAGTTGTATTTTCTCTTCGTCTAACACTTTTCTCACAAACCAACCACAAAGTTTACTACCGGATGTTATTTACATGTTCATAGCCATGCCGCGAAATGAACAATACCTGACGTAGGTGTATACTATACTTTTGCTTCACTCCTCAATGCGTGACTTTACTAGCCTAGGTGGCGCGAGGTCAATGGCCTTGCAGAAAGTGTTGGAACTCATTTAGTTACAAAAAGGTTACCTTTTATCGTGTTTACAGAAAATAAATAAAATCTAGTTATTCAGCGGGTATTAAAAGCTCCAGATAAATGCTGCTCATAGACAGCCGAAGGGCTTCTCTAGGAAGTCCCAGGTCATTTAGTGTAAAAATCTGATTCATTGGCTTCTTACATTGATTGGCAATTAAAATAGGTATATTAAGTAGCAACACAGATATAGATAATGCGCAAACATTGTCGAAATTTAAACTAACTGTTTTAGTTATTCAAAGCAATCACCTCGAAAAGTCTAGTATGACATATGTACGTAACGAAATGTAATGCACCGTGACGCCGGGCGCGGCGTAAAACAAAGGACTGTCGGGGCTAAGCTACTTCACACCTAATACCAGGCCGGCGAGTAAATGCACAAGATCAGGCTTCCCCACACCAACTCACGCCAGCGAGCACGTGACTAACAACAATGAAGCAGCAACACAAAGGGTTTCCGGAGCCTTCGAGAAAGATCTGGCTCCGTCATCGCCGGGGCGTTTGTGGAGGTTGAGAAAGGTCCATGTGACGCCATCCCTCTCTATAAGGAGGCGAGGAAACAGCAGAGGAGAGAGTTACAGTTACATACACGAATCGGTAAATGTGTCAGTGAGTGAGACAGCTGTGCAGGTACGTCGTAAAGAAGATTTAACGACGTCGAGTAATTGTATTGTCGTAGTTAGTGTATGAGAGACAGAGAAAGTGAAGAAATACATTGAAAGGACCGAGTCAAGGTTATGAAAAGTAAAAGTTGAGTTGTGATAGCACAAAAGACTGTAGACCGTGTTAACGACGAGAAGAAAACTGTATTTGTGATAACATTTTAGAAAGCAATAAAGTGATAGAAAGATAACTGGATTGCTTTTGTCATTTTGTCACGCTGGGATCAGAAGTGGGATTCGTTGAATTGTAATTTTGTTACAGTACACATTAGCTGAATACATATTAAATGTCGCTTTTGAAGATCATGATACAAGAGAGGATATTGTAGCTAAACTTCTATGTAGCAATTGCTATGATTTTATGATTAACATAGGAAGCAGGGGCAGCTCTACTCAAGCAGACAAGTTGAGTAATAGCTACTTTGATCCATAGCGAAGTCATTGGAGTTACATGTTAGAAAACGCACATGGCCTGTTGTATGCGATGTGTTTATTACTGAAAGGGTTGAAAATGTTGTCTTTAGGCATTCGAAAAGTTTGACAGGGTGACAATGTGTAGATCTGTGTTCAACCCAGAGACGCGATTTCCACTCTCTTCAACACCAACCACCCATCTGCCGCAATATTCAGCAGTACTGTAAGCCATATTTGGTTTGTCTTCAACCACTGTGACCGCCTCCGTAGCGCAGTTGGCAGCTCGCTTGCCTCTGGCGCGGAAGACCCGGGTTCGATCCACGGTATGGGGATTTTATCCCCTCTGGGAGGTCTGGTGCACTCAGCCTCGTTAGTCCCGGGGGGACCAATTGAGGAGCTAGTTGATGGAAAAGTAGCGGACCCAGGTCGTGAAGACCTGGCCGGGAGGGATCGAGATGCTGACCACGTACCACCCTCCAGTACTGCACCCCACCAATGACATCTGTAGTGGGCCGAGGTGGGGGACGCAGCGGCTGGGCGGTAAGGCTTGGCTCTTCATGGGCTGTTGTGCCGGGGCTTAGTTTTAGCTTCAACCACTGTACAACACAGTCTCTGTGAAGTACCAAGTTCAAATTGGTGTTAGAATAAGCATCCATTTTGAATTCTGAGATAATCTAAGAAGTGTTGTTACATTCCTTATACCTACCAAGCAAGCGTCGGTTTTCGAAGCGTACTGCGCAACTCACCCTTTGTCCGGCGTTTACCTATAATCCCAGTAGACCTATGTGCGTGGAAATTGGAGTGACCAAGAATCAGTTTGGAAATTTGGAATATTCCAGTGATATTCAACCTTTTTGCTCCACGTACCTCCAAAGACAATTTTCTATTCCAGCTTGTACTCCTAGGCCCAGCATAAGAGTTATCCTTAATTAAAATTATACATAACCATGTCTAAAATAGATTTAAAATTGTATAATATATTAAATACTAAAGAAAGGAGGATTGTGCTATAAATATGTAACATAGATACACGAGCTACTTAACAGCACATGCACAAAACGTATATGAATCTGTATAGGTATGTTTCTGACCTATTAATGAGATGACTGAGCTTGTTTTCTGGACACCAGCTCCTCTATTTGTGGCTAAATATTCGATAATGCGAATATCAATGGTGGTTCTATGGGGTTATCAACAAGTTCCTCCGCACCGTGCTGGTGCCTACCACTCGAGATAACGTTAGTACTGCTGTTTATCTGCATTACCTTTAATGGATTACCTACATGAATCTGTCAGTTGTTTTATTTCGCTGAACGTTATAACCATACGATCGCGGCAGCCAGTGCTACCACCGGAATCCCCGTCTCTTGGGTAATCTTGGCTACACGAGAGCTACGGAACGACTTCTCGATAATCCTACAGATTCAATGGATGTGTTTGTTTCGTTTTGATTGTTATCAATACAAAGAAACTGTGTTCACACAAATAATAGAAGAGAATGGAAGAAGGTAGTGTCACTAAGTTCAGTGTACCCTTTGCGTGCATAAAACCAGAAATCACAAGCTGACCAGTTTTCGATTTGTATTTTCAGTGAACTGTCAATAGACATTTCCAAATGACTTTATTTTAATTTTATGCACAGTTCACAGGAATTGACGGTGATGGTTCAAAAGTGATTTGTAGTCCATTCTTGTGTATTATTGCCTTTCTCAATTTCCGGAAAGTATTTTAAAAACTGTTACCCGAGATGTTTTAGGTGGAATTTGATTATTTCCAAAAGTTCAACAGTAATACCAGCTAACCGATAGAGTAAAAGGGTAGGTACAAATCAAATATCTCTGGGTGAAATAATTTTAGTTATTTTTTATCATTCAGGAAACATGTTATACTGACTGTATGCGTATTTTAAATTTTATGTACCCTCTAAGAAGTCTTCCCGTACCCCTGGGGTACGCATACCGCAGGTTGAACATGTCTGGAATATTCGACAAGGACATGTAGGTAAGAGTTAGTATCTGAACTTAAACCCGTTCATGCAGAAGCGCTAGTCACAGAAATAATGCTTGCCCCATTGGATATTTGGGGAACAATTGCAAGTTAAAGAACAATTTTTTCTTATCTGATTTATGCATATTTTGTCCCAGCATAT